>JASWHV010000014.1:79332785-80540729 GCA_030760725.1 Neostapfia colusana | reverse complement strand
TGACCTGTGGCTTGTAATATTGGTGGAGTTTTGTGGACGTGATCAAGTGGGAGTCTCAGATTGTGAGCAGCCCGAACACTTTGTAAGTTCACCCTCGGATAGTGAAGAACCGGGTTGGCCTTAGTGGCGACTTGGTGAGGGAAGGATTGTTAAACCCGGTCCTTTGTGGACTCCTCAACGGGGACGTAGATTCATGAGTGGAATTGAAACTCGGGCAAAAATCTTCGTGTCATTTTGCACTTACATTTCATTGATCATTAGAATTGCTTAGGGTTCGTTCGATCATTTCGCTCTTATAATATTTCAGGTTACAATCTTACAATCCACCTCAATACTTTGTCATATTTGTTATATTAGATTGCTAGATAGTTTATCTGTATTCCGTTAAACTAAAATCTGAAGAAAAACTCATAAAAATCAAGTTTAGGCTTTTCAGCAGTCTGACCGGACTAGTCCGCCCCTGAGCTAGACTAGTCCGGCCTTTTAGGCTTTTCCAGCAGGTTGATCGGACTAGTCCGCCCCTGAGCCAGACTAGTCCGGCCCCTGTGTTCTAATCTCGTTTAATTAAGTCATTTCAGGAATTTCAGCCTATTCACCCTCCTCTCTAGCCAATTTCACCGCTGCATCCACCGCCTCCCATAGCCCCTGTGCGTCAAGTATCGCGTGGACCTTGATCGCCCACGCCGTGTAGCTTGCCGGCGACAGAATCGGGTATGACATGGACACCGAGCTTCCTTCCACGCCATGAGGAACCATCGCCATGAAGATCTTGGGCAAACGAGGCTTTGATGCCAATTGGTGGAACATGCAGGGCACTGGTCACTCAGGAATGCTCACCGAAGAAACAAAGGCAAAGAAAAAACTACAGGAGGACGAAGCATTCAGGCATAATAAGGCAAGTTGTTTGGGTTGCGCACTCACACATGCAGCGCCCACACGCTTGCTATTCTTTATTTTCTTGCCGTAGTTTAAATAACCAGCGCATGCACATACGCATGGGAGCAACAAACTAACCGCTGCTGCCCAAGATTCACATGTCTCACCGCACGTCTCGCCGTGCATGCTGGCAAACACGAGCATTGACTCACGCGGCAAGCCATGTCCATATATACGTCTGTTGCAGCATCTCCTAATGACTCGCACTAACCAACTGCCACACGACCTGCTCCACGCAAAACACACGCACATGCGAGCCAGCTACACACACATCAGCACACGACGCACACGGAAGCACACACATACGTGCCAAGAAAACAACCACACGACCCATGCACACACATGCGGCGGGTTTATTCCTAACAATCACCCCCTAAACCCGACGCCACCATGCGCGCCAACTCACGACAGCGCTGGTTCCTCGTCGACACTGGCAAGCAAAGCCTTCTCCTCCTTCTTCGGTTTGCAGCAATCCCGACCGAAGTGGTCACAAACGCCGTAGTTGAAGCACCTCCTGGTTGACGACTTCGACTTGTGTCGTGCCTTCCACTCGGCCTCCGTGAGCAGAAGCTGGTCGTCGCACCGCTCTCCCCCAACGTTGGATCGCCGATGAATTCGCTCCTCAAACGCCTTGAGCCTTCCCAGAGCTTCTTTGAACGAAATCATCTCGATGTCTCATGCCTCCATCCTTTGCCCATTCCCCATTACGGAGACAAGACAGGACGGCGAGACGTGACAGCGGCACAATGCCGCCTTGGACTATAAACGGACATGGGTGTCCACCCGACAAGGGGTTTGGCTCCAGTTCACAACCCGGCCAACTCACACACGCATACACGTAAGCAATACAATAATAACCCCCGTGGACATAGGGTTTTACGCTCCGACGGCCCGAACCGTGTAAATCCCCGTGTTCATATTCTTCCTCAAGCTCGATCGCTCTAGGGACGTCAGGCCCCTCCATTAAAAAAACCTCCGCGGGCTGCTACAGTAGCAAACCGGGGGAAGTGTCATAGCAACACTTTGACCCCGGCCACCACGGGAAACATCCGATGGGGTACAGTGTCGAGGAGTTTCTTCACCATGAAGGTGTCGTCGAGGGTCGCGCCAAGCCCGGCATACCTCATCGCCATGCCGCTGATCTTGCCGGCGTAGTCGTCAAGCGATTCGCCGTCACTCATGGACAATCGGTCAAATTCACCTTTCAATGTGGACAATCGAGTTGCCTTCACTCGATCGGCACCGACGAACCTTGATTTGAGGCTGTACCAAACCTTCGTCACTGTCGTCTTCGTCAACACCTACATGAGAACATCCTCCGGCAAGTCTTGAAGAAATTACGCCCTATCGGTCTTATTCTTGCGCTCGTCGACTTGCTTGATATCCGCCGAATCCACCGCCTTCCATAGCCCCTGTGCATCAAGTATCGTCTGGAACTTGATCGCCCACGCCGTGTAGCTCGCCGGCGACAAAATCGGGTATGACATGGACACCGAGCTTCCTTCCGCGCCATGAGGAACCATGGCCAATTGTTGGAACACGAATGCTCACCGAAGAAACAAAGGCAAAGAAAAAACTACAGGAGGACGAAGCATCCAGGTAGAATAAGGCAAGTTGTTTTGGTTGCGCACTCACGCATGCAGCGCCTAGACGTTTGCTATTCTTCATTTTCTTTCCTAGACGCTTGCTATTCTTTATTTCCTTGCCGTAGTTTAAATAACCAGCGCACATACGCATGGGAGCAACAAACTCAGCCCTGCTGCCCACGATCCGCACATCTCGCCGTGCATGCCGGCAAACGCGAGCACTGACTCACGCGGCAAGCCACGTCTATAGGTTCGTTGCAGCATCTCCTAATGATTCACACTAACCAACAGCCCACACCACCTGCTCAACGGAAAACACACGCACATGCATGCCAGCTACACACACATCAGCACACGACGCACACGTACGCACACACACATAGGTGCTAAGAAAACAAACACACGACCCATCCACACATATGGGCCGGGTTTATTCCTAACACTCTATATACCTCAGTAGATCGTTACCAGTAGACCACCACGCTGGCATATGCAGCCAGCCGATCCTCTATATACCCTAGACCAGAAAACTTGGTATGGATTTTCTTTGTGTTGTGAGAACATGTGATTTGTGAGAACATGTGATTTGATAAACTGGCCGGACTTTTTTATTGTTTCCATAGGCGATACACCTCTAGCGTATGCAGTTCGTGGTTTGAGCTTTACACTGAGGTATCTTCTTGATCATGGTACCAACCCAAATAAGCCTGGTGAACATGGATGTACTGCTCTCCATATCGGGTCCTTCCCTGTGCATGTACTTACCCCTGTGGCATTTGTTATTTGCCTTGCTGTATGTATGTACACATCGATCGACGTGTTCCGGTTGAGTATAATGCAGGTGTCCTTGGACATCCATTATAGTGGCAACTGCCTCCGTATGGGTCGGGCTCAGTTTTCTTACATTTAGTTTGTTTATTTCATGTTTTCAGTTATAGAAATTCTCAGTTTCGACCCTATTATTTACTGTACGAGAGTGTGTAGCAATCAGCTAGGTGTTGGGCTGCTGGCTTGTTCATAGGGATGTCAATGGGTCAGATTCGGGTCGGGTGGAGAAAAACTCATCCGAAACAAAAAAAAAAGTGCGGTTGAAATTTGTAACCCGCAGGTGAGAATTCGTAGCCGCACCCGTCGGGTCTCGGACGGGGTTCAGGTGCCATCGGATCTGATTTTTGTATACACATATTACAATGTTTAATAAACAAATCTAAAAACAATCCATTCTAAATGGCAAGCAATAAAAAATATTAAGTTGCTTATAAAAAATATAAATATAGGTTGTAATAAGTAAGATGAAATAAATAAATTATATAAAACAATCAAATTTGACTTTAAAATTACAAATATAAATTGTTCCGAGTACCCGTCGGGTACCTGCGGGTGTAAAACAAGAATCGCACCTGCACCCGCGGGTGAGAATTCGCACCCGGACCCGTCGGGTCTTGGACAGGATTCGGGCGCCCATTTGGGTCTGATTTTTTTATAAACATACTACAACTGCAATGTTTAATAAACAAGTCTAAAAAATAATCCATTCTAAATGGCAAGCAATAAAAAATATTAAGTTGTTTATAAAGATTGTAAATATATATTGTAATAAGTAAGATGAAATAAATAAATTATAGAAAACAATCAAATTTGATTTTAAAATTACAAATCTAAATTATTTTGAGTACCCGTCGGATATCCGCGGGTATAAAACAAAACTCGCACCCGCGACAAGTCGGGTCGGGTGCGGATTAGACCCGCGGGTGAAAAATCCCACACGCACCCGTTGGGTGCAAAACCCGTCGGGTACCCACACCCGTGGGTGGTATTGTCATCTCTAGATGTTGACTGCAAGTTGGGCTTTACTTCCGCCGGGCTTGCTACAGCTGTTTGGTCCGAAACAGATGTACGCAGGCACCTACGTTTGGGCTGGCACGTATTTCAGTTGGGTCCAAACACAAGGTCCCAGATTTAACTGATTTGCAGATTTGAATTTTGATTCCAGGTTCAAGTCATTCCAAACACTCCAACAGGGAAATCTAAACTTGAGCTGTCGACCTGAGAGGTAGATTAGCTAATCGTACTTGAATTTGAAAGACGGGACTTGAGATATTTATGCCGAATATTTAGAGATGAAAAAGAAATCGGTAACACCACGAGATTTAAATTAGATGGGAATTGGAAGGAAAGATGTGACTTTAGATGAAATTTGATGCAATGGCGATGTTACAAATCTTGGGAATCGATGCCCATCGAGGAAAAGAGAACGAGGAAGCAGGCTGCCAGGCTTCCTTTCTTGGGCTTGGGCCCTTAACTGGGCTGGGCCCAAAGCGGTGGCACCTTTCGCCTAAGCCCGGAGCAGTCGTTGGACTTGATTAAAAAAAAATTGCAGAGGAAGGCGGTTCCACTTTGCACTTCCAACTCCCACCCACGTCTTTGCATTGCACTTGTCCTCACTAACCACCCTTCTTCTCACACTTCCTTCCTTGGCGGCCTTCGCTCTCCGACCAGCGACACGAGGACCCATGGCCGCGTTCTCGCCGCGCTCGCTTCTGCCCGCCTCCCTTCTCTTCATCTGCACGTCGCCACTGACGAGCCCCTTGCTGGCGCAGCAGCAGCCGCCTTCCTCTCCGCAAACGCCGCCGCCGTCCTTCTCCTGCGGTTGGCTCGGCGACAAGGCGGCGTTCCAGGCCGGTGACACCGCGACCATCACGGTCAGGGTCCTGGACCTCCATTCGTCCGGCGCGATCACCCGGCGGCCCTCGTCGTTCCGCTTCTCGGTGTCGGTGGACGGCAGGAGGGGCAACAGCACCCTTGTAACCGACGTCGCCGTGCGCCTCGACGGTGACCCTTCCTCCTCGTCCTCCTCCTGGAGCATCACCTTCGTGCCTCTGAAGGCCGGAGACTTCGTCGCGCTCGTCGTCGAGGAGCGGTTCGGCCTCGGCGAGCGGCCCCTCTCGTTCACGGTGGCCGCGGCCGGCGTGCACCCGTCCACGTCCCTGGTGTCCTGGGTGTCCGAGGACCAGGCCGTGGCCGGGTCGAGGTCGATCGTGTCCGTCTCCCCCAAGGACGCCTTCGGCAACGCCGTCGCGCGCGGCACCGACATGCCGGCCAATGGGTACTTCGCCATCTCGGGGTCTGATGTCAACGGATCAACCGTGGATTTCCTGGATTTTCATTACAACGGGTGGACGGATGATGGCCGCCTCAGCCTTGATTTCGTGCAAACTCTTGCTGGAAACTTCCTGGTGCACGTCTTTGGGAACAACGCGGAGCTACGTGGTTCACCTCTGTTGCTGACAGTGAAGCCAGGTTAGAATTCAGATGCAGTAGTAGAAATTTCGTACTATGCACAAATAAAAAGAAGTTGTGTTACTCTCTCCGTTTCATAATATTTGATACTGGTTAGTTCAAATTTTAACTAACCAGCGTCAAATATTACAAAACAGATGGAGTATGTTTTTGATGTATAGACGCGTATGAGAACCATAGCTTGCTGAAAACGTCAGTAACTTGGCAATATACTCTGTTTTTCCAGGCCCCATGGACATATCCGAAAGCATATGCAGCTGGAAGCATGGAACCAATTTTGTTCAGGTATTTTCCAAGCTGGAGATATTCATATACCAGAGGGACACATTTGGAAACATTGTACTGGAGATTCATCCATTCGATGCACGAGTAGTCGACAGAGCCACAAAATTCTATGTCCCTGTGGTAGACCTTTCGGTCGAAGCAATGGCCGACGGAGTCCAGCTGATCTCTTTCAATGCCGTAGAGACGGGAGAGTACGAGCTCACCATTTTCGACGCTCAGCTGGTTCAAAGCGTTTCCATTACGTCTTGCATGTTTACTGTATTTGTAGGTACGTCTGTCATTTTTATTTTTGTCCCTGTTATTACACAGCTTCAATTCAGAGGTTTCAGTAAGTTCTTAGCGCGACATTTGCATTGTCAGTGCTAGAGCTGCTCAATTCATAACCGTAAAGCTGATTCTCCTCCTTTCAGGGTATTGCAATGGATCAAACAGCTTTGCTAATGGATCTGGTTTGGCGCAGTCTGTTGCCGGTTCAGCGTCATCGTTCTCTGTTTTTCTAGAGGATGACTATGGCATCCCTTGTTCGATTAAAACTGAAATGCTACGAGTGGAAATCTTAAGTAAAAGTGGCACCGCTTATGCATACCCTAATGTATTACCTGTAGGAGAGCGAAATGGTAATATGGTCTAATTATTTGGCTTCAAGTAATCTGCAAAAAAATTGTGCTCTAATATCAAATAAATATACAGGGGTGATACCTACGGAAGGACCAAGTTCATTCAGTCTAGGTCCTGCTGCTCATCAGAAGGCATGTACACTTTTCTCTGACTAATTTCGTCAAGATAAATAACACACAGGACACTAAAACCTGTTTTCTTATTATTATTAGATCATTACCGAAGACGCAACCGTGCAAGCCAGTCAATTTAATGTTTCATACATTCCTCAAATTTCTGGTGAATATGAAATTTGGGTATTGTGCGGGAACATAGGGCTAAACGGTGGAAATCCCTACGCCATGCAAGTTTTACCTGGTTTGGTCATATCTCTTTTGTCCTTTTTTCTTTGAATTTCACAAACTTGATAAATGATATCTACAATTCATCAATTTTGTTGACATGTACCTTGCATTTCTGATATGCTGATTAACCTCTAACTTCTCAAGAACCTTCCCTTTTTCCAGGTGCAGTCAATATGTCTTTATCAAGTGTTATCATATCTGACCCTTCCAGGGTCAAAAGCTTAGTTCAAAATGAAGTAACTGTCCAACTTCTCGATTCATTCATGAATCCGGTGGTATCTTTGGAGTCAAAGTTGAGCTTTCAGATTCAGCTAACATATGCATATCTTCCAATCCCTGCGAACAGCACAGCCTTTGTACCAGGGAAATTCGTTAACAACAGAGATGGAACATATACTGCTCACTATGTGGCAACGTACCTTGGCTCATATGGTGTATGTATTCGGTTTGAGGATAAGCAGCTGGATCCATGTCCGTTTCGTGTTGACGTTCTTCGAGGTAAAGTTTCCCGTCATTAGAGATTAATCCCTCGTTAAAGGTACAAGAAGTTGGTCAGTATCTAGTTAAATTCTAGTTTCATCATGAAAAGGAAAAAAGGTTAAAATCTAGCTGGTAGAAAACTGCTAGTTTCTTTATATACTGGAACATTGATAGTTATTTTCTTCTACCTGTTTGTCAAGGACCTCTGATGAACCCAGAAATATCTCTTTTCAGATGAGTACTTTTCAGGTGTTAAAAATGCTAGCATTTGGGTATGGGAGGGTGAATCGGTTTCCTTCGATGTACTGTCAAATGATAACTTTGCAGAAAGGGAACCCCAAGTAGTTAACTCATCTTCGGTAAGTTCATGCCATGAAAACAATCTTGGCAAATTCAAATCATTCTAATATTTTGTTACATTTCATTATTAGTCCCTCTGTTCAAACTAGGTCTCCCAACGTCAAATAAACGTGAACGGGAGGAGTGTCTCATTACTTTTTTAGTTTGCATTTTGACTGAGTGATAATTTCCCCTGTCCTCAGAAGCCACTTCATGGATCACTCCTGCAGCTCAACCAGATCTTTCGTTACACCCCTTTCGAAGGATTCTTTGGGGATGACTCATTCTCATACACAATATCACACGGGAATAGCAATGTCTTCACTGGAATGGTATTCATATCTGTTCGCTGCAGACCACCTCGATTCATATCTTTACCACAGAAGTTGCATGTAACTGAAGATGTAATGGCCCCAAAGTTTGAGTAAGCCATGCATTTTTATTAAGCAAAATACTAATGATAATACCTCTAGTTTCGTCTCTTATATTTGATTTCTACGTTGATAAAATTGTGTGTGTGTTTTTGCAGTGGTTTTTCGGGGACTAAATTAGTACATTCAGATACAACAGAAAATATATCTGTTACAGTGAAAGCACAGTATGGAAATATGTCTCTTGCTCCTGTTCCAGAGAACCTTCTACAGCCGTCAGATTATGAACTTTCAATCAGCAGGGGAGGTAGAGCAAGCAAAGAACTCGTATTAGAAGGAACAGTAGAAGCAATAAACGACGCGCTACAATTTCTGCAGTATCTTGGGTACTAGTCAACATTGTGACCCTCTCAAGTATTTTACAAGCGCTGCAATTTTACAAGAATCATTCTAGGTCTCTCACTTCGAATAACGATATCACTGTGTGCAGAAATGAAGACTTCTATGGAAATGATGTCATAATGCTAGGTGCTGCGAACAGAAACGGTCTAGAAGATTCTTGGTTTCCAATCGTTGTCGAGCCAGTCAATGATCCTCCAGTCATACTATCTCCAAAATCAATTTTTTTGGGTGGGAAAGGCTCAAGGGAAGAAGGATATAAAATCTTCGATAAGAATTGGGACACATTTAACTTTTCCATTGTTGAACCTGATTTTCGTGATTACCCAGGTACTTTATATGTATTTTTGTATGGATATTATATGAGGAGTCTATTTCTCTTAGTTGAGGTTCGGGATTCCCATTATCAAAAAAATTTCTCTTAGGTGAGGTATTTTGTGCTGTTTTCTGCATTTTCAAAACTTTTTTTACTTGACAAAAAGATGGATATTTCTATACTGACATATTTTGCCTTTCTCTTGAGATCAAACATAATTCCGCTTTTCACTATGCAGGGAACAAGTCTGATTTTCTGCTAGAGCTCTCCCTAGAAGTCTTTGAGGGAACGTTAACGACGACGTTGCCAGCTGGTATCATTTCCACTGCGGAGCTGAAGACTGAAGAAGATAACTGTTGGCTGCCGCTTCAGACCTATGTGACCATTGCGAATCACTTTGAGCTGAGAGGAACCGGCATCCGGTTCCTAGGAAACGTTCAGGATTGCAACAACGCGATGCAGAACCTGTTTTACGATGTACCAAATCTTCTACCTTGCCAGATCAATTCAGCCGTTCATTTCGTGCACCTCTCGCTCCGTTGCTTGCGTAGATCTTTATCTAGTTATTTTTAGCTATATTTCACTTTTTATAAGTATCTGATTAGGTAGCTAGCTGTATGAATTCCGAGTCTAATAATCTTTACTTTCTACGGCTAAGAAGGTTGCATACATATACTCAGAATAAGCAAAAGTGAGACCTGTTTACCCTTTCAGGGTCCAAGCCACGACACAAGCCTAACCATCACCGTAAACGATCTGGGAAACTACGGATGCTATCCTGATTGCTCAGAGATGATGATGATGGCGCCACTGATCGCTGCGAAGACTGTCCGTCTAGTCAAGACAAAGCATATAAACGTCAACGAAGGTAAACTTCTTGCTAGCTAGCATTTCTCCCCTCCCTTTTGCTATCCGGTGGTCGTGATCTCTCTCCCGCAATCTTCCGCGATGAACATTTTTTTCAGCGCTCAAATCGGTGGTAGCGATCCAGATCCTGGTGATGCTGTGCCTCACCGTCGTGCTCCTGTACTACGCCTTGAAATGCGTGAGAGCTCTGAAGGATGAGCGGCGAGATGGGACCGTCGACGCGAGGCGAAGAAGATCTGCGCAGACCCCACGTCGTCGCTCCCAGCAGGTGAGTGTGACGCTTCTCCCTCCCCTCTGAAAGCAGCGATTGTTCTAGCCTTCTCTTGTCTGTTTATGAGAGTAGATGTGTGTCTTGCAGTCGGGCTCGGGCTCGTCTGTTGGGCGTGTCAACCGTCGCCGCAAGGTCACAGCCGAAAGTGGCTGAGTTGGCGGCAACAGTACATCCTCGTACCTGCAGCCGTGCTCCCGTTAATTTCTCATGCGGATGCACTGATTGTTCTTGTTCGAGATCGTTCAGTCTGTACTGTAGAGTCTAATTAATGTAGCCCTAGCTAGCCGTCGGAATCCTCATAATACTTCTGTATGAAAATCACATCCATGTAAATTTGAAATAACGAAACGAACTTACAACATTAATGGTGATGTGAAATGGAAATTCGATCACAAATTGCCGAGTGACAAAACATGTACGTATCTAGTTAAACTGAGCTTATTCGATAACACAAAATAGTATTCAGGCCGGGGACCTGTGTGCCACGTTCGCTGCTGTCACGGCGGATCCCTGGCTGTCGCTAGTGTTGCCGCCGGCAATGTGAAGGCCAGAGAAGACGAGTTAAGTCTTCGACCACGACGTCTCCTGCGTCTTTGCAGCCGAATCCGTTGACGTTCACTGCATGTTCGCAGCAATGTGAGTGTAACGTAACGTCAGGGGAACTCACTCAAATGGTTTTCTGCTTGGTAATTAATGCCTACCTTTAGACATCTTGTCTGCGACACAGAAGTCCTGGAGATTGCTGGGATCTTTTTTTTAAAAAAAAAAACGGACTGGGCCTGTTTACCATTTAAGCAGGAATTAGAGCTATGGTACATGCACCAGTAGTGCAGTTGCTAGAAAGAATAGTACAGCGAAAAACAGAAAACCGGCGACAGGTACACCTAAAGTGCCATATCTAGGTGAACCGCTCTGCTAAAAGCTTTGCACCTGCCACACACCACAGCATGATGTCTTCTTTGATGGCATCGATTATCTGTTGCACCGGTCTCTCATGATCCTGAAATATCCTAGAGTTGCGCTCTTTCCACACTGTCCATATTATCCCAATCACCAACGAGCACAGCCCACTTCCGATCCGTAAGCTACTGTACCAATCATACACCGAAACCACAGGGAGCCAATTCGTGGGACTGAACTGAGGTTCTCACACCCAAAGAGCAATCTGTTCCCATATGTCCTGCAGCAGAAGGCACTCAATAAGGATATGTAGTGATGTCTCAGATTGCTGGATCTAAAGCGATGGCACCACGAGATGCAACAGCAGCCAACAGAGCAAGGAGCGCCAGGAGAAGGCTGGCCATCCCTGTCTCTGTTTTTCTCCTTGGTCACCTAAGCTCGGGGAGGGGGAGGCTTATTACCTGCTTAGCCGTGCTAAGCTAATTGCTTTTCGTGTGCCTGCCTACTAAGCATGGAGGTGGGTCGTGTTTATAGAATTGTTTGCCCCCCTGGGATAGTTGGTATGTTGGGTCAGGACCGCGGAGGATTCCAATTCATTACTTGATGTGTGGTGATTGTTAGACTGTGTGTATTGTGTGTGTCAAGGGTAGTTTGGTCATTAGCTAGGAGGACTACTAAACTCTAACTTGTACCCTATATATGTAACCCCTTGGCACTATCAATGAATTGAGTTCAGTTATTCCTTCCTATATGGTATCAGGAGACTAGGGTTTACTCTTGGGCTTCCCTCTCCTGGTGTGCTCTCTCTCTCTCCTCTTCTCTCTTCTTCCACCACCAACCGCCGCATGCGCCTCCTCTCATGTAGCGGGCGCCGCCGCCACCACCCTGCCACCACGCTTTTGGACCCCTCTGCCGCTGCGTAGTGGCCGCGTGACATCGTCCCCGAGCGTCGCCGCTGGCTTCCCCGGCCCGATGCGGTCGGGTCCGCCGCCGCCGCCCTTCCATCAAATCCCCCGGCCCCGCGGCCGGATATGCCGCCACCGTGCCCCTGGCTGCCGGGAGAGGCACCTCCGACGCTGGCTTCCCCGGCCCGGTGTGGTCGGATACACCGCCGCCGCCCTCGCCGTCGGCTCCCTCGGCCCCGGTTCGGCCGGATTCGCCGCCACCGCCTCTGGCTGCTGGGAGAGGAACCTCCGACGACGCCCTCCTCACCGTCGGCTTCCCCGGCCCAACACGGTCGGATCTGCCGCCGCCGCCCTCGCCGTCAAATCCCCCGGCCCCGGCGCGGCCGGATATGCCGCCACTGTTCCCCTGGCTGCCGGGAGAGGCACCTCCGACGATGGCTTCCCCGGCCCGGTGCGGTTGGATCCACCGCCGCCGCCCTCGCCGTAGGCTCCCTCGGCCCTGGTTCGGCCGGATCCGCCGCCACTGCCTCTGGCTGCCGGGAGAGGCACCTCCGACGACACCCTCCTCGCCGTCAGCTTCCCCGGCCCAGCGCGGTCGGATCCGCCGCCGCCGCCCTCGCCACCGACTCCCTCGGCCCCGGCGCGGCCGGATCCGCGTCGCCACCGCGCCTCTAGCTGCCGGGAGAGGCATCTCCGCTGTCGCGCCTCTGAACGCCGCCGCGGCGCCTCCCACGGCTGCCACAGCGCCTCCGCTGCTCCCCATGGCCGCAGCAGCGCCACCGCTCCTCCCCATGCCGCAGCAGCGCCTCCGTTCCTCCCCATGGCCGCAGCAGCGCCTCCGTTCCTCCCTATGGTCGTAGCAGCGCCTCCGCTCCTCCCCATGGCCGCAGCAGCGCCACCGCTCCTCCCCATGGCCGCAGCAGCGCCTCTGCTCCAACCCATGGCCGCAGAAGGGCCTCCGCTCTTCCCCACGGCCGCAGCAGCGCCTCTGCTCCTCCCCACGGCAGCAGCAGCGCCACCGCTCCTCCCCATGGCCGTCACGGCGCCTTCCCCCTCCTATTCCATGCTGCCGGCCTTCCGCTCGCGTCCCTGTCCTCCTACCCCGCGCCGTCGGCCTCCACCGTGCGCTGCCGGCCTTCCGCGCGCGTCCTTGCCCTCCTACCCCGTGCTGTCGGCCTCCGCCGCGCGCGTCCCTCCTACCCCACGTTGTCAGCCTTTCGCGCGCGTCCCTCCTCCTACCCTGCATTGCTGGCCTTCCGCGTGTGTCCCTCTTCCTCCTATCGAGCGATATCGGCCTTCTGCGCGCGTCCTTGCCCTCCTACCCCGCGCTGCCGGCCTCCGCCGTGTGCATCCCTCCTACTCCGCGCTACCGGCCTTCCGCGCGCGTCCTTGCCCTCCTATCCCGTGCTGCCGGCCTCCGCCGCGCGCATCCCTCCTACTCCGCGCTACCGGCCTTCCGCGTGCGTCCCTCTTCCTCCTATCGCACGCTGCCGGCCTTCCGCGCGCGTCCTTGCCCTCCTACCCCGTGTCGCCGCCCTCCGTTGTGCGCGTCGTGACTCTCCTTCCACGCGTCGTCGGCCTCTGCCATGCGCACTTGGGCCATCTCTGCTGGTCATGTCTTTTGAGGCGAGGTGTTTGCGGCCCACTCCGTCCTCGCCGCCGCTCGGGAGCGTGAGTGGGCTCTTCTAAAGTGTTCTCTACGGGAAGTTGTTAGAGTGTGTGTTTACTCATGTATGTAGGTTATTTTGGTTCAGTCTCAACATCTGCCACGGCTAGATGTTGTGACTGCGAGGGGGTATTATTAGAGTGTTTGTGTGTTTACTCATGTAGAAAGTGTGTTATTGTTCAGTCTGAACATCTGTCGCAGCCAGAGTTTTGACTGCGGGGAGATATTAGAATGTGTGTATTGTGTGCGTCAAGGGTAGTTTGGTCATTAGCTAAGAGGACTTCTAAACCCTAGCTTGTACCCTATATATATAACCCCTTGGCGCTATCAATGAATTGAGTTTAGTTATTCCTTCCTATAGTGGCAAGGCATGAACAAGTCATGTATCCAATCACCTTGGCGTCACTGATGCGAGTGTTTGATAGTTCAGAGAACAGATCCACTTCATATGCTGTGACTGAACAAGTCCAACGTACTTACCGATATGGAGAACGAACAGTAGAACACGTCCTTGATCTGGCAAATGAACTGGGAGGCCTGGGAGTTATATGGACCTCACAGGGTGGCTAGGTATTGTGTCACAGGACAGATAGCGACCTGCAGGCCGCCAGCGCATGGGATGCAGCTGCAGTGCAACGAAACGTGCTGTTTCGTCCATTTGTGTGCCGCTTGCATTTCTACTCTACTTGAACTAGGAAAACCTATTTAAAAGAAGATTCATTCTGGCGTGACAGGTGGAGAGCACCAAGCAGGTAGCTTTCCCCCGCCGGAATTCGCATGTCCAGAAAATCATTCGTGTGTAAAGATCTGATGAGTGGCGACTGGGTAAAGACCAGTAGTTATGAAATCTGGAACAAATGGCAGACTTTGTTCTTCTGCAGACAGAGAGATTCGATCAAAGGACGCTCCAGCTGGAAGCCCGGAACAACAATCAGAGTAGGTTCAGTGCAAACGGGCGAGACAAGTCTGAACCGATAGCTGGCTCTTTTTTTTGCGTTGATCCTTTAGACAGTGTGTTTTACAGCTAATTTGACCAACAATGCATAGTCCAGCTATATCAACTTGGTTTGCTGAGTGACGAGTGTGACTCCCACTGCCTTCATGCTGCTGCTATAGTTAATTGAGAAATCTTTGGCAAGCACTATAATCCTTCATGTTGCCACTGACACCGACCAATCCCATCAGTCAGTAAAGACTTTTACTGACCCCTCTCTCTCTCTCTCTATATATATATATATATCGGTTGATAAAGTGATGTCTGAATGTTGGGCTGTTCTATATTTTTTCAAAACCAGAATGTTGGGCTGTTCTATAAATGCATATGTAACTATATTTTTTAAACTACAAGACTTAACTGTTACATCCAAACACCTCTTTACTTTTCAAAATCAAAGTATTTTGTTGAACCATAGTATTATATCAATAAAACTCTAAGGACCATATAGCGAAACAAAATGGAATCATTCATTCAATCAACACACAAAAGATCAATACTTCTTTGAAAGTACAAATTGGACTTGTATACGATGGACCAACACACTATGTTTTAGAGGAAGACAACGCACACAACTGAATAAATAAAGAATTAATCTTAAACAAAGAAAAAACTGAATATATCTTTTGCTTTCTCTAGAAGTGGGCTTGGATGCGGTCGACGGTCTGCTTGTCCACTTGGAAAGCTTTGGCAAGGACATCATCCGAGATGGACGGTTCCGATCCAAACACAGCGTTCGCCACGGTTAACACCCCGGGATTCTGGCTGCTCAGTGCTACAAGGGCAACTGCTCTGTCTGTTCTCCCATAGTTGAACTGGAAGTGGATCAGCCCCTCGGGGAACACGAACACGTCCCCTCTCTTGAGGACCTTGGTGAACAGCTTGTTGTCTGGGTTCGAGGTGACGAAACCGACGTAGAGCGAGCCCTCGAGCACCGTCAGGATCTCCGTGGCGCGTGGGTGCGTGTGCGGCGGGTTGAGGCCGTACGGCGCGTAGTCGATGCGAGCCAGCGAGATCCCCAGCGTGTTGAGCCCGGCTATCTGAGCGACGTTGACCGGCGTGACGGCGGAGCCTTGCTTGCTGCTGCTTGCGTTGCCAGCCATTTGAAGGCCCGAGAAAAAGAAGTCTTCTGCCACTACGTCCTTCGCGTCTTTGCATGGGAACCCATTGACACGCACTGCATGCATACATGCATTGTCGTCAAAGTCATCAGTGCATGAGGCACATATACACAGGAACGGTTTAGTATATTAACTAGTACATATATAATTTGTTTACTGGCCAACCCAACAGACCTATGCTGCATGCAGAAGTAATAGATGATTAGTGGACTAGATACCTTTGGACGTCTTATCAGCGACGCAGAAGTCCTGCAAAGGGCTTGGATCAGAAGCTGTGGCACGAAAGCATGACAAAGCCGAGGAGATGGCTAAGGCGAGGAGGGCAGCACGAGTGGCCATGTCGTCTATGGTGCTTGAACTGAAACTAAAGGGAATGAATGGTTTGTGGCTTTGAGGTGTGGGAAGTATGTTTTGGTTGAGGACGTAGCTGACTGTTTTGGTGCTTGTGATAACATAGCATTGGGGAGGTTGGTATTTATAAGGAGATAGCCAAGCACAGCCTATCAGCTGTGTTGCATGCAGTGCAGGTGAGTTGAGAGTATAAGGCAGGAACAAGTCTTCTTGGAATGCGTCATGACGTGTGTGTTTGGTTGGGTAGGTGCATGGGCGGCCTGCAGATATGTTGGAAAAGGTCGCTCTACGCGTCGACGATGATGGCCGGGTATCGGAATCATGCTGTGTGCGAGCATAAACAACATCTAATTATTTGAATAAGCCGGCCGCGCATGTCGAGGAGGCAACCAATTTTCCCCAGGTGGATTGCAAGTGTTAAGTATTTAAATGGAGCTATATTCTCCAGTATGATACACGACTGTCTTTTTGAAGCAGTAATCATTGGATTTCGGTTTAGTAATTCGGTAACACTACAAAGTTGTGGTAAACGTGAGGTCAGTATAGCGTTATATGTCCCACTGATCTGCGTTTTGGGGCTTATGATGGCGAGTTGATACTGAAGACTGGCTGAAAATGACTGATAAGTGGTGTTTAAGGGACTCTTTGGTTACTGACTAACATTGCCACATCTAAGGTTAGTCGCTTCACAAATTTTTTAGATAAATGTTTGGTTGACTGTCACAAGTGTGGCAAGCCACACTTTCTTAACCCCCTGACCCACATGTCATACTCTTAGTTTTTTTACTAACCTTGCCACACTTGTAGCTAAGAATTTGTTGGCCACACTTTTTATAGCAAGCCACACTTGACTAAGGTTAATTGTGGCAATATTAACCACCAACCAAACAGGCCCTAAGCCGGCTAGCATGATCCCTTGATAAGTTTTTAAGTTGACTGTTAAGACAAGATCATGCAAGCAAAAAATGTCCTCTCCAATCCAAAACAGTGTACAGTACGGATTATGTCAACTAGGTCATTCATTCAATTTGTTTTGATGTCGCCTTCATCCACTACGAATATATTTTTTCGAAAGCCGGACAAGCCGGGATCATTGCATTAAGGGAAATAGAGTTACATTACAATTTCCGCACCAGTGGTGCAAAAATGACTAAATGTAGAAAAAGAGAAAGAAAGAAAACTGGAGACTAGTGGATAATATTTCAGCTCACTCCCTGTAGTAATATTGCCAGGTTACGAGCTCCCGCCCAAGACTATGTTCCTGCTTCCTCCTGGATGACTTGCAGGAGCCGCCTTTCACTTCGTTCTTCTCCCTCGAATATCCGGTTGTTGCGTTCCTTCCATATCTCCGAGCAAACTAGGATGCATAAAGAATTTAGTCCTTTGGCCTTGTGGCGTTGTCGTGCAACCGTAAGGCCTTGTAACCAACGTGTCATTGTTTCATTCTGTGACCATTGTGAAGGTTGCAGGTTTGGAGTATGCAACCATTTAGCCACAAGTTGCCACACTGAATGTACTACGGGGCATTCCATGAACAAGTGGTGGGAGGTTTCTAAATTACGCCAACACATCACGCAGAATATAATATGGACAGAGAATAGGAGCATGCATTTTATGACAACAGTGACAGAAGGATTCGTTTTAGCCCTCGCAGGCTGCAACAGAAGTAACTTATTAATTATACGCATTATTGGACATGTTCCAAATTGGTCTGTAGATAACTATTTCAGCCATTTGTCCATTTCAGTGTTCATCCTTCTTTTAACAGAATAAAGTCAGAAACCAAGAAAGAACATATCAGTGCCTGTCTCTCAAGTCATGACCTTTTGAAGAGGTCATATCTTGTTAAAAGTCAAAATATTGCAAATTTTGTTTCAAAATATAACTTCAAAATCAATTTGGACAGCCAAAACTGACGTGACGGCTTGGAAAGTCGGTCTCACTGATTTCCACATGTCTAGAATTTTTCAAATGTTATAATTTTTAGGTCCTGAGTCTAAATTTAACGATCCACATATGCATCTTGATCTTTTTTATGAGCTCTATGCATTTGGAGTCCAATTAGTCATTTGAAACATCTATGAAACAGGCCTAACCGATTTAGTATAATTCAAATCGGTTTTCACCAGTCTGTCAGGTTTGACCAATTTTGATTATCGATATTGTTTCTATACTCCTATTTTTAACAAAACATGAGTGGCACAAAAAAAATTCTGGACCAAAATTGTCTAAGGGACACCTTGTTGACCAACCTCTTAAGGTTGACCCAAGAGGACAAGGCTAACCAGCAGTTTGTCTGCTGATCGGCAGAGAATTGCCAGCACAGCATGGGCACCCCGGAACAGATGCTCCCGAGCATGGAGTTGCATCCGCAGTGCGCCAGGAGAAACTTGTACTCGGGACACCAGTTGGTCAAGTAACAGCGACCCTTGCGTCCTCGGGAAACTCCGGCGTCCTTGCATCGAAAGTTCCTGATAACTATACAAAATGGGCAAATTCGAATTGGTTTTGGTTGAGGCGCGCCAGGCCCTGCCAACAGTGCAACGGCTGGGCGACGCGAGAGAGCGCAGGTAGCAAGCTACCTTTTAACGGGCTCTCCCCCACAAAAAATAAATTTAATATCATTGTGGGCCAATGGCCCACATATCAGATATTAAACTGATAAGAACAGATACTACACTTGATCTTAGCCAAAAGGCCGAGAAAGGTATGAGTTGCAGGTGAGCACCTCGGCCTCAATTTATAGAACGGCGCCTCGGGTCGCTTCATGTCATCTAGCGACGTGGGACTAAACGCCTCCCCCCACGCGCTGCCGTGCTGGGCCCAATGCTGGTTTCCGTGGTCGCACGCAGTTCGTTCTCGGCCCAGAAGAGTAAGGCCGTTCCAGAGGTTGGCTCTGGGTGGGTTTCGTGCGCGTCGTCTGTGCCTCTCCGTACTCCCTTCATCTCCAGCATTCTCGTACTGATGCATCCGCAAACTTCCTTGCTGGGTAGAGTAGTGGATGCTTTGGAAGTGAGGTGGCCACGAATCTGGCCCTCCAACGCCTTGCCGTGTCGTGAAACCGATGCAGGGAGCCGACCTTTCTTGCCGCGCGTGGAACGCGACGAGGGCACGCAGGCAACACGGTGACCTCGTCTTCAGGGGCTCCTCGACAACGCGCGTTTTACCGTTGTTGCCGGACAGGTAGGCTTGTCAAGAGACGCGCCGGCCTCGGGGGTCACCTCAGACACGGTTTCTTGGAGGCCGTCGACCGCTGGACCTGGGCGTCGCCAACACTCTTCTTGGCGGCCGCAAGCTCCTCTTGTGTGACGGAGGCGGAGGCGCCAGGAGAAGGTTCCTGCAGGCGGCGGTGCTCGATCTCGCCTCGCCTTCCTCACCAGCTTCCTCAATGGCGACGCCCAGAAGGATCGCGTGGCTCCGCTCTACGTACCTCCCCCGCGACGGCGGCGTGGAGCAGCATCTCGTCCTGACACACGGCAGGCAGGACGGGCGGGCGGCGGCGACGTCGACGGGGTCTGCGGCGCGGACACCTCTGCTCGTCACGGTGCTCCTCGCCTTGCCTCTTGCCTCGTAAGGGGGGGAGACGAGATTGCCTGATGGAGTATGTGTGCCGCTCGTGTAAACGACAAACAGGACCGCCTCAGGCGATGACACATGAGTCGAAGTGGGAATGAACTTATATGCACGTTTCGTGGGTGGCAGACAGTCAATTCCCTCGTTTCGGTTGCAGTTTGCACGCTGGAAATTCGTTCAAACAGCTTCGAGAATGGAAACCTTTGTCTTTGGAGAAAGGATAGAAGATAAACGATGATGACGTTCATAATACTTTGCTAGCCTGCACAAATGGAACACTTTTTGCAGGGAACATTCATAAGTCAGAACGGGTTGGAACTTGTAATAGGACAGTAAGAATCACAAAGGTTTCTTGTTTCTCATCAATACACTTACTTACCCCTAATTAAAGCGAAACTTTTTATTCAGCAAAAAAATTGTTTGCTGACTTCAAATTAATAGACTATCCAAAAATAGAAATTCTAACACAAATGGCGGTTCATTGCTGCGCATCCTGCGGCTCCCTGTATAAGTAGTGATGATGCCTAGCCCGGAAAACGGGCACCACCCCTTCATACCATTAAAATTTCAATCAACATGATGTGGAGGCTATTGAGGGCCGCGCTCCTCGCGGCCATCGCGTTTCTCTGCGCGACGCCCGGCGCCGACGCGACGGTCGCAGAGACATGCCTAGCGGCGGCACACGGCGACCGGCGCGTCAACTACGACTTCTGCGTGTCGGAGCTGAGCAAGCATCGCAACAGCCCTGACGCGGACGCCTAGGGCCTAGCCAAGGTGGCGGCCAAGGTCGACGTCAAATGCGTCGGCGGCGCGATCAACGAAATGGTGGCGCTGCTGGGCGCCAAGCCGGACGTCAGTACGCGTGTCGGGAGGTGGGACTTAACTCCTCCGCCAACCGCTTTAGACATAGTTGTAAAGACTCTAGATCGTATATAGGGTTCAGATAGCCTCGAGGCCACTTGTCGGGCCCCGGGCCACATTGTAACCACCCGGCCTCGCACTATAAAAGGATCGGGTTGTTCACCAGACAAGGGATTCGGCTCCGGTTCGCAACCCGGCCAACTCACACATACATACGTGCGAGCAATACAACAATAACCCCTGTGGATGTAGGGTTTTACGCTCCGGTGGTCCGAACCACGTAAATCCCCGTGTTCATATTCTTCCTCAAGCTCGATCGCTCTAGGGACGTCAGGCCCCTCCAATCAAAGAACCTCCGTGGGCTGCTCCAGTAGCAGACCGGGGGAAGTATCATAGCAACACTTGGACACCCACCACCACGGTAAACAGCCGATCGGGTACAGTGTCGGGGAGTTTCTTCACCATGGAGGTGTCGTCTAGGGTCGTGCCAAGCCCGGCATACCTCATCGCCATGTTGTTGATCTTGCTGGCGTAGTCGTCGAGCGATTCGTCGTCACTCATGGACAATCGGTCTAATTCACCGTTCAATGTGGACAATCGAGTTGCCTTCACTCAATCTGCACCGGCGAACCTCGATTTGAGGTTGTACCAAACCTACTTCACTGTCGTCTTCGTCGACACCTGCATGAGAACATCCTCCGGCAAGGCTTGAAGCAGATGCATGACGGGGCCCCGCCGTCCCGCTCAGTCACGGGGACGGGGCACCTTGCCCGGGAATCGCATTGGGTGGTGTCGTGTTATGCTGCACCCAACAGCACACATATAAGGAACAATGTATTACATAAATCAAAGCGGAAGCTTACAAATGTTCTTTGTAAATAAAATTTACATAAAATAGCTACAGCGGAAGTCTATAAACAGCTCACGTCGAATAACTATGAGCACCCGAGAAGAGGTCCAGCCCGCGGACTCCTCTCGCTAGCAACACGAAGACTTGGCAGCGGCTAGGTTCTCCCGATGATACATGACTCGGAAGTTCTCGAGTCTCACCGGACAACCTTCTTTATAGCGTCGTATTAACCTGCAAAACCACTCATATAGCAAGAGTGAGCACAAAGGCTCAACAAGACTTAACCGTCTCTCCTAAGACATGCAACTCTACATGAAAGTAACCTAAGACTCGACCCTGTCATTTACGAAAAGACTCGCCTATGAGTTCATCCTTAACTTTCAGATTTTAGCCATAAGAGTAGTGACCTTGCGCCCAGCAACATTGGAACTTCACAATCAAACAAGAAATGCTTCATTCCAATGTTACTTGTCCCAAGGTGGAAAATAACTTTAGTTTGCTCTATCTCTACTTCAAACATGGTTTTCGTGCAATTTACAATTATCATAACATCATTTAAAACTTTGCAAACGATTTCCACACAACTTGATTACTACATCACAACACAGGGAGCAAGCGGTAATCAATAACCGCGATGGACGGTGATTCAAATCAAACACTACCCGGATAACTCGACACATACACTCGCCTCTTAAGACCCAACTCTGGCGTCCTTCATTATGTCGTATGTGGCAACCTTTCGCAAGACACTAGACTGTAGAATCGGTCGCGTCGTCTCGGGCTCATAGGTCTAACGAGACGATGTGGTATGCCTCTACAATCCAGTGAACCTGGTACATCGGTTTTCTGGTTCTCATATGTCAGTAAGCATGTGGTACACAACTCAATACCTGCTCCTGGGTGCCGCACACGCATCGGTCCTTAACCCACACGGGCAGAGCTACTCGACCAAGACCTCGTCTTGTCACTGCCTAACCATCCTTCCCGGTCTCATCTTTAGAAATGTAAACTTTAATTTGCCTCACTTCCTACTACACCCGTGTAACCCCGTCTATAACTCGCGAGTAGATTCCAACTACTCGACATCTACCGGATGTCCTAAGCTATTTAGCACGGCATTATTCTACAGCGGTGACCCTTTCTACCCTTAAATCCAAGGTTCATTTGGTCATGCATTTGGAGTGTAGAACATCCTTGACCTAATGCACATACAAACTTAGACCCATAGTAGTGAACAAAGTAAAAACTTGAGAAAACAATTTAAATGCAAACCGGGGCTTGCCTTGGTTTTGCAGGTGACCAAAGTCAGATAATGTGATGTTAGTTGCTGATGACTTGAAGTTCAATCCCTGCCTTCTTGCTCCTTGATCCAAGCTCAACTTATTCTTCTTCACTTTCCACGTTTAATCACTACACGTTATGAATATGTATACATGTTTAATTATAAAACCTTTGCTAACAAGTGCTAAATTCAAGTTTAAAACTGGAACTCTGTTTAAGAATTTAAAATGACACTGGGGCTAGTGGTTTGGTTTGGGTGAAGCAACATGATCAAGTGATAATTACATCTCATCACTTGTGTGCTACTTATCTAAATAGGTTGAACAGGATAGTGGCGATCCAGAGCTCCAATGGAGCTGAAAATTTTCATGTGAGTTCCTTGCCACAAGAAATTCATCTGGACCAAAATTTAGAATATTTCACTAAGTAGATCACCTAGAACAATTCCCTAAGCATTTAGGCAAAAAGGAATTAATTCTGAATAAATTTGCACTTTCATGCAAATTCAAGTGAATTACAATTTCATACATAGCTCAGGGAGCATGAATGAATTTTCTTAGGATTTTTGGGGCTAAGGAATGCCCAGAACTGAATTTCCAAGTTTTGGAATTTCTCTGAAAATGTTTCTGTATTCATTTGAATACAGAAATTTGAAACTAGAATTACCATAAATAAATCAACTCCAAATGAGTTGAAACTTTTACAGAAGTCTCATAACATCATAAAGAATATCCTGGCAAAATTTGAGGATTTTTGGATGAACCAAACTCCCTCTAAAAGTCTTTTGCTGAAAAGCTTTAAAGAATTTTCCAGAATTTTCTATTGGTTTTAATGCAAATTGGGCTGCATATTTGGACAGAGATTTTCATCCTGAATCCAACCCAATTTGAACTACTAAATTTGGAGCTTCCTAGCAAAAGTTATGAGGTTCTAAAGTTTGAACTAAATCTGGAAATCCAAATAAACCGGGGAAAAGTTTAGATCCTGACAGTGGGCCCATCGCACACGTGTCAGCTGCTGGAACCAAGCCACACGGGGCCACAGACTCCTTCCCGTGCAGCCACACTGGATCCCGGGGCCACAGCGGATCAACGATTTAAAATTTCGTCACTGACATGCGGGGCCCCGGTCATCTTCAACCTCCGACTGCCCGCGCCCGCGCGCCGCCTGGCTCGCCGGAGATCTCGCCGGGAGGAGGTTCCGGCCCTCAGAACTTGTTGATTTTCGCCGCCCCTGCATAATACCGTGCGAGGAACGCGTTGCCGGTCTCATATCAGAACGAGAATGGCCGGAACCCTAGGCACGATGGCGACAGTGGCTGCGGCAACTTCGGCGACGTCGCTAGGGCACTGTAATGCTCTAAGCTTGATCCGGTTGGCTCCTACAGCATTGCCACGACCTAGGGAGCAGCGTCCAGGGCTCTGATCTCGCGAGAAACGTCGGCAACTAGGGGTTCACCGTGCGACCTAGGTCGATTTCGGTGAAAACTCGAAGAACTGAGGGTTTCCTCAACAGTTCTCCCTAGTTCTTGATCCCACGTGCTCGCATGAACGTCTACAGCTAGGTTTCCAAGTCTGGTCAGGAGTGGTTCGATGTGTGAGGCGAATTTGCTGAGTTTCTCCCCTCGGTTATTATTGCATGTCTACGGCAGAAACGAAATTCCGGCGAGCACCGTCTGTGACAGGCAGCTGGGGTTGCGGTGAAGCGAGTAGGGACATCGGCAAACCTTTTTGGTTTTGCAGCTCGAGGGGAGAAACTCTGTGGCGGCCGGGCGACGAGTTCTTCCGGCCGGCGGCTCGCAGTGGCGCTGATGGATAAACAGAGCTCGGTGCCGAGTTCCCGTGGGAGAAACGTCGGGTTCTGGTGCTGCACACCTCAAGGAAAACCCAGCGACGCCATGGGGAAGTTCAGATTGGCGTGGGAGCTGCTGAGGCAGCCAGGCGCCGTTGCTCTGATGGGCGCGGTAGCGGCGGGAGCTCCTGTACACACGGGAGCAGTCACGGGAGAGGGGAAACGCGGTCAGTTTTCCTACGTGTGGCAGCCGTTCGTGGGATAATACCGGGACTGAGGCGGTTTGACAGCGCCGGGAGGTGGCAGCAGTGCTGCCGCGGTGTCGCGCGCTGCTCGGCGGCCACCGGTTCAAGTGGGAACAGAGGAGAAAAATTTCCTTCGGTAGTAAGTCTCCTCCTCTAACTGACAAGTGGGTCCCACTCACTTCTCTCCTAAATATCTCCAAAATTTGACACATTGCAAATTCAGCTATGAAGAGCTCAAATTCAAAAATCCATTTAGCAATTTGACAAGTAGGGGCTCAGCTTCAAATTTGAATTCCATTTTAGATGAAATTTACAAGTCCCTTGGATATACATATCAAAGTACCTCCAAATTTCCTCCAAATTTGGCTTCCTCATAATTTGGACCTGTTGAATTGAACTATGCCCTCTGATTCTTGAGTTGGCCATTGCAATTACAAATTTTTAAACAACAGTTTGAATTTCCCCTTTTGAAAATGCCCTTCTTCTTTTTAGAGTGACCCTTTTAGTTCAAACTGAATTCAAAGTTTCATTGCACATGCCAACACTTTCATGAGTATACAAAAGTTTTTGCAAGTCCCATTTCTTGTATTTAAACTCAACTTTATTCATAGCTCAAGTTTTCCAATTACAAGTTTTGGGACTTTTACATTTCTCCCCCCTTAAAAAGAATCTCGTCCCGAGATTCGTGATTAAGGACAACGTGGAGAGGACAACTACTAAATATAAGCCTCTAACAACTCCGGATGATTGCGTTGTAAATACTCCTCGCTTTCCCATGTAGCTTCGTCGGACGTGTGATTTTCCCATAGCACCTTGAAAAATCACAGCGTCCGGTTCCTGGTCTCGCGAGTCTTTTCGTCAATTATCCGGGTTGGATGCTCAACATATGTGAGGTCCGGTTTCAAATCTGCTATGCCTTCCATGAGAATCTCCGTTAGAACTTTCAAACACTTCCGCAACTGAGATATGTGGAAGACGTTATGAACTCCGGCTAAAGCTGCCGGTAGATCCAAACGGTATGCCACAGATCCACATCTTTCAATGACGGCGAAGGGGCCGATAAAACGCGGAGCTAATTTTCCTTTCACTCCGAATCGGTGAATGCCCTTCATAGGAGATACGCGGAGGTATACGTGGTCCCCAACTTGAAATTTCAGAGGACGACGCCTCTTATCCGCATAGCTCTTTTGTCTGGACTGAGCGGCTTTCAGATTTGCTTGAATAAGCCTTACCCTCTCTTTAGCTTCATTTACAAGATCAATCCCGTAAATAACTCTCTCACCGGATTCACACTAGTTCAAGGGTGTGCGGCACTTCCGACCGTAGAGAGCTTCATAAGGTGCCATTTTGATACTTGATTGATACCCGTTGTTATATGAGAACTCCATCAACGGTAAGTGATCATCCCAGCTCTTACCGTGGTGGATGGCACACGCCCTTAGCATATCTTCCAGTATTTGATTCACCCTCTCAGTTTGCCCATCGGTTTGAGAGTGATACGCGGAGCTTCGAATCAATTTGGTTCCCAAGGATGTGTGTAGTTGCTCCCAGAAACGAGCAACAAACAACGCGCCTCGATCGGAGATGATCGTTCGGGGAACTCCATGTAGGCACAAGATCCGTGCTATGTATAACTCCGCATACTGCTTGGCAGTGTATCTGGTATGCACCGGGATGAAACGTGTCGGTTTGGTTAATCGGTCAACGATTACCCAAATCGAATCATGGTGGTGGGAGGTCATCGGCAACCCAACAATGAAATCCATACTCAAGTCTTCCCACTTCCATGCCGATATTTGTAGCGGTTGCAACAGGCCCGACTTCTTCACATGGTCGGCCTTAACTCGTCAACACGTATCACATTCTGAAACGTACTTGGCAACTTCACGTTTCATACATGTCCACCAAAACTTCTTCCGGAGGTCTTGATACATTTTGTTGCTGCCAGGATGAATAGAAAATTTGGATAAGTGAGCCTCATCCAAAATTTTCTTCAGCAGTCTCATATCACGGGGTACGACTATCCGGTCCTTGAAGCATAGGGTGTCTTCATCATCTAACCGGAAACATTTCATCTCCCCGTTCTTCAACCTCCTTTTGATATGAGCCATGCCCTTGTCTTGCTTTTGAGCTTTCATAACCTCCTCTCTTATTGTGGGTATGAGAGCTAGGTTATGTAAGGCTCCATATGGAACCAAGTAGAGACTTGGTTCTTCCTCTTCTATGGGCGTAATGGTCAGGTTATGAATATGAGACTTCCGGCTGAGTGCATCAGCAACCACATTTGCCTTGCCCGGATGATAATGAATTTCAATCTCATAGTCCTTGATCAGCTCCAACCATCGCCATTGCCGCATATTCAACTCTTTCTGAGTGAATATGTACTTCAAGCTTTTGTGGTCGGTGTAGAGATGAACCAGATTTCCCAATAGGTAACGTCTCCACATCTTCAAGGCTAATACCCACGGAAGCAAGTTCGAGATCATGAGTTGGATAATGTTGCTCATGGTTCCGTAATTGTCGTGACCCATATGCGACCACGCGTCCTCCTTGCATGAGTACACAACCAAGCCCGTTGCCGGACGCATCACAATAAACATCAAAAGGCTTGGTTGTATCCGGTTGAGCTAGAACCGGGGCTGTTGTGAGGTGTTTTACCAACGCTTGAAAAACTTCCTCACATGCCTTGCTCCAATCATATTTGATGCCCTTTTTCAGTAGCTCCGTCATAGGTTTGGAGATTTTTGAGAAGCCCGGGATGAACCTCCGGTAATATCCCGCCAAACCCAAGAAGCTACAACTTCATGGACTGATGTTGGAGACTTCCACTTCAGCACTTGCTCAATCTTGCTTGGATCAACAACAATGCCTTCTGATGAAATAATATGTCCAAGAAACGGCACTTGGTTGATCCAGAATTCACATTTGCTAAACTTTGCATAGAGCTTGTGATCTCTCAGTCGTTGGAGCATAATATGCAAATGTTTAGCGTGTTCCTCTTCAGATTGGGAATAGACCAAGATGTCGTCGATGAACACCACGACGAACTGATCCAGCTCCGGCATGAACATTGAGTTCGTAAGATACATAAAGTGGGTCGGAGCATTGATCAACCCAAATGACATGACAAGATACTCATAGAGTCCATATCTTGTCGAGAATGTTGTTTTCGGGATATCTTCCGCTCGAATCTTGATTTGATGATATCCCGACCTTAAGTCCATCTTGGAAAAGACTTTAGCACCCACTAGCTGATCGAAAAGAATATCAATTCTTGGTAGTGGATACATGTTCTTTATTGTCATAGCATTTAAAGGACGATAATCCGGACGTGTTTCCCGAAGATCTTCCAGGCTTACCACCTGAGCGTGAGGTGGAATTCAAAATAGAGTTGATACCGGGAACCACGCCGATCTCTCGGATACCATACAAAATGGCTCCGAATGAATTAGCCAAGCTGAAGGAGCAACTCAAAGATCTGATGGACAAGGGGTTCATTCATCCAAGTTCATCACCATGGGGTTGCTCAACTTTATTTGTGAAGATACAATGTTTGACGCCCATGAAGTGGAGAGTCCAAGTGAACACTCCTGTTCTCGATGTCCAGAACAGCCTTATGAAAGATCAATCATGATATTCCCAATATGGCATTGATTTCTTGGTCTTTGAGAATAATGAGGGTGGTATGATAAATTTTTCCACCCAAACAAAGTGGTGCTCGCGAAACGAATTCATTAGTTGATATGTCTCCACCTGGTGAATGAATAAAGTAAGAACCTTTTGTGACAGTTGTGGAGATCTGATCCCGGATCACCGTCGCCCTACTAATGAAGTTATGTGTTGCTCCAGAGTCGAATAAAATGACAACCGGCTTGTCATTTAAGGTGAACCTGCCGGCAAGAACAGGTCCTCCCTTTGGCAGATCATCGACTGACACATAATTAACTGTCCCCACCTCGGACATAGCTTTCCTTTGCTGCCCAAGATCACACTGTGGAACTGGACCCGTAGACACAATGTTGCTGCTCGGTTCAGTTGCTTCATTGACGTTGAGCTCATTGTCAACGTGAAATGGGGCAGCACTTGGTTCAGCTGAGAAATCACCTTGTTCATCTTCAACCTCTTGAGGGCAATAATATTCTGGTGCACTTTGTTGATACTGAGGTGCATGAGAAACAAGTTGCTGCTGCGGTGGAGGTGAATAAGACCTCTATGGAGTAGAAGAGTCATCACACTCCCAAAATGATCGCACCTCTTGTGGAATCTCTTGACCAGAAGGTGAACAGATCACCAACTGATACTTCTGAGGTAGATGATTGCATTCCTCGTGTGATGAGTCCCTCTCCCTCTTTTCTTTGAGGTAGAGATTGGAATAATATTCCTGAGTGATAGCACAGCTCACAAACTCATTAAAGTTCTCTTGGCTAACCTGAGTCAATTCACATCGCAGCCTAGCGGTCAGCCCTCGCTAGAAATGATATCCCTTCAAGGATGGTGATTTCACATAATCAGGGACATATTGAGCTAAGCGATTGAATTCCTTCGCATACTCAATAACACTCATGTCCCCTTGCTTCAGACTCCAGAATTCATCCAGACTGTTTTGCATTATGCCCGCAGGAATGAAACGAGCACGAAATGCAGCCTGGAACTCCCCCATTTGACATGATGCCCTGCTGGTTGGACAGCAAGGTATTCTGCCCACCATGCTCTAGCAAAGCCGTGAAGCTGCTGAGCGGCATATAGAGTCTTCGAGAATTCATCACATTGGATCAGCCCAAACTTGGACTCAATGACACGTAACCAGTAATTTGCTTCACAATGGTCAGCCGCTTCGGAGAATACCGGCGGTTGTGTTGCCAAGAAATCTAGATAACTGCTCGGGGTTGGTACGTGATGTTGAGCTTGTCTATTTATGCCTTGCTGAACTAGAGTTTGGAGAGTTTCATTCATCCTTGCCATAATTTCAGCCAATCCGGTTGGCGATGGCTCTTGTGATGAAGTCGAGTCATTCCCACCTCGACTTGAACCTCCAATCTCCATTTGAGAGTGTGCGCGTACCATACTGCACGAAACAAAATTTTGAGTCAATCAAAATTCTATCTCAGTAGTAAGTAAAGATAAGTAAAACATGAACATGTCATGAACTTTAAGAAAGCATAACCACATTCATGTTTTAAACAAATCTTAAGTACGATAACTAATCAGCTGGACTACTCTGACCAGTTCACACAAACTCCAACATTTACTCAAGTTATCTACAGATTTTTTACTTGAGTTCCATACCAAAGTTTTAGTAAACTTCAGTATCTTTCCAACGAGTACTCATAGGCTCCTTAATGATTTTTCTACTGTCCTGGTTCTGAACAGTATGCCTTCAACTGGACTTTTCACCCACTTAATGTGTAATTTTGCTCTGGAGGTCTACAAAGAAGTTGTAGAGCACTTGAAAATATTTCCAGAACTGTATCATACACCTTAATTGGGTCAAACTACTCAGAGTTATGATCTTTTAAAGTCCAGTAAGAATTTATGCCAGAAACAGAGCACTCTGTTTTTGAAAACTTTGACACCTAGTTATACTCTCATTTGAATCTTAGCTCAAAATAAGAGTTCAGTAACTAATATTTGTTTCAAACTTCCATTTTTAGTCAAAATTTAGTTCATGAATCATTTCTTCATAGGGAAGAGGATTATATATTTAGTACAGTGTCGATGCACCGTAAGAATCATGTCGGTACTACGTTACCTCACCAAAGAAAATCCTAATCCGGATTATACCGGCATATACGTTTTATCAGTGACACTAATATGGTCTCTCGCACACGTGTACTATATGGGATACGTACGTGGTTAGTACCTGCAGAAGAACACGCAATAGTGGTGCACTCAAAGGTTGTTTCATTTCAGGCAGTTCCATATTTGAAAGTAAATACAAACGCCCATATCATTGTCGGCCGTCCTTGAGTTAAGTCACGTCTCAAGGTACGTGATCGTGTTTCAACACCACCCGACGGGGAACCCGAGTATATTATGAACGGGTCGTCACGGTTGGGAATGTTATTAACCCAACGGATACCACCTACTGCCCTGCAGGCCACGCCGATGCCAAGCGCTGCGTATGTCCTCCTGGGCTATTTCCAGACGAACACACTATCGCGTTACTGACCACACGATGGGGTCTCCACTTACTTGCCTAATGCACGCTAGGGATCAGCGTTTCATATGAACTCAGAAACTTGAAGAGTTCAAGAGTTTCATATTAACGTCTCACACCAAGTTGTGGGACCTATCCCTGAACCACTTTCCTCGTCAGGGGAGCTAACCGAAATTGAACCGTTTTCGGTGGTGTTCCTTACCATGCTTACCAAAACGTAGGTGCGTCGTTACATAATCAAAATTCAGAATTATAACACATATGTTAGTCATGCCACTTTAAGTAAATGTACTACTATAGTCCTTATGTGGGCCTAATATTGTTTCCTCACCGTATCCTAAGTTTTTGTCGTAATACGATCCTTATTCCGTGCGCTATTACCAATGCGACTCTAATACCACGCTGACGGGGCCCCACCATCCCGCTCAGTCACGGGGACAGGGCACCTTGCCCGGGAATCGCATTGGGCGGTGTCGTGTTATGCGACACCCAACAGCATACATATAAGGAACAATGTATTACATAAATCAAAGCGGAAGCTTACAAATATTCTTTGTAAATAATTTACATAAAATAGCTACAACGGAAGTCTATAAACAGCTCACGTCGAATAACTATGAAGCACCCGAGAAGAGGTCCAGCCCGCGGACTCCTCTCGCTAGCAACACGAAGACTTGGCAGCGGCTAGGTTCTCCCGGTGATACATGACTCGGAAGTTCTCGAGCCTCACCGGACAACCTTCTTTATAGTGTCGTATTAACCTGCAAAACCACTCATATAGCAAGATTGAGCACAAAGGTTCAGCAAGACTTAACCGTCTCTCCTAAGACATGCAACTCTACATTAAAGTAACCTAAGACTCGACCATGTCATTTGCGAAAAGACTCGCCTATGAGTTCATCCTTAACTTTTAGATTTTAGCCATAAGAGTAGTGACCTTGCGTCCAGCAACATTGGAACTCCACAATCATACAAGAAACGCTTCATTCCAATGTTACTTGTCCCAAGGTGGAAAATAACTTTAGTTTGCTCTATCTCTACTTCAAACATGGTTTTCATGCAATTTACAATTATCATAACATCATTTAAAAATTTGCAAACGATTTCCACACAACTTGATTACTACGTCACAACACAGGGAGCAAGCGGTAATCAATAACCGCGATGGACTGTGATTCCAGTCAAACACTACCCGGATAACTCGACACATACGCCCGCCTCTGAAGACCCAACTCTGGCGTCCTTCATTACGTCGTATGTGGCAACCTTTCGCAGGACACTGGACTGTAGAACCAGTCGCGCCGTCTCGGGCTCATAGGTCTAACGAGACGATGTGGTATGCCTCTACAATCCAGTGAACCTGGTACATCGGTTTCCTGGTTCCAATATGTCAGTAAGTATCCGGTACACAACTCAATACCTGCTCCTGGGTGCCGCACCATCGGTCCTTAACCGACACAGGCAGAGCTACTCGACCAAGACCTCGTCTTGTCGCTGCCTAACCATCCTGCCCGGTCTCATCTTTAGAAATGTAAACTTTAATTTGCCTCACTTCCGACTACACCCGTGTAACCCCGTCTATAACTCGCGAGTAGATTCCAACTACTCGACATCTACCGGATGTCCTAAGCTATTTAGCACGGCATTATTCTACAGCGGTGACCCTTTCTACCCTTAAATCCAAGGTTCATTTGGTCATGCATTTGGAGTGTAAAACATCCTTGACCTAATGCACATACAAACTTAGACCCATAGTATTGAACAAAGTAAAAACTTGAGAAAACAACTTAAATGCAAATCGGGGCTTGCCTTGGTTTTGAGGGTGACTAAAGTCAGATAATGTGATGTTAGTTGCTGATGACTTGAAGCTCAATCCCTGCCTTCTTGCTCCTTGATCCAAGCTCAACTTCTTCTTCTTCACTTTCCACGTTTAATCACTATACGTTATAAATATGTATACATGTTTAATTATAAAACCTTTGCTAACAAGTGCTAAATACAAGTTTAAAACTGGAACTCTGTTTAAGAATTTAAAATGACACTGGGGCTAGTGGTTTGATTTGGGTGAAGCAACATGATCAAGTGATAATTACATTTCATCACTTGTGTGCTACTTATCTAAATAGGTTGAATAGGATAGTGGTGATCCGGAGCTCCAATGGAGCTGACAATTTTCATGTGAGTTCCTTGTCACAAGAAAGTCATCTCGAGCAAAATTTAGAATATTTCACTAAGTAGATCACCCAGAACAATTCTCTAAGCATTTAGGCAAAAAGGAATTAATTCTGAATAAATTTGCACTTTCGTACAAATTCAAGTGAACTATGATTTCATACATAGCTCAGCAGAATGCATGAATTTTCTTAAGAATTTGGGGCTAAGGAATGACCAGAACCGAATTTCCAATATTTAGAATTTCTCTGAAAATGTTTCTGTATTCATTTGAATACAGAAACTTGAAACTAGAATTACCCTAACTAAATCAACTCTAAATAAGATGAAACTTTTACAGGAGTCTCCTAACATCCTAAAGAATATTCTGGCAAAATTTGAGGATTTTTGGATGAACCAAACTCCCTCTAAAAGTCTTTTGCTGAAAAACTTTAAAGAATTTTCCAGAATTTCTATTGGTTTACATGCAAATTGGGCTGCATATTTGGATAGAGCTTTTCATCCTGAATCCAACCCAATTTGAATCACTAAATTTGGATCTTCCTAGCAAAAGTTATGAGGTTCTAAAGTTTGAACTAAATCTGGAAATCCAAATAAACCGGGGAAAAGTTTAAATCCTGACCGTGGGCCCATCACACACGTGTCAGCTGCTGGAACCAAGCCGCACGGGGACACAGACTCCTTCCCTCGCAGCCACACTGGATCCCGGGGCCACAACGGATCAACGATTTAAAATTTCGTCACTGACATGCGGGGCCCCTGGTCATCTTCAACCTCCGGCTGCCCGCGCCCGCGCGCCGCCGGGCTCGCCAGAGATCTCGCCGAGAGGAGGTTCCGGCCCTCGGAACTTGTTGATTTTCGCTGCCCCTGCATAATTCCGTGCGAGGAACGCGTTGCCAGTCTCATCTCAAATCGAGGATGGCCGGAACCCTAGGTGCGACGGTGACAGTGGCTGCGGCAACTTCGGCGACGTCGCTAGGGCACTGTAATGCTCTAAGCTTGCTCCGGTTAGCTCCTACAGAATCGCCATGACCTAGGGAGCAACGTCGAGGGCTCTGATCTCGCGAGAAACGTCGGCAACTAGGGGCTCACCATGCGACCTAGGTTGTTTTTGGTGAAAACTCGAAGAACTGAGGGTTTCCTCAACGGTTCTCCCTAGTTCTTGATCTCACGTGCTCGCACGAACGTCTACAGCTAGGTTTCCAAGTATGGTGAGGAGTGGTTCGATGTGTGAGGCAAATTTGCTGAGTTTCTCCCCTCGGTTATTATTGCATGTCTACGGCAGAAACGAAATTCCGGCGAGCACCGTCTGTGACAGGCAGCTGGTGTTGCGGTGAAGCGAGTAGGGACATCGGCGAACCTTTTTGCTTTTGCAGCTCGAGGGGAGAAGCTCTGTGGCGGCTGGGTGACGAGTTCTTCCGGCCGGCGGCTTGCAGTGGCGTCGATGGGTGCCGAGTTCCCGTGGGAGAAACGTCGGGTTCTGGTGTTGGACACCTCGAGGAAAACCCGGCGACGCCATGGGGAAGCTCAGATTGGCGTGGGAGCTGCTGAGGCGGCCGGGCGTTGTTGCTCTGATGGGCGCGGTAGCGGCGGGAGGGTCTGTACACACGGGATCAGTCACGGGAGAGGGGAAACGCGATCAGTTTTCCTACGTGCGGCAGCCGTTCGTGGGATAATACCGGGACTAAGGCGGTTCGACAGCGCCGGGAGGTGGCAGCAGTTCCGTGGTGTCGCGCGCTGCTCGGCGGCCACCAGTTCGAGTGGGAACAGAAGAGAAAATTTTTCTTTGGTAGTAAGTCTCCTCCTCTAACTAACAAGTGGGTCCCACTCACTCCTCTCCTAAATATCTCCAAAATTTGACACATTGCAAATTCAGCTATGAAGAGCTCAAATTCAAAAAGCAATTTAGCAATTTGACAAGTAGGGGCTCAGTTTCAAATTTGAATTCCAATTTAGATGAAATTTACAAGTCCCTTGGATATACATATCAAATTACCTCCAAATTTCCTCCAAATTTGGCTTCCTCATAATTTGGACCTGTTGAATTCAACTATGCCCTCTGATTCTTGAGTTGGCCATTGCAATTACAATTTTTTAAACAACAGTTTGAATTTCCCCTTTTGGAAATGCCCTTCTTCTTTTTGAAGTGACCCTTTTAGTTCAAACTGAATTCAAAGTTTCATTGCACATGCCAACACTTTCATGAGTATACAAAAGTTTTTGCAAGTCCCATTTCTTGTATTTAAACTCAACTTTATTCATAGCTCAAGTTTTCCAATTACAAGTTTTGGGACTTTTACAATGCACCATCGCCGTCTTGTTCTTACGCTCGTCGACTTGCATGATATCCGCCGGATCCATCGCCTCCCATAGCCCCTGTGCGTCAAATATCGCCTAGACCTTGATCCCCCATGTCGTGTATCTCGCCGGTGACAGAATCGCGTATGACATGGACACCGAGCTTCCTTCCGCGCCATGAGGAATCATCACCATGAAGATCTTGGGCAAAAGAGGCTCTGATGCCAATTGTTGGAACATGCAGGGCACTGGTCACTCACGAATGCTCACCGAAGAAACAAAGGCAAAGAAAAAACTAAAGGAGGACGAAGCATTGAGGCATAATAAGGCAAGTTGTTTTGGTTGCGCACACGCATGCAGCGCCCACACGCTTGCTATTCTTTATTTCCTTGCCGTAGTTTAAATAACCAGCGCACATACGCATGGGAGCAACAAACTCAGCGCTGCTGCCCATGATCCGCAGGTCTCGCCGTGCATGCCGGCAAACGCGAGCACTGACTTACGCGGCAAGCCACGTCCATACGTCCGTTGCAGAATCTCCTAATGACTCGCACTAACCAACAGCCACACAACCTGCTCAACGCAAAACACACGCACATGCGAGCCAGCTACACACAGATCAGCACACGGCGCACACGTACGCACACACATACGTGCTAAGAAAACAAACACACGACCCATGCACAGATATGCGACGGGTTTATTCCTAACAATCACCCCCTAAACCCGACGCCACCATGTGTGTCGACCGACGACAGCACCGGTTCCTCGTCCGCACTGGCAAGCAGGGCCTCCTCCTCCTTCTTCGGTTTACGGCAGTCCCGAGCGAAGTGGCCACGAACGCCGCAGTTGAAGCACCTCCCGATTGACGACTTTGACTTGTGTTGTGCCTTCCACTCGGCCTCCGTGAGCAAAAGCTGGTTGTCGTGCTGCTCTTCCCCGACGTTGGGCCACCGACGAATTCGCTCCTCAAACGCCTTGAGCCTTCCCAAAGCTTCTTCGAACGCCATCCTCTCGACATCCAGAATTGCTCAAATCCGGTTGTTGGTACCCTACAGACCGGGTACCCTCGCGTGGAGGGTTGAAGACAGCCCATACCCCGCCTCCCTGCAGAGGCGAGCGCTAGCACGGCCATGTGTCCTTGGCCCTGGGGTAGGCCCCAGGGCTGTCACGTGTGCCTAGGCTCTGGAGCCAATACGTGCCCTTGGCCCCGGACCAAGCCTCCCCGCTGAGGTGAGGTCCGGAGCTGCCACGTGTATCTGGGCTATGGACCTCCTCCCCACTCAGGAGGGCTCTGGAGCCGACACGTGCCCTTGACCCCGGACCAAGCCTCCCCGATGAGGTGAGGTCCGGAGCTTCCACGTGTATATGGGCTCTAAACCTCCTCCCTGCTAAGGAGGGCTCCAGAGCCGACACGTGCCCTTGGCCTAGGTCTAAGCCTCCCCGTTGACGTGAGGTCCGGAGCTGTCACATGTACCTGGGATCTGAACCTCCTCCCCGTCGAGGAGGTTTCCAGAGCCAACACATGCCATTGGCCACGGACCAAGCCTCCCCGCAGAGGTGAGGTCCGGAGCTGCCACGTGTATTTGAGCTCTGAACCTCCTACCTACTAAGGAGGGCTCCGGAGCCGACACGTGCCCTTGGCCCCGGTACGAGCCTCTCCGCTAAGGTGAGGTCCGGTGCTGCCACGTGTATCAGGGCTGTGAACCTCCTCCCCGCTGAGGAGGGCTCCAAATCGACACGTGCCCTTGGCCCCGGTCTGAGCCTCCCCGCTAAGGTGAGGTCTGGAGCTGCCACGTGTATTCGGGCTCTGAGCCTCCTCCCCGCTGAAGAGGGCTCCGGAGCCGCCACGTATCCCATATGATCCGTCGTGGGCCGAGGGTCTCGCAAGTCAAGAAGGAAGTGCGCTGTCAGGTCGTGCATTCAGAGCTTGCACCTTCCCCAGATGCATGGCGCACGACACACACCTCCGTACTTCGGCCGTTCCTCATTACTGTGACAAGACAGGACGACGAGACGTGGCAGCGGCACAGTGCCGCCCAATGGCACAGTACCGCCTAGCAGAGTGAGAGGACGCGGCGACAAGAAGGCGTCTTCATCATCACCTGCTACCCAGTCAAAGGCGCTCAACGTGCTAGGAGGCGGGACTTAACTCCTCTGCCAACCACTCTAGACGTAGTTGTAAAGACCCTAGATCATATATAGAATTCAGACAGCCTCGAGGCCACCTGTCGGCCACATTGTAACCACCGCAGCCTTGGACTATAAAAGGACCGGGGTGTTCACCCGACAAGGGGTTCGGCTCCAAGTCGCAACCCGGCCAACTCACACACACATACGCGTAATCAATACAAAAATAACCCCCGTGGACGTAGGGTTTTAGGCTCCGGCGGCCCGAACCACGTAAATTCCCGTGTTCATCTTCTTCCTCAAGCTCGAACGCCCTAGGGATGTCACGCCCCTCCAATCGAAGAATCTCTGCGGGCTACTACAGTGGCAGACCGTGGGAGGTATCGTAGCAACACTTCGACACCGACCACCACGGGAAACAATTGATCGGGTACAGTGTCAAGGAGTTTCTTCACCATGGAGGTGTCGTCGAGGGTCGCGCCAAGCCTGACATACCTCACCGCCATGCGCTGATCTTGCCGGCGTAGTCGTCGAGCTATTCGCCGTCACTCATGGACAATCAGTCAAATTCGCCCTTCAATGTGGACAATCGAGTTGCCTTCACTCGATCCGCACCGACGAACCTCGATTTGAAGCTGTCTTAAACCTCCTTCACCATCGTCTGCGTCGACACCTGCATGAGAACATCCTTCGGCAAGGCTTGAAGCAGCTATGCCCTCGCCGTCTTGTTGTTGCGCTCGTCAACTTGCGTGATATCCGCTTGTAAGTGCATCTAGGCACCCCCATGGGTTTTGTATGATTGATGATGACAAATTAAGAGACTAATGAGCTGACATGATCATAAGAACATGACATTTCTAAGGCGGACACCTAAACTCTCAAAAAGGAAAAAGATGAAGAATGGCGTCGAAGACTCGAAGAGTAGAAATTAGGATTTCACTTGAGTCTTTAGTAGGCTAGTTGTGTCAAAAAAAGAGTGTGTGTGTCAAGTGCATTGAGATTATAGAAGAGAGCTCAAAGCGTTAGTAGTGTCAAATCCTTAGTTGAGAGAGGTAGAGAGGTGAAGTTGGGCAGGCCGGACTTGTCCGGGGAAGAGGTCGGACTAGTCCGGAAGTCCTACGACTTAGTCCGTTTTGGGGCGGACTGAGAGTTCCTGACTGAGATCGGACATGTCCGTTTTGGGACGGACTAGTCCGTTTCTCTCTTGGTGAGAGTGTTTTTGGGGCTAAGTCCTAGTAGACCGGACTTATCCGCCTCAGTGGCCGGACTAGTCCGGGCTAGCCAGACTTGTACGTTTTCGCACGGACTAAGAGTTCCTGTGTGAGTTCGGGCTGGTCCGTTCTAAGGCGGACTAGTCCTTATGGGTGTGAGATGAGAGTTCCCACGACTAAGTCTTGGTAGACCGGACTTGTCCGCCTTAGTGGTCGGACTAGTCTGGGTCCTCCAGACTTGTCCGTTCTCACCCGGACGAATAGTTCCTGTGTGAGATCGGACTAGTCCGGTTTGAAGCGGACTAGTCCGGACTTTCGGTAGGTGGCAACGGTTGGCTTCGGGACTTCTATAAAAGGAGATGCCCCGACTTCATTTAGAGTAACATAGAACCCTAGCGCCGCCACAGCGATCCTAGAGCCTCCCCTAAGCCTTCTCTCTTGTCTACTCACCCTCTAGAACCAATTCTTGAGTGGATTTAGGTGTGTGAGGAGAGGAGAAGGAAGAACTTCGAGTTTAAGGCTCTCGGAGTGATCTCGTGCACTTGGTGTGACCTGTGGCTTGTAATATTGGTGGAGTTTTGTGGACGTGATCAAGTGGGAGTCTCAGATTGTGAGCAGCCCGAACACTTTGTAAGTTCACCCTCGGATAGTGAAGAACCGGGTTGGCCTTAGTGGCGACTTGGTGAGGGAAGGATTGTTAAACCCGGTCCTTTGTGGACTCCTCAACGGGGACGTAGATTCATGAGTGGAATTGAAACTCGGGCAAAAATCTTCGTGTCATTTTGCACTTACATTTCATTGATCATTAGAATTGCTTAGGGTTCGTTCGATCATTTCGCTCTTATAATATTTCAGGTTACAATCTTACAATCCACCTCAATACTTTGTCATATTTGTTATATTAGATTGCTAGATAGTTTATCTGTATTCCGTTAAACTAAAATCTGAAGAAAAACTCATAAAAATCAAGTTTAGGCTTTTCAGCAGTCTGACCGGACTAGTCCGCCCCTGAGCTAGACTAGTCCGGCCTTTTAGGCTTTTCCAGCAGGTTGATCGGACTAGTCCGCCCCTGAGCCAGACTAGTCCGGCCCCTGTGTTCTAATCTCGTTTAATTAAGTCATTTCAGGAATTTCAGCCTATTCACCCTCCTCTCTAGCCAATTTCACCGCTGCATCCACCGCCTCCCATAGCCCCTGTGCGTCAAGTATCGCGTGGACCTTGATCGCCCACGCCGTGTAGCTTGCCGGCGACAGAATCGGGTATGACATGGACACCGAGCTTCCTTCCACGCCATGAGGAACCATCGCCATGAAGATCTTGGGCAAACGAGGCTTTGATGCCAATTGGTGGAACATGCAGGGCACTGGTCACTCAGGAATGCTCACCGAAGAAACAAAGGCAAAGAAAAAACTACAGGAGGACGAAGCATTCAGGCATAATAAGGCAAGTTGTTTGGGTTGCGCACTCACACATGCAGCGCCCACACGCTTGCTATTCTTTATTTTCTTGCCGTAGTTTAAATAACCAGCGCATGCACATACGCATGGGAGCAACAAACTAACCGCTGCTGCCCAAGATTCACATGTCTCACCGCACGTCTCGCCGTGCATGCTGGCAAACACGAGCATTGACTCACGCGGCAAGCCATGTCCATATATACGTCTGTTGCAGCATCTCCTAATGACTCGCACTAACCAACTGCCACACGACCTGCTCCACGCAAAACACACGCACATGCGAGCCAGCTACACACACATCAGCACACGACGCACACGGAAGCACACAACATACGTGCCAAGAAAACAACCACACGACCCATGCACACACATGCGGCGGGTTTATTCCTAACAATCACCCCCTAAACCCGACGCCACCATGCGCGCCAACTCACGACAGCGCTGGTTCCTCGTCGACACTGGCAAGCAAAGCCTTCTCCTCCTTCTTCGGTTTGCAGCAATCCCGACCGAAGTGGTCACAAACGCCGTAGTTGAAGCACCTCCTGGTTGACGACTTCGACTTGTGTCGTGCCTTCCACTCGACCTCCGTGAGCAGAAGCTGGTCGTCGCACCGCTCTCCCCCAACGTTGGATCGCCGATGAATTCGCTCCTCAAACGCCTTGAGCCTTCCCAGAGCTTCTTTGAACGAAATCATCTCGATGTCTCATGCCTCCATCCTTTGCCCATTCCCCATTACGGAGACAAGACAGGACGGCGAGACGTGACAGCGGCACAATGCCGCCTTGGACTATAAACGGACATGGGTGTCCACCCGACAAGGGGTTTGGCTCCAGTTCACAACCCGGCCAACTCACACACGCATACACGTAAGCAATACAATAATAACCCCCGTGGACATAGGGTTTTACGCTCCGACGGCCCGAACCGTGTAAATCCCCGTGTTCATATTCTTCCTCAAGCTCGATCGCTCTAGGGACGTCAGGCCCCTCCATTAAAAAAACCTCCGCGGGCTGCTACAGTAGCAAACCGGGGGAAGTGTCATAGCAACACTTTGACCCCGGCCACCACGGGAAACATCCGATGGGGTACAGTGTCGAGGAGTTTCTTCACCATGAAGGTGTCGTCGAGGGTCGCGCCAAGCCCGGCATACCTCATCGCCATGCCGCTGATCTTGCCGGCGTAGTCGTCAAGCGATTCGCCGTCACTCATGGACAATCGGTCAAATTCACCTTTCAATGTGGACAATCGAGTTGCCTTCACTCGATCGGCACCGACGAACCTTGATTTGAGGCTGTACCAAACCTTCGTCACTGTCGTCTTCGTCAACACCTACATGAGAACATCCTCCGGCAAGTCTTGAAGAAATTACGCCCTATCGGTCTTATTCTTGCGCTCGTCGACTTGCTTGATATCCGCCGAATCCACCGCCTTCCATAGCCCCTGTGCATCAAGTATCGTCTGGAACTTGATCGCCCACGCCGTGTAGCTCGCCGGCGACAAAATCGGGTATGACATGGACACCGAGCTTCCTTCCGCGCCATGAGGAACCATGGCCAATTGTTGGAACACGAATGCTCACCGAAGAAACAAAGGCAAAGAAAAAACTACAGGAGGACGAAGCATCCAGGTAGAATAAGGCAAGTTGTTTTGGTTGCGCACTCACGCATGCAGCGCCTAGACGTTTGCTATTCTTCATTTTCTTTCCTAGACGCTTGCTATTCTTTATTTCCTTGCCGTAGTTTAAATAACCAGCGCACATACGCATGGGAGCAACAAACTCAGCCCTGCTGCCCACGATCCGCACATCTCGCCGTGCATGCCGGCAAACGCGAGCACTGACTCACGCGGCAAGCCACGTCTATAGGTTCGTTGCAGCATCTCCTAATGATTCACACTAACCAACAGCCCACACCACCTGCTCAACGGAAAACACACGCACATGCATGCCAGCTACACACACATCAGCACACGACGCACACGTACGCACACACACATAGGTGCTAAGAAAACAAACACACGACCCATCCACACATATGGGCCGGGTTTATTCCTAACACTCTATATACCTCAGTAGATCGTTACCAGTAGACCACCACGCTGGCATATGCAGCCAGCCGATCCTCTATATACCCTAGACCAGAAAACTTGGTATGGATTTTCTTTGTGTTGTGAGAACATGTGATTTGTGAGAACATGTGATTTGATAAACTGGCCGGACTTTTTTATTGTTTCCATAGGCGATACACCTCTAGCGTATGCAGTTCGTGGTTTGAGCTTTACACTGAGGTATCTTCTTGATCATGGTACCAACCCAAATAAGCCTGGTGAACATGGATGTACTGCTCTCCATATCGGGTCCTTCCCTGTGCATGTACTTACCCCTGTGGCATTTGTTATTTGCCTTGCTGTATGTATGTACACATCGATCGACGTGTTCCGGTTGAGTATAATGCAGGTGTCCTTGGACATCCATTATAGTGGCAACTGCCTCCGTATGGGTCGGGCTCAGTTTTCTTACATTTAGTTTGTTTATTTCATGTTTTCAGTTATAGAAATTCTCAGTTTCGACCCTATTATTTACTGTACGAGAGTGTGTAGCAATCAGCTAGGTGTTGGGCTGCTGGCTTGTTCATAGGGATGTCAATGGGTCAGATTCGGGTCGGGTGGAGAAAAACTCATCCGAAACAAAAAAAAAGTGCGGTTGAAATTTGTAACCCGCAGGTGAGAATTCGTAGCCGCACCCGTCGGGTCTCGGACGGGGTTCAGGTGCCATCGGATCTGATTTTTGTATACACATATTACAATGTTTAATAAACAAATCTAAAAACAATCCATTCTAAATGGCAAGCAATAAAAAATATTAAGTTGCTTATAAAAAATATAAATATAGGTTGTAATAAGTAAGATGAAATAAATAAATTATATAAAACAATCAAATTTGACTTTAAAATTACAAATATAAATTGTTCCGAGTACCCGTCGGGTACCTGCGGGTGTAAAACAAGAATCGCACCTGCACCCGCGGGTGAGAATTCGCACCCGGACCCGTCGGGTCTTGGACAGGATTCGGGCGCCCATTTGGGTCTGATTTTTTTATAAACATACTACAACTGCAATGTTTAATAAACAAGTCTAAAAAATAATCCATTCTAAATGGCAAGCAATAAAAAATATTAAGTTGTTTATAAAGATTGTAAATATATATTGTAATAAGTAAGATGAAATAAATAAATTATAGAAAACAATCAAATTTGATTTTAAAATTACAAATCTAAATTATTTTGAGTACCCGTCGGATATCCGCGGGTATAAAACAAAACTCGCACCCGCGACAAGTCGGGTCGGGTGCGGATTAGACCCGCGGGTGAAAAATCCCACACGCACCCGTTGGGTGCAAAACGCGTCGGGTACCCACACCCGTGGGTGGTATTGTCATCTCTAGATGTTGACTGCAAGTTGGGCTTTACTTCCGCCGGGCTTGCTACAGCTGTTTGGTCCGAAACAGATGTACGCAGGCACCTACGTTTGGGCTGGCACGTATTTCAGTTGGGTCCAAACACAAGGTCCCAGATTTAACTGATTTGCAGATTTGAATTTTGATTCCAGGTTCAAGTCATTCCAAACACTCCAACAGGGAAATCTAAACTTGAGCTGTCGACCTGAGAGGTAGATTAGCTAATCGTACTTGAATTTGAAAGACGGGACTTGAGATATTTATGCCGAATATTTAGAGATGAAAAAGAAATCGGTAACACCACGAGATTTAAATTAGATGGGAATTGGAAGGAAAGATGTGACTTTAGATGAAATTTGATGCAATGGCGATGTTACAAATCTTGGGAATCGATGCCCATCGAGGAAAAGAGAACGAGGAAGCAGGCTGCCAGGCTTCCTTTCTTGGGCTTGGGCCCTTAACTGGGCTGGGCCCAAAGCGGTGGCACCTTTCGCCTAAGCCCGGAGCAGTCGTTGGACTTGATTAAAAAAAAATTGCAGAGGAAGGCGGTTCCACTTTGCACTTCCAACTCCCACCCACGTCTTTGCATTGCACTTGTCCTCACTAACCACCCTTCTTCTCACACTTCCTTCCTTGGCGGCCTTCGCTCTCCGACCAGCGACACGAGGACCCATGGCCGCGTTCTCGCCGCGCTCGCTTCTGCCCGCCTCCCTTCTCTTCATCTGCACGTCGCCACTGACGAGCCCCTTGCTGGCGCAGCAGCAGCCGCCTTCCTCTCCGCAAACGCCGCCGCCGTCCTTCTCCTGCGGTTGGCTCGGCGACAAGGCGGCGTTCCAGGCCGGTGACACCGCGACCATCACGGTCAGGGTCCTGGACCTCCATTCGTCCGGCGCGATCACCCGGCGGCCCTCGTCGTTCCGCTTCTCGGTGTCGGTGGACGGCAGGAGGGGCAACAGCACCCTTGTAACCGACGTCGCCGTGCGCCTCGACGGTGACCCTTCCTCCTCGTCCTCCTCCTGGAGCATCACCTTCGTGCCTCTGAAGGCCGGAGACTTCGTCGCGCTCGTCGTCGAGGAGCGGTTCGGCCTCGGCGAGCGGCCCCTCTCGTTCACGGTGGCCGCGGCCGGCGTGCACCCGTCCACGTCCCTGGTGTCCTGGGTGTCCGAGGACCAGGCCGTGGCCGGGTCGAGGTCGATCGTGTCCGTCTCCCCCAAGGACGCCTTCGGCAACGCCGTCGCGCGCGGCACCGACATGCCGGCCAATGGGTACTTCGCCATCTCGGGGTCTGATGTCAACGGATCAACCGTGGATTTCCTGGATTTTCATTACAACGGGTGGACGGATGATGGCCGCCTCAGCCTTGATTTCGTGCAAACTCTTGCTGGAAACTTCCTGGTGCACGTCTTTGGGAACAACGCGGAGCTACGTGGTTCACCTCTGTTGCTGACAGTGAAGCCAGGTTAGAATTCAGATGCAGTAGTAGAAATTTCGTACTATGCACAAATAAAAAGAAGTTGTGTTACTCTCTCCGTTTCATAATATTTGATACTGGTTAGTTCAAATTTTAACTAACCAGCGTCAAATATTACAAAACAGATGGAGTATGTTTTTGATGTATAGACGCGTATGAGAACCATAGCTTGCTGAAAACGTCAGTAACTTGGCAATATACTCTGTTTTTCCAGGCCCCATGGACATATCCGAAAGCATATGCAGCTGGAAGCATGGAACCAATTTTGTTCAGGTATTTTCCAAGCTGGAGATATTCATATACCAGAGGGACACATTTGGAAACATTGTACTGGAGATTCATCCATTCGATGCACGAGTAGTCGACAGAGCCACAAAATTCTATGTCCCTGTGGTAGACCTTTCGGTCGAAGCAATGGCCGACGGAGTCCAGCTGATCTCTTTCAATGCCGTAGAGACGGGAGAGTACGAGCTCACCATTTTCGACGCTCAGCTGGTTCAAAGCGTTTCCATTACGTCTTGCATGTTTACTGTATTTGTAGGTACGTCTGTCATTTTTATTTTTGTCCCTGTTATTACACAGCTTCAATTCAGAGGTTTCAGTAAGTTCTTAGCGCGACATTTGCATTGTCAGTGCTAGAGCTGCTCAATTCATAACCGTAAAGCTGATTCTCCTCCTTTCAGGGTATTGCAATGGATCAAACAGCTTTGCTAATGGATCTGGTTTGGCGCAGTCTGTTGCCGGTTCAGCGTCATCGTTCTCTGTTTTTCTAGAGGATGACTATGGCATCCCTTGTTCGATTAAAACTGAAATGCTACGAGTGGAAATCTTAAGTAAAAGTGGCACCGCTTATGCATACCCTAATGTATTACCTGTAGGAGAGCGAAATGGTAATATGGTCTAATTATTTGGCTTCAAGTAATCTGCAAAAAAATTGTGCTCTAATATCAAATAAATATACAGGGGTGATACCTACGGAAGGACCAAGTTCATTCAGTCTAGGTCCTGCTGCTCATCAGAAGGCATGTACACTTTTCTCTGACTAATTTCGTCAAGATAAATAACACACAGGACACTAAAACCTGTTTTCTTATTATTATTAGATCATTACCGAAGACGCAACCGTGCAAGCCAGTCAATTTAATGTTTCATACATTCCTCAAATTTCTGGTGAATATGAAATTTGGGTATTGTGCGGGAACATAGGGCTAAACGGTGGAAATCCCTACGCCATGCAAGTTTTACCTGGTTTGGTCATATCTCTTTTGTCCTTTTTTCTTTGAATTTCACAAACTTGATAAATGATATCTACAATTCATCAATTTTGTTGACATGTACCTTGCATTTCTGATATGCTGATTAACCTCTAACTTCTCAAGAACCTTCCCTTTTTCCAGGTGCAGTCAATATGTCTTTATCAAGTGTTATCATATCTGACCCTTCCAGGGTCAAAAGCTTAGTTCAAAATGAAGTAACTGTCCAACTTCTCGATTCATTCATGAATCCGGTGGTATCTTTGGAGTCAAAGTTGAGCTTTCAGATTCAGCTAACATATGCATATCTTCCAATCCCTGCGAACAGCACAGCCTTTGTACCAGGGAAATTCGTTAACAACAGAGATGGAACATATACTGCTCACTATGTGGCAACGTACCTTGGCTCATATGGTGTATGTATTCGGTTTGAGGATAAGCAGCTGGATCCATGTCCGTTTCGTGTTGACGTTCTTCGAGGTAAAGTTTCCCGTCATTAGAGATTAATCCCTCGTTAAAGGTACAAGAAGTTGGTCAGTATCTAGTTAAATTCTAGTTTCATCATGAAAAGGAAAAAAGGTTAAAATCTAGCTGGTAGAAAACTGCTAGTTTCTTTATATACTGGAACATTGATAGTTATTTTCTTCTACCTGTTTGTCAAGGACCTCTGATGAACCCAGAAATATCTCTTTTCAGATGAGTACTTTTCAGGTGTTAAAAATGCTAGCATTTGGGTATGGGAGGGTGAATCGGTTTCCTTCGATGTACTGTCAAATGATAACTTTGCAGAAAGGGAACCCCAAGTAGTTAACTCATCTTCGGTAAGTTCATGCCATGAAAACAATCTTGGCAAATTCAAATCATTCTAATATTTTGTTACATTTCATTATTAGTCCCTCTGTTCAAACTAGGTCTCCCAACGTCAAATAAACGTGAACGGGAGGAGTGTCTCATTACTTTTTTAGTTTGCATTTTGACTGAGTGATAATTTCCCCTGTCCTCAGAAGCCACTTCATGGATCACTCCTGCAGCTCAACCAGATCTTTCGTTACACCCCTTTCGAAGGATTCTTTGGGGATGACTCATTCTCATACACAATATCACACGGGAATAGCAATGTCTTCACTGGAATGGTATTCATATCTGTTCGCTGCAGACCACCTCGATTCATATCTTTACCACAGAAGTTGCATGTAACTGAAGATGTAATGGCCCCAAAGTTTGAGTAAGCCATGCATTTTTATTAAGCAAAATACTAATGATAATACCTCTAGTTTCGTCTCTTATATTTGATTTCTACGTTGATAAAATTGTGTGTGTGTTTTTGCAGTGGTTTTTCGGGGACTAAATTAGTACATTCAGATACAACAGAAAATATATCTGTTACAGTGAAAGCACAGTATGGAAATGTGTCTCTTGCTCCTGTTCCAGAGAACCTTCTACAGCCGTCAGATTATGAACTTTCAATCAGCAGGGGAGGTAGAGCAAGCAAAGAACTCGTATTAGAAGGAACAGTAGAAGCAATAAACGACGCGCTACAATTTCTGCAGTATCTTGGGTACTAGTCAACATTGTGACCCTCTCAAGTATTTTACAAGCGCTGCAATTTTACAAGAATCATTCTAGGTCTCTCACTTCGAATAACGATATCACTGTGTGCAGAAATGAAGACTTCTATGGAAATGATGTCATAATGCTAGGTGCTGCGAACAGAAACGGTCTAGAAGATTCTTGGTTTCCAATCGTTGTCGAGCCAGTCAATGATCCTCCAGTCATACTATCTCCAAAATCAATTTTTTTGGGTGGGAAAGGCTCAAGGGAAGAAGGATATAAAATCTTCGATAAGAATTGGGACACATTTAACTTTTCCATTGTTGAACCTGATTTTCGTGATTACCCAGGTACTTTATATGTATTTTTGTATGGATATTATATGAGGAGTCTATTTCTCTTAGTTGAGGTTCGGGATTCCCATTATCAAAAAAATTTCTCTTAGGTGAGGTATTTTGTGCTGTTTTCTGCATTTTCAAAACTTTTTTTACTTGACAAAAAGATGGATATTTCTATACTGACATATTTTGCCTTTCTCTTGAGATCAAACATAATTCCGCTTTTCACTATGCAGGGAACAAGTCTGATTTTCTGCTAGAGCTCTCCCTAGAAGTCTTTGAGGGAACGTTAACGACGACGTTGCCAGCTGGTATCATTTCCACTGCGGAGCTGAAGACTGAAGAAGATAACTGTTGGCTGCCGCTTCAGACCTATGTGACCATTGCGAATCACTTTGAGCTGAGAGGAACCGGCATCCGGTTCCTAGGAAACGTTCAGGATTGCAACAACGCGATGCAGAACCTGTTTTACGATGTACCAAATCTTCTACCTTGCCAGATCAATTCAGCCGTTCATTTCGTGCACCTCTCGCTCCGTTGCTTGCGTAGATCTTTATCTAGTTATTTTTAGCTATATTTCACTTTTTATAAGTATCTGATTAGGTAGCTAGCTGTATGAATTCCGAGTCTAATAATCTTTACTTTCTACGGCTAAGAAGGTTGCATACATATACTCAGAATAAGCAAAAGTGAGACCTGTTTACCCTTTCAGGGTCCAAGCCACGACACAAGCCTAACCATCACCGTAAACGATCTGGGAAACTACGGATGCTATCCTGATTGCTCAGAGATGATGATGATGGCGCCACTGATCGCTGCGAAGACTGTCCGTCTAGTCAAGACAAAGCATATAAACGTCAACGACGGTAAACTTCTTGCTAGCTAGCGTTTCTCCCCTCCCTTTTGCTATCCGGTGGTGGTGATCTGTCTCCCGCAATCTTCCGCGACAAACGTTTTTTTCAGCGCTCAAATCGGTGGTAGCGATCCAGATCCTGGTGATGCTGTGCCTCACTGTCGTGCTCCTGTACTACGCCTTGAGATGCGTGAGAGCTATGAAGGATGAGCCGCGAGATGGGACCGGCAACGCGAGGCGAAGAAGACCTGCGCAGACCCCACGTCGTCGCTCCCAGCAGGTGAGTGTGACACTTCTCCCTCCCCTCTGAAAGCAGCGATCGTTCTAGCCTTCCCTTGTCTATTTATGAGAGTAGATGTGTGCCTCGCAGTCTGTCGTCGCTGGCTCGTCTGTTGGGCGTGTGAACCGTCGCCGCAAGAAGATTACAGCCGAAAGTGGCTGAGCTGGCGGCAAGAAGAAGAGGATGCTGCTGGGTACATCCTCGTACCTGCAGAAGTGCTCCCGTTAATGCAGGCAGGCGTACCCGTTTGCCCGGCTTCCTCGATTGCTCATGCTGATGCACTGATTGTTCTTGTTTGAGATAGTTCAGTTTGTACTGTAGAGTCTAATTAATGTAGCCCTAGCTAACCGTCAGAATCCTCATATATAGTACTTCTGTATGAAAATCACGTCCATATAAATTTGAAATAACGAAATGAACTTACAACATTAATGGTGATGTGAAATAGAAATTCGATAACACAAATTGCCGAGTGACTAAAAACATGTACATGTCTAGTTAAACTGAGCTTGAACCCAGTCGACTGTCTTTTTGTCCACATGGAATGGAAGGCCTTGGAAAGGATATCATCCGAGAGCCGGGTTCGATCCGAACACTGCACTGGCAGCGGTGACCACGCTGGAGTTCGATCTGGCTGCTCAAAAGGCCGCGATAGCTACAGCGTCCCGTGTCCCGTAGTTGAATTGGAAGTGGACGTACGATCGAGGGCATGGGGAAACACGATCGAAGACGTCCTCCCTTTCTGAGAACCTTGCTGAACAGCCTGCTGCCGGCCGGGGATGCATGGAGGTGACGAAGCCGACGTAGAGCGAGCGAGCCCTCGAGCACGGCGAGCACCTCGGTACGTGGCGCGAGGGTGGACGTGAGGTGGGTTGAGGCCGCCGTTGGGAGCGTAGTCGATGCGGGCCATGCAAGGAGATTCCCCATGGTGTTCAGTCCGGGGAATTATTTACCTGCCTGGGTAGTGGGTCTGTTGGCTCAAGACCCTGGAGGATTCAGTTCATTACTTGATGTGTGATGACAAGGCATGAACAAGTCATATATCCAATCACCTCGGCGTCACTGATGCGAGTGTTTGATAGTTCAGATGCATGGGCACGGCCAGCCTGCATTCGTATAGCCGCCGGCAAGAACAGATCCACTTCATGTGCTGTGATTGAAGAGGTCAAACGTACTTACCAATATGGAGAACGAACAGTAGAACACGTCCTTGATCTGGCAAGTGAACTGGGAGGCCTGGAAGTTATGGACCTCACAAGGTCTGGTTCTGGTAGGGCGCTTCGGCTATGGTGGCTAGGTTTTGTGTCACAGGACAGATAGCGACCTGCAGGCCGCCAGCGCATGGGATGCAGCTGCAGTGCAACGAAACGTGTTGTTTCGTCCATTTGTCTGCCGCTTGTATTTCTACTCTACTCGAACTAGGAAAACCTATTTAAAGGAAGATTCATTCTGGCGTGACAGGTGGAGAGCACCAAGCAGGTAGCTTTCCCCCGCCCGAATTCGCATGTCCAGAAAACCATTCGTGTGTAAATATCTGATGAATGACGACTGGGGAAAGACCAGTAGTTATGAAAACTGGAACAAATGGCAGACTTTGTTCTTCTGCAGACAGAGAGATTCGATCAAAGGACGCTCCAGCTGGAAGCCCGGAACAACAATCAGAGTAGGTTCAGTGCAAACGGGCGAGACAAGTCTGTACCGATAGCTGTCTCTTTTTTTGCGTTGATCCTTTACAGTGTGTTTTACAGCCAATTTGACCAACAATGCATAGTCCAGCTATATCAACTTGGTTTGCTGAGTGACGAGTGTAACTCCCACTGCCTTCATGCTGCTGCTATAGTTAATTGAGAAATCTTTGGCAAGCACTATAATCCTTCATGTTGCCACTGACACCGATCAATCCCATCAGTCAGTAAAGACTTTTACTTACCCCCTCTCTCTCTCTCTCTCTCTCTCTCTCTCTATATATATATATATATATATATATATATATATATATATCGGTTGATAAAGACGATTTTACCGACCGATGCTCAGTTGTTAATAGTGAACCGTGGTAATATAAAGTGATGTCTGAATGTTGGGCTGTTCTATATTTTTTTCGAAACCAGAATGTTGGGCTGTTCTATAAATGCATATGTAACTATATTTTTTAAACTACAAGACTTAATTGTTACATCCAAACACCTCTTTACTTTTCAAAATCAAAGTATTTTGTTGAACCATAGTATTATATCAATCAAAACTCTAAGGACCATATAGCGAAACAAAATGGAATCATTCATTCAATCAACACACAAAAGATCAATACTTCTTTGAAAGTACAAACTGGACTTGTATACGATCGACCAACACACTATGTTTTAGAGGAAGACAACGCACGCAACTGAATAAATAAAGAATTAATCTTAAACAAAGAAAAAACTGAATATATCTTTTGCTTTCTCTAGAAGTGGGCTTGGATGCGGTCGACGGTCTGCTTGTCCACTTGGAAAGCTTTGGCAAGGACATCATCCGAGATGGACGGTTCCGATCCAAACACAGCGTTCGCCATGGTTAACACCCCGGGATTCTGGCTGCTCAGTGCTACAAGGGCAACGGCTCTGTCTGTTCTCCCATAGTTGAACTGGAAGTGGATCAGCCCCTCGGGGAACACGAACACGTCCCCTCTCTTGAGGACCTTGGTGAACAGCTTGTTGTCTGGGTTCGAGGTGACGAAACCGACGTAGAGCGAGCCCTCGAGCACCGTCAGGATCTCCGTGGCGCGTGGGTGCGTGTGCGGCGGGTTGAGGCCGTACGGCGCGTAGTCGATGCGAGCCAGCGAGATCCCCAGCGTGTTGAGCCCGGCTATCTGAGCGACGTTGACCGGCGTGACGGCGGAGCCTTGCTTGCTGCTGCTTGCGTTGCCAGCCATTTGAAGGCCCGAGAAAAAGAAGTCTTCTGCCACTACGTCATTCGCGTCTTTGCATGGGAACCCATTGACACGCACTGCATGCATACATGCATTGTCGTCAAAGTCATCAGTGCATGAGGCACATATACACAGGAACGGTTTAGTATATTAACTAGTACATATATAATTTGTTTACTGGCCAACCCAACAGACCTATGCTGCATGCAGAAGTAATAGATGACTAGTGGACTAGATACCTTTGGACGTCTTATCAGCGACGCAGAAGTCCTGCAAAGGGCTTGGATCAGAAGCTGTGGCACGAAAGCATGACAAAGCCGAGGAGATGGCTAAGGCGAGGAGGGCAGCACGAGTGGCCATGTCGTCTATGGTGCTTGAACTGAAACTAAAGGGAATGAATGGTTTGTGGCTTTGAGGTGTGGGAAGTATGTTTTGGTTGAGGACGTAGCTGACTGTTTTGGTGCTTGTGATAACATAGCATTGGGGAGGTTGGTATTTATAAGGAGATAGCCAAGCCCAGCCTATCAGCTGTGTTGCATGCAGTGCAGGTGAGTTGAGAGTATAAGGCAGGAACAAGTCTTCTTGGAATGCGTCATGACGTGTGTGTTTGGTTGGGCAGGTGCATGGGCGGCCTGCAGATATGTTGGAAAAGGTCGCTCTACGCGTCGACGATGATGGCCGGGTATCGGAATCATGCTGTGTGCGAGCATAAACAACATCTAATTATTTGAATAAGCCGGCCGCGCATGTCGAGGAGGCAACCAATTTTCCCCAGGTGGATTGCAAGTGTTAAGTATTTAAATGGAGCTATATTCTCCAGTATGATACACGACTGTCTTTTTGAAGCAGTAATCATTGGATTTCGGTTTAGTAATTCGGTAACACTACAAAGTTGTGGTAAACGTGAGGTCAGTATAGCGTTATATGTCCCACTGATCTGCGTTTTGGGGCTTATGATGGCGAGTTGATACTGAAGACTGGCTGAAAATGGCTGATAAGTGGTGTTTAAGGGACTCTTTGGTTACTGACTAACATTGCCACATCTAAGGTTAGTCGCTTCACAAATTTTTTAGATAAATATTTGGTTGACTGTCACAAGTGTGGCAAGCCACACTTTCTTAACCCCCTGACCCACATGTCATACTCTTAGTTTTTTTACTAACCTTGCCACACTTGTAGCTAAGAATTTGTTGGCCACACTTTTTATAGCAAGCCACACTTGACTAAGGTTAATTGTGGCAATATTAACCACCAACCAAACAGGCCCTAAGCCGGCTAGCATGATCCCTTGATAAGTTTTTAAGTTGACTGTTAAGACAAGATCATGCAAGCAAAAAATGTCCTCTCCAATCCAAAACAGTGTACAGTACGGATTATGTCAACTAGGTCATTCATTCAATTTGTTTTGATGTCGCCTTCATCCACTACGAATATATTTTTTCGAAAGCCGGACAAGCCTGGATCATTGCATTAAGGGAAATAGAGTTACATTACAATTTCCGCACCAGTGGTGCAAAAATGACTAAATGTAGAAAAAGAGAAAGAAAGAAAACTAGAGACTAGTGGATAATATTTCAGCTCACTCCCTGTAGTAATATTGCCAGGTTACGAGCTCCCGCCCAAGACTATGTTCCTGCTTCCTCCTGGATGACTTGCAGGAGCCGCCTTTCACTTCGTTCTTCTCCCTCGAATATCCGGTTGTTGCGTTCCTTCCATATCTCCGAGCAAACTAGGATGCATAAAGAATTTAGTCCTTTGGCCTTGTGGCGTTGCCGTGCAACCGTAAGGCCTTGTAACCAACGTGTCATTGTTTCATTCTGTGACCATTGTGAAGGTTGCAGGTTTGGAGTATGCAACCATTTAGCCACAAGTTGCCACACTGAATGTACTACGGGGCATTCCATGAACAAGTGGTGGGAGGTTTCTAAATTACGCCAACACATAACGCAGAATATAATATGGACAGAGAATAGAAACACGCATTTTATGACAACAGTGACAGAAGGATTTGTTTTAGCCCTCGCAGGCTGCAACAGAAGTAACTTATTAATTATACGCATTATTGGACATGTTCCAAATTGGTCTGTAGATAACTATTTCAGCCATTTGTCCATTTCAGTGTTCATCCTTCTTTTAACAGAATAAAGTAAGAAACCAAGAAAGAACATATCAGTGCCTGTCCCTCAAGTCATGACCTTTTGAAGAGGTCATATCTTGTTAAAAGTCAAAATATTGCAAATTTTGTTTCAAAATATAACTTCAAAATCAATTTGGACAGCCAAAACTGACGTGACGGCTTGGAAAGTCGGTCTCACTGATTTCCACATGTCTAGAATTTTTCAAATGTTACAATTTTTAGGTCCTGAGTCTAAATTTAACGATCCACATATGCATCTTGATCTTTTTTATGAGCTCTATGCATTTGGAGTCCAATTAGTCATTTGAAACATCTATGAAACAGGCCTAACCGATTTAGTATAATTCAAATCGGTTTTCACCAGTCTGTCAGGTTTGACCAATTTTGATTATCGATATTGTTTCTATACTCCTATTTTTAACAAAACATGAGTGGCACAAAAAAAATTGTGGACCAAAATTGTCTAAGGGACACCTTGTTGACCAACCTCTTAAGGTTGACCCAAGAGGACAAGGCTAACCAGCAGTTTGTCTGCTGATCGGCAGAGAATTGCCAGCACAGCATGGGCACCTCGGAACAGATGCTCCCGAGCATGGAGTTGCATCCGCAGTGCGCCAGGAGAAACTTGTACTCGGGACACCAGTTCGTCAAGTAACAGCGACCCTTGCGTCCTCGGGAAACTCCGGCGTCCTTGCATCGAAAGTTCCTGATCACTATACAAAATGGGAAAATTCGAATTGGTTTTGGTTGAGGCGCGCCAGGCCCTGCCAGCAGTGCAACGGCTGGGCGACGCGTGAGAGCGCAGGTAGCAAGCTACCTTTTAACGGGCTCTCCCCCACAAAAAATAAATTTAATATCAATGTGGGCCAATGGCCCACATATCAGATATTAAACTGATAAAAACAGATACTACACTTGATCTTAGCCAAAAGGCCGAGAAAGGTATGAGTTGCAGGTGAGCACCTCGGCCTCAATTTATAGAACGGCGCCTCGGGTCGCTTCATGTCATCTAGCGACGTGGGACTAAACGCCTCCCCCCACGCGCTGCCGTGCTGGGCCCAATGCTGGTTTCCGTGGTCGCACGCAGTTCGTTCTCGGCCCAGAAGAGTAAGGCCGTTCCAGAGGTTGGCTCTGGGTGGGTTTCGTGCGCGTCGTCTGTGCCTCTCCGTACTCCCTTCATCTCCAGCATTCTCGTACTGATCCATCCGCAAACTTCCTTGCTGGGTAGGGTTGTGGATGCTTTGGAAGTGAGGTGGCCACGAATCTGGCCCTCCAACGCCTTGCCGTGTCGTGAAACCGATGCAGGGAGCCGACCTTTCTTGCCGCGCGCGGAACGCGACGAGGGCACGCAGGCAGCACGGTGACCTCGTCTTGAGGGGCTCCTCGACAACGCGCGTTTTACCGTTGTTGCCGGACAGGTAGGCTTGTCCAGAGACGCGCCGGCCTCGGGGGTCACCTCAGACACGGTTTCTTGGAGGCCGTCGACCGCTGGACCTGGGCGTCGCCAACACTCTTCTTGGCGGCCGCAAGCTCCTCTTGTGTGACGGAGGCGGAGGCGCCAGGAGAAGGTTCCTGCAGGCGGCGGTGCTCGATCTCGCCTCGCCTTCCTCACCAGCTTCCTCAATGGCGACGCCCAGAAGGATCGCGTGGCTCCGCTCTACGTACCTCCCCCGCGACGGCGGCTTGGAGCAGCATCTCGTCCTGACACACGGCAGGCAGGACGGGCGGGCGGCGGCGACGTCGACGGGGTCTGCGGCGCGGACACCTCTGCTCGTCACGGTGCTCCTCGCCTTGCCTCTTGCCTCGTAAGGGGGGGAGACGAGATTGCCTGATGGAGTATGTGTGCCGCTCGTGTAAACGACAAACAGGACCGCCTCAGGCGATGACACATGAGTCGAAGTGGGAATGAACTTATATGCACGTTTCGTGGGTGGCAGACAGTCAATTCCCTCGTTTCAGTTGCAGTTTGCACGCTGGAAATTCGTTCAAACAGCTTCGAGAATGGAAACCTTTGTCTTTGGAGAAAGGATAGAAGATAAACGATGATGACGTTCATAATACTTTGCTAGCCTGCACAAATGGAACACTTTTTGCAGGGAACATTCATAAGTCAGAACGGGTTGGAACTTGTAATAGGACAGTAAGAATCACAAAGGTTTCTTGTTTCTCATCAATACACTTACTTACCCCTAATTAAAGCGAAACTTTTTATTCAGCAAAAAAATTGTTTGCTGACTTCAAATTAATAGACTATCCAAAAATAGAAATTCTAACACAAATGGCGGTTCATTGCTGCGCATCCTACGGCTCCCTGTATAAGTAGTGATGATGCCTAGCCCGGAAAACGGGCACCACCCCTCCATACCATTAAAATTTCAATCAACATGATGTGGAGGCTATTGAGGGCCGCGCTCCTCGCGGCCATCGCGTTTCTCTGCGCGACGCCCGGCGCCGACGCGACGGTCGCAGAGACATGCCTAGCGGCGGCACACGGCGACCGGCGCGTCAACTACGACTTCTGCGTGTCGGAGCTGAGCAAGCATCGCGACAGCCCTGACGCGGACACCTAGGGCCTAGCCAAGGTGGCGGCCAAGGTCGGCGTCAAATGCGCCGGCGGCGCGATCAACGAAATGGTGGCGCTGCTGGGCGCCAAGCCGGACGTCAGTACGCGTGTCGGGAGGTGGGACTTAACTCCTCCGCCAACCGCTTTAGACATAGTTGTAAAGACTCTAGATCGTATATAGGGTTCAGATAGCCTCGAGGCCACTTGTCGGGCCCCGGGCCACATTGTAACCACCCGGCCTCGCACTATAAAAGGATCAGGTTGTTCACCAGACAAGGGATTCGGCTCCGGTTCGCAACCCGGCCAACTCACACATACATACGTGCGAGCAATACAACAATAACCCCTGTGGATGTAGGGTTTTACGCTCCGGTGGTCCGAACCACGTAAATCCCCGTGTTCATATTCTTCCTCAAGCTCGATCGCTCTAGGGACGTCAGGCCCCTCCAATCAAAGAACCTCCGTGGGCTGCTCCAGTAGCAGACCGGGGGAAGTATCATAGCAACACTTGGACACCCACCACCACGATAAACAGCCGATCGGGTACAGTGTCGGGGAGTTTCTTCACCATGGAGGTGTCGTCTAGGGTCGTGCCAAGCCCGGCATACCTCATCGCCATGTTGTTGATCTTGCTGGCGTAGTCGTCGAGCGATTCGTCGTCACTCATGGACAATCGGTCTAATTCACCGTTCAATGTGGACAATCGAGTTGCCTTCACTCAATCTGCACCGGCGAACCCCGATTTGAGGTTGTACCAAACCTACTTCACTGTCGTCTTCGTCGACACCTGCATGAGAACATCCTCCGGCAAGGCTTGAAGCAGATGCATGACGGGGCCCCGCCGTCCCGCTCAGTCACGGGGACGGGGCACCTTGCCCGGGAATCGCATTGGGTGGTGTCGTGTTATGCGGCACCCAACAGCACACATATAAGGAACAATGTATTACATAAATCAAAGCGGAAGCTTATAAATGTTTTTTGTAAATAAAATTTACATAAAATAGCTACAGCGGAAGTCTATAAACAGCTCACATCGAATAACTATGAGCACCCGAGAAGAGGTCCAGCCCGCGGACTCCTCTCGCTAGCAACACGAAGACTTGGCAGCGGCTAGGTTCTCCCGATGATACATGACTCGGAAGTTCTCGAGTCTCACCGGACAACCTTCTTTATAGCGTCGTATTAACCTGCAAAACCACTCATATAGCAAGAGTGAGCACAAAGGCTCAACAAGACTTAACCGTCTCTCCTAAGACATGCAACTCTACATGAAAGTAACCTAAGACTCGACCCTGTCATTTACGAAAAGACTCGCCTATGAGTTCATCCTTAACTTTCAGATTTTAGCCATAAGAGTAGTGACCTTGCGCCCAGCAACATTGGAACTTCACAATCAAACAAGAAATGCTTCATTCCAATGTTACTTGTCCCAAGGTGGAAAATAACTTTAGTTTGCTCTATCTCTACTTCAAACATGGTTTTCGTGCAATTTACAATTATCATAACATCATTTAAAACTTTGCAAACGATTTCCACACAACTTGATTACTACATCACAACACAGTGAGCAAGCGGTAATCAATAACCGCGATGGACGGTGATTCGAATCAAACACTACCCGGATAACTCGACACATACACCCGCCTCTTAAGACCCAACTCTGGCGTCCTTCATTATGTCGTATGTGGCAACCTTTCGCAAGACACTAGACTGTAGAATCGGTCGCGTCGTCTCGGGCTCATAGGTCTAACGAGACGATGTGGTATGCCTCTACAATCCAGTGAACCTGGTACATCGGTTTTCTGGTTCTCATATGTCAGTAAGCATCTGGTACACAACTCAATACCTGCTCCTGGGTGCCGCACACGCATCGGTCCTTAACCGACACGGGCAGAGCTACTCGACCAAGACCACGTCTTGTCGCTGCCTAACTATCCTGCCCGGTCTCATCTTTAGAAATGTAAACTTTAATTTGCCTCACTTCCTACTACACCCGTGTAACCCCGTCTATAACTCGCGAGTAGATTCCAACTACTCGACATCTACCGGATGTCCTAAGCTATTTAGCACGGCATTATTCTACAGCGGTGACCCTTTCTACCCTTAAATCCAAGGTTCATTTGGTCATGCATTTGGAGTGTAGAGCATCCTTGACCTAATGCACATACAAACTTAGACCCATAGTAGTGAACAAAGTAAAAACTTGAGAAAACAATTTAAATGCAAACCGGGGCTTGCCTTGGTTTTGCAGGTGACCAAAGTCAGATAATGTGATGTTAGTTGCTGATGACTTGAAGTTCAATCCCTGCCTTCTTGCTCCTTGATCCAAGCTCAACTTATTCTTCTTCACTTTCCACGTTTAATCACTACACGTTATGAATATGTATACATGTTTAATTATAAAACCTTTACTAACAAGTGCTAAATTCAAGTTTAAAACTGGAACTCTGTTTAAGAATTTAAAATGACACTGGGGCTAGTGGTTTGGTTTGGGTGAAGCAACATGATCAAGTGATAATTACATTTCATCACTTGTGTGCTACTTATCTAAATAGGTTGAACAGGATAGTGGCGATCCAGAGCTCCAATGGAGCTGAAAATTTTCATGTGAGTTCCTTGCCACAAGAAATTCATCTGGACCAAAATTTAGAATATTTCACTAAGTAGATCACCTAGAACAATTCCCTAAGCATTTAGGCAAAAAGGAATTAATTCTGAATAAATTTGCACTTTCATGCAAATTCAAGTGAACTACAATTTCATACATAGCTCAGGGAGCATGAATGAATTTTCTTAGGATTTTTGGGGCTAAGGAATGCCCAGAACTGAATTTCCAAGTTTTGGAATTTCTCTGAAAATGTTTCTGTATTCATTTGAATACAGAAATTTGAAACTAGAATTACCATAAATAAATCAACTCCAAATGAGTTGAAACTTTTACAGAAGTCTCATAACATCATAAAGAATATCCTGGCAAAATTTGAGGATTTTTGGATGAACCAAACTCCCTCTAAAAGTCTTTTGCTGAAAAGCTTTAAAGAATTTTCCAGAATTTTCTATTGGTTTTAATGCAAATTGGGCTGCATATTTGGACAGAGATTTTCATCCTGAATCCAACCCAATTTGAACCACTAAATTTGGAGCTTCCTAGCAAAAGTTATGAGGTTCTAAAGTTTGAACTAAATCTGGAAATCCAAATAAACCGGGGAAAAGTTTAAATCCTGACAGTGGGCCCATCGCACACGTGTCAGCTGCTGGAACCAAGCCGCACGGGGCCACAAACTCCTTCCCGTGCAGCCACACTGGATCCCGGGGCCACAGCGGATCAACGATTTAAAATTTCGTCACTGACATGCGGGGCCCCGGTCATCTTCAACCTCCGACTGCCCGCGCCCGCGCGCCGCCTGGCTCGCCGGAGATCTCGCCGGGAGGAGGTTCCGGCCCTCAGAACTTGTTGATTTTCGCCGCCCCTGCATAATACCGTGCGAGGAACGCGTTGCCGATCTCATATCAGATCGAGAATGGCCGGAACCCTAGGCACGACGGCGACAGTGGCTGCGGCAACTTCGGCGACGTCGCTAGGGCACTGTAATGCTCTAAGCTTGATCCGGTTAGCTCCTACAGCATCGCCACGACCTAGGGAGCAGCGTCCAGGGCTCTGATCTCGCGAGAAACGTCGGCAACTAGGGGTTCACCGTGCGACCTAGGTCGATTTCGGTGAAAACTCGAAAAACTCGAAGAACTGAGGGTTTCCTCAACAGTTCTCCCTAGTTCTTGATCCCACGTGCTCGCATGAACGTCTACAGCTAGGTTTCCAAGTCTGGTCAGGAGTGGTTCGATGTGTGAGGCGAATTTGCTGAGTTTCTCCCCTCGGTTATTATTGCATGTCTACGGCAGAAACGAAATTCCGGCGAGCACCGTCTGTGACAGGCAGCTGGGGTTGCGGTGAAGCGAGTAGGGACATCGACAAACCTTTTTGGTTTTGCAGCTCGAGGGGAGAAGCTCTGTGGCGGCCGGGCGACGAGTTCTTCCGGCCGGCGGCTCGCAGTGGCGCTGATGGATAAACAGAGCTCGGTGCCGAGTTCCCGTGGGAGAAACGTCGGGTTCTGGTGCTGCACACCTCAAGGAAAACCCGGCGACGCCATGGGGAAGTTCAGATTGGCGTGGGAGCTGCTGAGGCAGCCAGGCGCCGTTGCTCTGATGGGCGCGGTAGCGGCGGGAGCTCCTGTACACACGGGAGCAGTCACGGGAGAGGGGAAACGCGGTCAGTTTTCCTACGTGTGGCAGCCGTTCGTGGGATAATACCGGGACTGAGGCGGTTCGACAGCGCCGGGAGGTGGCAGCAGTGCTGCCGCGGTGTCGCGCGCTGCTCGGCGGCCACCGGTTCAAGTGGGAACAGAGGAGAAAAATTTCCTTCGGTAGTAAGTCTCCTCCTCTAACTGACAAGTGGGTCCCACTCACTTCTCTCCTAAATATCTCCAAAATTTTACACATTGCAAATTCAGCTATGAAGAGCTCAAATTCAAAAATCCATTTAGCAATTTGACAAGTAGGGGCTCAGCTTCAAATTTGAATTCCATTTTAGATGAAATTTACAAGTCCCTTGGATATACATATCAAAGTACCTCCAAATTTCCTCCAAATTTGGCTTCCTCATAATTTGGACCTGTTGAATTGAACTATGCCCTCTGATTCTTGAGTTGGCCATTGCAATTACAAATTTTTAAACAACAGTTTGAATTTCCCCTTTTGAAAATGCCCTTCTTCTTTTTAAAGTGACCCTTTTAGTTCAAACTGAATTCAAAGTTTCATTGCACATGCCAACACTTTCATGAGTATACAAAAGTTTTTGCAAGTCCCATTTCTTGTATTTAAACTCAACTTTATTCATAGCTCAAGTTTTCCAATTACAAGTTTTGGGACTTTTACATTTCTCCCCCCTTAAAAAGAATCTCGTCCCGAGATTCGTGATTAAGGACAACGTGGAGAGGACAACTACTAAATATAAGCCTCTAACAACTCCGGATGATTGCGTTGTAAATACTCCTCGCTTTCCCATGTAGCTTCGTCGGACGTGTGATTTTCCCATAGCACCTTGAAAAATCACAGCGTCCGGTTCCTGGTCTCGCGAGTCTTTTCGTCAATTATCCGGGTTGGATGCTCAACATATGTGAGGTCCGGTTTCAAATCTGCTATGCCTTCCATGAGAATCTCCGTTAGAACTTTCAAACACTTCCGCAACTGAGATATGTGGAAGACGTTATGAACTCCGGCTAAAGCTGCCGGTAGCTCCAAACGGTATGCCACAGATCCACATCTTTCAATGACGGCGAAGGGGCCGATAAAACGCGGAGCTAATTTTCCTTTCACTCCGAATCGGTGAATGCCCTTCATAGGAGATACGCGGAGGTATACGTGGTCCCCACCTTGAAATTTCAGAGGACGACGCCTCTTATCCGCATAGCTCTTTTGTCTGGACTGAGCGGCTTTCAGATTTGCTTGAATAAGCCTTACCCTCTCTTTAGCTTCATTTACGAGATCAATCCCGTAAATAACTCTCTCACCGGATTCACACTAGTTCAAGGGTGTGCGGCACTTCCGACCGTAGAGAGCTTCATAAGGTGCCATTTTGATACTTGATTGATACCCGTTGTTATATGAGAACTCCATCAACGGTAAGTGATCATCCCAGCTCTTACCGTGGTGGATGGCACACACCCTTAGCATATCTTCCAGTATTTGATTCACCCTCTCAGTTTGCCCATCGGTTTGAGAGTGATACGCGGAGCTTCGAATCAATTTGGTTCCCCAAGGATGTGTGTAGTTGCTCCCAGAAACGAGCAACAAACAACGCGCCTCGATCGGAGATGATCGTTCGGGGAACTTCATGTAGGCACAAGATCCGTGCTATGTATAACTCCGCATACTGCTTGGCAGTGTATCTGGTATGCACCGGGATGAAACGTGTCGGTTTGGTTAATCGGTCAACGATTACCCAAATCGAATCATGGTGGTGGGAGGTCATCGGCAACCCAACAATGAAATCCATACTCAAGTCTTCCCACTTCCATGCCGATATTTGTAGCGGTTGCAACAGGCCCGACTTCTTCACATGGTCGGCCTTAACTCGTCGACACGTATCACATTCTGAAACGTACTTGGCTTTCACGTTTCATACATGTCCACCAAAACTTCTTCCGGAGGTCTTGATACATTTTGTTGCTGCCAGGATGAATAGAAAATTTGGATAAGTGAGCCTCATCCAAAATTTTCTTCCGCAGTCTCATATCACAGGGTACGACTATCCGGTCCTTGAAGCATAGGGTGTCTTCATCATCTAACCGGAAACATTTCATCTCCCCGTTCTTCAACCTCCTTTTGATATGAGCCATGCCCTTGTCTTGCTTTTGAGCTTTCATAACCTCCTCTCTTATTGTGGGTATGAGAGCTAGGTTATGTAAGGCTCCATATGGAACCAAGTAGAGACTTGGTTCTTCCTCTTCTATGGGCGTAATGGTCAGGTTATGAATATGAGACTTCCGGCTGAGTGCATCAGCAACCACATTTGCCTTGCCCGGATGATAATGAATTTCAATCTCATAGTCCTTGATCAGCTCCAACCATCGCCATTGCCGCATATTCAACTCTTTCTGAGTGAATATGTACTTCAAGCTTTTGTGGTCGGTGTAGAGATGAACCAGATTTCCCAATAGGTAATGTCTCCACATCTTCAAGGCTAATACCCACGGCAGCAAGTTCGAGATCATGAGTTGGATAATGTTGCTCATGGTTCCGTAATTGTCGTGACCCATATGCGACCACGCGTCCTCCTTGCATGAGTACACAACCAAGCCCGTTGCCGGACGCATCACAATAAACATCAAAAGGCTTGGTTGTATCCGGTTGAGCTAGAACCGGGGCTGTTGTGAGGTGTTTTACCAACGCTTGAAAAACTTCCTCACATGCCTTGCTCCAATCATATTTGATGCCCTTTTTCAGTAGCTCCGTCATAGGTTTGGAGATTTTTGAGAAGCCCGGGATGAACCTCCGGTAATATCCCGCCAAACCCAAGAAGCTACAACTTCATGGACTGATGTTGGAGACTTCCACTTCAGCACTTGCTCAATCTTGCTTGGATCAACAGCAATGCCTTCTGATGAAATAATATGTCCAAGAAACGGCACTTGGTTGATCCAGAATTCACATTTGCTAAACTTTGCATAGAGCTTGTGATCTCTCAGTCGTTGGAGCATAATATGCAAATATTTAGCGTGTTCCTCTTCAGATTGGGAATAGACCAAGATGTCGTCGATGAACACCACGACGAACTGATCCAGCTCCGGCATGAACATTGAGTTCGTAAGATACATAAAGTGGGCCGGAGCATTGATCAACCCAAATGACATGACAAGATACTCATAGAGTCCATATCTTGTCGAGAATGTTGTTTTCGGGATATCTTCCGCTCGAATCTTGATTTGATGATATCCCGACCTTAAGTCCATCTTGGAAAAGACTTTAGCACCCACTAGCTGATCGAAAAGAATATCAATTCTTGGTAGTGGATACATGTTCTTTATTGTCACAGCATTTAAAGGACGATAATCCGGACGTGTTTCCCGAAGATCTTCCAGGCTTACCACCTGAGCGTGAGGTGGAATTCAAAATAGAGTTGATACTGGGAACCACGCCGATCTCTCGGATACCATACAAAATGGCTCCGAATGAATTAGCCAAGCTGAAGGAGCAACTCAAAGATCTGATGGACAAGGGGTTCATTCATCCAAGTTCATCACCATGGGGTTGCTCAACTTTATTTGTGAAGATACAATATTTGACGCCCGTGAAGTGGAGAGTCCAAGTGAACACTTCTGTTCTCGATGTCCAGAACAGCCTTATGAAAGATCAATCATGATATCCCCAATATGGCATTGATTCCTTGGTCTTCGAGAATAATGAGGGTGGTATGATAAATTTTTCCACCCAAACAAAGTGGTGCTCGCGAAACGAATTCATTAGTTGATATGTCTCCACCTGGTGAATGAATAAAGTAAGAACCTTTTGTGACAGTTGTGGAGATCTGATCCCGGATCACCGTCGCCCTACTAATGAAGTTATGTGTTGCACTAGAGTCGAATAAAATGACAACCGGCTTGTCATTTAAGGTGAACCTGCCGGCAAGAACAGGTCCTCCCTTTGGCAGATCATCGACTGACACATAATTAACTGTCCCCACCTCGGACATAGCTTTCCTTTGCTGCCCAAGATCACACTGTGGAACTGGACCCGTAGACACAATGTTGCTGCTCGGTTCAGTTGCTTCATTGACGTTGAGCTCATTGTCAACGTGAAGTGGGGCAGCACTTGGTTCAGCTGAGAAATCACCTTGTTCATCTTCAACCTCTTGAGGGCAATAATATTCTGGTGCACTTTGTTGATACTGAGGTGCATGAGAAACAAGTTGCTGCTGCGGTGGAGGTGAATAAGACCTCTATGGAGTAGAAGAGTCATCACACTCCCAAAATGATCGCACCTCTTGTGGAATCTCTTGACCAGAAGGTGAACAGATCACCAACTGATACTTCTGAGGTAGATGATTGCATTCCTCGTGTGATGAGTCCCTCTCCCTCTTTTCTTTGAGGTAGAGATTGGAATAATATTCCTGAGTGATAGCACAGCTCACAAACTCATTAAAGTTCTCTTGGCTAACCTGAGTCAATTCACATCGCAGCCTAGCGGTCAGCCCTCGCTAGAAATGATATCCCTTCAAGGATGGTGATTTCACATAATCAGGGACATATTGAGCTAAGCGATTGAATTCCTTCGCATACTCAATAACACTCATGTCCCCTTGCTTCAGACTCCAGAATTCATCCAGACTGTTTTGCATTATGCCCGCAGGAATGAAACGAGTACGAAATGCAGCCTGGAACTCCCCCATTTGACATGATGCCCTGCTGGTTGGACAGCAAGGTATTCTGCCCACCATGCTCTAGCAAAGCCGTGAAGCTGCTGAGCGGCATATAGAGTCTTCGAGAATTCATCACATTGGATCAGCCCAAACTTGGACTCAATGACACGTAACCAGTAATTTGCTTCACAATGGTCAGCCGCTTCGGAGAATACCGGCGGTTGTGTTGCCAAGAAATCCAGATAACTGCTCGGGGTTGGTACGTGATGTTGAGCTTGTCTATTTATGCCTTGCTGAACTAGAGTTTGGAGAGTTTCATTCATCCTTGCCATAATTTCAGCCAATCCGGTTGGCGATGGCTCTTGTGATGAAGTCGAGTCATTCCCACCTCGACTTGAACCTCCAATCTCCATTTGAGAGTGTGCGCGTACCATACTGCACGAAACAAAATTTTGAGTCAATCAAAATTCTATCTCAGTAGTAAGTAAAGATAAGTAAAACATGAACATGTCATGAACTTTAAGAAAGCATAACCACATTTATGTTTTAAACAAATCTTAAGTACGATAACTAATCAGCTGGACTACTCTGACCAGTTCACACAAACTCCAACATTTACTCAAGTTATCTACAGATTTTTTACTTGAGTTCAATACCAAAGTTTTAGTAAACTTCAGTATCTTTCCAACGAGTACTCATAGGCTCCTTAATGATTTTTCTACTGTCCTGGTTCTGAACAGTATGCCTTCAACTGGACTTTTCACCCACTTAATGTGTAATTTTGCTCTGGAGGTCTACAAAAAAGTTGTAGAGCACTTGAAAATATTTCCAGAACTGTATCATACACCTTAATTGGGTCAAACTACTCAGAGTTATGATCTGTTAAAGTCCAGTAAGAATTTATGCCAGAAACAGAGCACTCTGTTTTTGAAAACTTTGACACCTAGTTATACTCTCATTTGAATCTTAGCTCAAAATAAGAGTTCAGTAACTAATATTTGTTTCAAACTTCCATTTTTAGTCAAAATTTAGTTCATGAATCATTTCTTCATAGGGAAGAGGATTATATATTTAGTACAGTGTCGATGCACCGTAATAATCATGTCGGTACTACGTTACCTCACCAAAGAAAATCCTAATCCGGATTATACCGGCATATACGTTTTATCAGTGGCACTAATATGGTCTCTCGCACACGTGTACTACATGGGATACGTACGTGGTTAGTACCTGCACAAGAACACGCAATAGTGGTGCACTCAAAGGTTGTTTCATTTCAGGCAGTTCCATATTTGAAAGTAAATACAAACGCCCGTATCATTGTCGGCCGTCCTTGAGTTAAGCCACGTCTCAAGGTACGTGATCGTGTTTCAACACCACCCGACGGGGAACCCGAGTATATCATGAACGGGTCGTCACGGTTGGGAATGTTATTAACCCAACGGATACCACCTACTGCCCTGCAGGCCACGCCGATGCCAAGCGCTGCGTATATCCTCCTGGTCTATTTCCAGACGAACACACTATCGCGTTACTGACCACACGATGGGGTCTCCACTTACTTGCCTAATGCACGCTAGGGATCAGCGTTTCATATGAACTCAGGAACATGAAGAGTTCAAGAGTTTCATATTAACGTCTCACACCAAGCTGTGGGACCTATCCCTGAACCACTTTCCTCGTCAGGGGAGCTAACCGAAATTGAACCGCTTTCGGTGGTGTTCCTTACCATGCTTACCAAAACGTAGGTGCGTCGTTACATAATCAAAATTCAGAATTATAACACATATGTTAGTCATGCCACTTTAAGTAACTGTACTACTATAGTCCTTATGTGGGCCTAATACTGTTTCCTCACCGTATCCTAAGTTTTTATCGTAATACGATCCTTATTCCGTGCGCTATTACCAATGCGACTCTAATACCACGCTGACGGGGCCCCACCATCCCGCTCAGTCACGGGGACAGGGCACCTTGCCCGGGAATCGCATTGGGCGGTGTCGTGTTATGCGACAACCAACAGCATACATATAAGGAACAATGTATTACATAAATCAAAGCGGAAGCTTACAAATATTCTTTGTAAATAATTTACATAAAATAGCTACAGCGGAAGTCTATAAACAGCTCACGTCGAATAACTATGAAGCACCCGAGAAGAGGTCCAGCCCCCGGACTCCTCTCGCTAGCAACACGAAGACTTGGCAGCGGCTAGGTTCTCCCGGTGATACATGACTCGGAAGTTCTCGAGCCTCACCGGACAACCTTCTTTATAGTGTCGTATTAACCTGCAAAACCACTCATATAGCAAGATTGAGCACAAAGGTTCAGCAAGACTTAACCGTCTCTCCTAAGACATGCAACTCTACATTAAAGTAACCTAAGACTCGACCATGTCATTTGCGAAAAGACTCGCCTATGAGTTCATCCTTAACTTTTAGATTTTAGCCATAAGAGTAGTGACCTTGCGCCCAGCAACATTGGAACTCCACAATCATACAAGAAACGCTTCATTCCAATGTTACTTGTCCCAAGGTGGAAAATAACTTTAGTTTGCTCTATCTCTACTTCAAACATGGTTTTCATGCAATTTACAATTATCATAACATCATTTAAAAATTTGCAAACGATTTCCACACAACTTGATTACTACGTCACAACACAGGGAGCAAGCGGTAATCAATAACCGCGATGGACGGTGATTCCAGTCAAACACTACCCGGATAACTCGACACATACGCCCGCCTCTGAAGACCCAACTCTGGCGTCCTTCATTACGTCGTATGTGGCAACCTTTCGCAGGACACTGGACTGTAGAACCAGTCGCGCCGTCTCGGGCTCATAGGTCTAACGAGACGATGTGGTATGCCTCTACAATCCAGTGAACCTGGTACATCGGTTTCCTGGTTCCCATATGTCAGTAAGCATCCGGTACACAACTCAATACCTGCTCCTGGGTGCCGCACCATCGGTCCTTAACCGACACAGGCAGAGCTACTCGACCAAGACCTCGTCTTGTCGCTGCCTAACCATCCTGCCCGGTCTCATCTTTAGAAATATAAACTTTAATTTGCCTCACTTCCGACTACACCCGTGTAACCCCGTCTATAACTCGCGAGTAGATTCCAACTACTCGACATCTACCGGATGTCCTAAGCTATTTAGCACGGCATTATTCTACAGCGGTGACCCTTTCTACCCTTAAATCCAAGGTTCATTTGGTCATGCATTTGGAGTGTAAAACATCCTTGACCTAATGCACATACAAACTTAGACCCATAGTATTGAACAAAGTAAAAACTTGAGAAAACAACTTAAATGCAAATCGGGGCTTGCCTTGGTTTTGAGGGTGACTAAAGTCAGATAATGTGATGTTAGTTGCTGATGACTTGAAGCTCAATCCCTGCCTTCTTGCTCCTTGATCCAAGCTCAACTTCTTCTTCTTCACTTTCCACGTTTAATCACTACACGTTATGAATATGTATACATGTTTAATTATAAAACCTTTGCTAACAAGTGCTAAATACAAGTTTAAAACTGGAACTCTGTTTAAGAATTTAAAATGACACTGGGGCTAGTGGTTTGATTTGGGTGAAGCAACATGATCAAGTGATAATTACATTTCATCACTTGTGTGCTACTTATCTAAATAGGTTGAATAGGATAGTGGTGATCCAGAGCTCCAATGGAGCTGACAATTTTCATGTGAGTTCCTTGTCACAAGAAAGTCATCTCGAGCAAAATTTAGAATATTTCACTAAGTATATCACCCAGAACAATTCCCTAAGCATTTAGGCAAAAAGGAATTAATTCTGAATAAATTTGCACTTTCGTACAAATTCAAGTGAACTATGATTTCATACATAGCTCAGCAGAATGCATGAATTTTCTTAAGAATTTAGGGCTAAGGAATGACCAGAACCGAATTTCCAATATTTAGAATTTCTCTGAAAATGTTTCTGTATTCATTTGAATACAGAAACTTGAAACTAGAATTACCCTAACTAAATCAACTCTAAATAAGATGAAACTTTTACAGGAGTCTCCTAACATCCTAAAGAATATTCTGGCAAAATTTGAGGATTTTTGGATGAACCAAACTCCCTCTAAAAGTCTTTTGCTGAAAAACTTTAAAGATTTTTCCAGAATTTCTATTGGTTTAAATGCAAATTGGGCTGCATATTTGGATAGAGCTTTTCATCCTGAATCCAACCCAATTTGAATCACTAAATTTGGATCTTCCTAGCAAAAGTTATGAGGTTCTAAAGTTTGAACTAAATCTGGAAATCCAAATAAACTGGGGAAAAGTTTAAATCCTGACCGTGGGCCCATCACACACGTGTCAGCTGCTGGAACCAAGCCGCACGGGGCCACAGACTCCTTCCCTCGCAGCCACACTGGATCCCGGGGCCACAACGGATCAACGATTTAAAATTTCGTCACTGACATGCGGGGCCCCTGGTCATCTTCAACCTCCGGCTGCCCGCGCCCGCGCGCCGCCGGGCTCGCCAGAGATCTCGCCGGGAGGAGGTTCCGGCCCTCGGAACTTGTTGATTTTCGCTGCCCCTGCATAATTCCGTGCGAGGAACGCGTTGCCAGTCTCATCTCAAATCGAGGATGGCCGGAACCCTAGGTGCGACGGTGACAGTGGCTGCGGCAACTTCGGCGACGTCGCTAGGGCACTGTAATGCTCTAAGCTTGCTCCGGTTAGCTCCTACAGAATCGCCATGACCTAGGGAGCAACGTCGAGGGCTCTGATCTCGCGAGAAACGTCGGCAACTAGGGGCTCACCATGCGACCTAGGTTGTTTTTGGTGAAAACTCGAAGAACTGAGGGTTTCCTCAACGGTTCTCCCTAGTTCTTGATCTCACGTGCTCGCACGAACGTCTACAGCTAGGTTTCCAAGTATGGTGAGGAGTGGTTCGATGTGTGAGGCGAATTTGTCGAGTTTCTCCCCTCGGTTATTATTGCATGTCTACGGCAGAAATGAAATTCTGGCGAGCACCGTCTGTGACAGGCAGCTGGGGTTGCGGTGAAGCGAGTAGGGACATCGGCGAACCTTTTTGCTTTTGCAGCTCGAGGGGAGAAGCTCTGTGGCGGTTGGGTGACGAGTTCTTCCGGCCGGCGGCTTGAAGTGGCGTCGATGGGTGCCGAGTTCCCGTGGGAGAAACGTCGGGTTCTGGTGCTGGACACCTCGAGGAAAACCCGGCGACGCCGTGGGGAAGCTCAGATTGGCGTGGGAGCTGCTGAGGCGGCCGGGCGTTGTTGCTCTGATGGGCGCGGTAGCGGCGGGAGGGGCTGTACACACGGGATCAGTCACGGGAGAGGGGAAACGCGATCAGTTTTCCTACGTGCGGCAGCCGTTCGTGGGATAATACCGGGACTAAGGCGGTTCGACAGCGCCAGGAGGTGGCAGCAGTTCCGCGGTGTCGCGCGCTGCTCGGCGGCCACCAGTTCGAGTGGGAACAGAAGAGAAAATTTTTCTTTGGTAGTAAGTCTCCTCCTCTAACTGACAAGTGGGTCCCACTCACTCCTCTCCTAAATATCTCCAAAATTTGACACATTGCAAATTCAGCTATGAAGAGCTCAAATTCAAAAAGCAATTTAGCAATTTGACAAGTAGGGGCTCAGTTTCAAATTTGAATTCCAATTTAGATGAAATTTACAAGTCCCTTGGATATACATATCAAATTACCTCCAAATTTCCTCCAAATTTGGCTTCCTCATAATTTGGACCTGTTGAATTCAACTATGCCCTCTGATTCTTGAGTTGGCCATTGCAATTACAATTTTTTAAACAACAGTTTGAATTTCCCCTTTTGGAAATGCCCTTCTTCTTTTTGAAGTGACCCTTTTAGTTCAAACTGAATTCAAAGTTTCATTGCACATGCCAACACTTTCATGAGTATACAAAAGTTTTTGCAAGTCCCATTTCTTGTATTTAAACTCAACTTTATTCATAGCTCAAGTTTTCCAATTACAAGTTTTGGGACTTTACAATGCACCATCGCCGTCTTGTTCTTACGCTCGTCGACTTGCATGATATCCGCCAGATCCATCGCCTCCCATAGCCCCTGTGCGTCAAATATCGCCTAGACCTTGATCCCCCATGTCGTGTATCTCGCCGGTGACAGAATCGCGTATGACATGGACACCGAGCTTCCTTCCGCGCCATGAGGAATCATCACGATGAAGATCTTGGGCAAAAGAGGCTCTGATGCCAATTGTTGGAACATGCAGGGCACTGGTCACTCACGAATGCTCACCGAAGAAACAAAGGCAAAGAAAAAACTAAAGGAGGACGAAGCATTGAGGCATAATAAGGCAAGTTGTTTTGGTTGCGCACACGCATGCAGCGCCCACACGCTTGCTATTCTTTATTTCCTTGCCGTAGTTTAAATAACCAGCGCACATACGCATGGGAGCAACAAACTCAGCGCTGCTGCCCATGATCCGCAGGTCTCGCCGTGCATGCCGGCAAACGCGAGCACTGACTTACGCGGCAAGCCACGTCCATACGTCCGTTGCAGAATCTCCTAATGACTCGCACTAACCAACAGCCACACAACCTGCTCAACGCAAAACACACGCACATGCGAGCCAGCTACACACAGATCAGCACACGGCGCACACGTACGCACACACATACGTGCTAAGAAAACAAACACACGACCCATGCACAGATATGCGACGGGTTTATTCCTAACAATCACCCCCTAAACCCGACGCCACCATGTGTGCCGACCGACGACAGCACCGGTTCCTCGTCCGCACTGGCAAGCAGGGCCTCCTCCTCTTTCTTCGGTTTACGGCAGTCCCGAGCGAAGTGGCCACGAACGCCGCAGTTGAAGCACCTCCCGATTGACGACTTTGACTTGTGTTGTGCCTTCCACTCGGCCTCCGTGAGCAAAAGCTGGTCGTCGTGCTGCTCTTCCCCGACGTTGGGCCACCGACGAATTCGCTCCTCAAACGCCTTGAGCCTTCCCAAAGCTTCTTCGAACGCCATCCTCTCGACATCGCAGAATTGCTCAAATCCGGTTGTTGGTACCCTACAGACCTGGTACCCTCGCGTGGAGGGTTGAAGACAGCCCATACCCCGCCTCCCTGCAGAGGCGAGCGCTAGCACGGCCATGTGTCCTTGGCCCTGGGGTAGGCCCCGGGGCTGTCACGTGTGCCTAGGCTCTGGAGCCAATACGTGCCCTTGGCCCCGGACCAAGCCTCCCCGCTGAGGTGAGGTCCGGAGCTGCCACGTGTATCTGGGCTATGAACCTCCTCCCCACTCAGGAGGGCTCTGGAGCCGACACGTGCCCTTGACCCCGGACCAAGCCTCCCCGATGAGGTGAGGTCCGGAGCTTCCACGTGTATATGGGCTCTAAACCTCCTCCCCGCTAAGGAGGGCTCCAGAGCCGACACGTGCCCTTGGCCTAGGTCTAAGCCTCCCCGTTGACGTGAGGTCCGGAGCTGTCACATGTATCTGGGATCTGAACCTCCTCCCCGTCGAGGAGGTTTCCACAGCCAACACGTGCCATTGGCCACGGACCAAGCCTCCCCGCAGAGGTGAGGTCCGGAGCTGCCACGTGTATTTGAGCTCTGAACCTCCTACCTACTAAGGAGGGCTCCGGAGCCGACACATGCCCTTGGCCCCGGTACGAGCCTCTCCGCTAAGGTGAGGTCCGGTGCTGCCACGTGTATCAGGGCTGTGAACCTCCTCCCCGCTGAGGAGGGCTCCAAATCGACACGTGCCCTTGGCCCCGGTCTGAGCCTCCCCGCTAAGGTGAGGTCTGGAGCTGCCACGTGTATTCGGGCTCTGAGCCTCCTCCCCGCTGAAGAGGGCTCCGGAGCCGCCACGTATCCCATATGATCCGTCGTGGGCCGAGGGTCTCGCAAGTCAAGAAGGAAGTGCACTGTCAGGTCGTGCATTCAGAGCTTGCACCTTCCCCAGATGCATGGCACATGACACACACCTCCGTACTTCGGCCGTTCCTCATTACTGTGACAAGACAGGACGACGAGACGTGGCAGCGGCACAGTGCCGCCCAATGGCACAGTACCGCCTAGCAGAGTGAGAGGACGCGGCGACAAGAAGGTGTCTTCATCATCACCTGCTACCCAGTCAAAGGCGCTCAACGTGCTAGGAGGCGGGACTTAACTCCTCTGCCAACCACTCTAGACGTAGTTGTAAAGACCCTAGATCATATATAGAATTCAGACAGCCTCGAGGCCACCTGTCGGCCACATTGTAACCACCGCAGCCTTGGACTATAAAAGGATCGGGGTGTTCACCCGACAAGGGGTTCGGCTCCAACTCGCAACCCGGCCAACTCACACACACATACGCGTAATCAATACAACAATAACCCCCGTGGACGTAGGGTTTTAGGCTCCGGTGGCTCGAACCACGTAAATTCCCGTGTTCATCTTCTTCCTCAAGCTTGATCGCCCTAGGGATGTCACGCCCCTCCAATCGAAGAATCTCTGCGGGCTACTACAGTGGCAGACCGTGGGAGGTATCGTAGCAACACTTCGACACCGACCACCACGGGAAACAATTGATCGGGTACAGTGTCAAGGAGTTTCTTCACCATGGAGGTGTCGTCGAGGGTCGCGCCAAGCCTGACATACCTCACCGCCATGCGCTGATCTTGCCGGCGTAGTCGTCGAGCGATTCGCCGTCACTCATGGACAATCAGTCAAATTCGCCCTTCAATGTGGACAATCGAGTTGCCTTCACTCGATCCGCACCGGCGAACCTCGATTTGAAGCTGTCTTAAACCTCCTTCACCATCGTCTGCGTCGACACCTGCATGAGAACATCCTTCGGCAAGGCTTGAAGCAGCTGTGCCCTCGCCGTCTTGTTGTTGCGCTCGTCAACTTGCGTGATATCCGCTTGTAAGTGCATCTAGGCACCCCCATGGGTTTTGTATGATTGATGATGACAAATTAAGAGACTAATGAGCTGACATGATCATAAGAACATGACATTTCTAAGGCGGACAGCTAAACTCTCAAAAAGGAAAAAGATGAAGAATGGCGTCGAAGACTCGAAGAGTAGAAATTAGGATTTCACTTGAGTCTTTAGTAGGCTAGCTGTGTCAAAAAAAGAGTGTGTGTGTCAAGTGCATTGAGATTATAGAAGAGAGCTCAAAGCGTTAGTAGTGTCAAATCCTTAGTTGAGAGAGGTAGAGAGGTGAAGTTGGGCAGGCCGGACTTGTCCGGGGAAGAGGTCGGACTAGTCCGGAAGTCCTACGACTTAGTCCGTTTTGGGGCGGACTGAGAGTTCCTGACTGAGATCGGACATGTCCGTTTTGGGACGGACTAGTCCGTTTCTCTCTTGGTGAGAGTGTTTTTGGGGCTAAGTCCTAGTAGACCGGACTTATCCGCCTCAGTGGCCGGACTAGTCCGGGCTAGCCAGACTTGTACGTTTTCGCACGGACTAAGAGTTCCTGTGTGAGTTCGGGCTGGTCCGTTCTAAGGCGGACTAGTCCTTATGGGTGTGAGATGAGAGTTCCCACGACTAAGTCTTGGTACACCGGACTTGTCCGCCTTAGTGGTCGGACTAGTCTGGGTCCTCCAGACTTGTCCGTTCTCACCCGGACGAATAGTTCCTGTGTGAGATCGGACTAGTCCGGTTTGAAGCGGACTAGTCCGGACTTTCAGTAGGTGGCAACGGTTGGCTTCGGGACTTCTATAAAAGGAGATGCCCCGACTTCATTTAGAGTAACATAGAACCCTAGCGCCGCCACAGCGATCCTAGAGCCTCCCCTAAGCCTTCTCTCTTGTCTACTCACCCTCTAGAACCAATTCTTGAGTGGATTTAGGTGTGTGAGGAGAGGAGAAGGAAGAACTTCGAGTTTAAGGCTCTCGGAGTGATCTCGTGCACTTGGTGTGACCTGTGGCTTGTAATATTGGTGGAGTTTTGTGGACGTGATCAAGTGGGAGTCTCAGATTGTGAGCAGCCCGAACACTTTGTAAGTTCACCCTCGGATAGTGAAGAACCGGGTTGGCCTTAGTGGCGACTTGGTGAGGGAAGGATTGTTAAACCCGGTCCTTTGTGGACTCCTCAACAGGGACGTAGATTCATGAGTGGAATTGAAACTCGGGCAAAAATCTTCGTGTCATTTTGCACTTACATTTCATTGATCATTAGAATTGCTTAGGGTTCGTTCGATCATTTCGCTCTTATAATATTTCAGGTTACAATCTTACAATCCACCTCAATACTTTGTCATATTTGTTATATTAGATTGCTAGATAGTTTATCTGTATTCCGTTAAACTAAAATCTGAAGAAAAACTCATAAAAATCAAGTTTAGGCTTTTCAGCAGTCTGACCGGACTAGTCCGCCCCTGAGCTAGACTAGTCCGGCCTTTTAGGCTTTTCCAGCAGGTTGATCGGACTAGTCCGCCCCTGAGCCAGACTAGTCCGGCCCCTGTGTTCTAATCTCGTTTAATTAAGTCATTTCAGGAATTTCAGCTTATTCACCCTCCTCTCTTGCCAATTTCACCGCTGCATCCACCGCCTCCCATAGCCCCTGTGCGTCAAGTATCGCGTGGACCTTGATCGCCCACGCCGTGTAGCTTGCCGGCGACAGAATCGGGTATGACATGGACACCGAGCTTCCTTCCGCGCCATGAGGAACCATCGCCATGAAGATCTTGGGCAAACGAGGCTTTGATGCCAATTGGTGGAACATGCAGGGCACTGGTCACTCAGGAATGCTCACCGAAGAAACAAAGGCAAAGAAAAAACTACAGGAGGACGAAGCATTCAGGCATAATAAGGCAAGTTGTTTGGGTTGCGCACTCACACATGCAGCGCCCACACGCTTGCTATTCTTTATTTTCTTGCCGTAGTTTAAATAACCAGCGCATGCACATACGCATGGGAGCAACAAACTAACCGCTGCTGCCCAAGATTCACATGTCTCACCGCACGTCTCGCCGTGCATGCTGGCAAACACGAGCATTGACTCACGCGGCAAGCCATGTCCATATATACGTCTGTTGCAGCATCTCCTAATGACTCGCACTAACCAACTGCCACACGACCTGCTCCACGCAAAACACACGCACATGCGAGCCAGCTACACACACATCAGCACACGACGCACACGGAAGCACACACATACGTGCCAAGAAAACAACCACACGACCCATGCACACACATGCGGCGGGTTTATTCCTAACAATCACCCCCTAAACCCGACGCCACCATGCGCGCCAACTCACGACAGCGCTGGTTCCTCGTCGACACTGGCAAGCAAAGCCTTCTCCTCCTTCTTCGGTTTGCAGCAATCCCGACCGAAGTGGTCACAAACGCCGTAGTTGAAGCACCTCCTGGTTGACGACTTCGACTTGTGTCGTGCCTTCCACTCGGCCTCCGTGAGCAGAAGCTGGTCGTCGCACCGCTCTCCCCCAACGTTGGATCGCCGATGAATTCGCTCCTCAAACGCCTTGAGCCTTCCCAGAGCTTCTTTGAACGAAATCATCTCGATGTCTCATGCCTCCGTCCTTTGCCCATTCCCCATTACGGAGACAAGACAGGACGGCGAGACGTGACAGCGGCACAATGCCGCCTTGGACTATAAACGGACATGGGTGTCCACCCGACAAGGGGTTTGGCTCCAGTTCACAACCCGGCCAACTCACACACGCATACACGTAAGCAATACAATAATAACCCCCGTGGACATAGGGTTTTACGCTCCGACGGCCCGAACCGTGTAAATCCCCGTGTTCATATTCTTCCTCAAGCTCGATCGCTCTAGGGACGTCAGGCCCCTCCATTAAAAAAACCTCCGCGGGCTGCTACAGTAGCAAACCGGGGGAAGTGTCATAGCAACACTTTGACCCCGGCCACCACGGGAAACATCCGATGGGGTACAGTGTCGAGGAGTTTCTTCACCATGAAGGTGTCGTCGAGGGTCGCGCCAAGCCCGGCATACCTCATCGCCATGCCGCTGATCTTGCCGGCGTAGTCGTCAAGCGATTCGCCGTCACTCATGGACAATCGGTCAAATTCACCTTTCAATGTGGACAATCGAGTTGCCTTCACTCGATCGGCACCGACGAACCTTGATTTGAGGCTGTACCAAACCTTCGTCACTGTCGTCTTCGTCAACACCTACATGAGAACATCCTCCGGCAAGTCTTGAAGAAATTACGCCCTATCCGTCTTATTCTTGCGCTCGTCGACTTGCTTGATATCCGCCGAATCCACCGCCTTCCATAGCCCCTGTGCATCAAGTATCGTCTGGAACTTGATCGCCCACGCCGTGTAGCTCGCCGGCGACAAAATCGGGTATGACATGGACACCGAGCTTCCTTCCGCGCCATGAGGAACCATGGCCAATTGTTGGAACATGCAGGGGTCACTCACGAATGCTCACCGAAGAAACAAAGGCAAAGAAAAAACTACAGGAGGACGAAGCATCCAGGTAGAATAAGGCAAGTTGTTTTGGTTGCGCACTCACGCATGCAGCGCCTAGACGTTTGCTATTCTTCATTTTCTTTCCTAGACGCTTGCTATTCTTTATTTCCTTGCCGTAGTTTAAATAACCAGCGCACATACGCATGGGAGCAACAAACTCAGCCCTGCTGCCCACGATCCGCACATCTCGCCGTGCATGCCGGCAAACGCGAGCACTGACTCACGCGGCAAGCCACGTCTATAGGTTCGTTGCAGCATCTCCTAATGATTCACACTAACCAACAGCCCACACCACCTGCTCAACGGAAAACACACGCACATGCATGCCAGCTACACACACATCAGCACACGACGCACACGTACGCACACACACATAGGTGCTAAGAAAACAAACACACGACCCATCCACACACATGGGCCGGGTTTATTCCTAACACTCTATATACCTCAGTAGATCGTTACCAGTAGACCAGCACGCTGGCATATGCAGCCAGCCGATCCTCTATATACCCTAGACCAGAAAACTTGGTATGGATTTTTTTGTGTTGTGAGAACATGTGATTTGTGAGAACATGTGATTTGATAAACTGGCCGGACTTTTTTATTGTTTCCATAGGCGATACACCTCTAGCGTATGCAGTTCGTGGTTTGAGCTTTACACTGAGGTATCTTCTTGATCATGGTACCAACCCAAATAAGCCTGGTGAACATGGATGTACTGCTCTCCATATCGGGTCCTTCCCTGTGCATGTACTTACCCCTGTGGCATTTGATATTTGCCTTGCTGTATGTATGTACACATCGATCGACGTGTTCCGGTTGAGTATAATGCAGGTGTCCTTGGACATCCATTATAGTGGCAACTGCCTCCGTATGGGTCGGGCTCAGTTTTCTTACATTTAGTTTGTTTATTTCATGTTTTCAGTTATAGAAATTCTCAGTTTCGACCCTATTATTTACTGTACGAGAGTGTGTAGCAATCAGCTAGGTGTTGGGCTGCTGGCTTGTTCATAGGGATGTTAATGGGTCAGATTCGGGTCGGGTGGAGAAAAACTCATCCGAAACAAAAAAAAAGTGCGGTTGAAATTTGTAACCCGCAGGTGAGAATTCGTAGCCGCACCCGTCGGGTCTCGGACGGGGTTCGGGTGCCATCGGATCTGATTTTTGTATACACATATTACAATGTTTAATAAACAAATCTAAAACAATCCATTCTAAATGGCAAGCAATAAAAAATATTAAGTTGCTTATAAAAAATGTAAATATAGGTTGTAATAAGTAAGATGAAATAAATAAATTATATAAAACAATCAAATTTGACTTTAAAATTACAAATATAAATTGTTCCGAGTATCCGTCGGGTACCTGCGGGTGTAAAACAAGAATCGCAACTGCACCCGCGGGTGAGAATTCGCACCCGGACCCGTCGGGTCTTGGACAGGATTCGGGCGCGCCCATTTGGGTCTGATTTTTTTATAAACATACTACAACTGCAATGTTTAATAAACAAGTCTAAAAAATAATCCATTCTAAATGGCAAGCAATAAAAAATATTAAGTTGTTTATAAAGATTGTAAATATATATTGTAATAAGTAAGATGAAATAAATAAATTATAGAAAACAATCAAATTTGATTTTAAAATTACAAATCTAAATTATTTTGAGTACCCGTCGGATATCCGCGAGTATAAAACAAAACTCGCACCCGCGACAAGTCGGGTCGGGTGCGGATTAGACCCGCGGGTGAAAAATCCCACACGCACCCGTTGGGTGCAAAACCCGTCGGGTACCCACACCCGTGGGTGGTATTGTCATCTCTAGATGTTGACTGCAAGTTGGGCTTTACTTCCGCCGGGCTTGCTACAGCTGTTTGGTCCGAAACAGATGTACGCAGGCACCTACGTTTGGGCTGGCACGTATTTCAGTTGGGTCCAAACACAAGGTCCCAGATTTAACTGATTTGCAGATTTGAATTTTGATTCCAGGTTCAAGTCATTCCAAACACTCCAACAGGGAAATCTAAACTTGAGCTGTCGACCTGAGAGGTAGATTAGCTAATCGTACTTGAATTTGAAAGACGGGACTTGAGATATTTATGCCGAATATTTAGAGATGAAAAAGAAATCGGTAACACCACGAGATTTAAATTAGATGGGAATTGGAAGGAAAGATGTGACTTTAGATGAAATTTGATGCAATGGCGATGTTACAAATCTTGGGAATCGATGCCCATCGAGGAAAAGAGAACGAGGAAGCAGGCTGCCAGGCTTCCTTTCTTGGGCTTGGGCCCTTAACTGGGCTGGGCCCAAAGCGGTGGCACCTTTCGCCTAAGCCCGGAGCAGTCGTTGGACTTGATTAAAAAAAATTGCAGAGGAAGGCGGTTCCACTTTGCACTTCCAACTCCCACCCACGTCTTTGCATTGCACTTGTCCTCACTAACCACCCTTCTTCTCACACTTCCTTCCTTGGCGGCCTTCGCTCTCCGACCAGCGACACGAGGACCCATGGCCGCGTTCTCGCCGCGCTCTCTTCTGCCCGCCTCCCTTCTCTTCATCTGCACGTCGCCACTGACGAGCCCCTTGCTGGCGCAGCAGCAGCCGCCTTCCTCTCCGCAAACGCCGCCGCCGTCCTTCTCCTGCGGTTGGCTCGGCGACAAGGCGGCGTTCCAGGCCGGTGACACCGCGACCATCACGGTCAGGGTCCTGGACCTCCCTTCGTCCGGCGCGATCACCCGGCGGCCCTCGTCGTTCCGCTTCTCGGTGTCGGTGGACGGCAGGAGGGGCAACAGCACCCTCGTAACCGACGTCGCCGTGCGCCTCGACGGTGACCCTTCCTCCTCGTCCTCCTCCTGGAGCATCACCTTCGTGCCTCTGAAGGCCGGAGACTTCGTCGCGCTCGTCGTCGAGGAGCGGTTCGGCCTCGGCGAGCGGCCCCTCTCGTTCACGGTGGCCGCGGCCGGCGTGCACCCGTCCACGTCCCTGGTGTCCTGGGTGTCCGAGGACCAGGCCGTGGCCGGGTCGAGGTCGATCGTGTCCGTCTCCCCCAAGGACGCCTTCGGCAACGCTGTCGCGCGCGGCACCGACATGCCGGCCAATGGGTACTTCACCATCTCGGGGTCTGATGTCAACGGATCAACCGTGGATTTCCTGGATTTTCATTACAACGGGTGGACGGATGATGGCCGCCTCAGCCTTGATTTCGTGCAAACTCTTGCTGGAAACTTCCTGGTGCACGTCTTTGGGAACAACGCGGAGCTACGTGGTTCACCTCTGTTGCTGACAGTGAAGCCAGGTTAGAATTCAGATGCAGTAGTAGAAATTTCGTACTATGCACAAATAAAAAGAAGTTGTGTTACTCTCTCCGTTTCATAATATTTGATACTAGTTAGTTCAAATTTTAACTAACCAGCGTCAAATATTACAAAACAGATGGAGTATGTTTTTGATGTATAGACGCGTATGAGAACCATAGCTTGCTGAAAACATCAGTAACTTGGCAATATACTCTGTTTTTCCAGGCCCCATGGACATATCCAAAAGCACATGCAGCTGGAAGCATGGAACCAATTTTGTTCAGGTATTTTCCAAGCTGGAGATATTCATATACCAGAGGGACACATTTGGAAACATTGTACCAGAGATTCATCCATTCGATGCACGAGTAGTCGACAGAGCCACAAAATTCTATGTTCCTGTGGTAGACCTTTCGGTCGAAGCAATGGCCGACGGAGTCCAGCTGATCTCTTTCAATGCCGTAGAGACGGGAGAGTACGAGCTCACCATTTTCGACGCTCAGCTGGTTCAAAGCGTTTCCATTACGTCTTGTATGTTTACTGTATTTGTAGGTACGTCTGTCATTTTTATTTTTGTCCCTGTTATTACACAGCTTCAATTCAGAGGTTTCAGTAAGTTCTTAGCGCGACATTTGCATTGTCAGTGCTAGAGCTGCTCAATTCATAACCGTAAAGCTGATTCTCCTCCTTTCAGGGTATTGCAATGGATCAAACAGCTTTGCTAATGGATCTGGTTTGGCGCAGTCTGTTGCCGGTTCAGCGTCATCGTTCTCTGTTTTTCTAGAGGATGACTATGGCATCCCTTGTTCGATTAAAACTGAAATGCTACGAGTGGAAATCTTAAGTAAAAGTGGCACCGCTTATGCATACCCTAATGTATTACCTGTAGGAGAGCGAAATGGTAATATGGTCTAATTATTTGGCTTCAAGTAATCTGCAAAAAAATTGTGCTCTAATATCAAATAAATATACAGGGGTGATACCTACGGAAGGACCAAGTTCATTCAGTCTAGGTCCTGCTGCTCATCAGAAGGCATGTACACTTTTCTCTGACTAATTTCGTCAAGATAAATAACACACAGGACACTAAAACCTGTTTTCTTATTATTATTATTAGATCATTACCGAAGACGCAACCGTGCAAGCCAGTCAATTTAATGTTTCATACATTCCTCAAAATTCTGGTGAATATGAAATTTGGGTATTGTGCGGGAACATAGGGCTAAACGGTGGAAATCCCTACGCCATGCAAGTTTTACCTGGTTTGGTCATATCTCTTTTGTCCTTTTTTCTTTGAATTTCACAAACTTGATAACTGATATCTACAATTCATCAATTTTGTTGGCATGTACCTTGCATTTCTGATATGCTGATTAATCTCTTCTCAAGAACCTTCCCTTTTTCCAGGTGCAGTCAATATGTCTTTATCAAGTGTTATCATATCTGACCCTTCCAGGGTCAAAAGCTTAGTTCAAAATGAAGTAACTGTCCAACTTCTCGATTCATTCATGAATCCGGTGGTATCTTTGGAGTCAAAGTTGAGCTTTCAGATTCAGCTAACATATGCATATCTTCCAATCCCTGCGAACAGCACAGCCTTTGTACCAGGGAAATTCGTTAACAACAGAGATGGAACATATACTGCTCACTATGTGGCAACGTACCTTGGCTCATATGATGTATGTATTCGGTTTGAGGATAAGCAGCTGGATCCATGTCCGTTTCGTGTTGACGTTCTTCGAGGTAAAGTTTCCCGTCATTAGAGATTAATCCCTCGTTAAAGGGACAAGAAGTTGGTCAGCTGCAGTATCTAGTTAAATTCTAGTTTCATCATGAAAAGGAAAAAATGTTAAAATCTAGCTGGTAGAAAACTGCTAGTTTCTTTATATACTGAAACATTGATAGTTATTTTCTTCTACCTGTTTGTCAAGGACCTCTGATGAACCCAAAAATATCTCTTTTCAGATGAGTACTTTTCAGGTGTTAAAAATGCTAGCATTTGGGTATGGGAGGGTGAATCGGTTTCCTTCGATGTACTGTCAAATGATAACTTTGCAGAAAGGGGACCCCAAGTAGTTAACTCATCTTCGGTAAGTTTATGCCATGAAAACAATCTTGGCAAATTCAAATCATTCTAATATTTTGTTACATTTCATTATTAGTCCCTCTGTTCAAACTAGGTCTCCCAACGTCAAATAAACGTGAACGGGAGGAGTGTCTCATTACTTTTTTAGTTTGCATTTTGACTGGGTGATAATTTCCCCTGTCCTCAGAAGCCACTTCATGGATCACTCCTGCAGCTCAACCAGATCTTTCGTTACACCCCTTTCGAAGGATTCTTTGGGGATGACTCATTCTCATACACAATATCACACGGGAATAGCAATGTCTTCACTGGAATGGTATTCATATCTGTTCGCTGCAGACCACCTCGATTCATATCTTTACCACAGAAGTTGCATGTAACTGAAGATGTAATGGCCCCAAAGTTTGAGTAAGCCATGCATTTTTATTAAGCAAAATACTAATGATAATATCTCTAGTTTCGTCTCTTATATTTGATTTCTACGTTGATAAAATTGTGAGTGTGTTTTTGCAGTGGTTTTCCGGGGATTAAATTAGTACATTCAGATACAATAGAAAATATATCTGTTACAGTGAAAGCACAGTATGGAAATGTGTCTCTTGCTCCTGTTCCAGAGAACCTTCTACAGCCGTCAGATTATGAACTTTCAATCAGCAGGGGAGGTAGAGCAAGCAAAGAACTCGTATTAGAAGGAACAGTAGAAGCAATAAACGATGCGCTACAATTTCTGCAGTATCTTGGGTACTAGTCAACATTGTGACTCTCTCAAGTATTTTACAAGCGCTGCAATTTTACAAGAATCATTCTAGGTCTCTCACTTCGAATAACGATATCACTGTGTGCAGAAATGAAGACTTCTATGGAAATGATTTCATAATGCTAGGTGCTGCGAACAGAAATGGTCTAGAAGATTCTTGGTTTCCCATCGTTGTGGAGCCAGTCAATGATCCTCCAGTCATACTATCTCCAAAATCAATTTTTTTGGGTGGGAAAGGCTCAAGGGAAGAAGGATATAAAATCTTCGATAAGAATTGGGACACATTTAACTTTTCCATTGTTGAACCTGATTTTCGTGATTACCCAGGTACTTTATATGTATTTTTGTATGGATATTATATGAGGAGTCTATTTCTCTTAGTTGAGGTTCGGGATTCCCATTATTAAAAAAAATTCTCTTAGGTGAGGTATTTGGTGCTGTTTTCTGCATTTTCAAAACTTTTTTTACTTGACAAAAAGATGGATATTTCTATACTGACATATTTTGCCTTTCTCTTGAGATCAAACATAATTCCGCTTTTCACTATGCAGGGAACAAGTCTGATTTTCTGCTAGAGCTCTCCCTAGAAGTCTTTGAGGGAACGTTAACGACGACGTTGCCAGCTGGTATCATTTCCACTGCAGAGCTGAAGACTGAAGAAGATAACTGTTGGCTGCCGCTTCAGACCTATGTGACCATTGCGAATCACTTTGAGCTGAGAGGAACCGGCATCCGGTTCCTAGGAAACGTTCAGGATTGCAACAACGCGATGCAGAACCTGTTTTACGATGTACCAAATCTTCTACCTTGCCAGATCAATTCAGCCGTTCATTTCGTGCACCTCTCGCTCCGTTGCTTGCGTAGATCTTTATCTAGTTATTTTTAGCTATATTTCACTTTTTATAAGTATCTGATTAGGTAGCTAGCTGTATGAATTCTGAGTCTAATAATCTTTACTTTCTACGGCTAAGAAGGTTGCATACATATACTCAGAATAAGCAAAAGTGAGACCTGTTTACCCTTTCAGGGTCCAAGCCACGACACAAGCCTAACCATCACCGTAAACGATCTGGGAAACTACGGATGCTATCCTGATTGCTCAGAGATGATGATGATGGCGCCACTGATCGCTGCGAAGACTGTCCGTCTAGTCAAGACAAAGCATATAAACGTCAACGAAGGTAAACTTCTTGCTAGCTAGCATTTCTCCCCTCCCTTTTGCTATCCGGTGGTCGTGATCTCTCTCCCGCAATCTTCCGCGATGAACATTTTTTTCAGCGCTCAAATCGGTGGTAGCGATCCAGATCCTGGTGATGCTGTGCCTCACCGTCGTGCTCCTGTACTACGCCTTGAAATGCGTGAGAGCTCTGAAGGATGAGCGGCGAGATGGGACCGTCGACGCGAGGCGAAGAAGATCTGCGCAGACCCCACGTCGTCGCTCCCAGCAGGTGAGTGTGACGCTTCTCCCTCCCCTCTGAAAGCAGCGATTGTTCTAGCCTTCTCTTGTCTGTTTATGAGAGTAGATGTGTGTCTTGCAGTCGGGCTCGGGCTCGTCTGTTGGGCGTGTCAACCGTCGCCGCAAGGTCACAGCCGAAAGTGGCTGAGTTGGCGGCAACAGTACATCCTCGTACCTGCAGCCGTGCTCCCGTTAATTTCTCATGCGGATGCACTGATTGTTCTTGTTCGAGATCGTTCAGTCTGTACTGTAGAGTCTAATTAATGTAGCCCTAGCTAGCCGTCGGAATCCTCATAATACTTCTGTATGAAAATCACATCCATGTAAATTTGAAATAACGAAACGAACTTACAACATTAATGGTGATGTGAAATGGAAATTCGATCACAAATTGCCGAGTGACAAAACATGTACGTATCTAGTTAAACTGAGCTTATTCGATAACACAAAATAGTATTCAGGCCGGGGACCTGTGTGCCACGTTCGCTGCTGTCACGGCGGATCCCTGGCTGTCGCTAGTGTTGCCGCCGGCAATGTGAAGGCCAGAGAAGACGAGTTAAGTCTTCGACCACGACGTCTCCTGCGTCTTTGCAGCCGAATCCGTTGACGTTCACTGCATGTTCGCAGCAATGTGAGTGTAACGTAACGTCAGGGGAACTCACTCAAATGGTTTTCTGCTTGGTAATTAATGCCTACCTTTAGACATCTTGTCTGCGACACAGAAGTCCTGGAGATTGCTGGGATCTTTTTTTTAAAAAAAAAAACGGACTGGGCCTGTTTACCATTTAAGCAGGAATTAGAGCTATGGTACATGCACCAGTAGTGCAGTTGCTAGAAAGAATAGTACAGCGAAAAACAGAAAACCGGCGACAGGTACACCTAAAGTGCCATATCTAGGTGAACCGCTCTGCTAAAAGCTTTGCACCTGCCACACACCACAGCATGATGTCTTCTTTGATGGCATCGATTATCTGTTGCACCGGTCTCTCATGATCCTGAAATATCCTAGAGTTGCGCTCTTTCCACACTGTCCATATTATCCCAATCACCAACGAGCACAGCCCACTTCCGATCCGTAAGCTACTGTACCAATCATACACCGAAACCACAGGGAGCCAATTCGTGGGACTGAACTGAGGTTCTCACACCCAAAGAGCAATCTGTTCCCATATGTCCTGCAGCAGAAGGCACTCAATAAGGATATGTAGTGATGTCTCAGATTGCTGGATCTAAAGCGATGGCACCACGAGATGCAACAGCAGCCAACAGAGCAAGGAGCGCCAGGAGAAGGCTGGCCATCCCTGTCTCTGTTTTTCTCCTTGGTCACCTAAGCTCGGGGAGGGGGAGGCTTATTACCTGCTTAGCCGTGCTAAGCTAATTGCTTTTCGTGTGCCTGCCTACTAAGCATGGAGGTGGGTCGTGTTTATAGAATTGTTTGCCCCCCTGGGATAGTTGGTATGTTGGGTCAGGACCGCGGAGGATTCCAATTCATTACTTGATGTGTGGTGATTGTTAGACTGTGTGTATTGTGTGTGTCAAGGGTAGTTTGGTCATTAGCTAGGAGGACTACTAAACTCTAACTTGTACCCTATATATGTAACCCCTTGGCACTATCAATGAATTGAGTTCAGTTATTCCTTCCTATATGGTATCAGGAGACTAGGGTTTACTCTTGGGCTTCCCTCTCCTGGTGTGCTCTCTCTCTCTCCTCTTCTCTCTTCTTCCACCACCAACCGCCGCATGCGCCTCCTCTCATGTAGCGGGCGCCGCCGCCACCACCCTGCCACCACGCTTTTGGACCCCTCTGCCGCTGCGCAGTGGCCGCGCGACACTGTCCCCGAGCGCCGCCGCTGGCTTCCCCGGCCCGATGCGGTCGGATCCGTCACCGTCGCCCTCGCCGTCGAATCCCCCGGCCCCGGCGCGGCCGGATATGCCGCCACCGTGCCCCTGGCTGCCGGGAGAGGCACCTCCGACGCTGGCCTCCCCGGCTCGGTGCGGTCGGATCCACCGCCGCCGCCCTCGCTGTCGGCTCCCTATGCCTCGGTTCGGCCGGATCCGCCGCCACCACGCCTCTGGCTGCCGGGAGAGGCACCTCCGACGACGCCCTCCTCGCTGTCGGCTTCCCCGGCCCAGCGCGGTCGGATCCGCCGCCGCCGCCCTCGCCACCGGCTCCCCCGGCCCCGGCGCGGCCGGATCCGCGCCTCCACCGCGCCTCTAGCTGCCGGGAGAGCATCTCCGCCGCCGCGCCTCTGAACGCCGCCACCGCGCCTCCCACGGCTGCCACAGCGCCTCCGCTCCTCCCCATGGCCGCAGCAGCGCCACCGCTCCTCCCCATGGCCGCAGCAGCGCCTCCGTTCCTCCCCATGGCCGCAGCAGCGCCTCCGTTCCTCCCATGGCCGCAGCAGGGCCTCCGCTCCTCCCCATGGCCGCAGCAGCGCTACCGCTCCTCCCCATGGCCGCAGCAGCACCTCCGCTCCTCCCCATGGCCGCAGCAGCGCCTCTGCTCCTCCCCATTGCCGCAGCATCGCCTCCGCTCCTCCCCATGGCCGCAGCAGCGCCTCCGCTCCTCCCCACGGCCGCAGCAGCGCCTCCGCTCCTCCCCACGGCCGCAGCAGCGCCACCGCTCCTCCCCATGGCCGCCGCAGCGCCTTCCCCCCTCCTATTCCGTGCTGCCGTCCTTCCGCTCGCGTCCCAGTCCTCCTACCCCGCGCCGTCGGCCTCCACCGCGCGCTGCCGGCCTTCCGCGCGCATCCTTGCCCTCCTACCCCGCGCTGTCGGCCTCCACCGCGCGTGTCCCTCCTACCCCGCGCCGTCGGCCTTCTGCGCACGTCCCTCCTCCTACCCCGCACTGCCGGCCTTCCGCGCGTGTCCCTCTTCCTCCTATCGCGCGTTGTCGGCCTTCCGTGCGCGTCCTTGCCCTCCTACCCCGCGCTGTCGGCCTCCGCCACACGCATCCCTCCTACTCCGCGCTGTCGGCCTTCCGCGCGTGTCCCTCTTCCTCCTATCGCGTGCTGCCGGCCTTCCACGCTCGTCCTTGCCCTCCTATCCTGTGTCGCCGCCCTCCGTTGTGCGCGTCGTGACTCTCCTTCCACGCGTCGTCGGCCTCCGCCATGCGCACTTGGGCCATCTCTGTTGGTTGTGTCTTTCGAGGTGAGGTGTTTGCGGCCCACTCCGTCCTCGCCGCCGCTCGGGAGCGTGAGTGGGCTCTTCCACAGTGTTCTCTACGGAAAGTTGTTAGAGTGTGTGTTTACTCATGTATGTAGGTTATTTTGGTTCAGTCTTAACATCTGCCACGGCTAGATGTTGTGACTGCGAGGGGGTCTTATTAGAGTCTCTGTGTGTTTACTCATGTAGGAAGTATGTTATTGTCCAGTCTCAACCTCTGTCACAGCCAGAGTTTTCACTGCGAGGAGATATTAGACTGTGTGTATTGTGTGTGTCGAGGGTAGTTTGATCATTAGCTAGGAGGACTTCTAAACCCTAGCTTGTACCCTATATATGTAACCCCTTGGCACTATCAATGAATTGAGTTCTTATTCCTTCCTATAGTTGCAAGGCATGAACAAGTCATGTATCCAATCACCTTGGCGTCAATGATGCGAGTGTTTGATAGTTCAGGGAACATATCCACTTCATGTGCTGTGACTGAACAAGTCAAACGTACTTACCGATATGGAGAACGAACAGTAGAACACGTCCTTGATCTGGCAAACGAACTGGGAGGCCTGGGAGTTATATGGACCTCACAGTGTGGCTAGGTATTGTGTCACAGGACAGATAGCGACCTGCAGGCCGCCAGCGCATGGGATGCAGCTGCAGTGCAACGAAACGTGTTGTTTCGTCCATTTGTCTGCCGCTTGCATTTCTACTCTACTCGAACGGGGAAAACCTATTTAAAGGAAGATTCATTCTGGCGTGACAGGTGGAGAGCACCAAGCAGGTAGCTTTCCCCCGCCCGAATGTTGCCACTTACACCCATCAATCCCATCAGTCAGTAAAGATTTTTATATAATGGTTGGTAAAGATTGGTAAAGACGATTTTACCCCGATGCTCAGTTGTTAATAGTGAACCGTGGTAATATAAAGTGATGTCTGAATTTGGGCTGTTCTATATTTTTTCAAAACCGGAATGTTGGGCTGTTCTATAAATGCATATGTAACTATATTTTTGAACTAAAAAGATTTGTTACATCCAAACACCTCTTTACTTTTCAAAATCAATGTATTTTGTTGAACCGTAGTACTATCTCAATCAAAACTCTAAGGACCATATTGCGAAACAAAATGGAATTATTCATTCAATCAACACACAAAAGATCAATACTTCTTTGAAAGTACAAACTGGACTTGTATACGATCGACCAACACACTATGTTTTAGAGGAAGACAACGCACGCAACTGAATAAATAAAGAATTAATCTTATAAACAAAGGAAAAACTGAATATATCACTATACAAAATGGGCAAATTCGAATTGGTTTTGGTTGAGGCGCGCCAGGCCCTGCCAGAGCGTAGGTAGCAAGCTACCTTTTAACGGACTCTCCCCCACAAAAAATAAATTTAATATCATTGTGGGCCAATGGCCCACATATCAGATATTAAACTGATAAGAACAGATACTACACTTGATCTTAGCCAAAAGGCCGAGAAAGGTATGAGTTGCAGGTGAGCAGCTCGGCCTCAATTTATAGAACGGCGCCTCGGGTCGCTTCATGTCATCTAGCGACGTGGGACTAAACGCCTCCCCCCACGCGCTGCCGTGCTGGGCCCAATGCTGGTTTCCGTGGTCGCACGCAGTTCGTTCTCGGCCCAGAAGAGTAAGGCCGTTCCAGAGGTTGGCTCTGGGTAGGTTTGGTGCGCGTCGTCTGTGCCTCTCCGTACTCCCTTCATCTCCAGCATTCTCGTACTGATCCATCCGCAAACTTCCTTGCTGGGTAGGGTAGTGGATGCTTTGGAAGTGAGGTGGCCACGAATCTGGCCCTCCAACGCCTTGCCGTGTCGTGAAACCGATGCAGGGAGCCGACCTTTCTTGCCGCGCGCGGAACGCGACGAGGGCACGCAGGCAGCACGGTGACCTCGTCTTGAGGGGCTCCTCGACAACGCGCGTTTTACCGTTGTTGCCGGACAGGTAGGCTTGTCCAGAGACGCGCCGGCCTCGGGGGTCACCTCAGACACGGTTTCTTGGAGGCCGTCGACCGCTGGACCTGGGCGTCGCCAACACTCTTCTTGGCGGCCGCAAGCTCCTCTTGTGTGACGGAGGCGGAGGCGCCAGGAGAAGGTTCCTGCAGGCGGCGGTGCTCGATCTCGCCTCGCCTTCCTCACCAGCTTCCTCAATGGCGACGCCCAGAAGGATCGCGTGGCTCCGCTCTACGTACCTCCCCCGCGACGGCGGCGCGGAGCAGCATCTCGTCTTGACACACGGCAGGCAGGACGGGCGGGCGGCGGCGACGTCGACGGGGTCTGCGGCGCGGACACCTCTGCTCGTCACGGTGCTCCTCGCCTTGCCTCTTGCCTCGTAAGGGGGGGAGACGAGATTGCCTGATCGAGTATGTGTGCCGCTCGTGTAAACGACAAACAGGACCGCCTCAGGCGATGACACATGAGTTGAAGTGGGAATGAACTTATATGCACGTTTCGTGGGTGGCAGACAGTCAATTCCCTCGTTTCGGTTGCAGTTTGCACGCTGGAAATTCGTTCAAACAGCTTCGAGAATGGAAACCTTTGTCTTTGGAGAAAGGATAGAAGATAAACGATGATGACGTTCATAATACTTTGCTAGCCTGCACAAATGGAACACTTTTTGCAGGGAACATTCATAAGTCAGAACGGGTTGGAACTTGTAATAGGACAGTAAGAATCACAAAGGTTTCTTGTTTCTCATCAATACACTTACTTACCCCTAATTAAAGCGAAACTTTTTATTCAGCAAAAAAATTGTTTGCTGACTTCAAATTAATAGACTATCCAAAAATAGAAATTCTAACACAAATGGCGGTTCATTGCTGCGCATCATGCGGCTCCCTGTATAAGTAGTGATGATGCCTAGCTCGGAAAACGGGCACCACCCCTCCATACCATTAAAATTTCAATCAACATGATGTGGAGGCTATTGAGGGCCGCGCTCCTCGCGGCCATCGCGTTTCTCTGCGCGACGCCCGGCGCCGACGCGACGGTCGCAGAGACATGCCTAGCGGCGGCACACGGCGACCGGCGCGTCAACTACGACTTCTGCGTGTCGGAGCTGAGCAAGCATCGCGACAGCCCCGACGCGGACGCCTGGGGCCTAGCCAAGGTGGCGGCCAAGGTCGGCGTCAAATGCGCCGGCGGCGCGATCAACGAAATGGTAGCGCTGCTGGGCGCCAAGCCGGACGTTAGTACGTGTGTCGGGAGGTGGGACTTAACTCCTCCGCCAACCGCTTTAGACATAGTTGTAAAGACCCTAGATCGTATATAGGATTCAGATAGCCTCGAGGCCACTTGTCGGGCCCCGGGCCACATTGTAACCACCCGACCTCGCACTATAAAAGGATCGGGTTGTTCACCAGACAAGGGATTCGGCTCCGGTTCGCAACCCGGCCAACTCACACATACATACGTGCGAGCAATACAACAATAACCCCTGTGGATGTAGGGTTTTACGCTCCGGTTGCCCGAACCACGTAAATCCCCGTGTTCATATTCTTCCTCAAGCTCGATCGCTCTAGGGACGTCAGGCCCCTCCAATCAAAGAACCTCCGTGGGCTGCTCCAGTAGCAGACCGGGGGAAGTATCATAGCAACACTTGGACACCCACCACCACGGGAAACAGCCGATCGGGTACAGTGTCGGGAAGTTTCTTCACCATGGAGGTGTCGTCTAGGGTCGTGCCAAGCCCGGCATACCTCATCGCCATGCTGTTGATCTTGCTAGTGTAGTCGTCGAGCGATTCGTCGTCACTCATGGACAATCGGTCTAATTCACCGTTCAATGTGGACAATCGAGTTGCCTTCACTCAATCTGCACCGGCGAACCTCGATTTGAGGTTGTACCAAACCTACTTCACTGTCGTCTTCATCGACACCTGCATGAGAACATCCTCCGGCAAGGCTTGAAGCAGATGCATGACGGGGCCCCGCCGTCCCGCTCAGTCACGGGGACGGGGCACCTTGCCCAGGAATCGCATTGGGTGGTGTTGTGTTATGCGGCACCCAACAGCACACATATAAGGAACAATGTATTACATAAATCAAAGCGGAAGCTTACAAATGTTCTTTGTAAATAAAATTTACATAAAATAGCTACAGCGGAAGTCTATAAACAGCTCACGTCGAATAACTATGAGCACCCGAGAAGAGGTCCAGCCCGCGGACTCCTCTCGCTAGCAACACGAAGACTTGGCAGCGGCTAGGTTCTCCCGATGATACATGACTCGGAAGTTCTCGAGTCTCACCGGACAACCTTCTTTATAGCGTCGTATTAACCTGCAAAACCACTCATATAGCAAGAGTGAGCACAAAGGCTCAACAAGACTTAACCGTCTCTCCTAAGACATGCAACTCTACATGAAAGTAACCTAAGACTCGACCCTGTCATTTACGAAAAGACTCGCCTATGAGTTCATCCTTAACTTTTAGATTTTAGCCATAAGAGTAGTGACCTTGCGCCCAGCAACATTGGAACTTCACAATCAAACAAGAAATGCTTCATTCCAATGTTACTTGTCCCAAGGTGGAAAATAACTTTAGTTTGCTCTATCTCTACTTCAAACATAGTTTTCATGCAATTTACAATTATCATAACATCATTTAAAACTTTGCAAACGATTTCCACACAACTTGATTACTACATCACAACACAGGGAGCAAGCGGTAATCAATAACCGCGATGGACGGTGATTCGAATCAAACACTACCCGGATAACTCGACACATACACCCGCCTCTTAAGACCCAACTCTGGCGTCCTTCATTATGTCGTATGTGGCAACCTTTCGCAAGACACTAGACTGTAGAACCGGTCGCGTCGTCTGAGGCTCATAGGTCTAACGAGACGATGTGGTATGCCTCTACAATCCGGTGAACCTGGTACATCGGTTTTCTGGTTCCCATATGTCAGTAAGCATCTGGTACACAACTCAATACCTGCTCTTGGGTGCCGCACACGCATCGGTCCTTAACCGACACGGGCAGAGCTACTCGACCAAGACCTCGTCTTGTCGCTGCCTAACCATCCTGCCCGGTCTCATCTTTAGAAATGTAAACTTTAATTTGCCTCACTTCCTACTACACCCGTGTAACCCCGTCTATAACTCGCGAGTAGATTCCAACTACTCGACATCTACCGGATGTCCTAAGCTATTTAGCACGGCATTATTCTACAGCGGTGCCCCTTTCTACCCTTAAATCCAAGGTTCATTTGGTCATGCATTTGGAGTGTAGAACATCCTTGACCTAATGCACATACAAACTTAGACCCATAGTAGTGAACAAAGTAAAAACTTGAGAAAACAACTTAAATGCAAACCGGGGCTTGCCTTGGTTTTGCAGGTGACCAAAGTCAGATAATGTGATGTTAGTTGCTGATGACTTGAAGTTCAATCCCTGCCTTCTTGCTCCTTGATCCAAGCTCAACTTATTCTTCTTCACTTTCCACGTTTAATCACTACACGTTATGAATATGTATACATGTTTAATTATAAAACCTTTGCTAACAAGTGCTAAATTCAAGTTTAAAACTGGAACTCTGTTTAAGAATTTAAAATGACACTGGGGCTAGTGGTTTGGTTTGGGTGAAGCAACATGATCAAGTGATAATTACATTTCATCACTTGTGTGCTACTTATCTAAATAGGTTGAACAGGATAGTGGCGATCCAGAGCTCCAATGGAGCTGAAAATTTTCATGTGAGTTCCTTGCCACAAGAAACTCATCTGGACCAAAATTTAGAATATTTCACTAAGTAGATCACCTAGAACAATTCCCTAAGCATTTAGGCAAAAAGGAATTAATTCTGAATAAATTTGCACTTTCATGCAAATTCAAGTGAACTACAATTTCATACATAGCTCAGGGAGCATGAATGAATTTTCTTAAGATTTTTGGGGCTAAGGAATGCCCAGAACTGAATTTTCAAGTTTTGGAATTTCTCTGAAAATGTTTCTGTATTCATTTGAATACAGAAATTTGAAACTAGAATTACCATAAATAAATCAACTCCAAATGAGTTGAAACTTTTACAGAAGTCTCATAACATCATAAAGCATATCCTGGCAAAATTTGAGGATTTTTGGATGAACCAAACTCCCTCTAAAAGTCTTTTGCTGAAAAGCTTTAAAGAATTTTCCAGAATTTTCTATTAGTTTTAATGCAAATTGGGCTGCATATTTGGACAGAGATTTTCATCCTGAATCCAACCCAATTTGAATCACTAAATTTGGAGCTTCCTAGCAAAAGTTATGAGGTTCTAAATTTTGAACTAAATCTGGAAATCCAAATAAACCGGGGAAAAGTTTAAATCCTGACAGTGGGCCCATCGCACACGTGTCAGCTGCTGGAACCAAGCCACACGCGGCCACAGACTCCTTCCCGTGCAGTCACACTGGATCCCGGGGCCACAGCGGATCAACGATTTAAAATTTCGTCACTGACATGCGGGGCCCCGGTCATCTTCAACCTCCGACTGCCCGTGCCCGCGCGCCGCCTGGCTCGCCGGAGATCTCGCCGGGAGGAGGTTCCGGCCCTCAGAACTTGTTGATTTTCGCCACCCCTGCATAATACCGTGCGAGGAACGCGTTGCCGGTCTCATATCAGATCGAGAATGGCCGGAACCCTAGGCACGACGGCGATAGTGGCTGCGGCAACTTCGGCGACGTCGCTAGAGCACTGTAATGCTCTAAGCTTGATCCGGTTAGCTCCTACAGCATCGCCACGACCTAGGGAGCAGCGTCCAGGGCTCTGATCTCGCGAGAAACGTCGGCAACTAGGGGTTCACCGTGCGACCTAGGTCGATTTCGGTGAAAACTCGAAAAACTCGAAGAACTGAGGGTTTCCTCAACGGTTCTCCCTAGTTCTTGATCCCACGTGCTCGCATGAACGTCTACAGCTAGGTTTCCAAGTCTGGTCAGGAGTGGTTCGATGTGTGAGGCGAATTTGTTGAGTTTCTCCCCTCGGTTATTATTGCATGTCTACGGCAGAAACGAAATTCCGGCGAGCACCGTCTGTGACAGGCAGCCGGGGTTGCGGTGAAGCGAGTAGGGACATCGGCAAACCTTTTTGGTTTTGCAGCTCGAGGGGAGAAGCTCTGTGGCCGCCGGGCGACGAGTTCTTCCGGCCGGCGGCTCGCAGTGGCGCTGATGGATAAACAAAGCTCGGTGCCGAGTTCCCGTGGGAGAAACGTCGGGTTCTGGTGCTGCACACCTCAAGGAAAACCCGGCGACGCCATGGGGAAGCTCAGATTGGCGTGGGAGCTGCTGAGGCAGCCAGGCGCCGTTGTTCTGATGGGCGCGGTAGCGGCGGGAGCTCCTGTACACACGGGAGCAGTCACGGGAGAGGGGAAACGCGGTCAGTTTTCCTACGTGTGGCAGCCGTTCGTGGGATAATACCGGGACTGAGGCGGTTCGACAGCGCCGGGAGGTGGCAGCAGTGCTGCCGCGGTGTCGCGCGCTGCTCGGCGGCCACCGGTTCAAGTGGGAACAGAGGAGAAAAATTTCCTTCGGTAGTAAGTCTCCTCCTCTAACTGACAAGTGGGTCCCACTCACTTCTCTCCTAAATATCTCCAAAATTTGACACATTGCAAATTCAGCTATGAAGAGCTCAAATTCAAAAATCCATTTAGCAATTTGACAAGTAGGGGCTCAGCTTCAAATTTGAATTCTATTTTAGATGAAATTTACAAGTCCCTTGGATATACATATCAAAGTACCTCCAAATTTCCTCCAAATTTGGCTTCCTCATAATTTGGACCTGTTGAATTGAACTATGCCCTCTGATTCTTGAGTTGGCCATTGCAATTACAAATTTTTAAACAACAGTTTGAATTTCCCCTTTTGAAAATGCCCTTCTTCTTTTTAAAGTGACCCTTTTAGTTCAAACTGAATTCAAAGTTTCATTGCACATGCCAACACTTTCATGAGTATACAAAAGTTTTTGCAAGTCCCATTTCTTGTATTTAAACTCAACTTTATTCATAGCTCAAGTTTTCCAATTACAAGTTTTGGGACTTTTACATTTCTCCCCCCTTAAAAAGAATCTCGTCCCGAGATTCATGATTAAGGACAACGTGGAGAGGACAACTACTAAATATAAGCCTCTAACAACTCCGGATGATTGCGTTGTAAATACTCCTCGCTTTCCCATGTAGCTTCGTCGGACGTGTGATTTTCCCATAGCACCTTGAAAAATCGCAGCGTCCGGTTCCTGGTCTCGCGAGTCTTTTCGTCAATTATCCGGGTTGGATGCTCAACATATGTGAGGTCCGGTTTCAAATCTGCTATGCCTTCCATGAGAATCTCCGTTGGAACTTTCAAACACTTCCGCAACTGAGATATGTGGAAGACGTTATGAACTCCGGCTAAAGCTGCCGGTAGCTCCAAACGGTATGCCACAGATCCACATCTTTCAATGACGGCGAAGGGGCCGATAAAACGCGGAGCTAATTTTCCTTTCACTCCGAATCGGTGAATGCCCTTCATAGGAGATACGCGGAGGTATACGTGGTCCCCAACTTGAAATTTCAGAGGACGACGCCTCTTATCCGCATAGCTCTTTTGTCTGGACTGAGCGGCTTTCAGATTTGCTTGAATAAGCCTTACCCTCTCTTTAGCTTCATTTACGAGATCAATCCCGTAAATAACTCTCTCACCGGATTCACACTAGTTCAAGGATGTGCGGCACTTCCGACCGTAGAGAGCTTCATAAGGTGCCATTTTGATACTTGATTGATACCCGTTGTTATATGAGAACTCCATCAACGGTAAGTGATCATCCCAGCTCTTACCGTGGTGGATGGCACACGCCCTTAGCATATCTTCCAGTATTTGATTCACCCTCTCAGTTTGCCCATCGGTTTGAGAGTGATACGCGGAGCTTCCAATCAATTTGGTTCCCAAGGATGCGTGTAGTTGCTCCCAGAAACGAGCAACAAACAACACGCCTCGATCGGAGATGATCGTTCGGGGAACTCCATGTAGGCACAAGATCCGTGCCATGTATAACTACGCATACTGCTTGGCAGTGTATCTGGTATGCACCGGGATGAAACATGTCGGTTTGGTTAATCGGTCAACGATTACCTAAATCGAATCATGGTGGTGGGAGGTCATCGGCAACCCAACAATGAAATCCATACTCAAGTCTTCCCACTTCCATGCCGATATTTGTAGCGGTTGCAACAGGCCCGACTTCTTCACATGGTCGGCCTTAACTCGTCGACACGTATCACATTCTGAAACGTACTTGGCAACTTCACGTTTCATACGTGTCCACCAAAACTTCTTCCGGAGGTCTTGATACATTTTGTTGCTGCCAGGATGAATAGAAAATTTGGATAAGTGAGCCTCATCCAAAATTTTCTTCCGCAGTCTCATATCACGGGGTACGACTATCCGGTCCTTGAAGCATAGGGTGTCTTCATCATCTAACCGGAAACATTTCATCTCCCCGTTCTTCAACCTCCTTTTGATATGAGCCATGCCCTTGTCTTGCTTTTGAGCTTTCATAACCTCCTCTCTTATTGTGGGTATGAGAGCTAGGTTATGTAAGGCTCCATATGGAACCAAGTAGAGACTTGGTTCTTCCTCTTCTATCGGCGTAATGGTCAGGTTATGAATATGAGACTTCCGGCTGAGTGCATCAGCAACCACATTTGCCTTGCCCGGATGATAATGAATTTCAATCTCATAGTCCTTGATCAGCTCCAACCATCGCCATTGCCGCATATTCAACTCTTTCTGAGTGAATATGTACTTCAAGCTTTTGTGGTCGGTGTAGAGATGAACCAGATTTCCCAATAGGTAATGTCTCCACATCTTCAAGGCTAATACCCACGGCAGCAAGTTCGAGATCATGAGTTGGATAATGTTGCTCATGGTTCCGTAATTGCCGTGACTCATATGCGACCACGCGTCCTCCTTGCATGAGTACACAACCAAGCCCGATGCCGGACGCATCACAATAAACATCAAAAGGCTTGGTTGTATCCGGTTGAGCTAGAACCGGGGCTGTTGTGAGGTGTTTTACCAACGCTTGAAAAACTTCCTCACATGCCTTGCTCCAATCATATTTGATGCCCTTTTTCAGTAGCTCCGTCATAGGTTTGGAGATTTTTGAGAAGCCCGGGATGAACCTCCGGTAATATCCCGCCAAACCCAAGAAGCTACAACTTCATGGACTGATGTTGGAGACTTCCACTTCAGCACTTGCTCAATCTTCCTTGGATCAACAACAATGCCTTCTGATGAAATAATATGTCCAAGAAACGGCACTTGGTTGATCCAGAATTCACATTTGCTAAACTTTGCATAGAGCTTGTGATCTCTCAGTCGTTGGAGCATAATATGCAAATGTTTAGTGTGTTCCTCTTCAGATTGGGAATAGACCAAGATGTCGTCGATGAACACCACGACGAACTGATCCAGCTCCGGCATGAACACTGAGTTCATAAGATACATAAAATGGGCCGGAGCATTGATCAACCCAAATGACATGACAAGATACTCATAGAGTCCATATGTTGTCGAGAATGTTGTTTTCGGGATATCTTCCGCTCGAATCTTGATTTGATGATATCCCGACCTTAAGTCCATCTTGGAAAAGACTTTAGCACCCACTAGCTGATCGAAAAGAATATCAATTCTTGGTAGTGGATACATGTTCTTTATTGTCACAGCATTTAAAGGACGATAATCCGGACGTGTTTCCCGAAGATCTTCCAGGCTTACCACCTGAGCGCGAGGTGGAATTCAAAATAGAGTTGATACCGGGAACCACGCCGATCTCTCGGATACCATACAAAATGGCTCCGAATGAATTAGCCAAGCTGAAGGAGCAACTCAAAGATCTGATAGACAAGGGGTTCATTCATCCAAGTTCATCACCATGGGGTTGCTCAACTTTATTTGTGAAGATACAATGTTTGACGCCCGTGAAGTGGAGAGTCCAACTGAACACTCCTGTTTTGATGTCCAGAATAGCCTTATGGAAGATCAATCATGATATTCCCAATATGGCATTGATTCCTTGGTCTTCGAGAATAATGAGGGTGGTATGATAAATTTTTCTACCCAAACAAAGTGGTGCTCGCGAAACGAATGCATTAGTTGATATGTCTCTACCTGGTGAATGAATAAAGTAAGAACCTTTTGTGACAGTTGTGGAGATCTGATCCCGGATCACCGTCGCCCTACTAATGAAGTTATGTGTTGCACCAGAGTCGAATAAAATGACAACCGGCTTGTCATTTAAGGTGAACCTGCCGGCAAGAACAGGTCCTCCCTTTGGCAGATCATCGACTGACACATAATTAACTGTCCCCACCTCGGACATAGCTTTCCTTTGCTGCCCAAGATCACACTGTGGAACTGGACCCGCAGACACAATGTTGCTGCTCGGTTCAGTTGCTTCATTGACGTTGAGCTCATTGTCAACGTGAAGTGGGGCAGCACTTGGTTCAGCTGAGAAATCACCTTGTTCATCTTCAACCTCTTGAGGGCAATAATATTCTGGTGCACTTTGTTGATACTGAGGTGCATGAGAAACAAGTTGCTGCTGCGGTGGAGGTGAATAAGACCTCTATGGAGTAGAAGAGTCATCACACTCCCAAAATGATCGCACCTCTTGTGGAATCTCTTGACCAGAAGGTGAACAGATCATCAACTGATACTTCTGAGGTAGATGATTGCATTCCTCGTGTGATGAGTCCCTCTCCCTCTTTTCTTTGAGGTAGAGATTGGAATAATATTCCTGAGTGATAGCACAGCTCACAAACTCATTAAAGTTCTCTTGGCTAACCTGAGTCAATTCACATCGCAGCCTAGCGGTCAGCCCTCGCTAGAAATGATATCCCTTCAAGGATGGTGATTTCATATAATCAGGGACATATTGAGCTAAGCGATTGAATTCCTTCGCATACTCAATAACACTCATGTCCCCTTGCTTCAGACTCCAGAATTCATCCAGACTGTTTTACATTATGCCCGCAGGAATGAAACGAGCACGAAATGCAGCCTGGAACTCCCTCATTTGACATGATGCCCTGCTGGTTGGACAGCAAGGTATTCTGCCCACCATGCTCTAGCAAAGCCGTGAAGCTGCTGAGCGGCATATAGAGTCTTCGAGAATTCATCACATTGGATCAGCCCAAACTTGGACTCAATGACATGTAACCAGTAATTTGCTTCACAATGGTCAGCCGCTTCAGAGAATACCGGCGGTTGTGTTGCCAAGAAATCCAGATAACTGCTCGGGGATGGTACGTGATGTTGAGCTTGTCTATTTATGCCTTGCTGAACTAGAGTTTGGAGAGTTTCATTCATCCTTGCCATAATTTCAGCCAATCCGGTTGGCGATGGCTCTTGTGATGAAGTCGAGTCATTACCACCTCGACTTGAACCTCCAATCTCCATTTGAGAGTGTGCGCGTACCATACTGCACGAAACAAAATTTTGAGTCAATCAAAATTCTATCTCAGTAGTAAGTAAAGATAAGTAAAATATGAACATGTCATGAACTTTAAGAAAGCATAACCATATTCATGTTTTAAACAAATCTTAAGTACGATAACTAATCAGCTGGACTACTCCGACCAGTTCACACAAACTCCAACATTTACTCAAGTTATCTACAGATTTTTGACTTGAGTTCAATACCAAAGTTTTAGTAAACTTCAGTATCTTTCCAACGAGTACTCATAAGCTCCTTAATGATTTTTCTACAGGAAGTAATGATGTAAAAACAGAAAGGTCCAGAGAGGTTTTTGCTACTGTCCTGGTTCTGAACAGTATGCCTTCAACTGGACTTTTCACCCACTTAATGTGTAATTTTGCTCTGGAGGTCTACAAAGAAGTTGTAGAGCACTTGAAAATATTTCCAGAACTGTATCATACACCTTAATTGGGTCAAACTACTCAGAGTTATGATCTGTTAAAGTCCAGTAAGAATTTATGCCAGAAACAGAGCACTCTGTTTTTGAAAACTTTGACACCTAGTTATACTCTCATTTGAATCTTAGCTCAAAATAAGAGTTCAGTAACTAATATTTGTTTCAAACTTCCATTTTTAGTCAAAATTTAGTTCATGAATCATTTCTTCATAGGGAAGAGGATTATATATTTAGTACAGTGTCGATGCACCGTAAGAATCATGTCGGTACTACGTTACCTCACCAAAGAAAATCCTAATCCGGATTATACCGGCATATACGTTTTATCAGTGGCACTAATATGGTCTCTCGCACACGTGTACTACATGGGATACGTACGTGGTTAGTACCTGCAGAAGAACACGCAATAGTGGTGCACTCAAAGGTTGTTTCATTTCAGACAGTTCCATATTTGAAAGTAAATACAAACGCACGTATCATTGCCGGCCGTCCTTGAGTTAAGCCACGTCTCAAGGTACGTGATCGTGTTTCAACACCACCCGACGGGGAACCCGAGTGTATCATGAACGGATCGTCACGGTTGGGAATGTTATTAACCCAACGGATACCACCTACTGCCCTGCAGGCCACGCCGATGCCAAGCGCTGCGTATGTCCTCCTGGGCTATTTCCAGACGAACACACTATCGCGTTACTGACCACACGATGGGGTCTCCACTTACTTGCCTAATGCACGCTAGGGATCAACGTTTCATATGAACTCAGGAACATGAAGAGTTCAAGAGTTTCATATTAACGTCTCACACCAAGCTGTGGGACCTATCCCTGAACCACTTTCCTCGTCAGGGGAGCTAACCGAAATTGAACCGCTTTCGGTGGTGTTCCTTACCATGCTTACCAAAACGTAGGTGCGTCGTTACATAATCAAAATTCAGAATTATAACACATATGTTAGTCATGCCACTTTAAGTAACTATACTACTATAGTCCTTATGTGGGCCTAATACTGTTTCCTCACCGTATCCTAAGTTTTTATCGTAATACGATCCTTATTCCGTGCGCTATTACCAATGCGACTCTAATACCACGCTGACGGGGCCCCACCATCCCGCTCAGTCACGGGGACAGGGCACCTTGCCCGGGAATCGCATTGGGCGGTGTCGTGTTATGCGACACCCAACAGCACACATATAAGGAACAATGTATTACATAAATCAAAGCGGAAGCTTACAAATATTCTTTGTAAATAATTTACATAAAATAGCTACAGCGGAAGTCTATAAACAGCTCACGTCGAATAACTATGAAGCACCCGAGAAGAGGTCCAGCCCGCGGACTCCTCTCGCTAGCAACACAAAGACTTGGCAGCGGCTAGGTTCTCCCGGTGATACATGACTCGAAAGTTCTCGAGCCTCACCGGACAACCTTCTTTATAGTGTCGTATTAACCTGCAAAACCACTCATATAGCAAGATTGAGCATAAAGGTTCAGCAAGACTTAACCGTCTCTCCTAAGACATGCAACTCTACATTAAAGTAACCTAAGACTCGACCATGTCATTTGCGAAAAAACTCGCCTATGAGTTCATCCTTAACTTTTAGATTTTAGCCATAAGAGTAGTGACCTTGCGCCCAGCAACATTGGAACTCCACAATCAAACAAGAAACGCTTCATTCCAATGTTACTTGTCCCAAGATGGAAAATAACTTTAGTTTGCTCTATCTCTACTTCAAACATGGTTTTCATGCAATTTACAATTATCATAACATCATTTAAAAATTTGCAAACGATTTCCACACAACTTGATTACTACATCACAACACAGGGAGCAAGCGGTAATCAATAACCGCGATGGACGGTGATTCCAGTCAAACACTACCCGGATAACTCGACACATACGCCCGCCTCTGAAGACCCAACTCTGGCGTCCTTCATTACGTCGTATGTGGCAACCTTTCGCAGGACACTGGACTGTAGAACCAGTCGCGCCGTCTCGGGCTCATAGGTCTAACGAGACGATGTCGTATGCCTCTACAATCCAGTGAACCTGGTACATCGGTTTCCTGGTTCCCATATGTCAGTAAGCATCCGGTACACAACTCAATACCTGCTCCTGGGTGCCGCACCATTGGTCCTTAACCGACACAGGCAGAGCTACTCGACCAAGACCTCGTCTTGTCACTGCCTAACCATCCTGCCCGGTCTCATCTTTAGAAATGTAAACTTTAATTTGCCTCACTCCCGACTACACCCGTGTAACCCCGTCTATAACTCGCGAGTAGATTCCAACTACTCGACATCTACCGGATGTCCTAAGCTATTTAGCACGACATTATTCTACAGCGGTGACCCTTTCTACCCTTAAATCCAAGGTTCATTTGGTCATGCATTTGGAGTGTAAAACATCCTTGACCTAATGCACATACAAACTTAGACCCATAGTATTGAACAAAGTAAAAACTTGAGAAAACAACTTAAATGCAAATCGGGGCTTGCCTTGGTTTTGCAGGTGACTAAAGTCAGATAATGTGATGTTAGTTGCTGATGACTTGAAGCTCAATCCCTGCCTTCTTGCTCCTTGATCCAAGCTCAACTTCTTCTTCTTCACTTTCCACGTTTAATCACTGCACGTTATGAATATGTATACATGTTTAATTATAAAACCTTTGCTAACAAGTGCTAAATACAAGTTTAAAACTGGAACTCTGTTTAAGAATTTAAAATGACACTGAGGCTAGTGGTTTGGTTTGGGTGAAGCAACATGATCAAGTGATAATTACATTTCATCACTTGTGTGCTACTTATCTAAATAGGTTGAATAGGATAGTGGTGATCCGGAGCTCCAATGGAGCTGACAATTTTCATGTGAGTTCCTTGTCACAAGAAAGTCATCTCGAGCAAAATTTAGAATATTTCACTAAGTAGATCACCCAGAACAATTCCCTAAGCATTTAGGCAAAAAGAAATTAATTCTGAATAAATTTGCACTTTCGTACAAATTCAAGTGAACTATGATTTCATACATAGCTCAGATGAATGCATGAATTTTCTTAAGAATTTGGGGCTAAGGAATGACCAGAACCGAATTTCCAATATTTAGAATTTCTCTGAAAATGTTTCTGTATTCATTTGAATACAGAAACTTGAAACTAGAATTACCCTAACTAAATCAACTCTAAATGAGATGAAACTTTTACAGGAGTCTCCTAACATCCTAAAGAATATTCTGGCAAAATTTGAGGATTTTTGGATGAACCAAACTCCCTCTAAAAGTCTTTTGCTGAAAAACTTTAAAGAATTTTCCAGAATTCCTATTGGTTTACATGCAAATTGGGCTGCATATTTGGATAGAGCTTTTCATCCTGAATCCAACCCAATTTGAATCACTAAATTTGGAGCTTCCTAGCAAAAGTTATGAGGTTCTAAAGTTTGAACTAAATCTGGAAATCCAAATAAAACGGGGAAAAGTTTAAATCCTGACCGTGGGCCCATCGCACACGTGTCAGCTGCTGGAACCAAGCCGCACGGGGCCACAGACTCCTTCCCTCGCAGCCACACTGGATCCCGGGGCCACAGCGGATCAACGATTTAAAATTTCGTCACTGACATGCGGGGCCCCCGGTCATCTTCAACCTCCGGCTGCCCGCGCCCGCGCGCCGCCGGGCTCGCCAGAGATCTCGCCGGGAGGAGGTTCCGGCCTTCGGAACTTGTTGATTTTCGCTGCCCCTGCATAATTCCGTGCGAGGAACGCGTTGCCAGTCTCATCTCAGATCGAGGATGGCCGGAACCCTAGGTGCGACGGTGACAGTGGCTGCGGCAACTTCGGCGACGTCGCTAGGGCACTGTAATGCTCTAAGCTTGCTCTGGTTAGCTCCTACAGAATCGCCATGACCTAGGGAGCAACGTCCAGGGCTCTGATCTCGCGAGAAACGTCGGCAACTAGGGGCTCACCATGCGACCTAGGTCGTTTTTGGTGAAAACTCGAAGAACTGAGGGTTTCCTCAACGGTTCTCCCTAGTTCTTGATCTCACGTGCTCGCACGAACATCTACAGCTAGGTTTCCAAGTATGGTGAGGAGTGGTTCGATGTGTGAGGCGAATTTGCCGAGTTTCTCCCCTCAGTTATTATTGCATGTCTACGGCAGAAACGAAATTCCGGCGAGCACCGTCTGTGACAGGCAGCCGGGGTTGCGGTGAAGCGAGTAGGGACATCGGCGAACCTTTTTGCTTTTGCAGCTCGAGGGGAGAAGCTCTGTGGCGGCTGCGTGACGAGTTCTTCCGGCCGGCGGCTTGCAGTGGTGTCGATGGGTGCCGAGTTCCCGTGGGAGAAACGTCGGGTTCTGGTGCTGGAAACCTCGAGGAAAACCCGGCGACGCCGTGGGGAAGCTCAGATTGGCGTGGGAGCTGCTGAGGCGGCCGGGCGTTGTTGCTCTGATGGGCGCGGTAGCGGCGGGAGGGGCTGTACACACGGGATCAGTCACGGGAGAGGGGAAACGCGATCAGTTTTCCTACGTGCGGCAGCCGTTCGTGGGATAATACCGGGACTGAGGCGGTTCGACAGCGCCGGGAGGTGGCAGCAGTTCCGCGGTGTCGCGCGCTGCTCGGCGGCCACCAGTTCGAGTGGGAACAGAAGAGAAAATTTTTCTTTGGTAGTAAGTCTCCTCCTCTAACTGACAAGTGGGTCCCACTCACTCCTCTCCTAAATATCTCCAAAATTTGACACATTGCAAATTCAGCTATGAAGAGCTCAAATTCAAAAAGCAATTTAGCAATTTGACAAGTAGGGGCTCAGTTTAAAATTTGAATTCCAATTTAGATGAAATTTACAAGTCCCTTGGATATACATATCAAATTACCTCCAAATTTCCTCCAAATTTGGCTTCTTCATAATTTGGACCTGTTGAATTCAACTATGCCCTCTGATTCTTGAGTTGGCCATTGCAATTACAACTTTTTAAACAACAGTTTGAATTTCCCCTTTTAGAAATGCCCTTCTTCTTTTTGAAGTGACCCTTTTAGTTCAAACTGAATTCAAAGTTTCATTGCACATGCCAACACTTTCATGAGTATACAAAAGTTTTTGCAAGTCCCGTTTCTTGTATTTAAACTCAACTTTATTTATAGCTCAAGTTTTCCAATTACAAGTTTTGGGACTTTTACAATGCACCATCGCCGTCTTGTTCTTACGCTCGTCGACTTGCATGATATCCGCCGGATCCATCGCCTCCCATAGCCCCTGTGCGTCAAATATCGCCTAGACCTTGATCCCCCATGTCGTGTATCTCGCCGGTGACAGAATCGCGTATGACATGGACACCGAGCTTCCTTCCGCGCCATGAGGAATCATCACCATGAAGATCTTGGGCAAAAGAGGCTCTGATGCCAATTGTTGGAACATGCAGGGCACTGGTCACTCACGAATGCTCACCGAAGAAACAAAGGCAAAGAAAAAACTAAAGGAGGACGAAGCATTGAGGCATAATAAGGCAAGTTGTTTTGGTTGCGCACACGCATGCAGCGCCCACACGCTTGCTATTCTTTATTTCCTTGCCGTAGTTTAAATAACCAGCGCACATACGCATGGGAGCAACAAACTCAGCGCTGCTGTCCATGATCCGCAGGTCTCGCCGTGCATGCCGGCAAACGCGAGCACTGACTTACGCGGCAAGCCACGTCCATACGTCCGTTGCAGAATCTCCTAATGACTCGCACTAACCAACAGCCACACAACCTGCTCAACGCAAAACACACGCACATGCGAGCCAGCTACACACAGATCAGCACACGGCGCACACGTACGCACACACATACGTGCTAAGAAAACAAACACACGACCCATGCACAGATATGCGACGGGTTTATTCCTAACAATCACCCCCTAAACCCGACGCCACCATGTGTGCCGACCGACGACAGCACCGGTTCCTCGTCCGCACTGGCAAGCAGGGCCTCCTCCTCCTTCTTCGGTTTACGGCAGTCCCGAGCGAAGTGGCCACGAACGCCGCAGTTGAAGCACCTCCCGATTGACGACTTTGACTTGTGTTGTGCCTTCCACTCGGCCTCCGTGAGCAAAAGCTGGTCGTCGTGCTGCTCTTCCCCGACGTTGGGCCACCGACGAATTCGCTCCTCAAACGCCTTGAGCCTTCCCAAGGCTTCTTCGAACGCCATCCTCTCGACATCGCAGAATTGCTCAAATCCGGTTGTTGGTACCCTACAGACCGGGTACCCTCGCGTGGAGGGTTGAAGACAGCCCATACCCCGCCTCCCTGCAGAGGCGAGCGCTAGCACGGCCATGTGTCCTTGGCCCTGGGGTAGGCCCCGGGGCTGTCACGTGTGCCTAGGCTCTGGAGCCAATACGTGCCCTTGGCCCCGGACCAAGCCTCCCCGCTAAGGTGAGGTCCGGAGCTGCCACGTGTATCTGGGCTATGAACCTCCTCCCCACTCAGGAGGGCTCTGGAGCCGACACGTGCCCTTGACTGCGGACCAAGCCTCCCCGATGAGGTGAGGTCCGGAGCTTCCACGTGTATATGGGCTCTAAACCTCCTCCCCGCTAAGGAGGGCTCCAAAGCCGACACGTGCCCTTGGCCTAGGTCTAAGCCTCCCCTTTGACGTGAGGTCCGGAGCTGTCACATGTATCTGGGATCTGAACCTCCTCCCCGTCGAGGAGGTTTCCAGAGCCAACACGTGTCATTGGCCACGGACCAAGCCTCCCCGCAGAGGTGAGGTCCGGAGCTTCCACGTGTATTTGAGCTCTGAACCTCCTACCTACTAAGGAGGGCTCCGGAGCTGACACGTGCCCTTGGCCCCGGTACGAGCCTCTCCGCTAAGGTGAGGTCCGGTGCTGCCACGTGTATCAGGGCTGTGAACCTCCTCCCCGCTGAGGAGGGCTCCAAATCGACACGTGCCCTTGGCCCCGGTCTGAGCCTCCCCGCTAAGGTGAGGTCTGGAGCTGCCACGTGTATTCGGGCTCTGAGCCTCCTCCCCGCTGAAGAGGGCTCCGGAGCCGCCACGTATCCCATATGATCCGTCGTGGGCCGAGGGTCTCGCAAGTCAAGAAGGAAGTGCGCTGTCAGGTCGTGCATTCAGAGCTTGCACCTTCCCCAGATGCATGGCGCACGACACACACCTCCGTACTTCGGCCGTTCCTCATTACTGTGACAAGAAAGGACGACGAGACGTGGCAGCGGCACAGTGCCGCCCAATGGCACAGTACCGCCTAGCAGAGTGAGAGGACGCGGCGACAAGAAGGCGTCTTCATCATCATCTGCTACCCAGTCAAAGGCGCTCAACATGCTAGGAGGCGGGACTTAACTCCTCTGCCAACCACTCTAGACGTAGTTGTAAAGACCCTAGATCATATATAGAATTCAGACAGCCTCGAGGCCACCTGTCGGCCACATTGTAACCACCGCAGCCTTGGACTATAAAAGGACCGGGGTGTTCACCCGACAAGGGGTTCGGCTCCAACTCGCAACCCGGCCAACTCACACACACATACGCGTAATCAATACAACAATAACCCCCGTGGACGTAGGGTTTTAGGCTTCGGCGGCCCGAACCACGTAAATTCCCGTGTTCATCTTCTTCCTCAAGCTTGATCGCCCTAGGGATGTCACGCCCCTCCAATCGAAGAATCTCTGCGGGCTACTACAGTAGCAGACCGTGGGAGGTATCGTAGCAACACTTCGACACCGACCACCACGGGAAACAATTGATCGGGTACAGTGTCAAGGAGTTTCTTCACCATGGAGGTGTCGTCGAGGGTCGCGCCAAGCCCGACATACCTCACCGCCATGCGCTGATCTTGCCGGCGTAGTCGTCGAGCGATTCGCCGTCACTCATGGACAATCAGTCAAATTCGCCCTTCAATGTGGACAATCGAGTTGCCTTCACTCGATCCGCACCGGCGAACCTCAATTTGAAGCTGTCATAAACCTCCTTCACCGTCGTCTGTGTCGACACCTGCATGATAACATCCTTCGGCAAGGCTTGAAGCAGCTGTGCCCTCGCCGTCTTGTTGTTGCGCTCGTCAACTTGCGTGATATCCGCTTGTAAGTGCATCTAGGCACCCCCATGGGTTTTGGATGATTGATGATGACAAATTAAGAGACTAATGAGCTGACATGATCATAAGAACATGACATTTCTAAGGCAGACACCTAAACTCTCAAAAAGGAAAAAGATGAAGAATGGCGTCGAAGACTCGAAGAGTAGAAATTAGGATTTCACTTGAGTCTTTAGTAGACTAGCTGTGTCAAAGAAAGAGTGTGTGTGTCAAGTGCATTGAGATTATAGAAGAGAGCTCAAAGCGTTAGTAGTGTCAAATCCTTAGTTGAGAGAGGTAGAGAGGTGAAGTTGGGCAGGCCGGACTTGTCCGGGGAAGAGGTCGGACTAGTCCGGAAGTCCTACGACTTAGTCCGTTTTGGGGCGGACTGAGAGTTCCTGACTGAGATCGGACATGTCCGTTTTGGGACGGACTAGTCCGTTTCTCTCTTGGTGAGAGTGTTTTTGGGGCTAAGTCCTAGTAGACCGGACTTATCCGCCTCAGTGGTCGGACTAGTCCGGGCTAGCCAGACTTGTACGTTTTCGCACGGACTAAGAGTTCCTGTGTGAGTTCAGGCTGGTCCGTTCTAAGGCGGACTAGTCCTTATGGGTGTGAGATGAGAGTTCCCACGACTAAGTCTTGGTAGACCGGACTTGTCCGCCTTAGTGGTCGGACTAGTCTGGGTCCTCCAGACTTGTCCGTTCTCACCCGGACGAATAGTTCCTGTGTGAGATCGGACTAGTCCGGTTTGAAGCGGACTAGTCCGGACTTTCGGTAGGTGGCAACGGTTGGCTTCGGGACTTCTATAAAAGGAGACGCCCCGACTTCATTTAGAGTAACATAGAACCCTAGCGCCGCCACAGCGATCCTAGAGCCTCCCCTAAGCCTTCTCTCTTGTCTACTCACCCTCTAGAACCAATTCTTCAGTGGATTTAGGTGTGTGAGGAGAGGAGAAGGAAGAACTTCGAGTTTAAGGCTCTCGGAGTGATCTCGTGCACTTGGTGTGACCTGTGGCTTGTAATATTGGTGGAGTTTTGTGGACGTGATCAAGTGGGAGCCTCAGATTGTGAGCAGCCCGAACACTTTGTAAGTTCACCCTCGGATAGTGAAGAACCGGGTTGGCCTTAGTGGCGACTTGGTGAGGGAAGGATTGTTAAACCCGGTCCTTTGTGGACTCCTCAACGGGGACGTAGATTCATGAGTGGAATTGAAACTCGGGCAAAAATCTTCGTGTCATTTTGCACTTACATTTCATTGATCATTAGAATTGATTAGGGTTCGTTCGATCATTTCGCTCTTATAATATTTCAGGTTACAATCTTACAATCCACCTCAATACTTTGTCATATTTGTTATATTAGATTGCTAGATAGTTTATCTGTATTCCGTTAAACTAAAATCTGAAAAAAAACTCATAAAAATCAAGTTTAGGCTTTTCAGCAGTCTGACCGGACTAGTCCGCCCCTGAGCTAGACTAGTCCGGCCTTTTAGGCTTTTCCAGCAGGTTGATCGGACTAGTCTGCCCCTGAGCCAGACTAGTCCGGCCCCTGTGTTCTAATCTCGTTTAATTAAGTCATTTCAGGAATTTCAGCCTATTCACCCTCCCCTCTAGGCAATTTCACCGCTGCATCCACCGCCTCCCATAGCCCCTGTGCGTCAAGTATCGCGTGGACCTTGATCGCCCATGCCGTGTAGCTTGCCGGCGACAGAATCGGGTATGACATGGACACCGAGCTTCCTTCCGCGCCATGAGGAACCATCGCCATGAAGATCTTGGGCAAACGAGGCTTTGATGCCAATTGGTGGAACATGCAGGGCACTGGTCACTCAGGAATGCTCACCGAAGAAACAAAGGCAAAGAAAAAACTACAGGAGGACGAAGCATTCAGGCATAATAAGGCAAGTTGTTTGGGTTGCGCACTCACACATGCAGCGCCCACACGCTTGCTATTCTTTATTTTCTTGCCGTAGTTTAAATAACCAGCGCATGCACATACGCATGGGAGCAACAAACTAACCGCTGCTGCCCAAGATTCACATGTCTCACCGCACGTCTCGCCGTGCATGCTGGCAAACACGAGCATTGACTCACGCGGCAAGCCATGTCCATATATACGTGTGTTGCAGCATCTCCTAATGACTCGCACTAACCAACAGCCACACGACCTGCTCCACGCAAAACACACGCACATGCGAGCCAGCTACACACACATCAGCACACGACGCACACGGAAGCACACACATACGTGCCAAGAAAACAACCACACGACCCATGCACACACATGCGGCGGGTTTATTCCTAACAATCACCCCCTAAACTCGACGCCACCATGCGCGCCAACTCACGACAGTGCTGGTTCCTCATCGACACTGGCAAGCAAAGCCTTCTCCTCCTTCGGTTTGCAGCAATCCCGACCGAAGTGGTCACAAACGCTGTAGTTGAAGCACCTCCTGGTTGACGACTTCGACTTGTGTCGTGCCTTCCACTCGGCCTCCGTGAGCAGAAGCTGGTCGTCGCACCGCTCTCCCCCAACGTTGGATCGCCGATGAATTCGCTCCTCAAACGCCTTGAGCCTTCCCAGAGCTTCTTTGAACGAAATCATCTCGATGTCTCATGCCTCCGTCCTTTGCCCATTCCCCATTACGGAGACAAGACAGGACGGCGAGACACGACAGCGGCACAATGCCGCCTTGGACTATAAACGGACATGGGTGTCCACCCGACAAGGGGTTTGGCTCCAGTTCACAACCCGGCCAACTCACACACGCATACACGTAAGCAATACAACAATAACCCCCGTGGACATAGGGTTTTACGCTCCGACGGCCCGAACCGTGTAAATCCCCGTGTTCATATTCTTCCTCAAGCTCGATCGCTCTAGGGACGTCAGGCCCCTCCATTAAAAAAACCTCCGCGGGCTGCTACAGTAGCAAACCGGGGGAAGTGTCATAGCAACACTTTGACCCCGGCCACCACGGGAAACATCCGATGGGGTACAGTGTCGAGGAGTTTCTTCACCATGAAGGTGTCGTCGAGGGTCGCGCCAAGCCCGGCATATCTCATCGCCATGCCGCTGATCTTGCCGGCGTAGTCGTCAAGCGATTCGCCGTCACTCATGGACAATCGGTCAAATTCACCTTTCAATGTGGACAATCGAGTTGCCTTCACTCGATCGGCACCAACGAACCTTGATTTGAGGCTGCACCAAACCTTCGTCACTGTCGTCTTCGTCAACACCTACATGAGAACATCCTCCAGCAAGTCTTGAAGAAATTACGCCCTATCCGTCTTATTCTTGCGCTCGTCGACTTGCTTGATATCCGCCGAATCCACCGCCTTCCATAGCCCCTGTGCATCAAGTATCGTCTGGAACTTGATCGCCCACGCCGTGTAGCTCGCCGGCGACAAAATCGGGTATGACATGAACACCGAGATTCCTTCCACGCCATGAGGAACCATGGCCAATTGTTGGAACATGCAGGGGTCACTCACGAATGCTCACCGAAGAAACAAAGGCAAAGAAAAAACTACAGGAGGACGAAGCATCCAGGTAGAATAAGGCAAGTTGTTTTGGTTGCGCACTCACGCATGCAGCGCCTAGACGTTTGCTATTCTTCATTTTCTTTCCTAGACGCTTGCTATTCTTTATTTCCTTGCCGTAGTTTAAATAACCAGCGCACATACGCATGGGAGCAACAAACTCAGCCCTGCTGCCCACGATCCGCACATCTCGCCGTGCATGCCAGCAAACGCGAGCACTGACTCACGCGGCAAGCCACGTCTATAGGTTCGTTGCAGCATCTCCTAATGACTCACACTAACCAACAGCCCACACCACCTGCTCAACGGAAAACACACGCACATGCATGCCAGCTACACACACATCAGCACACGACGCACACGTACGCACACACACATAGGTGCTAAGAAAACAAACACACGACCCATCCACACACATGGGCCGGGTTTATTCCTAACACTCTATATACCTCAGTAGATCGTTACCAGTAGACCAGCACGCTGGCATATGCAGCCAGCCGATCCTCTATATACCCTAGACCAGAAAACTTGGTATGGATTTTCTTTGTGTTGTGAGAACATGTGATTTGTGAGAACATGTGATTTGATAAACTGTCCGGACTTTTTTATTGTTTCCATAGGCGATACACCTCTAGCGTATGCAGTTCGTGGTTTGAGCTTTACACTGAGGTATCTTCTTGATCATGGTACCAACCCAAATAAGCCTGGTGAACATGGATGTACTGCTCTCCATATCGGGTCCTTCCCTCCCTGTGGCATTTGTTATTTGCCTTGCTGTATGTATGTACACATCGATCGACGTGTTCCGGTTGAGTATAATGCAGGTGTCCTTGGACATCCATTATAGTGGCAACTGCCTCCGTATGGGTCGGGCTCAGTTTTCTTACATTTAGTTTGTTTATTTCATGTTTTCAGTTATAGAAATTCTCAGTTTCGACCCTATTATTTACTGTACGAGAGTGTGTAGCAATCAGCTAGGTGTTGGGCTGCTGGCTTGTTCATAGGGATGTCAATGGGTCAGATTCGGGTCGGGTGGAGAAAAACTCATCCGAAACAAAAAAAAGTGCGGTTGAAATTTGTAACCCGCAGGTGAGAATTCGTAGCCGCACCCGTCGGGTCTCGGACGGGGTTCGGGTGCCATCGGATCTGATTTTTGTATACACATATTACAATGTTTAATAAACAAATCTAAAAACAATCCATTCTAAATGGCAAGCAATAAAAAATATTAAGTTGCTTATAAAAAATGTAAATATAGGTTGTAATAAGTAAGATGAAATAAATAAATTATATAAAACAATCAAATTTGACTTTAAAATTACAAATATAAATTGTTCCGAGTACCCGTCGGGTACCTGCGGGTGTAAAACAAGAATCGCACCTGCACCCGCGAGTGAGAATTCGCACCCGGACCCGTCGGGTCTTGGACAGGATTCGGGCGCCCATTTGGGTCTGATTTTTTTATAAACATACTGCAACTGCAATGTTTAATAAACAAGTCTAAAAAATAATCTATTCTAAATGGCAAGCAATAAAAAATATTAAGTTGTTTATAAAGATTGTAAATAGATATTGTAATAAGTAAGATGAAATAAATAAATTACAGAAAACAATCAAATTTGATTTTAAAATTACAAATCTAAATTATTTTGAGTACCCGTCGGATATTCGCGGGTATAAAACAAAACCCGCACCCGCGACAAGTCGGGTCGGGTGCGGATTAGACCCGCGGGTGAAAAATCTCACACGCACCCGTTGGGTGCAAAACCTGTGGGGTACCCACACCGTGGGTGGTATTGTCATCTCTAGATGTTGACTGCAAGTTGGGCTTTACTTCCGCCGGGCTTGCTACAGCTGTTTGGTCCGAAACAGATGTACGCAGGCACCTACGTTTGGGCTGGCACGTATTTCAGTTGGGTCCAAACACAAGGTCCCAGATTTAACTGATTTGCAGATTTGAATTTTGATTCCAGGTTCAAGTCATTCCAAACACTCCAACAGGGAAATCTAAACTTGAGCTGTCGACCTGAGAGGTAGATTAGCTAATCGTACTTGAATTTGAAAGACGGGACTTGAGATATTTATGCCGAATATTTAGAGATGAAAAAGAAATCGGTAACACCACGAGATTTAAATTAGATGGGAATTGGAAGGAAAGATGTGACTTTAGATGAAATTTGATGCAATGGCGATGTTACAAATCTTGGGAATCGATGCCCATCGAGGAAAAGAGAACGAGGAAGCAGGCTGCCAGGCTTCCTTTCTTGGGCTTGGGCCCTTAACTGGGCTGGGCCCAAAGCGGTGGCACCTTTCGCCTAAGCCCGGAGCAGTCGTTGGACTTGATTAAAAAAAAATTGCAGAGGAAGGCGGTTCCACTTTGCACTTCCAACTCCCACCCACGTCTTTGCATTGCACTTGTCCTCACTAACCACCCTTCTTCTCACACTTCCTTCCTTGGCGGCCTTCGCTCTCCGACCAGCGACACGAGGACCCATGGCCGCGTTCTCGCTGCGCTCGCTTCTGCCCGCCTCCCTTCTCTTCATCTGCACGTCGCCACTGACGAGCCCCTTGCTGGCGCAGCAGCAGCCGCCTTCCTCTCCGCAAACGCCGCCGCCGTCCTTCTCCTGCGGTTGGCTCGGCGACAAGGCGGCGTTCCAGGCCGGTGACACCGCGACCATCACGGTCAGGGTCCTGGACCTCCCTTCGTCCGGCGCGATCACCCGGCGGCCCTCGTCGTTCCGCTTCTCGGTGTCGGTGGACGGCAGGAGGGGCAACAGCACCCTCGTAACCGACGTCGCCGTGCGCCTCGACGGTGACCCTTCCTCCTCGTCCTCCTCCTGGAGCATCACCTTCGTGCCTCTGAAGGCCGGAGACTTCGTCGCGCTCGTCGTCGAGGAGCGGTTCGGCCTCGGCGAGCGGCCCCTCTCGTTCACGGTGGCCGCGGCCGGCGTGCACCCGTCCACGTCCCTGGTGTCCTGGGTGTCCGAGGACCAGGCCGTGGCCGGGTCGAGGTCGATCGTGTCCGTCTCCCCCAAGGACGCCTTCGGCAACGCCGTCGCGCGCGGCACCGACATGCCGGCCAATGGGTACTTCACCATCTCGGGGTCTGATGTCAACGGATCAACCGTGGATTTCCTGGATTTTCATTACAACGGGTGGACGGATGATGGCCGCCTCAGCCTTGATTTCGTGCAAACTCTTGCTGGAAACTTCCTGGTGCACGTCTTTGGGAACAACGCGGAGCTACGTGGTTCACCTCTGTTGCTGACAGTGAAGCCAGGTTAGAATTCAGATGCAGTAGTAGAAATTTCGTACTATGCACAAATAAAAAGAAGTTGTGTTACTCTCTCCGTTTCATAATATTTGATACTGGTTAGTTCAAATTTTAACTAACCAGCGTCAAATATTACAAAACAGATGGAGTATGTTTTTGATGTATAGACGCGTATGAGAACCATAGCTTGCTGAAAACGTCAGTAACTTGGCAATATACTCTGTTTTTCCAGGCCCCATGGACATATCCAAAAGCACATGCAGCTGGAAGCATGGAACCAATTTTGTTCAGGTATTTTCCAAGCTGGAGATATTCATATACCAGAGGGACACATTTGGAAACATTGTACCGGAGATTCATCCATTCGATGCACGAGTAGTCGACAGAGCCACAAAATTCTATGTCCCTGTGGTAGACCTTTCGGTCAAAGCAATGGCCGACGGAGTCCAGCTGATCTCTTTCAATGCCGTAGAGACGGGAGAGTACGAGCTCACCATTTTCGACGCTCAGCTGGTTCAAAGCGTTTCCATTACGTCTTGCATGTTTACTGTATTTGTAGGTACGTCTGTCATTTTTATTTTTGTCCCTGTTATTACACAGCTTCAATTCAGAGGTTTCAGTAAGTTCTTAGCGCGACATTTGCATTGTCAGTGCTAGAGCTGCTCAATTCATAACCATAAAGCTGATTCTCCTCCTTTCAGGGTATTGCAATGGATCAAACAGCTTTGCTAATGGATCTGGTTTGGCGCAGTCTGTTGCCGGTTCAGCGTCATCGTTCTCTGTTTTTCTAGAGGATGACTATGGCATCCCTTGTTCGATTAAAACTGAAATGCTACGAGTGGAAATCTTAAGTAAAAGTGGCACCGCTTATGCATACCCTAATGTATTACCTGTAGAAGAGCGAAATGGTAATATGGTCTAATTATTTGGCTTCAAGTAATCTGCAAAAAAATTGTGCTCTAATATCAAATAAATATACAGGGGTGATACCTACGGAAAGACCAAGTTCATTCAGTCTAGGTCCTGCTGCTCATCAGAAGGCATGTACACTTTTCTCTGACTAATTTCGTCAAGATAAATAACACACAGGACACTAAAATCTGTTTTCTTATTATTATTAGATCATTACCGAAGACGCAACCGTGCAAGCCAGTCAATTTAATGTTTCATACATTCCTCAAATTTCTGGTGAATATGAAATTTGGGTATTGTGCGGGAACATAGGGCTAAACGGTGGAAATCCCTACGCCATGCAAGTTTTACCTGGTTTGGTCATATCTCTTTTGTCCTTTTTTCTTTGAATTTCACAAACTTGATCACTGATATCTACAATTCATCAATTTTGTTGACATGTACCTTGCATTTCTGATATGCTGATTAATCTCTAACTTCTCAAGAACCTTCCCTTTTTCCAGGTGCAGTCAATATGTCTTTATCAAGTGTTATCATATCTGACCCTTCCAGGGTCAAAAGCTTAGTTCAAAATGAAGTAACTGTCCAACTTCTCGATTCATTCATGAATCCGGTGGTATCTTTGGAGTCAAAGTTGAGCTTTCAGATTCAGCTAACATATGCATATCTTCCAATCCCTGCGAACAGCACAGCCTTTGTACCAGGGAAATTCGTTAACAACAGAGATGGAACATATACTGCTCACTATGTGGCAACGTACCTTGGCTCATATGGTGTATGTATTCGGTTTGAGGATAAGCAGCTGGATCCATGTCCGTTTCGTGTTGACGTTCTTCGAGGTAAAGTTTCCCGTCATTAGAGATTAATCCCTCGTTAAAGGTACAAGAAGTTGGTCAGTATCTAGTTAAATTCTAGTTTCATCATGAAAAGGAAAAAAGGTTAAAATCTAGCTGGTAGAAAACTGCTAGTTTCTTTATATACTGAAACATTGATAGTAATTTTCTTCTACCTGTTTGTCAAGGACCTCTGATGAACCCAAAAATATCTCTTTTCAGATGAGTACTTTTCAGGTGTTAAAAATGCTAGCATTTGGGTATGGGAGGGTGAATCGGTTTCCTTCGATGTACTGTCAAATGATAACTTTGCAGAAAGGGGACCCCAAGTAGTTAACTCATCTTCGGTAAGTTTATGCCATGAAAACAATCTTGGCAAATTCAAATCATTCTAATATTTTGTTACATTTCATTATTAGTCCCTCTGTTCAAACTAGGTCTCCCAACGTCAAATAAACGTGAACGGGAGGAGTGTCTCATTACTTTTTTAGTTTGCATTTTGACTGGGTGATAATTTCCCCTGTCCTCAGAAGCCACTTCATGGATCACTCCTGCAGCTCAACCAGATCTTTCGTTACACCCCTTTCGAAGGATTCTTTGGGGATGACTCATTCTCATACACAATATCACACGGGAATAGCAATGTCTTCACTGGAATGGTATTCATATCTGTTCGCTGCAGACCACCTCGATTCATATCTTTACCACAGAAGTTGCATGTAACTGAAGATGTAATGGCCCCAAAGTTTGAGTAAGCCATGCATTTTTATTAAGCAAAATACTAATGATAATATCTCTAGTTTCGTCTCTTATATTTGATTTCTACGTTGATAAAATTGTGAGTGTGTTTTTGCAGTGGTTTTCCGGGGATTAAATTAGTACATTCAGATACAACAGAAAATATATCTGTTACAGTGAAAGCACAGTATGGAAATGTGTCTCTTGCTCCTGTTCCAGAGAACCTTCTACAGCCGTCAGACTATGAACTTTCAATCAGCAGGGGAGGTAGAGCAAGCAAAGAACTCGTATTAGAAGGAACAGTAGAAGCAATAAACGATGCGCTACAATTTCTGCAGTATCTTGGGTACTAGTCAACATTGTGACTCTCTCAAGTATTTTACAAGCGCTGCAATTTTACAAGAATCATTCTAGGTCTCTCACTTCGAATAACGATATCACTGTGTGCAGAAATGAAGACTTCTATGGAAATGATTTCATAATGCTAGGTGCTGCGAACAGAAACGGTCTAGAAGATTCTTGGTTTCCCATCGTTGTCGAGCCAGTCAATGATCCTCCAGTCATACTATCTCCAAAATCAATTTTTTTGGGTGGGAAAGGCTCAAGGGAAGAAGGATATAAAATCTTCGATAAGAATTGGGACACATTTAACTTTTCCATTGTTGAACCTGATTTTCGTGATTACCCAGGTACTTTATATGTATTTTTGTATGGATATTATATGAGGAGTCTATTTCTCTTAGTTGAGGTTCGGGATTCCCATTATCAAAAAAAATTCTCTTAGGTGAGGTATTTGGTGCTGTTTTCTGCATTTTCAAAACTTTTTTTACTTGACAAAAAGATGGATATTTCTATACTGACATATTTTGCCTTTCTCTTGAGATCAAACATAATTCCGCTTTTCACTATGCAGGGAACAAGTCTGATTTTCTGCTAGAGCTCTCCCTAGAAGTCTTTGAGGGAACGTTAACGACGACGTTGCCAGCTGGTATCATTTCCACTGCGGAGCTGAAGACTGAAGAAGATAACTGTTGGCTGCCGCTTCAGACCTATGTGACCATTGCGAATCACTTTGAGCTGAGAGGAACCGGCATCCGGTTCCTAGGAAACGTTCAGGATTGCAACAACGCGATGCAGAACCTGTTTTACGATGTACCACATCTTCTACCTTGCCAGATCAATTCAGCCGTTCATTTCGTGCACCTCTCGCTCTGTTGCTTGCGTAGATCTTTATCTAGTTATTTTTAGCTATATTTCACTTATTATAAGTATCTGCTTAGGTAGCTAGCTGTATGATTTCTGAGTCTAATAATCTTTACTTTCTACGGCTAAGAAGGTTGCATACATATACTCAGAATAAGCAAAAGTGAGACCTGTTTACCCTTTCAGGGTCCAAGCCACGACACAAGCCTAACCATCACCGTAAACGATCTGGGAAACTACGGATGCTATCCTGATTGCTCAGAGATGATGATGATGGCGCCACTGATCGCTGCGAAGACTGTCCGTCTAGTCAAGACAAAGCATATAAACGTCAACGACGGTAAACTTCTTGCTAGCTAGCGTTTCTCCCCTCCCTTTTGCTATCCGGTGGTGGTGATCTGTCTCCCGCAATCTTCCGCGACAAACGTTTTTTTCAGCGCTCAAATCGGTGGTAGCGATCCAGATCCTGGTGATGCTGTGCCTCACTGTCGTGCTCCTGTACTACGCCTTGAGATGCGTGAGAGCTATGAAGGATGAGCCGCGAGATGGGACCGGCAACGCGAGGCGAAGAAGACCTGCGCAGACCCCACGTCGTCGCTCCCAGCAGGTGAGTGTGACACTTCTCCCTCCCCTCTGAAAGCAGCGATCGTTCTAGCCTTCCCTTGTCTATTTATGAGAGTAGATGTGTGCCTCGCAGTCTGTCGTCGCTGGCTCGTCTGTTGGGCGTGTGAACCGTCGCCGCAAGAAGATTACAGCCGAAAGTGGCTGAGCTGGCGGCAAGAAGAAGAGGATGCTGCTGGGTACATCCTCGTACCTGCAGAAGTGCTCCCGTTAATGCAGGCAGGCGTACCCGTTTGCCCGGCTTCCTCGATTGCTCATGCTGATGCACTGATTGTTCTTGTTTGAGATAGTTCAGTTTGTACTGTAGAGTCTAATTAATGTAGCCCTAGCTAACCGTCAGAATCCTCATATATAGTACTTCTGTATGAAAATCACGTCCATATAAATTTGAAATAACGAAATGAACTTACAACATTAATGGTGATGTGAAATAGAAATTCGATAACACAAATTGCCGAGTGACTAAAAACATGTACATGTCTAGTTAAACTGAGCTTGAACCCAGTCGACTGTCTTTTTGTCCACATGGAATGGAAGGCCTTGGAAAGGATATCATCCGAGAGCCGGGTTCGATCCGAACACTGCACTGGCAGCGGTGACCACGCTGGAGTTCGATCTGGCTGCTCAAAAGGCCGCGATAGCTACAGCGTCCCGTGTCCCGTAGTTGAATTGGAAGTGGACGTACGATCGAGGGCATGGGGAAACACGATCGAAGACGTCCTCCCTTTCTGAGAACCTTGCTGAACAGCCTGCTGCCGGCCGGGGATGCATGGAGGTGACGAAGCCGACGTAGAGCGAGCGAGCCCTCGAGCACGGCGAGCACCTCGGTACGTGGCGCGAGGGTGGACGTGAGGTGGGTTGAGGCCGCCGTTGGGAGCGTAGTCGATGCGGGCCATGCAAGGAGATTCCCCATGGTGTTCAGTCCGGGGAATTATTTACCTGCCTGGGTAGTGGGTCTGTTGGCTCAAGACCCTGGAGGATTCAGTTCATTACTTGATGTGTGATGACAAGGCATGAACAAGTCATATATCCAATCACCTCGGCGTCACTGATGCGAGTGTTTGATAGTTCAGATGCATGGGCACGGCCAGCCTGCATTCGTATAGCCGCCGGCAAGAACAGATCCACTTCATGTGCTGTGATTGAAGAGGTCAAACGTACTTACCAATATGGAGAACGAACAGTAGAACACGTCCTTGATCTGGCAAGTGAACTGGGAGGCCTGGAAGTTATGGACCTCACAAGGTCTGGTTCTGGTAGGGCGCTTCGGCTATGGTGGCTAGGTTTTGTGTCACAGGACAGATAGCGACCTGCAGGCCGCCAGCGCATGGGATGCAGCTGCAGTGCAACGAAACGTGTTGTTTCGTCCATTTGTCTGCCGCTTGTATTTCTACTCTACTCGAACTAGGAAAACCTATTTAAAGGAAGATTCATTCTGGCGTGACAGGTGGAGAGCACCAAGCAGGTAGCTTTCCCCCGCCCGAATTCGCATGTCCAGAAAACCATTCGTGTGTAAATATCTGATGAATGACGACTGGGGAAAGACCAGTAGTTATGAAAACTGGAACAAATGGCAGACTTTGTTCTTCTGCAGACAGAGAGATTCGATCAAAGGACGCTCCAGCTGGAAGCCCGGAACAACAATCAGAGTAGGTTCAGTGCAAACGGGCGAGACAAGTCTGTACCGATAGCTGTCTCTTTTTTTTGCGTTGATCCTTTACAGTGTGTTTTACAGCCAATTTGACCAACAATGCATAGTCCAGCTATATCAACTTGGTTTGCTGAGTGACGAGTGTAACTCCCACTGCCTTCATGCTGCTGCTATAGTTAATTGAGAAATCTTTGGCAAGCACTATAATCCTTCATGTTGCCACTGACACCGATCAATCCCATCAGTCAGTAAAGACTTTTACTTACCCCCTCTCTCTCTCTCTCTCTCTCTCTCTATATATATATATATATATATATATATATATATATATATATATATATATATATATCGGTTGATAAAGACGATTTTACCGACCGATGCTCAGTTGTTAATAGTGAACCGTGGTAATATAAAGTGATGTCTGAATGTTGGGCTGTTCTATATTTTTTTCGAAACCAGAATGTTGGGCTGTTCTATAAATGCATATGTAACTATATTTTTTAAACTACAAGACTTAATTGTTACATCCAAACACCTCTTTACTTTTCAAAATCAAAGTATTTTGTTGAACCATAGTATTATATCAATCAAAACTCTAAGGACCATATAGCGAAACAAAATGGAATCATTCATTCAATCAACACACAAAAGATCAATACTTCTTTGAAAGTACAAACTGGACTTGTATACGATCGACCAACACACTATGTTTTAGAGGAAGACAATGCACGCAACTGAATAAATAAAGAATTAATCTTATAAACAAAGAAAAAACTGAATATATCTTTTGCTTTCTCTAGAACTGGGCTTGGATGCGGTCGACGGTCTGCTTGTCCACTTGGAAAGCTTTGGCGAGGACATCATCCGAGATGGACGGTTCCGATCCAAACACAGCGTTCGCCACGGTTACCACCCCAGGATTCTGGCTGCTCAGTGCTGCCAGGGCAACGGCTCTGTCTATTCTCCCATAGTTGAACTGGAAGTGGATCAGCCCCTCGGGGAACACGAGCACGTCCCCTCTCTTAAGGACCTTGGTGAACAGCTTGTTGTCTGGGTTCGAGGTGACGAAACCGACGTAGAGCGAGCCCTCGAGCACCGTCAGGATCTCCGTGGCGCGTGGGTGCGTGTGCGGTGGGTTGAGGCCGTGCGGCGCGTAGTCGATGCGAGCCAGCGAGATCCCCAGCGTGTTGAGCCCAGCTATCTGAGCGACGTTGACCGGCGTGACGGCGGAGCCTTGCTTGCTGCTGCTTGTGTTGCCAGCCATTTGAAGGCCCGAGAAAAAGAAGTCTTCTGCCACAACGTCCTTCGCGTCCTTGCATGGGAACCCATTGACACGCACTGCATGCATGCATTGTCGTCGAAGTCATCAGTGAGGCACATATAAACAGGAACGGTTTAGTAGTAACTAGTACATAATTTGTTTACTGGCCAACCAAACAGACCTATGCTGCATGCAGAAATAATAGATGATTAGTGGACTAGATACCTTTGGACGTCTTATCAGCGACACAGAAGTCCTGCAAGGGGCTTGGATCAGAAGCTATGGCACGAAAGCATGACAAAGCCGAGATGGCTATGGCGAGGAGGGCAGCACGAGTGGCCATGTCGTCTATGGCTCTTGAACTGAAACTAAAGGGAATGAATGGTTTGTGGCTTTGAGGTGAGCAGTATGTTTTGGTTGAGGACGTAGCTGATTGCTTTGGTGATTGTGATAACAAAGCATCGGGGAGGTTGATATTTATAAGGAGATAGCCAAGCCCAGCCTATCTGTGTTGCATGCAGCTGAGTTAACGTGAGAGGGTATAAGGCAGGAACGAGTCTTCTTGGAATGCGTCATGGCGTGTGTTTGGTTGGGCGGGTGCACGGGCGGCCTGCAGATATGTTGGAAATGGTCGCTTTACGCGTCGACGATGATGGCCGGGTATCGGAATCATGCTGTGTGCGAGCATAAACAACATCCGATTGTTTGAATAAGCCGGCCGCATGTCGAGGAGGCAACCAATTTTCCCAGGTGGATTGCAAGTGTCAAGTATTTAAATGGAGCTATTCTCCAGTATGGTACACGACTGTCTTTTTCAAGCAGTAATCATTGGATATCGGTTTAGTAATTCGGTAACACTACAAAGTTGTGGTAAACATGAGGTCACTATAGCGTTATATATCTCCCACTGATCTTCGTTTTGGGGCTTATGACGGTGAGTTGAGACAGAAGACTGACTGAAAATAGCTGATAAGTGGTGTTTAAGGGACTCTAAGGTTACTGACTAACATTGCCACACCTAAGGTTAGTCGCGCCACAGATTTTTGATAAATATTTGGTTGACTATCACAAGTGTGGCAAGCCACACTTTCTTAGCCCCCAACCCACATGTCATACTCTTAGTTTTTTTACTAACCTTGCCACACATTGTGGCTAAGAATTTGTTGGCCACACTTTTTGTAGCCAACCACACTTGACTAAGGTTAGTTGTGGCAATATTAACCACCAACCAAACAGGCCATAAGCCGGCTAGCATGATCCCTGGATAAGTTACTGTTAAGACAAGATCATGCAAGCAAAAGGTGTCCTCTCCAATCCAAAACAGCGTACAGTACGGATTATGTCAACTAGGTCATTCATTCAATTTATTTTGATGTCGCCTTCATCCACTACGAGTATATTTTTTTTCGAAAGCCGGACAAGCCGGGATCATTACATTAAGGGGATTAGAGTTACATTATAATTTACACACCAGTGGTGCAAAAAGGACTAAATATAGAAAAAGAGAAAGAAAGAAAACCGGAGACTAGTGAATAATACTTCAGGTCACTCTCCCTGTAGTAATATTGCCCGGTTACGAGCTCCCGCCCAAGACCATGTTCCTCCTTCCTCCTGGATGACTTGCATGAGCCGCCTTTCGCTTCGTTCTTCTCCCTCGAATATCCGGTTGTTGCATTCCTTCCATATCTCCCAGCAAACTAGGATGCATAGAGAATTTAGTCCTTTAGCCTTGTGACGGCAAAGTCTTGTAACCAACATGTCATTGTTTCATTCCATGACCATTGCGAAAGGCTGCACGTTTGGAGTATGCAACCATTCAGCCACAAGTTGTCACACCGAAGCTACTAAGGGACATTCCATGAACAAGTAGTGGGAGGTTTCCAAATTACGTCAACACATCACGCAGAATATAATATGGAGAGAGAATAGAAGCACACATTTTATGACGACAGTGACAAAAGGATTCATTTTAGCCCTCGCAGGCTGCAACAGAAGTAACTTATTAATCATACTCATTATTGGACATGTTCCAAATTGTTCTGTAGATGACTATTTCAGCCATTTGTCCATTTCAGTGTTCATCCTTCTTTTAACGGAATAAAGCCAGAGACCAACAAAGAAGATATCAGTGCTCATCCCTCAAGTCATGACCTTTTGAAGAGGTCATATATTGTTAAAAGTCAAAACTATTACAATTTTTGTTTCAAAATATAACTTCAAAATCAATTTGGACAGCCGAAACTCACGTGACGGCTTCGAAAGTCGGTCTCACCAATTTCCACATGTCTAGAATTTACCAAATGTTATAATTTTTAGGTCCGGAGTCTAAATTCAACGATCCACATATGCATCTTGATCTTTTTTATGAGCTCTATGTATTTGGTGGAGTCCAATTAGTCATTCGAAACATCTACGAAACAGCCCTAACCGATTTAGTATGATCTGTCAAATCAGTTTTCACCAGTCTGTCAGGTTTGACCAATTTTGATTATCAATATTGTTTCTATACTCCTATTATTAACAAAACTTGAGTGGCACAAAAAAAATTCTGGACCAAAATTGTCTAACACCTTGTTGACCAGCCTCTTAAGGTTTGACCCAAGAGACCTCTCCTTCCATTCGGCAGCTCGTCGCCTCATCTCCCTCCGTCGCTCCCCTCCGATCACTTCCCTCGCCAGCTCCGCTACCCCCCATCTCCACGTCGGCGCCGAACGATATAAACGGGCACGCGAACCTGCAGTTCGGCTGCTGATCAGCAGCGAATGGCCAGCACAGCATGGGCACCCCGGAACAGATGATCCCGAGCACGGAGTTCCATCCGCAGTGCGTCGGGAACGCGCCCACAGCCTCGTGCCGGAGAAACTTGTACTCGGGACACTAGTTCGTCAAGTAACAGCAGTCCTTGCCTCCTCGGGAAACTCCGGCGTCCTTCGCTCGACAGTTCCTCACCACTAAATAAAATGGGCAAATTCGAATTAGATTTGGTTGGGGCGCGCCAGGCCCTGCCAGCAGTGCAACGGCTGGGCGACGCGTGAGAACCCAGGTAGCAAGCTACCTTTAACGGGCTCTCCCCCACAAAAAATAAATTTAATATCGTTGTGGGCCAATGGCCCACATATCAGATATTAAACTGATAAGAACAGATACTACACTTGATCTTAGCCAAAAGGCCGAGAAAGGTATGAGTTGCATGAGGGCACCTCGGCCTCAATTTATATACGTCGTCCCGCGTCGCTTCGAGTCGGCTAGCGGTGTGGGACTAAACGCCTCCACGGCCGCTGCGCTTCCGTGGTCAGGCTGGGGCTGCCTTTTCCCCACGCGCTGCCGCGCTGGGCCCAATGCTGGTTTCCATGGTTGCGCGCAGTCTGTTTTCGGCCCAGAAGAGTAATGCCGTTCCAGGGGTTGGCTCTATCCGAAAATAGAAATTCTAACACGAATGGCGGTCCGCATCCTGCGGCTCCTTGAATAAGTAGTGATGCCTCCTAGCCTGGCTCGGAAAACCACCCAAAACTGGCGCCACACCTCCATGCCATTAATTTCAACAAATATGATGTGGAGGCCATTGAGGGCCGCGCTCCTCGCAGCCATCGCCTTCCTCTGCGCGCCGCCCGGCGCCGGCGCGACCGTCGCAGAGACATGCCTGGCGGCGGTCAACGGCGACCGGCGCGTCAACTACGACTTCTGCGTGTCGGAGCTGAGCAAGCACCGCGACAGCCCCGACGCGGACGCCTGGGGCCTGGCCAAGGTGGCGGCCAACGTCGGCGTCAACTGCGCCGGCGGCGCGATCAACGAAATGGTGGCGCTGCTGGGCACCAAGCCGGACGCCAGGACGCGCGCCGCGCTGAAGCGCTGCGAGAGGCTGTACTACGGCATGGAGCTCGCGTTCGCCGGCGTCTACGACGAGATCAACGCGCGCAACTGCACGGCGGGGAGGCAGATGGCCGCCGAGGCCACGTCCCTGGTGCGCCAGTGCGACGGCGGCTTCGCCAAGGCCGGGCTCCTGCCGCCGGAGCCGATCGCGCGGCGCGCCGCGTACGCCGTGCAGATCGCGACCGTATGCACGGCCATCACGAACCTCATCCGTCCATGAACCTCATCACCAACATCACGTCGTCAACGACTTCTTCCCTCCCAAGATTGTATCCTGTAGCAATTGATTAGAAGGCTCTTCGAATAATAATAATGCAAAGCTACTATAACCGTAATCATTGTTCGCTGGAACGGTAAACTACGTGCAATGATGATTGAGTCCTGCCTTCCTTCTCCATCAGTTCAGGAGAATATTAGAGTAAGCAATTTTTTCTTTACCAAACACAATATTCACAAAACAGTACGAATGCTGAAGCTGTATATTGTAGCTATACTCTAGCCATGTAATTCAGCACATCTATATGGTGTACAAAATCTGAAGTATATCCGATCAGCCATTGCCCACGATGAAGCGAACTGTTCATTACAAATCCTCACTTTATGTGAAGCAGTATACTATGTGTTTCTACAAACATCACTTTATGTGATATATACCTCATATACAACTCTGAACAGTTCATATGATTCACCAAATTGCCGTCACAGCCAACGATTCAAACTTTACCAGAAAGATTAAGCAACACAGCAGTCAATCACCAGAAGTTCCGGAACCATACAAGAACCATAGTAGACAAGGACCGTACAAGATTCAGTCCTTCATGTGACAGCTCTCCACTGGATTGCTAGCTTTGAACTTGCCTTGCAGGAGCAAGAGGCATCTGCGACAGAATGCCGATTATTGTGTCCAACTGAAACATTGTCTGCAACGGTAGACTACCTGATGACAGCTCCTGCAGCCGCTTCTTAAAGCCCTCCAGGTTCTTCACCTCCTCCATCTTATGGGCATCCTGCTGAACTATAGCGTGAACCAAGGAAATTGCAGAGTGGATGACCTTAGGACTAACCGGCTCAGTTTCCTGATCGGCCATGATGATATTTACCAATTCCACAACCTTATCAGACAGCTTATCCACCGCGTATGGATCTTTTTGCAGACGATCAAGCAGAACCAGAACCTCATCAGTGATCTTGATGCACTCCACCAGTAAATCAGGCACATGACAAGATCCAGCACGAGCCTCGCCTTCTTGATCTGTGCAAAGTCCAAGGATTGCAGCGATAGCTTCCTGCCTTACAACAATGTCATCAATCTTGAGCAGATCCCGTAGCATTTCCATCCCACCTATATCCAGTATTCTTTTCCTGAAAATCTCAAACTCTGACAGGCTGGCAGCTATAGAAGCTACCTTCGCCAAAGGTGACGCTGGGCATCCATGCCTACGTAGCTTATTTGTGATCTTCTTTAAAGTGTCTGGAAGTTGCGACACTCCAGCTAGGATCTCCTTGTTGGGTCTGTGGACAGATAAATTAAGGATGATGGTGAGCCTCAATTCCTCCAGGTCCTGTGTCCATGTTGATTTCCAATTCTTCTGAAGATCTATCAGCACTGGAATCAGCACTGACCACTTTTCAAGGCAAGGTTGCTCTCCCTTAGTGATTCTGGAGAGACGCTGGATCTCGTGCAAAGCCTGCTCCTGCAATGCTGAGTGCTTCGAGAATTTTGGTAAGATGTCTTCAATCTGTTCCTCTGAAGGTGCCATGGGGAGTGTTTCAACAGTGCTAGTAGAGGAACAGAGTGAATGATCAAGGCACCATGCAGCAATCATGTCACGGAGGAGGTTGTTTGGAAAAGTGAAAGAGTGGGGCAAGATCTTATTAGTGACTGGGCAGAGGTTGTTCTGCGAACAGGACCACCGATGGTACGATTGATCAACAGACTGCAAAGAATAAAACAGAAAAAATTGTTACTTTAAGTTCAATGGACAAAATTCTGTAGATAATTGAATGAACACAGTAGGACCCGAAATAATTGGTTTGTGTCGTTAAAAGACTGTACAATGAACAACTTAGAACAAGGGGAACCCGGTTCATTGGAAAACAGAATGGTATGTGTTTACACTTAAAACACAACCTACAATAAATGTAAATTGTCTCCATGTACTCCATGTAAAAGCTGGCATACAGCAAGATGTAACATTTTTTCTGATTACATGTGTTCTACAAAAATGCGTACATGGACTAAAACAGACAATGAATTGCTACATAACCCTACAAATTATTTCATAGTGCGCAAAACTTCCACAAAAGGAAAAAGGTCACTATATCACAATGTTTCAAAGTATAATCCTGGTTTTGGTTATCATACAGGTAAACCAAAGACCTAGCAGGATATGTGCAACCATGTTGGATAAGAAAATCCATCACCACTATAAAGTAGAACTACAATATAATTTGTTATGCTCATTCCAGCAGAACATAATTCAGGAAAAGTGAAAAATGGGGAGGGGTAACTTGTTGGTACTAAACCAACCGAGGTTAAGAGATTGGCACTTACATATCCTGATGCCAGAATAATCGGAGCATTCATCACTCTACTGTCCAATGGATCAGCCTAAGAACACAACATAATAGTGGGATCAATACTCATTAAGAGGCTACACTTCAACTGTTCGACATGATAAGGAATCAGAACGGTTTAATCAATTTGAAATAATGAACTTTTAGTCATGACATTGACTTACATGCTTCCAACGAGAAATTCTAATATGTTCTAACCAAGTGAAACAAAGTCCCTTTTGCCAGAATGACACAAGAGATATTTCATGCAGGAAGCTATGTAAGTAAATGCCATGAACTAACAGCAGGCAATTCTTGCATACAGTTAAACCAAAAAAAATCATGCAGGATGCAATGTAAATATATGCCGTGAAGAACTAACAGCAGGCAATCCTTGCACACAATTAAACCAAAAAAATCATGCAGGAAGCAACATAGTTGATGATTTCCCCAGAGAATAACATCACTGAGGAACGGAACAAACCTTTAAGAGGCAGAAAAAAACGCATCCAAGAAATGAAATTGGTTGGAAATAGAGTACAAGCCTCGAAAGGAAATTCCACGAAATCACAAATACAATGACACTTACATCATCATGCGGCCATTTGGTGGCGAACTCATGAGGCAGCTCCGGCAGATTCGGGAGTTCTGCTTTTCCGTATGTGAGCTCCATGAGACCAGTCATCGCCTGCTGCATCTCATCGAACGGCGCCTGCACTTCGCTGCCGTCGGCGTCGACCTGAACCTTCGCCAATGCGCTTCGCATCATCGCACAGAAATCAGACCTCGTTGGGGCCACTTCGTGCGGCTCCGGCCTGGCTTCTTGCACGCTTTCGGTTCTTGAGGGCTGCTCCGGCCTGGGTTCCTCCACGCTTTCGGTTCTTGCGAGAGCCTCGAGCGCGGAGCCTGACGTGCCCGCGAGGTCAGACGACGCCTGCTCCCCATGTGAGCTTCCTGCCGGGGAACCACGGGTCCGCGAGGAAGCGGCGGAGAAGCTCCTGGCCTTGCCAAGAAACCTCCTGGCGACCCCGCGCGCTAAGCTTGACGGCGATGACGGGCAGAATCTTGACGGCGATGACGGGCGGAATCTTGACGGCGATGACGGGCGGAGTCTTGACGGCGACGATGGGGCGAAGGAGGCGGCACGAGCACGGGCCATGCCCGCGTCTACCTCGCCCTGGACGACGCGAAGCATCTCCTCCATGGTCGCGTTCGCCGACCTCCCTCTACCCACCTCGGCCAGGATCACGGGCGCTTCTGTGCGCTGCGACCCCTCCCCGCTTCCGCCTCCGGCTGGCGTGGACCGACCCTGCGACATTGCTGCTTCTTGGCACCGGCGGTGGAGTTCTTGGTTCTTGCGGTGCGGTGGTGTCCTTGTTGTGGAGGGAACTCGCGATGCGAAGTGAAGTTTGTAACCAACTGTCGTCTTCAGGAATAGGCTCTGGCCCTTTTTTATAGTGCTGGAGATGCCTGGGCGCCTGACCAGTCACGGTGCAGAGTAACCAACTATGAAGCCTTATGACCGAATTGCAGTCCTTATAAATTGTCACGTGCTATCTCCATTTGATGGACTTGCTTGTCTGAAAATGTAATTGAGCAAGAAGGCTGATCTGTGTTCCACGCTGACATTTCGCTCAAGGATGCCACGACCGTCGGCATGGACTGCTCTGATGCTTCTTAGTGAATGTCGGGTTTCTTGCCTGTCTTTCGCAGCTACTCTCTGGTTGCTGCAACTCCTATTGAAGATCAGAAGAAGCATTGAGCTGAATGACAATGACCTAAGCTCCCAGTGCACGCCAACACACCAAGCTCTCCAAGCCAAGGACACAGCCAGACACCGTCTCAACTGAATCCAGCACTGCCTTCCAGTCCAACAGCCGATGGCGAAGCCCCCATACAGCATGGCTTTGCTTTTTTTTTCTCAAGCACTAGGTTGGCAGACGCCAAGACAGAAGCATTCCCATGAACCCTGACGACACAGCCCTCCCTGTGCTCCACTCCCTGCCCTGCATTTCATCGAACAGAACACGGCCAGTGGCAGCCGCTCGCACATGCCCGAAGGTCCCCAACCTACGCCCCTGCAGTACGAAGAGAAGGCAGAAGCTGCTGCCCCGAGATACCACAGAGGCGACCTGATGGCTCCCCCTGACCTGGCATTTCGTCGAGCACCCGACGTGCCTCGCCCCCACTCGGCACCTCCCCCCGACGAGTGCCGCCGAGATGCACGGGATGGCCGATGCCTAGATCTTAGGCGCGTCCTCTCACTGGACCCTTGACGGAGAAGGTGGGCGCGCCGGCGCCGCGGTGCCAAGGCTGAGCCGGTTTGGCGGCCGCACGCCATGACCGACGGCTCTGCTGCTTGGACCGAGGAGGAAGGCGCGTTGCTTTCTCTGAAGAAATATTTAGCCTGGGCTTTGTATGTCATGTTGTCATTAGATGGATGGTTGGCCCAACCTCTGATAGTGGGCTTGTTGATACTAGTTCCGGGCAGAAATTGAGCACAGAAACCACACGACAAAACTCGAATATCATAGGAGTTTGTGTCTGTCTCTAAAAAACTAGTGTGGTGCTACAAACTGCCAGCGAAAAATAAAATAGGAGGATCTAATTTTCAATCGGCTGAAAACAAAGAGTTTTCCACTTAACATTCATAATCTTTAGATTTAGGTCTAATATCTATAAATTATTTCTGTAGTCAATATATTAATATTCTTTATATTCAATACAAAATCATAAAAAATAATAAAAAATAATTGACAAAAACACGCATGAATCTTAAAACAGATCAAGGGTCTCACATTTTAAGTAAAAGGATTTAAATTTCAGCTGATTGAATATTGGTATTACTGAAAGAAAACAGATAAGGATGGTGGAATTTCATTGTGTCGGAATAATGAAGAAAAATAAACATGAAATACATCATTTCTTCGATCAAGCTGTGTTAAAGGTGATGCGGATTATTGTAAAGGAAAGCTTCTGAAAGCGAGTCCACTTCTAATGGGGAAAGCGCCTGCCATGTGCATCATCTCCGTGGATCACACATGTTCTCGCCACATTGAACGCACAGATGTCCGGAGCTTGTATGACTGCCACATTGTTGGCGATGTCTCGGGAAAGTAGGAAACGGCAGTTGGTGATGTTTGGTTGGATCGGTATCTTATCACATCTTAACTATCATTTGTTTTGTTCTGAACTGCTCCCATGTTTTCCTCTTATTGTTTTTTCCCTTATACGAGTACCATGCGAATAACGGAAAAAAGATTTTTCCTATAGTAACACATAATCATTCAAAAACAGAAAAATATCTTATCACATCTAGATCTAACAGTTACAACTTCATATCTTTTATAATCAATACATCAATATTTTCCTTATAACAGATACATAATCCTACAAACAAAAGATAGCAACAATCAAACGAGTCTTGAAATAAATCAGATGTCTCGCACAAAGAATCAAATTTTTTAAGAAAAAAGGGCATTGCCTGTGCAGTAACTCCCGCTTGCACAGGGCCTGGAGAAGGGTCCAGTACGCATTATTTTTCTGTATTTCTACAAGAGATTGTTTCCAGCACTTGAACAAGTGACCTCATGGTCACAAAAATACTAAATTTTAGTAACTAAAAATTAACAATCTCGTACTAATATTTACTGTTGCACCTAGTGTAACGTTACACAATTTATGGCTTGTCAACCGTTGCACATCCATGTAAAAAAGCGAAGAAGATATGACCTGCTCGCATGCAACTTACTCTTCGAATAACTGAGGTCAAGTAGTTCTCAAATGTTCGTATGCAACTTACTCTTCGAATAAGTTCATCGCTAGCCCGGAATGGCCAAGTTTGTGCGCCAAAACACTCTCCAACCCTAATTTAAGTCAAGTGTAGGTCTCTCGGTTGATTTTTACGGAAAGTGCTCCATCCGTAAACAAATCCTTGACACGATGAAGGGATTGGTCAATCGGACTGATCAAGCAAAGGCGTTATCTGCTCAAACTAGAAGCATATTTGTTCCATCTGGTTAAAAAAGTACTTCATTTGTTCTTTTTTATTTAACGTTAGAATAAGATTTTTAATTTAATTTTGAACTAAACAATCTATCCTAACGTCACAGAGGGAGTAATGAACATATCGTGAGAAAGAACAAACTATACGGTATTCAATTGTTCAAATGAACGATCACGTTTCGAGCCTGAACAGAGTACTACAGCAGTGGTACGCCTCATCGCAAAAATAAAAAATTTGTTGGTTGGTCTAGGCATTAGCCTCGTGGAATAAATAAAAAAATTTGTTTGTACATTTGAACTCGGGGCCCTAATATGGATTCTAGCGTGGCTGAAGGAAGCACGTTTTGTGTGGTACGAGGAGGAGACCTCAGTTTTCAAATGACTGACGATTGTACTGGTACCTGTTCATAATTAAACAATTTCTGTCATACAGATAAGCGTTTTTAAAAGGAAAGAAAAAAATGAAGAAGTTCTAGAATAACGAGACGTGGAGATCCCGCGTGCCGCGTGGGGACAGACTCGGCCGGTACGGCGTGCATGGTCCCCTCCCGCTCCCATGTACAGGTGTCGTGCGCGGAGCACCCGGGGCGATCCCGTGCGGCAGCGGTTCCCGTAGCACGTCGCGCGGTGCGGTTCACGTCCCTCGGCCGAGCTGCCGCGCGGGCGCGGAGCCACGTCGGCACTCGTAGGGTAGGCCAGGCCGGCACGGGCTTCGACGCAGAGGATTCGCGCGGGCCTTCGGGTGCGGTGTCCCGGCCAGGCGTGGACGGTTCCGCGCAGGCACGGGAGGCGCCTGTGCCAGCACGAGCAGGCGTTCGGCGGATCTCTGTCGCTTTTGTCATCTTCTTATCCCTCCGCGTAAAAGGAGATTAAAGAGATTTTATATAATATTCACTCTATTTTGGAATAAATAATATTTACAACTATTAATTCGGTTTAAATTGAACTAGAGTTTTACCGAAAAATAATTTATTTGAGAACAGGGATAGCAGTATCAAAAAGCGCTCCGTCAGACCATAGTTTTTTTGGTATCTTATGCTATTGGAAAATAAAATCTTTTTTACATGCGTATACTTTTATTTGACGCTGGCTATTTCAATTTTAAATTAGCTAAAATTAAATAATTCAAACTGGAGAAACTATATCAAAAGCTTGTTTAATCTGCAGTCGAACATTGCCACGCCTTCTCCAGTCCAGGAACAAGCGCCAGCCGTAGCAGGTGCGGAGGTGCCAAACTAGACGCAGCAAACACCATCACAATATGATCCCAACCAGTCACGAAAGCAAGCGGTCCCTCACAAAGATGGCATATACGAGGAGCACACCTCCTCAACCCCACCCACCTCCATGGATCGAAACGAACCAGATATCGGATCCACAGGATCGAAAGATCGAGCGCGAGAAATAGTAGGGGTCTAGTTGCCGACGCGGCGACGGGGAAAAAATCGGGAAAAATCTGGCGAAACTGACTGCTGCGCTTTTTATTTTTATTTTTTACTGTGCCATCGCAACCTCTCCCCCCTCCTATAAAAAATCGCCCACGCCACGCCTCCTCTCTCTCTAACTCCCTCTCTCCCTCTCCCTCCCCACGCAGCATCCTCCTCCGTTTCCGAAGCTCCGAGAGTCCCCGCACGGTCCCCCCCTCCCTTCTCGAACCCTCCAAGCCACGCACACGCGCCCGCCCCGCCCTCTCGCGCGGCGAGGGGCCGATCCCCGCCCGGCGATCTGGGTACCCCGGTCGGCGCCCGCTGGCCGAGATGCTCTCGCTGCAGCAGCAGCATGGCGCCGACGCGCGGCACCAGGCGCAGCAGCCGGCGGCGCTCGGCGGCGCCGGGGCCGTGGACTGGCTAGGGTTCGGCGGCCGCGCCGACCTGCAGGCGCCCGCGGCCGCCTCGTTCCTGCTGCCGCCCGCGCCGCCGCTCGACGACAGGGCCGCGGCCCAGCCCGAGCCCAGGCCCCGCGAGAATGCCCAGATCGCAGGAGGTGACTATGAGCTACGACCGATTGTCCCTATTTTCTTCCGAGATCGTGTCATGTCGTGTCGCGTCGTCGTTGTTTTGGGGATTTCGAGCTCGTGTTTCAAGATCTACGAAATTCCACCCCGTTCTCCTTTTTTGTTGTACGTATCTGTTATAAATTTGGAAAAGCCTTCTTTTCATTTTTGCGGGGAATCCAATACTTGGTGCCTCTGCGGAGTTTCGTTGTTGTTACTCCTTTCTTTATCAGTTAAGTGGAATAGTACCAAATCTTGGGTTCATTTGGATTAAGAAACTGCAACTTGCAGGCGATTTGGGGTCCATATATACTGAGATAAATGCCAAAAAAAGGTTGTGGTAGAGTATTATGGGCTATGTTACTTTCTGTTTAAGGCCTATACCTTTTCTCTATTTTTGGAAAATTACAGTTCTGGGGGGCGACTTGCGTTAACAACATGATCAGGGGAATTGTTGTGGTATCTTCGGCTCCAGCGAGTTTTTGAGTCTGCAATATATTGATAAGCTTGTAACAGTATCGGTTTCAGACAGTTTGGCCATTCATACTTCTTAACGGGGATGCATAGTCGTCTCCATGGTTTGGTGAGGAGATTGATACTATTGACAACTGGCGGTGGCCTCTGAACCGTTAGTTACTGTTACTGCATGTGCTGGCAGAAGGCGTCATATTTTTGGGGAATGCTCACACAATTGTGTCAGTCAGCAATTAGTTTAGACTTGATTCTGTTAGAGTTGTATACTAGCAAGAAGACAAGAATTTCGGTCTGTAACATAGGCTGAATTAGTTGAGTACCAGTGGCCTGTTCATTTCAGTGATAAGATTGTGAATTATACTTTTGAATGATGCATTTCATTTATCTTCTGAGTTCAAATGCTAATTTCTGAAATTGACCCAGTTTAGTTGGGGAATGCTTCAAAGTTAAATTTTAGCGGTTGATGTTTGTGCAGTGTTCCTGTTTTACTTGTTTAGATCACCTAAAAAGCTTCAGTGTTAAGTTATTTGTGTAGATTTATTCAAGTATGAAGAACACCTCTTGCTAATTCCTTGAATCATGAGGGTAATCCTTGAAATATCATAGTGTTCTCTGCATCCGTAATTGTGTTTTTTTAATGTATGTTTTTCTTTAGGAAGTAGATTAGTAATCAACAACTGGTTTGAACTTACCTGGAGGGAAATACGAACATGAATTAAGATGAAACAAGACACTAAAGGCTGCACCAAGAGTACTGTTTCTGTTATGTTTATGTGTCGTCATGTTATGCCTAATTGATTATGTATTGGTTACTTGAATGGTGTAGCAGTTGATGAAGAGCGACACATGGCACTTGCTCATCAGAACTACAGGTCAGGGAAGTACAGAGAGGCACTAGAGCATGCCAATGTCGTTTATGAGAAGAACCCACGTCGAACTGATAACCTGCTTCTTCTTGGAGCTATCTACTATCAGGTATCTATTCATCATATGCTCTCTGAAACATGCAGTGTTAATTTTTGTACCCTAAATATTCTGATGCTTTTCTGTTGCAGCTTTGTAATTATGACATGTGCATTGCAAAAAATGAGGAGGCTCTTACCATTGAGCCTCACTTTGCTGAATGCTATGGCAACATGGCAAATGCTTGGAAGGTAGTTTAGTGGGAACTTGGCAAATATCGTCTATTTACTACAATTTATTTTTTAAAGCCTTTGTATTGGTTCTATGTGTAGGAGAAAGGCGATATTGATCTTGCAACTCGTTACTATCTTACTGCCATTCAGGTTTGCTTTTTGACCATGTTCATATAAGTTTCTTTTGTTCATCCCCTTGATTTCAGTTGTTTCTGCTGTATCCTTTAAATGTTGAATGGAGTAAATTTTATGGTATTGGTTTTGATTCCCCCGAGTAGCATTAAATAACTATACATGATATAGAAGAAATTTTGTGCATGGAATTACTTGAAATTGTAGTGGGAAGGAGTTGAAATATTTTTATATATATCTAAAAAATATGACAAGGCTCTACCACTACCTGTTTTATAATTTATGTAGCTGATGTCATCCTACTGATTGTGGTTTAAATGGCTGACCAGATCGTTTGAACTGTATCTTCTAATCAGGGTTACAAAAGGCGCTAGGCGCTAGGCGGGCGGCGTGCCTAGGCGTTTTAAGGCGGCGTCTAGGCGTTAGATACTTTAGTAGTAATAGATAAAAAAATTAGTGTATGTGTCTTGTCTCCTGGGCTGGTCTTCCCTTGCCCGCCCTCTCCTCTCAGCCCAGCCCGCTTCCAGCACCCCCACCCCCAACCTGGCCTTTCTCGGACGGGCCCCCACCACGGGCAGCAGCACTAGCATTGGTCGGCTTCCTCTCTCTGTCGGCACTGTCAAATCACATCCCCGAATACCGAATCATTCGCTATTGCTGGGAAAGGAGACACCTTTGGCATCCTAACACACTAGATCCGACCCCAAATGAAAACAGGATGCAGGAACTGAATGAATTAGAAGAATGGGAGGATGAGTGAAGAAGTGATTCGGACATGGAAGATCCACTTGTTCATGATGATGACAGTGGCGTTGAAGCCCCACCACTGGAAGATGGCGAGCACCATGCGGAGCGTGCACAGGCCGCTTCAGAGGCGACGCGTGGGACTTGACGGGAGATCACGGGGAAGCTGCTGCACGCAGGAACAAATGGGGGCTGAGTCGCTGACCGAGTCGAGCGCGCGGGAACAAATGGCGGCTGACTCGTCTAGGGCGGGAGCGCGCGCGAAGAAGAATTTCTCTGCCAAAATCAGTCGGCCGCCCGCCCGCCTCCGCGCTTCCATCGGACCGCCTCCACGTGTCTAGCCCGCCTCTGCACGCCTGCGCGAGCGCCGCGCGCCGCCTAGGCGCAGCCACCGCCTCGCCTCCGCCTACCACCATGGGCGCAGCGCCGGGGTCTCGCCCAGCGCCTAAGCGTGCCTGGGCGAGCGCCTTTTAACGCCTTTTGTAACACTGCTTCTAATACACTATAATATTTATTTTTCCCTTTTTTCATTGCCATTTTATAAGGCATATCCTGGGCTATACATTTTTATTCTATTGGGTATACCATATGTATCTTTGCTTGCTTGTTATGCTTGCTGTGTGTGTGTGGTATTCATGTCATGTTTCTAATCTTCTATTATAAATTTATAACTGCTTATCATGCTCTTTACTTTTAGTTGATTCTTGATTGTGCATATACATATCGAGGAACTTTCCATGTGGTATTCATGTCCCTAATAATCTATTACAACTGCTTATCATATTCTTCATTTTAGTTGATCTGTGAGTGTTGCATACATATATTGAGAACAATGCCCCTCATTTGTGGTGTTTCTATGAACGCTTTAGCTGCGACCAAACTTCTGTGATGCGTGGTCGAATCTTGCTAGCGCATATACACGGAAGGGGAGATTGAATGATGCAGCTCAATGTTGTAGACAAGCACTTGCTATAAACCCTAGATTGGTATGTACATGCTTTCATGTGAAAGTTGTTGGTAGGTTTACTGGGTTTGTGAGCTGATGTTATTTTGTGCTGATTTAGGTTGATGCACACAGTAATCTTGGAAATCTGATGAAAGCCCAAGGTTTCATTCAGGAGGTAAGAAAAAACATTTTCCTCGGACCTTGGTATCTGTCATTGTTCCTTCCATATATTTGGTCGTTGCATTTTGTTTTCCCCATTGTTTCCATTCATTAAAATATTCATATTTATTAGCCTCTTGTGTATGTATATGTTCATATCTGGTTCTACTTTTCCTTGTTGACTAACCAACTACATTTTGGACTTAATTCTACAAAATTACATATGATTTCACTGAACAGGACTACAAATTTTGAGAACTCAGTTACCCAGATCGAATGTCTGACATCCCTTTCCAGTGACAGAACATGATAATCCATTTTGCTATCCGTTACTTACACGTCTCACATGCAATGACACATCAATGGTTTGGACCTCTGTTATTGAGTTTGATCTATACTTTTGTTATAAATTCATTTTAAATCTGGAATTATTTGTAGTTCTGTTAGAAAATTTGCTGCAAGCCTGAATCTTATTTATTTGAAGGTATACAGTCATAAATCTGAAACATTCTGTTAGTTTGATCAATTCACCCATAGTCTTGCACTCTTGCTCCATATTTCAATTGCTCCCATGAGGATGATATTTACTACTCTAGTTTATCTTGTTATTTCTTAAGTTGAGAACTTACCTCTCAGTAGGAATATTGTTCCCAGGCATATACAACTTTTTATTTTTTGTGATTTGGCATGTTGATTGTAATTGCAGGCATACAATTGTTATGTCGAGGCGTTACGCATAGATCCTCGCTTTGCAATTGCATGGTCAAATCTTGCCGGCCTGTTTATGGAGGCAGGAGACCTTGATAAAGCTTTAATGTACTACAAGGTAAATGGCACAAGTTTATCTACTTGAACTATTGGATTAGTTTGCATCATTCTAATTGCATGTAATCTAGCAATATGAAAGTTGTTCCATGCATTTGTATTGATGTAATGGTAGTTCTGTCATTATAATAGTGGGTTCTTTTGATTTATGTTTTCCCAAGTACTCGAGGCTAATTCATTGTTCTGTTACTTCTGTTATGCCATGTTTTAGTGTTGAGATTCTCCTTGCTTTTATGTACTATTTCTTGTTCATTTCAGTGACCTTTTGTACCGTACTGTATCTTCCATGCCATATATGTTCAAATGATGAAATAGATGTGAAACAACATACAGAAAATACTTTGCCTCCATATTGTTTTAAATGGAGTTTAGAGAAGGAACATGAATTGGCGTGTTTAGTGCATTTTTCTGGTTATACCTAGGCACCAAAGTGCCCAAGTGTGCATATAGTGCTTCTATTATTCTCTGTTGATCAAAATTACATGTCCCACCTCTGCTGCATTTATGCTTTTTAGGAGAACAATAAAGCTGTCTCCACTTGTGTCCTGGAGGCCTGGCGCAGTGGTAGAGTCTCTCCACTTGTGTCCTGGAGGTCCTGGGTTCGAATCAGCCTCTTTGCAAAATAAGCAAGGGAAAGGCTGCCTAGAAATTCCCTTCCCCAGACCCCACAACGTGTGGGAGCTTTCAGCACTGGGTATGCCCTTTTTTAATAAAGCTGTCTCCCAGCAATCAAATTCATTGTGAATGTTTCTTTCCTCACAGGAAGCTGTTAAACTTAAGCCATCTTTTGCTGATGCATATCTTAATCAAGGGAATGTTTACAAGGTAAGTTTTATAGGGCACAAATATCCTGCAAAAGAACCTAGGGACAACTTTAATTTTCTTGCATCTTATTCTTTTGGTTCTCCAGGCTATGGGAATGCATCAAGATGCCATTATGTGTTATCAGCGTGCATTGCAGGCACGTCCTGACTATGCAATGGCATACGGTGAGGCTTCACAATTCTCAACAATTTATTCTTTCTTTCCATCAGGGTGCAATTCTCTTTCTCCAAAAAAATCTGAACTTTTAGCAAAATAATACATGTAAGTACTAATTAAATACTATTGTTTGAGTTCATTCATTTAGATATTCATCATGGGTGAGATATGAACAAGCTTACAAGAGAATGGTCATTTCTTTACCTTCAAAGTAGAGCCTTAATATGCCTCGTAATACAAAGGTAGGTGGAACATTTTCATGCAGGTAATCTTGCTACCATTTACTATGAGAAAGGCCAGCTTGATATGGCAATTCGTTGTTACAATCAAGCCATTGTCTGCGACCCCCAGTTTGTTGAAGCATACAATAACATGGTTAGTCGTCAGACCACATCTTGTCAACTAATATACATGTGTATAAAATGAGTAGTTGGTCTGATAGTTTTTATCTTTGTAGGGCAATGCACTTAAAGATGCTGGAAGAGTGGAAGAAGCAATCAACTGCTACCGGGTATGTTTTCTTGCTTCCTCCGTTTTACTTGTTTTATTGTGGCTCTGATTGTGACCGAGATCTATTTGTGCAGTCGTGCCTTGCCCTCCAAGCAAACCACCCACTAGCTCTTACCAATTTAGGAAACATATATATGGAGTGGTGAGGTTTTTATGTTTGCATGTTCTTAACATTTTAGTGAAATAGTATTTCCAATGACCTTGAAAATATGATACTAAGTTCTCTGGCTAAAATAATACTGCAGGAACTTGATAAGTGCTGCTGCTTCATTTTACAAAGCAGCTATATCTGTGACATCTGGATTATCTTCTCCACTTAACAGTTTGGCTGTCATATACAAGCAACAGGTACCTTGCATGTGGTTTTATGAAGCATGGGCTATTACTTATGTCAATCTCTATTTTCTCTATATTCCAGGGGAACTATGCCGATGCCATCACTTGTTATACTGAAGTACTTCGTAGAGATCCTACGGCAGCTGATGCACTAGTAAATCGAGGGAATACATTCAAGGAGATTGGTAGAGTAAATGAAGCAATTCAGGATTATATTCAGGCTGCAACAATCAGGCCAACAATGCCGGAAGCCCATGCCAATTTAGCCTCAGCTTACAAAGACAGGTATTGCACGGAGCTGAATCTTATGTATTGCTAATACAATACAACAACAATAACAACAACTACAAGGCCTTTGTCCAAGCATGTTGGGGTAGGCTAGACATGAAACCCAATAATTTTATTTTTATTTTTAAAAAAATAAGTGAAGTGAATCTTATGTATTGCTAATGTACCCTTCTAATTTCTGGTATCGTTTTTTTTGTTTTGTTTTCTGCTGTTTAAGTATTGGACAATGTATTTTTTCTGCAGCGGACATGTAGAAACAGCTATAGTCAGCTATAAACAGGCTCTCCAGCTGCGTCCTGATTTTCCCGAGGCAGCCTGCAATCTTCTGCATACTCTACAGGTAACTCTTCATGCTTTTATGGAGCATAAGGATTAAAAAATAAGGTTGTAAATGACCCAAAGAGTGCCCGGTGCTAGTTTCTTGGTCCTGACGTGTGTTTGTCACATTTTTGAAAATAGCTCATGTAGCGACCTGAAAACCTTGCATAAGAGTAGGCTTTCTTTTACATTCTTTTTGTTCAAGATTGCTGACGATGTTGCTTTCATTGTTCTGTATGGTTGCGGTTTCGGGCGAGTGACTTAACCCTTTTCAGAGGGATATCTTCTAAATTATGACATATTCATTTGGATTTTTGTAGTGTGTCTGCGACTGGGAGAACAGAGATACCATGTTTCATGATGTCGAGGAAATTATTAGAAGGCAAATAAAGGTTAGCCTTTTTCATTATAAGTAGGAAAGAATGAAATTCCATTTTTTGGGGTATATCCTTCAACTCTCTTTTTTTCTCATGTCTGTCTTCTTTAGATGCAAGTACTTCCAAGTGTGCAACCTTTCCATGCTATTGCTTATCCTATTGATCCCATGCTTGCCTTAGAAATAAGGTGTGTACTTCTATATACTAATGCAGCTATATATATATATATATATTATGGTGCTGTTTTCTTACATAATCAATACTGTAATATCTTGTTTTATTATTATTTATCTTTTTTTTGACAGCCGTAAATATGCTGCTCATTGTTCCTTGATTGCTTCGCGTTTCGGACTGGCTCCATTTGTGCATCCACCATCTATTCCAGTAAAAGCGGAGGGTAAACACTGCCGACTTAGGGTGGGGTATGTGTAAACTCTTTCTTGTGAATCGGTAGTTGAATTGGAAGGATCCTCGTAACAGCAGAATAATTGGGATCCTCATAATACAGATATGTGAGTAGTGATTTTGGGAATCATCCCCTGTCTCATCTCATGGGTTCAGTATTCGGAATGCATGACCATGACAATATTGAGGTTACTTCATTTCCATTGGCTCCTTCCCCTTTCTTTTTTATGCTTATTTCTGTTGCGATGTACTCAAATCATACTCGTGGATGGCGCAACAGGTGTTCTGCTATGCATTGAGTCAAAATGATGGTACTGAATGGAGGCAACGTATTCAGTCTGAGGCTGAACATTTTGTAGACGTGTCTTCCATGACCTCTGATATGATTGCCAGACTTATCAATCAAGACAAAATACAGATATTGATAAATCTTAATGGCTACACGAAGGTAACAAGTAATGATTGTACATTTGGAGTATACATCACATCTTTTGGTGCTTGTTTATGTTGAGTGCCCAATGCTTTGCATCCCATGGATGCCATTATCCTTCTGTGCGTGTGCATTTTCTTCATTCTTTGTTTCGAGGACCGTGGTTGATACTTACTTGACATGTGATTTTGGCATTATCTAGATCTACTGCTCTAGAATTAGAAAACCTTGTATGAAATCATTTGTAATGTTGGGATGTGTTGAAATTTTGTAGTATTTTCAAAATATGATGTCTTGTCCATGTAAAACTTTATGCAGATCTGTAGGGGTCCTACTGTCCTTCAGTTGCTATTCACCTCCTGATTATATACTTGTGATTTGGACAGGGAGCTAGGAATGAAATTTTTGCATTGCAGCCATCACCTATCCAGGTTTCATACATGGGGTTTCCGGGTACAACTGGTGCTGCATATATAGACTACCTTGTCACGGATGAGGTATGTTAGCGTCTGAGGCTCTAGCCTTAATATTTACTTGGCTTAAGTTTTTACTGAATGTTGTCTTTCAAATGATCCTGCAGTTCGTTTCTCCAACTTCCTATGCACATATATATTCGGAAAAGCTTGTCCATTTGCCTCATTGTTATTTTGTCAACGACTACAAACAGGTTTTTCCTCATGTTTAATAATGTTCTCTTTTCCGTTTATCATTGATATGGTTTATGATTTTTTACTGTTATGCCAGAAAAATCAAGATTGCCTCTCTCCTATATGTCCACATAAAAGATCTGATTATGGGTTACCCGAGGATAAATTTATTTTTGCATGCTTCAATCAGCTTTACAAGATGGACCCAGAAATATTTGATACATGGTAACTGTCTGCTGTATAACATGTCTCTGATGTGTACACAAATATGGCATTCATTCCATTGTTGAATTCGTCATGGTGCTCTTATTGATCTAGTGTTTACTCGGATAAATTTTATTTTATTGTATTTACTATACTAACCTTTATTGATGATACACCCTACTTATTCTTCAGGTGCAATATTCTCAAACGTGTTCCCAGTAGTGCGTTGTGGCTCTTAAGGTTCCCAGCAGCTGGTGAAACCAGAGTAAGAGCACGTAAGTGGATTAAAGATGCTCCTGTTTACTTTTAATTTTGTTATTTCCGCCAGGTAAAATAAAATTTCAAATCAAGACCATAGTTTGACATCTATACACCCCCCCAAAAAAATTCTACAGATGCTGCTGCTAGAGGAGTAAGACCAGACCAAATCATATTTACAGACGTTGCCATGAAAAATGAGCATATACGCCGCAGTGTACTGGCAGACCTTTTCCTGGACACGTATGCAGTTCTTGTGATTGTTCTTTCAATTTATAAGCACACAGCTTAAAACTATTTGACATTTTCTTTATGAATTTCACTGCTTAGCCCCCTCTGCAATGCGCACACAACTGGAACTGATATACTTTGGGCGGGCTTGCCAATGATCACCCTGCCACTAGAGAAAATGGCAACCAGAGTAGCTGGTTCCCTCTGTGTCGCTACTGGGCTAGGGGAGGAGATGATTGTCAGCAGGTATATATTGGATCAAAAATATATATTGCAAACAAACTTTATGAAGCCTTAAATTTTGTTTTTGGTTCTAACAGCACGAAAGAGTACGAAGATAGAGCAGTAGACCTTGCACAAAATCCGGCGAAGCTCCAAGCGTTGAAAAATAAGCTTCAGGAAGTTCGTATGACTTGCCCATTATTTGATACATCTAGATGGGTATGTTCTCTCAAACATTATCCCTGCTAACTTTTATCATGGTGATGATCTTGAATCTAAATTTAGCTTATGATAGGACCGCATGAAAAGTAGCAATTTATGTGCCAGAATCCTAGTCTTATTTTTTTTTCTTTTTTTCCTTTGTTCTATCTCTTCTCTCTTTTACTTCATTGATATTGGGTTTCATGTCTAGCCGACCCTAACATGCTTGGGATAAATGCTTGGGATAAATGCTTAGTTGTTGTTGTTGTTGTTGATGATGATCTTGAATCTAAATCAACTCTAAATGTATACCGTCCCAGGTGCGCAATCTTGAAAGGGCTTACTACAAGATGTGGAATCTTTACTGCTCCGGTCGCCACCCTGAGCCGTTCAAGGTGAAAGAAGATGACACCGAGTTCCCATTTGATCGCTAACAAGATTGCATCACCGGCTCTGTAAATAAAGTGAGAGTTGTAGCATACTAGCATGTGACCGCTCCAGGTGCTTGTTTGACGCCGCCTGTTCTGCGTGCAATCACCTCTGTGGAGGCTAACCATTGTGTACACTTAAAATGATTGGATGGCTAGTCTATTCCTGTCACTATTGTTTGCGAAGTCTATTTATTAGTATTGAGGCATTAGCTGTGCAAGGTTCAATCCAAAAGCGCTAATTTGTGTTGAACTATCAAACTTATGCTACAGAGGTATTTCTGCATGAATCCGAGCGCACAACTTAATATCTGGTCAAAATGTAACCCTTAACCTTGACTAAACTCTGCACAAGGTTTATGACATTGGTGTAACCACTGTTGTCGATGATAGCACTACAAGAGCTTTGGAATTGAGAGCTTTAGCGGCTGAGAATGTACACTATCCTGCTACGCCAGGCATCAATCTATTATCTTAATATTTGATTAAAAAGAATCGCTATATTCCTTCTCAGGACTAGAAATCGCAACATTAATGTAAAAAGGAAAAAGATTACTCATCACTTCCATTAAGAAAGACATAATATATACATATTTGAAATAACCATAAATCTCTTCATAGTATCCGGTACATGTTTATTACCCACCATGGACTTAAAAGAAAAGTTGATCCAATATTATCCTGTACGTGTATTGAATGCTGACCTAAGCGAGCCATTAGAATATAGATGATGGAGAGCAAGTATACCTATCTGACCTCAAAGTAGAGCAGAGATAACATGACGACTATAAGGCCCTTTAGGTGATGTAGTTATACATAAATATTATTACATATTTGATACAAGTCTTGCGAATATGCCAACTGTCCCCCAACTAGTTCATATTGATTGTCAGATTATATCAAAGAGGTGTAAAAACACGTCCACACTGCAATTTTATTTCCTTATAACACACGCTTATTATAGAATCAACACTTGATATTTGTTATTACATAATAAATTTCAGCTTCCTCATAGCTCTCAGCTCACAGATAGAATAAATTTTTCAGTAATCCACAACTGAACCAAACACACCATAATTTTCACCTCAACCCCTCCCGATGCATATAGATTCTAGTGGATATGCATATATCCAAACGATCCCTCGGGGGTTTAGGGGGCTTAGGCACCGTGTAGCATACAACCGTAGGATCAGGAACTAATCTCAACATATGGGCTTTAAGGATAGGCCCTTTAATTTCAAAGTTCATTTTGCCCTAAGGCCAGGGGTTGCATATGGGCTGAGCCCGCAGCGGGCCCACCTGTGGCGCATCCATCGCAGCCGTCCGATCCGCCTCCGCGCCACTGAACCCTAGCCCGTGGCGGACCTATATAATCGAGCCTCAAAGCTTGCCTGCGAGGTTGAGCAAGCGGCGGCGCAGCGCAGGCACGCGGCACCGCGGCAGCAGGAGAGGGAGAGAGGAGAGCCGCCGCCGTCGCCGCCACCATGGGTAAGCCTCCTCTCCTACCTCGTCGGCCACCGAGCGCCCTTCTCTTTCTCTTCGCTGTCGTTCGCTGATGGCCTGGGCGCTGCCGCGGTTTGTTCGTCGCAGGTATCTCACGTGACTCGATGCACAAGCGCCGCGCCACCGGTGGCAAGCAGAAGGCGTGGAGGAAGAAGCGAAAGTGAGTGCCCGACTACCCTCCTCCAGATCTCTCTAGATGGGACTGTTCTCAAGATCTATAGGATGGATTCGTTCTTACGACCCAGCTTCCTCGCTGTATGCGAGGTTACTGCTAAATAGAACGGTTTATTTCCTTGGGGATAGTTGCTCGTATGTGAGCGCATACATGAGACCGTATCACATGGCAGTATTTTTAGTGAACAAAAGAACTGAATGGTGCACGGTGATACATGCTACCTAGACGCTTGATTGGCTGCTCTGTAAAAGGAATAGATCTTAAGCCTGTTGATCCTGATCATTGGTGCAAGTCTTCTAGATTGTTTGCTTGCTCAACATGCCACTTTATTTATAGAAAATGCTCATCTCATGCTTTTCCTCGCTTCCTCATCATTTGCTATTTAGCTGTTATATTTGACATAAAGGTGAGTTTTACTGTACATTCAGGTCGTCTACGAATGTTCGACTTTAGTAGCTGATGTTTTCTAGTTTTGGCTGCTTCTGCAACTTTTGCTGGATCATAATGCAATGCTGTAGATACTAATGTTATAATTCAATCTAGATTTGATGATGCTTTAACTTTCATCATTACTGATGCAGGTACGAGCTTGGCCGCCAGCCAGCTAACACCAAGCTCTCCAGCAACAAGACAGTGAGGAGGGTGCGTGTCCGTGGAGGTAATGTGAAGTGGAGGGCTCTCCGCTTAGATACTGGAAACTACTCATGGGGAAGTGAAGCTGTGACCCGCAAAACCCGTATCCTTGATGTGGTCTACAATGCATCCAACAATGAGCTTGTGAGGACTCAGACCCTTGTTAAGAGCGCCATTGTGCAAGTTGATGCTGCCCCCTTCAAGCAGTGGTACCTCACCCACTACGGGGTAGAAATTGGTAGGAAGAAGAAGGCCTCTGCTGCCAAGAAAGAGGGTGCTGAGGTATTTAATTTATGATATAGCACAATTTGCCTGTTTGGAGTATGGTGACCGTTCCTTATTGCATTTCTCTTGATTCCAACCCACTGCATCAAGTTTTGGTTTGTAAATTCAATTAAAACTATCAAGTGTATCAATTTTGAGATAACTCCTCAAATATAACTGCATCCTGTTTTCATTTTGCCACGTCACCTGGTTTCCTTTCGAGCTATAGTTTGACTGATATTTTTCTTATGCACCTGTAATCAACTTAAGTAGTTTCTGATACTTAATTAGGTGGGTATTTTGATATGGTTTCTACCACGATACATCTTGTAATAAAATCTCCAATTTGCTTACTGTGCTCTTTGAGCGGTTTCTTAAATCACTTTCTGCCACATGGTTTGGATTTTCTATTTAACTTACACAGTGCATTCCTGTTGTATGTTGTCTGCCACATGCTATTATTTTCTAAACAAAGGATGATAGAACTGGGTACATATCCTTCTAAAGCTATGGGTTTGAAATTGTTGGACTTCAATCTTATGCTCTAATTTTGAAATAGTATCATTATGAAAGGAATTTTCTTTCCTCTGATTGTTAGGTCACAAATTTGATCTTTTATTGTCATTTATTTACAAGCACAGGAGGGTGAAGCTGCTACTGAGGAAGCTAAGAAAAGCAACCACATCCAGAGGAAACTTGAGAAGCGCCAAGAGGGACGCACGCTTGACGCCCATATTGAAGAGCAATTTGGCAGCGGAAGGCTGTTGGCCTGCATTTCTTCTCGCCCCGGGCAGTGTGGACGTGCTGATGGGTAAGAAAAAGATCTGATATTTGCAAATTTCCTGCATACTGATGTATGTCGACAGGGTTGCATTTGTAAGTTTACATAAATAGGTGTGGAAATAATGCAAATACAACTCTTATTTTATTGAGTGTTGAGCTTTCACTTTTCAGCTATATCCTTGAGGGTAAAGAGCTGGAGTTCTACATGAAGAAACTCCAGAAGAAGAAGGGCAAGGGTGCTGCAGCTTAGAACGCAAGTAATCTGCTGTTTGTTCAGAGCCAGGAGAATTGCCCTCGTGTTACCTGGATACTGTTAGTTTTGTCGAGGTATTCTGTGTTATGTTTTGCAGACAAATGTTATTTGGTCCTGGAAACGAACTGGAGAGTGTTTCTGTGTCCTGGATCGTAGATTAATGTGTACTTGTGCCGACTAGTTCATAATTTTGACAGCTATTCCAGTTGAATCGCATGCCCAACTTTCCTTTGATGTCACCTGGTGTTTTTGCTGGAAATGTATTGTCCTTGGAGCGTTGATCTGGTTCTCAGGTTCTCGTGCTTCCACATCCTTGTGGGCTGCACTAATGGTGTGCTTAGATTCTTTGACATGGGTAGGTCGCCCCTCGATCGCATCAGGAAAAGCCTTTGGGAATAGATCCCCTGTCTGTCTTCGTACGACACGCGGGGCGCGACCCCCGGGAACCGAACCTGCCCCGGGTTTCGTCCTGGCCGTGGAAGTGGAAGCGCACCCGGGGGAGGAGAATCTTCGGCACATGTAGGTAGATCGCGGACCAACTCTGGTCACCGGCAGCGCTAGCTCCGGCTGCTTTTCCCACGAGGAAATTGCTTAGCGAGCACTAAACGACGTGATCCCGGTATCAGACACGGGTTCTGTAGCGTGGGGGCGTGGCAGCTTGTAGCTACTCTCGTTCCAAAACTTCAGTCGCATACGGCGGCCTGCGCATGCGCCTAGGATTAGCTTCCTGGCCTGCCCCAGTTTATGTATATGTGTGTATATATATGCAGCTTGCGTTATCTACACTTTGCTTGGAGATGAATCAATGCCGCCCGCGTTTGCAGAACCCACTCGGTCGACTTGTACTGATTGGCAAAAAGTTAGTAGCTCTACCCGCCTCCAGATTCCAGCTGCGACGAACGAACGTGTCTCGGTACATACAGCTTGATGCACGAACTTGGTAACGTGGGACCGGCCAATCGATCTAGAGAGTAGAGACTGAATAGGGTACGTGTGCGCTAGTGCAGTGGCTACACGTAAAGCTCGGTTTCGTTAGTATTCCAACACCAGTCGAGGACTTATTATTAGCCACTAGCTAGTACTCCACGCCATCTCGGTTGCCACATGTATATCGTCTTTCGTTTTTTTTAAAAAAATGTATAGGTAGATGTGTAGGTCTGTGCCTGCCGCCGTCGTTAGTTACCGACTCGACTGGCCACTCACTACTCCCTTGGCAGCACCAGTCGACAAATCTTAGCTTATATATACGGGGGAAAAAGAAAAAAACGACCGAGGAACGACGTTCACGAGAGTACAAGTAGTCATCGGCATTGCTCCCTGTACTTTTGCCTGCTCGAGTACGCTCCTGATGCCGTCGTTCCCTCGCCGTCGTCGGCTCCGTCCACGTACGTAACAAGCTAGGCCGCGCCGGCCTGCTGCAGGATCGTGCCATCTTTGCGGTAGGCAGGCGGTTCCGTGCAACCGCAAGACGCCCCCCCCCCCCCCCTGCAAGGGGATCATATCGATCGGAGCCGGACCCCATGTGCGTGCGTGTCGTGCGTGCATGATTGCGGACACCATGACGTATATAGCATTATTGCCGGCCAGAAAGCGCGTAGTGTTTCCTTTTGATCATCTTCTCGGTGGACCATGTTCCAGTCCAGGGCCCGCTGATGTCTCGGCCAGCGCTAGCTGCACTATATATCTACAGGTCGACCGGTGATATGGCTAGCGTCGGTTCAGTACTAGAGCACACTGTAAGGTAAGCTAAAGATGGTCCTTGTACCTGTTTAGGCTCCCAGCTCTCGAGTCGCTTGTATTGTATGATGAAACTATCGACCACAGCCGAGTCGCGGAGGTCCCCACACTTCAACGAGCGACATCATCACGATCTTGCTCGCATAACATTTCTCATCCCAGCTGACACTGTAGCATGCAGTCGGTCGGGGTCGGGGCTCATCCGAACTTTACTTGACCAGCATTTTCTGACACGGACACCGCGCCGGGCCGGCCGCGCAAGTCCAACCCAGTGTGCCGTCTGGAAACGCATCTCGCCTAGCCTTGGGCCCTGCCGGTGCTTTCCTGCTGCTGTTCTAGTACCAGGGATTAGAGGAGAGTCAGCTGGCGCCCGGCTGTCCGGCCACGCGTCAGCTGCACGACGTGCTGCCACGTGGGCGGCCGGGCCGCCGGTAAAAAAAGCGGTTCTGCTCGGCGGGCGGCCCCCCCCCCGTCCCGCTCAAGCAGCAGCACGGCGTGGAGGTCCCCGTCCGCCGCTCGTGATGACGTGGCGCGCGGCCGAGGGCGCTGGTCGCTCCGGGGGAACCCCGTGTTGACTCTTCAGCGTAGGGCTCGCGTGTCAACCAAGGAAGTAACCGACCGTTTCCTACTGTACCTGCGTAGCTTATCATGACACCCGATGACGTCTCGGCCGTCTCCCGCCCGCGCGGATTCTGAGGCTCCACGTCAGGTAAGAACACGGAACGCGTGATAGTAAGTACTGGTTGGTATCCGTGACGAAACGAAACGCAACGAAACCGGCGAAAAAAGAGGCTCGCTCATTGACGGATACGGGCGCGTACCGGTAACACGTCCAGGTCACCTCGTCCCAGCCCGAGTTGCGTGTCACAGTAATTAACCCCTCGCGCGGTGGATGCGTATCGATGACGTCGCCGCCGAGCTAGAGCTAGACACAAGAGTATGGCGCAATCCTCTTCCCACGCCGAATGAACCGTGGTTGACTAATCGCATCACATGCTCCAGGCCCAGCACCGTGCGTTATTATAGACCTATGCAAACGGCACCATCATCTTGTCATGCCCTTGTTTGATCACCCGGCATAGAAAACGAGGAAGGTTTACTTATCACCAACGCAACGCAACGCAGGTCCCAAAATAAATTAACTGGTAGTAGTACTACGAGTTCTCATCCGCACTCTTTCTGTTTTTTTTCTTATAAACAAATACTTAGTTCTGAATTAATTAATATTTAGAACATAAATTTTAGTTTAATTTAAACTAAATTAGCTGTCCTAAATGTCAATTAATTCAAAACGGAGGGAGTACAACAACAATAATGATTTTGTTCAAAACACATCGAGATAGACTTAATATTTATAATAGAATAAAATCTATAATTTTTACAATCTAATTAAGTTATTATCCTAACCATAATACTTTAATAACAGAAAGATTATATATGTATCTGAAAGAATATCTATGTATATGATGTTTGTTATTGATAAACCGCTCCAGCGGTGCACCATACGTCGCCCACAACCCTGTGCGGCCCCGCCGTCGCGGACCAGGGGACCCACCACCGCATAAACCCGCCACTTAATCTCATTAACACTCCGCCGCGCATCACCACTACTACCACTCCGTCCCCTGTCCTCCACCGGCCGCTTCCTTTCCTTTCCGTTCCCCTTCCCTTCCCTCCTCACCGACGCCCATGCCCGCCGGCGCCCGGCCCGAAAAGCCCGACCCCTTCCCCGACCGCGACGAGGCCCGGCGGCACGAGCCGTGTCGCTGTTAGCAGGCCGCGTGGATGGCGAAGCCGACGCCGGCGGAGGAGGCGGCGGCGCTGCGGCGCCGGCTGAGGAGGCTGGTGGCCGCGGTCGCGGCGGGGAGCGCCGACGACGAGGCCTTCGACGAGGCGGCGGAGGCGCTCGCCGCGCTCAGGGACGCCGAGCTCGGGACCCGCAAGGACCACCGCGCCGGCGCCGGCGCGACGGCCGGAGGGAGGAAGGAGGCCGCCGTGCCGGAGCAGTTCCTGTGCCCGATCTCCTCCGAGATCATGAGGGACCCCGTCGTCCTCTCGTCTGGCCAGGTAATCAATCCATCCCGACCCCCCTTCGCTGGCCCTCGTCGTCGGACTGGATTGCCCGGCCCTTTCAGTGCTTAAAACCGCGGTCGTTGATTTGGATCGGGAGGTTTTCTATCTAGGTTTCAAACCGCCGTCCGGTCCGTCGTCAGATTGGTAATCCGTCTGGCGAACGAAGAGCGTCTAGCGTCAATGCGATTTTTTATTTTATCTTTTTTGGATCCTTCTACCAGCCATCGAGAGGATCGATTCTGATACCCTCATCCGTTCCCGGAGCTACTGCTGCTGCGACGTCTCAACCGTCGAGCCTGACGGATTTAAATTCTTGCGGTGTTCCAGCAGCTTCTCAAGATACCTCCACCTGTCCCTTTCCTGCTCCCGACAGCTTTGTTGCTTTCTCCCGATTTCCTCCTGTACCAACTCTCGCTCGTGATCCTACTACTACTAACTACTACTACTACCTCGCTGCTCATCTTCCGTGACGCGACTGCGTTTGCTGAGCAGAGTTCTCAACATATTCTAATGAACCGCTACTGCATAGGGATTTTCCTGTTGCCCGTAGGTTATTCTGTTGAGGCGAGGACTAGAACTCTCTCTTTCGACTCTCCTGTTACTCCTGCCTTTCGGATTATCTGCTGAACGTTCTTCACGCAGGAGCTGAATGTTAGTACTTTTTATTTCACCGAGCAGTAAATTACAGAGTTTAATGGCATTAAACTGTTACTACTCCGTTCCTGATTCTCTCATTATTATATTTGTCCTTTCTCCATGGCAAGTACCCAGAAACGAGACCATGTGGCGTTTCATCCTCTTTGCCACGCAACCGCGTGTCCACCTGCTGCCCCCATCCCGTTCCAGGGATAAAGTCACGTGATCCGGTTTTATTACCTGGATTTGGAGTCGGGATTTAAATTTATTCATGTAGAAAGAAAAAAGGAGTAACTTTCAGAAACGACGTACCTATAGCTCTGACTGTCTGACGCCCCTATCCTAGGACATTGCATGTGGTCTGGGGTTATTGCAATCGCTTTGTTCGCTCGCCGTTCCTCTTCTCTGCACCTTTTCGCGTGGGCAAATCACAAAAAAATATTCGGCTATTACTTTACTGGACTCGAATCTCATCTTTCTGTCGGTGATAGGAGCAGAGTACCGTGTCAATTGAATGAACCCTTCTGATATTTTTGGTCGGCTATTGATGCCATGCCATCGCGTTGGTCGTTGTTAGCTGTAAATTTCATGCCCAGTGTTTAACTTTGTAGCTTGATTTAGTTCTTTCATGCCCAGCATTACCATTGTAGCTTGATTTAGTTCCTAGTTGTGATAACATCTTTGTTGAGGTTGTTTGACAACCAAAATATGCCAAAACAAGAGGTGAACCTACAAAGGGCATCGTATGTTGCATCAAGTACAGAAAATTGCGTTTATGAATTTACACATGTTTGTATTATGGTGTTCACATGGAAAAAAAACACAACTGATATTTTATGCTCTTTAACCGCTTGAAGAGTTGCTCTCTTGGATGATAGTTCTACTAGTAGTTTTTGAACCCTGCATCTGTCGCTTTCAAAGATGTGCTGTATGCCATCCTAGCGCTGCAGTATTGACTCAGTCCTACCTTGTCGGTGTGTCTTATTCAAAATTTATTCCTTAGTTCAGGAACCGGAAGAGTTACTACACGTTCTAAAATTTTCTTGTAAACACTCTAGAATCTGGCAGGTCCTGCTTAAATCCTTATTCTCAGCTCCTAGTCTCCGATGGAATAAATATGATGGATGAAATTTGGTATTGTATTCTTTTCTCTTTCCTAAGAAAACATTATACCGCTGCTCTTCAGAATAAATAGGTCAGTTCACACAATAACAACAAAGCCATTTAGCCCCAAGTAAGTTGGGGTAGGCTAGAGGAGACCCACAAGATCCAATACAAAAAGACAAACAAAAATAAAGGAAGACGGAAAGAAAAAAGAGAAAAAAATCAATATGAAATAGGTCAATTCATACTTTGAACAAATTCTTACTATTGTATACCAGACTCACTTTTTTGGTTATGGTCCCATATTTGGCACTACAGAAGGGCAGACCTGGCGCAGTGGTAGAGTCTCTCCACATGTGTCCTGGAGGTCCTGGGTTCAATCAGCCTCCTTGCAAAATAAGCAAGGGGAAGGCTGCCTAGAAATTCCCTTCCTCAGACCCCACAACGTGTGGGAGCTTTCAGCACTGGGTATGCCCTTTATGCCCTGCCCATATTTGGCACTACGCATCAATGATTGATAGGTTTGACAGAATTCTCTTTATGTGATGATTGTGGACCTGACATTGACATTCTGTATTGATGCACTCATATCTTTTTGTTTGGCATGAATCCAAAGAATGACTTGCATCATAATGGTTAATAAAAATCATAATCAATCAGTGTGTTACTGCTACATAGAAAATACTATTATGCTTGCGGAAAGGTTATGTCATTATGAATTTGTTTGATTAATATCAGTTGTCTCTACCTGGGTTTATAAATTCTATTTGAATCATCTTTTGTACTGTAGGACATATATATTCTTTAAATAGTTATAATATGCAAGCTTGAGGTAACTATTGTACTCCTTGTGCAGACATATGACCGTCGCTTCATCCAAGAGTGGTTAAATGCTGGGAATAGGACATGTCCACAGACTCAGCAAGTTCTTTCAAACACAATCCTGATACCAAACCACCTCGTGAGAAGCATGATCTCACAGTGGTGTACAGAAAACGGGGTCACTCTGCCACCAGTTGAGAACCAAGAAGAAGATCTGCTCACGAACAATGAGCGGAAGACTTTCAGTAAATTATTCGACAGGATTGCATCGGCATCAAACATATCTGAGCAAAGGGAAGCTATTAAAGATCTCAGGCTTCTGACTAAGTGCAACAGCTCACTACGAGCAGCCATTGGAGAGAAACCAGATTCAATCTCACAAATGATTTCTGTTCTATCCAACCCAGAACTCGAACACAACGAAGAAGTTGTAGAGGATATGGTGACAACAATACTTAATCTTTCAATCCATGAGAGCAACAAGAAGATAATTGGAGAGGACCTGCTAGCAATTCCATTCCTCATAAGGGCCTTGCAGTCAGGAACTATGGAGGCCCGCAGCAATGCTGCTGCTGCTATCTTCAGTTTGTCTGCCCTCAACAGCAATAAGGCGAAGATTGGTGAACTAGGTGCGATGAGACCTTTGGTGGATCTCCTCGAAGATGGCAGCGTGATAGCAAAGAAGGACGCAGCATCAGCTATCTTCAATCTGTGCATGCTGCACGAGAACAAGTCGAGAGCTACAAAAAGTGGGGTCATCGACGTGACCCTGAAGGCCATCAGCGAAGACTCGCTCGTGGACGAGTACCTGGCCATCCTCGCTCTTCTATCGAGCGACCACGAGACGGTGGAGGAGATTGGCGAGACAGGCGGCGTGTCTTCCATGCTCCGCATCATAAAGGAGGACCAGTGCAAGCGCAACAAGGAGAACGCGGTGGCGGTTCTCTTCTCCATCTGCATGTACGACCGCAGGAAGCTGCGGGAGGTTGCGGAGGACGAGAAACTGAGCGGGTCCTTGGCCTCGCTTGCGCAGAACGGCACCTCCAGAGCGAGGCGGAAGGCCGCCGGGATCCTGGAGAAGCTGAGAAGGATCATGATCCACACGCATCACTCCTGCTAGTGCTCTGTCGGCAGCCCGCAGCTATGTGTAATTAGATGAATAAGACCCGTGTTCGTCTGGTGTATATATTGAGCTGTGCTGCGTATACATATATATAGCTACCCTTTGGTCTTTTGGTACATAGTAGTACGAGGTTACAGTTTCGGTCCTCCAAAGTGGTTTTCCTTCTGAAAACTGTTCATGTTCATCCCAAAATTCGGAGTTCACATGTTTCTCCAAGGCTTTTTTTATCCGAGACGTCTTTCTGCAGCTTACAGGCACATTTGTTTTAACGATTTTTTTTTTTGCTTCCACAAGAGGGGTGTTTTGGTTTGATCATGATGCATTTAGACGTGTGTCTTTGAACACTACCCGTGCTAGATCGTTCGGTGTGGTGAGACGTGTGATTCACGTGTTGTCGACAAGATTGCTAATCTGCTGATATCTAAATGTGGAAAACCCTTTCCTTTTCGGGCTATCAGGCGTCATCTCTCTCCATATCTTAACCACTGATGATAATAATTCCTTGTTGAGCAAGAAAGATGAACTCAACCGTCAGAATTCTGAAAACCGAAACAGACACGTGTCCTGCTGTTCCAATCAACCCAGAGCGCGCGGATCTACTTGGCCGCAGATATACCGCCGCCGCATACACACTTCCCGGCGGCTCAGCTCCCGCCCTGGGCGGCGCTCCCGGCGCCGCGCTGGCCGCGGGAGCCCGCTTGGCCGTGGCCCCGGCGCCTGCGGGACCGCGTGTTCCTGGAGGAGTTCAAGCGCCGCCGCCGCCGCCAGCTCCGCGAGCTCTGCGGCGCGGTTCGCGTAGACATCGTCGCCGAGCTCCAGGAGCTGCTCTGCGCCATGGTCCTCGCCGAGTGCGTCTACAAGGTTCGTTACGCCCTGCCAGTTCGTTAGGCCCCCGCCTTGATCCGGTTCATTCCTGGTGGATCAGTAGCTCTGTCCAGCCAATTTCGGGTAGCGGTGACCTCTCAGACTGCTCGCACTGGTGCACCTCTCTATATCTGATCTCTAAAAGAATATTCTTACCCTTTTACAGTTAACTCTAAAAGATTCTCAACTTTACAGTTCAATTCACTGCACTCGTGAACCTCTAAATCAAAACTCTATATTAACTATCATCTATTTTATATTACATAAAACAACTAACTCATATTTATATTATTTCATATAACTACATTTATATTAATAATACTACTTTTACAAGTTATAAAAACATCAACTTTATTTTTTTGTTTCCTTCTCTTTTTTTTTCTCTTTTCTCCTTTTCCCTCTCTTCTGCTTTTTTCTTTTTTCTTTATCCCTTTCCCTCTCTCTTTCTTTTTTTCCTTTCTATTTTTTCCTTTTTTCCTTCTCTTCTTTCTTTTTCTTTCCTTTCTTCCTCCTCTTTTCCTTTTTTTTTCTCTTCTTCGCACGTTTACCGGCGCTACAGCGCCCCTGTTAGTTTGCAGTCTGCGTGTGCGATCTGTATTTTACGGGAGCGGCTGGCGGGCGCCGCTGCGCGCGGCCGCTACCGGCACAACCGCTAAATACAGCGGCGTGGCCCGGATAGCGGTCGCCGCTGCGACTAGTCTCAGGGCATGATTACGAGTGGTGCATGTTGCAAGAGGAAAGGAACATTTGCCCAGAATAGCTGGTGTCGAAGTGTGCGGTCGACACTTCCCCTGGGCCTGCACTGGGCAACCCGCGGAGGTTCTTTTTTTCGGAGAGGCTAGTCTCTAGCGGAGAGCTTGCGCAGATGGACGAGTTAGTAAGAGCTTGACACGACAAGTTTTACGTGGTTCAGGCCGCCGGAGCGTAAAACCCTACGTCCACGACGAGCTATGGAGCTAGCTGTATTGCTTGCTGCTCAGGGCCGGAGGTCTGAGCTTGGGGGTGAGTTACAGCTTGAGAGTGTATGGCTAGCGTATGAGTTGCAAAGTGCGAACCCTTGCTATCGACGCCTACCCGAGCCTTTTATAGTCCAAGACTCGGGTGGCTTACAAGGGAAGCCGGGACCCGACAGGTGGTCCCGGGAAGATTGTCTATTATCTACCGTATCTGCAGTTATGCCGGTAGTTGTCTCTGTTCGAAGGCTTCTGAGTCTTCATCTTGCCGCACTGCCCATGCCGCATGCTAGTCGTAGTGGTTGATGACGGCGCAGGCGGCATGGGATGTCTTGTCGCGGTGTTTATTGGCTGACAGGTTCTGACACCGCGCGCCAGTCTGTGATGCGACTGGGCGCAACGACACCTGACAGAAGCGTGCTCCGCGTCTCCGCGTCTTGGGAAGACGCGGGTCTTGAATACCTTGTACGGGCAAGGTATGGAGCGTATTTACGCCCGCTGCCTATCGCTCGGGGCAGGCAGCGTCGCTCTGCTGCCACGTGGCGGGCCCGAAGCCCTTCTCATAGAAGAGGAGGGTCAGCCCCGCGGGGCACGCGGAGCCTCCGGACCTCTCCCCGCGGAGGGGGAGGTCCGGCTTCTGTATGCCACGTGGCGGGCCCGGAGCTCTCCTCTGAGGAGAGGGAGGTCCGGCCCCGCTGGACACGCGGCGCCTTCGGGCCTCTCTCCCGCGGAGGGGGAGGTCCGGCTTCTGTATGCCACGTGGCGGGCCCGGAGCTCTCCTCTGAGGAGAGGGAGGTCCGGCCCCGCCGGACGCGTGGCGCCTTCGGTGCTCTCTCTACGGAGAAGGGCGAGTTCCTTAGGCATTTTCCCCTGTGCGCGGGGGTACCCCATATCGCGGGTACCGACAGTGGCCTCCGGGCTCTTCTCGGGGGAGGTAACGAGCCCGAGGTGAGGCCTTCTCCTACCCGCGCACTTTCTTGTCTTGAGTACTCCCTGTGCTGGCAGGGTTTTGACGGCTTCGGAGTTCAGCCTCTTAGGAGAGGGTGAAGCCTGGCATCGGAGCTCGGCCCGGCTGTGGGGGCGGAGGTCCGGAAGTCATCGGAGCTCAGGCCAGCGACGGGCGTGAGGTCCGGCATCGGCGCTTGCCTCTGAAAGGAGGGCGAGGGCTGGCCTCGGAACTTGGCCCAGCTGCGGGGGCGAAGGTCCGGAAGTCATCGAAGCTCAGGCCAGCGAAGGGCGAGAGGTCCGGCATCAGTGCTCGCCTCTGAAAGGAGGGCGAGGGCTGGCCTCGGAGCTCGACCTGGCTGTGGAGGTGGAGTCCGGAAGTCATCGGAGCTCAGGCCAACGAAGCGCGTGAGGTCCGGCATCAGCGCTCGCCTCTGAAAGGAGGGCGAGGGCTGGCCTCGGAGCTCGGCCCAGCTGCGGGGGCGGAGGTCCGGAGCTGCTCACTGGCCTCCCCTTTCCTGTCCCTTAGTCTCATTTGGCTTACTGTCCCAGGCCGGAATGCGGGGCTTGGGTAATCCAGTGCACTTGGTCCCGGAGGTCTGGCCCCAGCCCCAGTCAGGGTGTAACCGTCCGGCCCCCTGGTACTCAGACCGTAGCGCCGGGAGGCAGAGTGCGCATGCTTTGGGTGCAAGACCGGGCAAAGCAAGGCTCCTGACCCTCCGGTCTAGCGTAGGTCTTTTCTCGGAGGAGACCAACTGGCGGTACAGTACCCTTATAGGGGGAGATCCAAAAGGCCATCGGGCCTCTGGAAGGTACTCCAAGCACTACCGCCTTCGGCAGGACGGCAAATATCGACTATGCATGAGAGCCGGAAAGAGGAGCCGAGTGTACAATGGACGCACACTGTCTAGAGCGTGGGGAGGTGTTCATATAAATTAATGCGTAATTTAAATAAACACCTAAGTAAGCATGGTGAACTTACTGGGTAGCGTCGGAGCGCCTGTCTTCACGCAGAGCGGGTCATGCGTGGCTTCGTCGTACGCCGGACACGGGGGGACCCCCATGGCTATATCAGGGGGAAGCATGGCTTCGGCCCCGCATACCATGTGGAAGGGTAGTTCCCGTGACCCGGCCCTGGGAAGTCCGGCTGGCCCTCGACATGGAGGAGCCGGTATCCCCCGACGGCTCTGGGTGCGCGTCTGCACCGGTTGTGTGGGTCTGCTTGGCGTGGACCTGGCACGCATTGCATCCCTAACCGGTTTGACGGCGTCCAGGTGGCTCTCGGTCAGTAGGAGCCATGCCGGGTGGCTTAACCGACCAACGTGCGGGACGATGCGCGTTCCCAGCACTCGCCTCCTTGGACTACTACGAGCTAATCGCAGCCTTCCTCCTGGGTTATGCACCGCAATAGGATGTCGTGGCGCCACGCCAGTAAAGATACCAGCGCGTAGCACTTAGCCATCCGCACCACCCGTTCAGCGGATGCACGTTCATCAGGAAGGATGTCCTTCAAGGAGTCCCGGACCTCCGTGGTCCATGCATCGGGACTACTTGAGCTTCTGGATCTTGAGCGCTGGGTTGCACGGAGTCCCCAGTGACTCTTACGATCCTTTGGCGGCATACAGGGCCGCCGGGACTGCCTAGCTTCGAGGCACTGGTTCAGCCCCCTTCGCCCGGCTCGGCGGGCCGGGCTGTGGACCGCAGCAACATCCTCTTGAAGACTCCTTCGTGCGCAGGGGCTCTGATGGAGGCTTTCGTTGAGAGGTCGTCAGCTGCGGCCGTGCTAGCGCGCGGTACATGGCGCAGGTCCAAGGCGAGGAAGTCTTTCTCCAACATCCGCACGTGGAGCAGATAAACAGCTAGCTGTGGGTCATTGCAGGGGCATTCACCCTTAACTTGCTTGATAACTAGCTGGGAGTCGCTCTGCGCCAACAACTGGCGAGCGCCCAGAGACAGGACTGTCTTTTAGGCCAAAGATGAGTGCTTCATACTCTGCCAAGTTGTTGGTTGCCTTGGAATTGAGACGCACCATGTACCCAGACTGCTCCCCCGATGGCATGAGGAGCAGTACGCCGGCACCGGCCCCCTGCTTTCGCGAGGAGCCGTCGAAGAAGAGCGTCCAGTGAGGCCCGGTGAAGACCGGAGCTCGGTACTTTGGTTCACCGTCTTCGCGGCCCCCTGGGTCAGCCTTCATTGGCGTCCAATCAGCCACGAAGTCAGCCAGTGCTTGGCTCTTGGCTGTCTGACGTGGTCGGGAGCTCAGCTTGAACTCCGCCGTCTTCGGGCTGTCTTCCGGCTTCGGAAGCTGGCAGTGAGTGCCAACTCCGCCCTCCGGCTGCTCTGGCGCACTTGTCCGCCAGGCTGAAGATCTCGGAGGCATCGCAGACCTCTCTGGTTGCAAGCCTCTCAAGCATCTTCTCGTCCCGGACACTGTCGAAGTGCCGCCACCACAGAAACACTTTGAATATGCGGAATGGTGTTGCGTACCTGGGAGAACCGTTGGATGAAGGAGCGCAGCGACTCCCCAGGTTGTTGCTTGATGGCGTGGAGGTCAGGCTCCGTGCCGGGACGGGTGTAGGAGCTGCCGAAGTTGGCGATGAACTGTCGGCAGAGCTCTCCCCAGGAAGTTATGGAACCCTGAGGGAGGTTCATTAGCCAAGACCGGGCTGGGCCGGTCAAGGCGACGGGGAAGTAGTTTGTCCATGACGGCCTCATCCCCTCCTGCGGCAAGTACGGCGGTGGAGTGGATCTGGAGGAACCCCGCCGGGTTGACGCTGCCGTCGTACTTCTCGGGCAGGTGCGGCCGAAACTTGCGCGGCCACCTCGTGAAGCGGAGGTGGGGCTCCAGGGCCGTACGTCCTGCCCCTGTTGCTGCAGGCGTTGGTGCCGCGAACGCTTGGTTCGCCGCTGGCACAGTGTACCCCGGTATGGGCAAGGCTGCGCCATAGACCAGGGGCGCCGTTTGCAGGACATATGGCTGTGGCATATGCTGCGTGGCGTATGTCTGGGGCAGAGTTCGTGTGGCGAAAGTCTGCGCCTCAGGCAGGGTTGAGGCAGTCGTCATGCTGACGCCGGCCTCTTGGCTGCGACGCCTTTCTCGTCGCCGCTCGAGGAACACTCGGGCGTCTTGGCCCAGGTGGCATCGTTCCAGCTCAGTCCTCAGGTCCGTCGACGGAAGCCTGGTGGAGCTGGAATCCGCCGTCTGTCCGTCAACCGTCGGCGTGCGCGTCAGCGACACAGCCGGTTGGCCGGAGCGTCATCCCCGCCGAAGTCAAGGGTTTGCGGCGGCGACGACAAGACGGTCTACTTCGCGAATCCACTGCTGGGTCGCTGCCTGAGGCGCGTCTCCAGCAGGCAGATTGTGCAGTAGCACTCTTGCTGTGGCTAGCGCACCCCCGCCGAGTACGCCCAGCGCTACTGAAGACCTAACGTTGGTTGGAGCCTGCATTGCCGGGGTCGGCGCTGCCAGAGCCGGCTGCTGGCTCCCAGTGCAGGTATTGGTGCCGTGAACGCTTGGTTCGCCGCTGGCACAGTGTACCCCGGTATGGTCAAGGCTGCTCCCTAGACCGGGGACGCCGTTTGTGGGGCATATGGTTGTGGCATATGCTGCGCGGCGTATGCCTGGGGCAGAGCTCGCGTGGCGAAGATCTGCCCTTCAGGCTGGGTCGAGGCCGACGTCATGCTGACGCCAGCCTCTTGGTTGCGACGCCTTTCTCGACGTCGCTTGAAGAACACTCGGGCATCTTGGCCCAAGTGGCATCGCTCCAGCTCTGCCCTCAGGTCCGTCGACAGAAGCCTGGTGGAGCTGGAGTCCGCCGTCTGCTCGGCAACCATTGGCGTGCGCATCAGCGACACAGCCGGTTGGCCAGAGTGTCGTCCCCGCCGAAGTCGAGGGTTTGCGGCGGCGACGACGAGATGGTCTATCTCGCGAATCCACTGCTGGGTCGCTGCCTGAGGCGCGTCCCCAGCAGGCGGATTGCGCAGTAGCGCTCTTGCTGCGGCTGGCGCACCCCCGCCGGGTACGTGCAGCGCTACTGAAGACCTGACGCTGGTTGGAGCCTGCATTGCCGGGGTCGGCGCTGCCAGAGCCGGTTGCTGGCTCCCAGTGCAGGTACTGGTGCCGCGAACGCTTGGTTGCGCCTGACACAGTGTATCCCGGTATGGGCAAGGTTGCGCCATAGGCCGGGGACGCCGCTTGCAGAGCACATGGTTGTGGCTTATGCTACGTGGCGTACGCCTGGGGCAGAGCTCGCGTGGCGAAGGTCTGCCCTTCAGGCTGGGTCGAGGCCGACGTCATGTTGTCGCCAGCCTCTTGAGTGCGACGCCTTTCTCGACGTCGCTCGAGGAACACTCGGGCATCTTGGCCCAAGTGGCATCGCTCCAGCTCTGCCCTCAGGTCCGTCGACGGAAACCTGGTGGAGCTGGGGTCCGCCGTCTGCCCGTCAACCGTTGGCGTGCGCGTCAGCGACACAGCCGGTTGACTGGAGCATCGTCCCTGCCGAAGTCGAGGGTTCGCGGCGGCGACGACGAGGCGGTCCACCTCGCGGACCCTCTGCTGGGTCGCTGAATGGGGCGCATCCCCAGCAGGTGGGTTGTGCAGTAGTGCTCTTGCTGCAGCTAGCGCACCGCCATAGTGCACGCTCAGCGCTACAGAAGATCTCACACTGGTCGGAGCCTGCATTGCCGGAGTCGGCGTTGCCGGAGTCGGCTGCTGGCTACCAGCTTGTGCCGACACACTCCGTCCTGAGTGCGTCGACATGTACTCCCCGCTGGACACGGTTCGCCGTGAACGTGGGGGAGGAGAGTTTGCCGCTGAAGGAAGCTTGTTCATCTTCATCGGCGGAAACTCGTCGCGCAAGGGGAAAAGTCCCCCTACCTGGCGCGCCAAATGTCGAAGTGTGCGGTCGACACTTCCCCCGGGCCTGCACTGGGCAGCCCGCGGAGGTTCTTTTTTCGGAGGGGCTAGTCCCTAGCGGAGAGCTTGCGCAGATGGACGAGTTAGTAAGAGCTTGACACGGCGAGTTTTACGTGGTTCAGGCCGCCGGAGCGTAAAACCCTACGTCCACGGCGAGCTATGGAGCTCGCTGTATTGCTTGCTGCTCAGGGCCGGAGGCCTGAGCTTGGGGGTGAGTTACAGCTTGAGAGTGTATGGCTAGCGTATGAGTTGCAAAGTGCGAACCCTTGCTATCGACGTCTACCCGAGCCTTTTATAGTCCAAGACTCGGGCGGCTTACAAGGGAAGCCGGGACCCGACAGGTGGTCCCGGGAAGATTGTCTATTATCTACCGTATCTGCAGTTATGCCGGTAGTTGTCTCTGGTCGAAGGCTTCTGAGTCTTCATCTTGCCGCCCTGCCTATGCCGCATGCTAGTCGTAGTGGTTGATGACGGCGCAGGCGGCATGGGATGTCTTGTCGCGGTGTTTATTGGCTGACAGGTTCTGACACCGCGCGCCAGTCTGTGATGCGACTGGGCGCAACGGCACCTGACAGAAGCGTGCTCCGCGTCTCCGCGTCTTGGGAAGACGCGGCCCTTGAATACCTTGTACGGGCAAGGTATGGAGCGTATTTACGCCCGCTGCCTATCGCTCGGGGCAGGCAGCGTCGCTCTGCTGCCACGTGGCAGGCCCGGAGCCCTTCTCAGAGAAGAGGAGGGTCAGCCCCGCGGGGCACGCGGAGCCTCCGGACCTCTCCCCGCGGAGGGGGAGGTCCGGCTTCTGTATGCCACGTGGCGGGCCCGGAGCTCTCCTCTGAGGAGAGGGAGGTCCGGCCCCGCTGGACACGCGGCGCCTTCGGGCCTCTCTCCCGCGGAGGGGGAGGTCTGGCTTCTGTATGCCACGTGGCAGGCCCGGAGCTCTCCTCTGAGGAGAGGGAGGTCCGGCCCCGCCGGACGCGTGGCGCCTTCGGTGCTCTCCCTACGGAGAAGTGCGAGTTCCTTAGGCATTTTCCCCTGTGCGCGGGGTACCCCATATCGCGGGTACCGACAGCTGGATATAGACTTAGCTGCCTCTTATGTTGCGGGGAGGCGCTAATCGAGTAGGGAAGTCTCTGCATGCATCTAACAATGATGGCATAGTGCCGTACCAAATTCAGTAACTCCGTTTCGGGACAGTTATGTAGGGCTGATGTAGTATTCTTCATCTTGTGCTTTTTACAGGGGGAAAAAATAGCAACATCTTTGAGGTGTTTGCTTGATGTAGTTATGCTCAAGTCTAACCTAACTCAATATGACTCGTGTACATTTTCAGGTTTACAACAATCACATACATTTAGCTTAAGTCTATCCATTTGCCAAAAAGTAGTGTTCCTAACTTGGGCTGTAAACTGAATTTGCTGACGCTTTTAAGTAAGGCAGGGGATATGCCCCTAAACTCAAAAAAAGTAGTGTTACTATTATATATATGAGTGATCAAAAGCTGGGACAAGAAAAATTGATGCCTAGGCTGAGAAAACTTGCTTGATGACTTTCCACAGTTCATGGTCACAATAATTTTGGTACTTTAATACAGTTTCAAAATCAACTGATGAGGCGAGCATCACCTCCTCCATAACGCCTATTTGCCCTGAATAGCTCCTGTACCTAAAGTTTTTTACAACTTTGAACTGTTCTGTTGCATAATTACATCAGATACCCAAACACTATAGCATTTTACTAATCTTTATTCTTTGTTTGCAGTTTGTGTGTGTGATCATCATCTCCCTCCCCTTTAATATCTCCCTGAATGTTCCTATGTTACTATTTCTCCTCCCTTGTGTGGTTTGAAAAGGCTGTAATCATCAATCTGAAAACAGAAAACTGTTTCCCAGGATATAAATAACTTCATTTTAAATATTGATTTTAAACAATATGAGAGCACTTCAAATGGAAAAATATTTTCTTACTACATGTCACTTAGTGGACTTTGTTTTCTGTGCCAGAGACCCGTTTCCGAGATGATAAGGTATATCAGCAAGTTTAAATCTGATTTTGGCGGGAATATCTTTTCACTGGAGCGTATTCAACCATCCTTGGATCATGTACCTCATAGGTAAGCCAGAAGCTAAATCCTGTTGTAATTTGTGATTCTGTTTCACTCCTTACAAAATGTTTGTAATCGAGCATTATAATAAGCCTCTATACAACTATCACTTGTGTTAAGTGTTAACTCTAGTCTCTAGTAGATCAAATAATCATGTACAGTCCTTGTTTCGCCAGAGGTCTCATATGACACTCTTGGAGGTAATAGTGGCCCTGACTGTGTCATATTAAGACAATTTTGCCGTGGTGTGTGATCTTTGCTAAAAGACATTATATTACTTTTGCTTTTGGAAACAACAATAACAACGAAGCCTTTGTGTGAAGCACGTTGGGTAGGCATTTAAGACAGTTACGCCCCCAACAAATTTTTATTGGGTTTCATTTCTCATGTACCCATATCCACCTTAAGAAAGAAAATTCGATCTTCCTTATTTTCAATCACAAGTGGCTACTAGTATGTGATGGACTAACTAATGCCTATCATTACCAGGCTATTGGTCCATTGACATGCCATTGTGTTATGAACTTTCTGTATTTTAATTACGAACTCTCGACTCTTGTGTGCTAAATTTCAGACCGGTAGAGCCCATTAAGGGCCTAGTTCTAGAATGCATACATGTAGATCTGCATGGCAAGGGATTATCAAATGGTTTATGCTACTTAGATTCGACAACAGTGAACTTGCAGGTACTGTGGTCGCTTTTTGTTATGCTAATAGTGGGATGAGTTGCTTTTCCCACAACTAGCAAGCATGATACAACCATCACCATCAGATTTCAGAAATAATCCAAATGGCCTCTTTCCCTAGATAAATCTGAAATATCTCAAATATAGCTACCCAGAATTATGATATATATACAGAAACCCTTTTTGATAGACATAATTTTTTTTATTTTTTTGGGCAGGGGGTGTGACTTGGGAGCACGTCTAGCTTAAGTGGTACCTATATTGTGTCAGCCTATGTATGGGTGTACACCCTACCACCCAGGGTCAATTTCTATGCAGCTCGGCTCGGTCCAGCTTGTTTACATAAGAAGCTGGCTCAGACTGGCTTGTTGGGGTAGGCTAGACATTAAACCCAATAATTCTATTTTTATTTCTTTTAATTAATATCTAGAAATTTTTAGTTCTCCATATTGAATATCTAAGACCTGAGAGTACTCATTATGATCTTATCTTCTATCAGGAGCTACCTTTAGAGGTTAGACGGTTCAGAGAAGAACTGCAGTTAGGATTACATGATCTCAGCCAGAGGACTGACCTCATTATTGTCGTGCATAATCTAGCACATCGAATTCCACAATATCACCAGTCTAATGATTCCCAGCCTCGGCCTGCTCTTTCACTTCTCTTGGATGAAACCAAGGCTCTTGGCATTCCTTGGATTCTGGCCATAACCAACAAATTCTCTGTCAGTCCACATGAACAGAACACATTGATCAGTTCAGCTATGGAAGCGTATCAAGCTTCTCCTGAGATGACGAAAGTTGTCAATTCTTCCCCATTTCTAATTCAAATGCTAGAAACACTTTGCAGCCTATTCATTCAACTAGTGGGCATTTCGGGACCAAGGAACCTGCGAACAGAGCAGCTTTTTACCCTGTAAACATTGCACTGTCACCATTTCAAAGGAAGGACAATGTTGTGCATGTGGAGGGTGTTACTGCACTTCGTCAACTTGTGCATCAATTAGTTCTCAATGAGGAAGAACCAGCATTTGAGGTACATCTATTTCTCAATGTTATCTTTTAGGGAAGAAAACTAAGATGAAAGAGATCGTGCGCTGAAGGAGCGCAGAGCTGGACGCCGTGAGGACGATGTCATCGACGTACAGAAGGAGGTACACAGTGTCCCCCTCATGGCTGTAGACGAAGAGCGAGGTGTCCGACTTGGCCTCGACGAAACCGAGCGAGGCCAGGAAGGAGGCGAACCGGCTATACCATGCCCGAGGCGCTTGCTTCAGGCCGTACAAGGACTTGTTCAGCCGGCAGACCATGTCTGGACGAGCTGAATCAACGAACCCTGTCGGCTGACTGCAGTACACCGTCTCTGTCAACGTGCCGTGGAGGAAGGCGTTCTTGACGTCCAACTGGTGGACAGGCCAAGAACGCGAGAGAGCCAACGACAGAACGGTTATGAACCGTCGCCAGCTTCACCACCGGGTTGAAGGTCTCGTCGTAGTCGACACCGAGATAATTGGAATTATACCACTCCCAACATTGAGCTTCGCCAGAATACCACTCCCAACAGATGACTCGCTAAAATACCATTATAATTGTCAACAGTTCGCTCGTTTACCATCGGGACATTATAACTTGTTTTATAGCCCCTTTTAATAGAAAAGAACATAGGAAAAGACTAAAATACCCTCAACTCTCTTACTCACATCACTCACTTAGAGGGCCGAGGGAGATGAAGTAGCTAGGGTAAAAGGAAAAAACGATTTGGATGAGGGTAGTTTTGACTTTTTCACATGTTGTTTAGCCATGACAGTTATTAAAAATATACGGATGGTAAACGAGCGAACTAGTTGCAATTATAATGGCATTTTAGTGAGTCATCTGCTAGGAGTGGTATTTCGGCGAAACCCAACATTGAGAGTGGTATAATTCCAATTGTCTCGTCGACACCAGGGCGCTGAGTGAAGCCCGAAGGACCCACAGAGCCTTGTACCGCTCCAAGGACCCATCCGTCTTCCGCTTATGCGTGAATACCCACTTGTCCGTGACAACATTGTCACGACCAGGACGGGGAACCAAGTCCTAGGTCTGGTTGACAAGCAGAGCCGCATACTCTTCTTCCATAGCCCGACGCTAGTTGGGATCGGTAAGCGCACTACGGACAGAAGAGGGGATAGGCGAGATGGGTGAAGAGGCAGGCGGTGGGGAGGTCGTCGAGGAGAGGACGATCCCAGAAAACCGCTCCACCGGACGAAGAACCCCAACCGCCCGTCGGGTCACCATCGGGTTGACGTGACTAGCGTCTCGATGGAGCAGTGAGAGGTGGTACACCAAAGACTCGGGGCGGGAAGAGGTCGGTGCACCAACCCGCGCTCGTCGCTGATAGACAAGAGCGGGGTCAGCGTACCGCGACGCCGAGGCCGCATGGGGCGCAGTAGTCGACGTCGGGGCCGCGCGTGGCGCAGCGGGCGACGTCGAGGACGTTGGGGCCGCACGTGGCGCAGCGTGCGACGCCGGGGTCGCGCGTGGCGCAGCAGGCGACGTCGAGGCCGCGTGTGGCGCAGCAGGCAACATCGGGGACGCCGGGGCCGCACGTGGCGCAGTGGGAGACGCCAGAGGCGCCAGGGCCGCACGTGGCGCAGCGGGAGACGCCGGGAGCCCCGGGACCGCGCGGGGCGCAGCGGGTGAATAACCTGCAGAGGGTAAAGACCAAGGTCGTTGGATAGGAGCAGCCTCGGGGTCAGTAGAAAAAAGGGGAATCCAACTCAGCGACAGAGTCAGAGGACGAAGTGAAAAAGGGAAAGGAAGACTCGTCGAAGACGACGTGTCGAGAGACCAAGATACGACGGGTAACAAGGTCAAGGCACCGGTACCCCTTATGATCAGGGGAGTACCCGAGGAAAACACACCGAGTCGAACGAGACGCAAGCTTATGAGGAGCTGTGGCGGACAAGTTAGGGTAGCATGCGCACCCAAAGACTCGAAGGTGGTCGTAGAGAGGAGTGGTGTCGAAAAGAGCAAAGTGAGGGGTGGGGGCACTAATTGCTTAGTAGGAAGGCGATTAATGAGGTAAGTGGTGGTGTGAAGAGCCTCCGCCCAGTACCGAGCAGGAATGGAAGCCTGAAACATCACGGAACGCATGACATTGTTAGTGGTACAAATCATGCGTTCGGTCTTGCCGTTCTGAGGGGCAGTGTATGGGCAAGACATGCGCAACTGAACACCGCGAGAGAGAAGGAAGTCACAGAACGCAGAGTTATCGAACTCACGCCCGTTATCGCACTGGACGGTTCGAATAATACACCCAAACTTGGTGGACACCCAAGCGAAAGAAGTGAGAAAGAGTGACGAACGTATCAGACTTCTGTCATAAAGGAAAAGTCCACGAATAGTGTGAAAAATTATCAAGTATCACCAAGTAATATTTATAACCCGAAACACTGACAATAGGAGAAGTCCAAAGATCACAGTGAATCAGATCAAAAGGCCGTTCAACATGAGTAACAGAATGCGGGAATGGAAGCCGAACATGGCGACCAAGCTGACAACCATGACACACAGACTCATGAGTGCCCCTAGTACATGAAATCACTGAACTACTAGACAACTTAGACAGGGCATCAACACCAGGGTGGCCGAGCCGGCGATGCCAAGTCGTGGAAGGAGCTGTCGTAGCCAGGGCAAAAGGCGAAGCTGAAGCGGAAGCAGGAAGACGAAACGTGTACAGGGGCCCCGAACTCTCATAGCGGTGAAGAAGATGTCGGGTAGTAAGATCCTTCATAGATAAATAAAAAGGATCAAACTCAATAGAAACATGGTTGTCAGTGGTAAAACGACGAACGGAAAGAAGATTTTGAATAATGTCAGGAGCAACGAGAACATCTCTGAGCTGGAAAGAACCCGAAGAACCTAAGTCACCTACTGAGATGACAGGAAGAACATACCCATTTCCAACAACGATAGATCAAGGATGAGAAGGGTGGGTAGAAGAGAGTATACCAACATCAGGAGTAGTGTGGTACGATGCGCCAGAATCAACAACCCAGATAGGATCGGGTGGAGTGAGAGTCATCGTACTGAAGGAGGAAGCCAACGACTGACGGTCCCACCCGTCAGGAGTGGTGTGCTGCGTCGAGGACTCAGCACCTGAGCCCCAGTTGGTGGACGGCCCACCAGAGGCCGGAGTCCACTGTTCGCCAGGTGGGTAGCCAGCCCCGCCGTGGGTAGGAGTGGCCACGTAGGCCGCCTGAGGTCACGAAGGTCGAGGTGGCGGGAGACCCGGAGACGGCCCAGGCCACATGGAGATCTGGCCGGTCCACAGGTTGTAGGGAGTGGGACAGGGTGGCAGAGCACCTGCGCCACTACCCTGACCGGTGCCACCACCGCCAGTAGTACCACCTCCTGCAAAACCTCCACGATCACCGCGCTTACGACCACCCCGACGACGTACCACTGCGAGGGCTGGCAGGGATCCCTAGAGTGGTAGGCGGATGCGGCGACTGTCCCCTTGAAGGAGCAGCAGGTGGAGGAGGTCGGTAGGGCTGCCTAGAGCCGTAGAAGGCGGTGGCAGTCGAGGAGACGACAGGACCTCTAGAAGTGATCTCCTCGAGCTCGAGATCAAACCAGACCTTCTCGAAGGTCGGAAGCGTCTCCTCCCGAAGAATCACTGTCCGGAGGTGGGAGTAACGCTCGTTCAGGCCCTGTAGGACCTGAAGAACAAGAGAAGTCAGAGCTCGGGTTGCGCGGTTCCCCTGGAAGCGCTGCTCGAGGATGAGCCACGCCTGACGAGCAGTGCCGCCACCACGCTGTCCGACAATATCCTGCAGCTGCTCAGAGAGGGAACCGAGGATCCAGGCAAGGACCAGGCTGTCCATGCTGATCCAGGAATCGTCCAACGGGGAGTCGTCCCGGAGGACGTGATCGTCAAGGCGAAAACGCCTCAACGTGAGAAACAGGTGACTAGAAGTTGCCTAGAGGGGGCGGGGGTGAATAGGCTAAAATACCTGAAATGACTTAATTAAACGAGATTAGAACACAGGGGCCGGACTAGTCTGGCTCAGGGACGGACTAGTCCGGTCAGCCTGCTGGAAAAACCTAAAACTTGATTTTTATGAGTTTTTTTCTTCAGATTTTAGCCTAACAAAATGCGAATAAAATAACTAGCAATCTAATATGACAGGTATGATAGAATATTGAAATGGATTGCAAGATTGTAACGAGGAACACTATATGATCAAAATAGACAAAGTGAACCCTAAGCAATTTAGTAATCGATGAATTGTAAATGCAGGAAAAGACACGGAGATTTTTGCTCGAGGTTCGATTCCACTCAGGAATCTACGTCCCCGTTGAGGAGTTCACAAAGGACCGGGTTTAACAACCGTTTCCTCACCATGTCGCCACTTAGTCCAACCCGGTTCTTCCACTATCTCAAGGGTGAACTTACAAGATTTTGAGGCCGCTCACAATCCGAGGCCCCCACTTGAACACGTCCCCAAACTTTACAAATCTCACAGCCACAGATCACAAACACTCACACCAAGTGCACGAGATCACTCCAAGAGCCAAAACACGAAGTTCTTCCTCCTCCTCTCCTCACACACCCAAATCCACTCAAGAATTGGTTCTAGAGGGTGAGTAGGCAAGAGAGAAGACTTAGAGGGGCTCTAGGATGGCTGTGGCGGCGCTAGGGTTCCAGTTGGGTATAAATGAAGTCGGGGCATCTCCTTTTATAAAAGTCCTGACAGCCAACCGTTGCCACCAACTTAAATCTGGACTAGTTCGGTCAGGACCCCGGACTAGTCCGGTCTTCAGTGACCACTGACATCACAAAGCCACCTACTCTCCAACGTTCATAGATTTCCGGACTAGTCCGCCTCACAACGGACTAGTCCGATCTCACACAGGAACTCTTTGTCCGGGTGAGAACGGACAAGTCTGGAGGACCCGGACTAGTCCGACCACAAAGGCGGACAAGTCCGGTCCACCATGACTTAGCCGTGGGAGCTCTCATCTCATAACCATACGAACTAGTCCGCCTCAGAACGGACTAGCCCGAACTCACACAGGAACTCTTGGTCCGTGTGAAAACGGACAAGTCTGGCTAGCCCGGACTAGTCCGACCACTCAGGCGGACAAGTCCGGTCTACCAGGACTTAGTCCCAAAACACTCTCACCAAGAGAGAAACGGACTAATCTGTCCCAAAACGGACAAGTCCGAACTCATACAGGAACTCTTGGTCCACCTCAAAACGGAATAAGCCGTAGGACTTCCAAACTAGTCCGGCCTCTGGCCTGGACAAGTTCGGCCTACCCGAGTTTACCTCACTAGCACTTTCCACTAAGGATTCGATACTTCTAACGCTTTGAGCTCTCTTCTATGATCTCAATGCACTTGACACACACACTCTCACTCTTACACGGCTAGCCTACTAAAGACTCAAATGAAACCCTAATTTCTACTCTTTGAGTCTTCGACGTCGTTCTTCATCCTTTTGCTTTTTGAGTGTTTAGGTGTCCACCTTGGAAATATCCTGTGCTTATGATCATCTTAGCTCATTAGTTTCTTAATTGTCGTAATCAATCATCCAAAACCCACGGGGATACCTAGATGCACTTACAGTGACGCCACCTAGCGTATGAGGTGGAGTCGGTGCCGAGGACAACCGTGACGAGCATCCGGATGTTCTGGACATTCAGCCGCCTGAGCGTGGAGAGCGACAACAAGGGAAGCCGCGTAGGTGTTGTAGGCAGCTCCGTCGCTTGGGGAGGGCTCACGGGTGGCACTCCACTGCGGGTGCGTGGCCTCCTCGAGCTGGTGAGTGAGAGCCGCCATAGACGCTCGCTGCTGCTCCAAGGCATGAGCGAGAGTCCGCTCATGCTCGCGAGCAGCAGCCAGAGCAGCGACGACGCTGGAGGCAGTCGCGGACGGCTGACCAGTACCACCGTCGGGAGCCACCGGATCTGCGAGGGTAGCGAAGACGGCAACTAGCGGCAGTGGCGACGAGGCAGTCGGCGGTGGCCACACGAGGGGCTGGTAGCGGCCACACATCAGGGGCCGACGACGACGGCTGACCAGGTGTCGGTGGAGGCTGAGCGCCCGGCGGCGACGGTGGGAAGAAGCCAGGGGGCGGCGACTGGAGATGACCCGTCAGCGGCGCAGACGAGGCGGCGGCGACCCAAGGCGACGCGACCGAGCCGGCGACGGCCGACCCCGAGGGCGGGGCGGCCCAGGGCGACGCAGACGAGGAGGCCGCGGCTCAGGGTGGTGCTGCCGAGCCGGGGGCGGCGCCTCGCGGCACTAGCGAAGCGGCGGCGGCCCAGGGCGGCGTGACCCTGCCTGCGGCGTTCGACGCTGAGGGCAGGGCGGCGGCAGCGGAGGCGGAGAGAGGGAAGGAAGGAGGGGCGGGGGCGGGCGGGGGCCCGCTCCGGGTCATGTTGGGAGAGAGAGAGAGCTGGCTGATACCAAATTGGAAGGGTTTGAATCAATTATGGTTTCTAATAGAGTGTACAGAGTACATATAGCACTACACTTCATATATACACATTCCAACAAAGAGCATAATTTACATATGAATATGAGGCAAGGGCTTGATGATACAGTCTATGACACATTGTGACAAATGTGGCCCGTGGTTATGTAGCCAAATTCCCTGGGGTGTGATTTTGGTAGATAATGATGCTTGGATAAAGATCATTACTTTACACTTTGAAGGTGTGCTTGGAGTGTTCATTTTTAGTAGCAATTCTGAATGCTGTATTTCTGAACAGGAGCTTGCTCGTGAGAAACTATCGCTGGATCTGGCTGAGAGAGAGAGAGCAGCGTCTCTGCAAGCTAAGCAGAAGCCCCTCAAAAGAGATGGCTCAGTTATAGCTGCTGCTGTGGGTGCATCACTTGGCGCGGGCTTGGGGATTCTAATGGCTGTTGTAATAATGGGAGCAGCATCAGCCCTCCGAAAGCCGTGATTATTCATGTCTTCCTTTTGATTTATTATTTATAGATTATTATATTAGCATATAGCTCAAGTATGTTCCTCTGATTGTAAGAATGCAGAGAAAAAGGGGCAGTAGTGTTGGCGAGACGAAAGAACAGGTAGACCAAAATGGTTAGTAGATAGGCATAGCGTCACATTTGCTGTGTATAGAGTAGGTTAGGTTTCTCTCATCCTGGGGCTGTTGTCGTATTGAGTATAGCTGACATGTTCTACTTCATTTGAATTCCATTCTAAACCTTTACCATATTATTAACCCAATTTACCATGCATGGCATCCATTATTTATCAAAAGTTTATTTTACACTCCCAATCAATTCATTTTGCTATTAGATCCTCTAAAGAAACTTTTGGCTCGACTTGTTCTCTCGAACCCTTCAAGTTCATGTCATTTATTTATGTATTTATTTATTTGCACACTTTCCATAACTATTTTTCTGTTTAATATAATCTAATAGTTGCTGAAATAGGGAGATATAAAAGTACGTAAAATATTCATGAAAAGTATGAAATATAGTGAATGGCGTCATCTATTATCTTGTAAACTTTGCAATTAAATTTTATTTTTATACAAAGAAAAAATGTGAAATTCTAATAGGATTACATGGCATTGATTTGAATAGTTTGAGGTAACAAATTGAGACAATATTTTTGAGGGGTTAAACAGTTACAAATTATTCTTGGGATAAAGGCTTGGTTGTTGTTGTTGTTGGTTAAACAGTTACAAATTATTCAAGAGTAAAATCAACTTTTTCCTTATTTATCTGGCGATGAAGGGAACAAAAGAAGTTGCATTATTTTGGATTAAAGAATTTGCAATATTTTTTGAATCAGTGACCATGCTTATAATGAAAGCAACGAAATATGACATAAATGTTAAGCTAAATTAAACCTCAAATCTAAATGGACACAACCTTTTATACTTTTATTAGTATGTGATTTATACCCATTTACAGAAAAAGAAAAAGGCATGTGTAAAATCAGCCCTTCAAAGGTGTAAGCTGCGTTAGAAAAGCATGCATGGCGCTGGTTTAGGGCTTGAGACATAATATTAAAGTCTGCAAAACATGGCGCTGATTTAGCGGTACCATTTCATTAATGAAGCTCTTTTGTTTCATTTCCCAAGCGTGGAGTCGAGTGATTGACGTTGCGGCCTTCCGTTCAACGATCAAGCCGTCAGCGGCCCAGATCTATCCAAACCCACCTCACTGCTCGCCTCCGCGACCGCGAGGTCCACGCAAAACCCTAGCCTCCCGCTTCCCGCCGCCGCCTCCCCCCGTTCCCTCGCCGGAGCTCGCTTCCTCGTCGGCTCCGCCTCCTCGTTCGGCAGTCACCCCTAAGGATATTGCTTCTACCCTCTTCGTCTTCGATGGCCATGGCGCAGCGGGCAATGGGCCTACTCCGGCGCTCCCTCGGGCTTGCGGCGCCGCCGGCGCAGAGAGCCCTGAGCACCAGCGCCGCGGCAGAGGGGGCGGCAGCGACGGCGGAGGCTGTGGCGAAGGAGGCGAAGAGAAGGAAGAAGAAGAACCTGTTCGACGTGGTGCAGTTCCTGCCTGGGTGGGGCGTCGGGTACAAGGTCGCCAAGACGACATGGCGCGATGTCTCCTACCAGATCACCAAGATCAACCTCTACAAGGTGATCCACTGGCACAAGCTCCTCTCTCTGCGCTCGCTTGTACTTGTTCCATTTCTTTCTCATTTCATTCGTATTGATTTGTTGCGCTTCTCGCAATGCAGGATGGGCGGCATGGGAAGGCGTGGGGTATTCGGTACAAGGCAGGTTAGTATTCCCACCCTCTCTGCCCCCTGCTTTGTCCCTAATTTGGTTGTAGTGCGCTTGAGGATGATCTTGTCCTCAGCTGCTCACGTTTTGTCTCTGTTGCTAATACACTTGTGCTACATTCTGCATATTGATGTTTGGAGATGCTGTATAAGGATATAGTAGATCATAAATTTCGATTAGCTGGGACAGTCCAGGAGGACTTCTCACATCTGGATGATGATGATGGAATCTACTTAAGTGGTTTGAGCTAGATAACCACTTGAATCAGCACACATCTGGACATACACTATTTGATGGAAAAGGAACAGTAGTAGTTGGAGGATATAATACATTTGTTTGAAAAACTGTGATTCTTAACTCCAAGAGCACAAGTAAAAGGAGATGCTTGGGATTAGCAAATGTCAATTGTCAATTGCATCAAAACACTATCAATTAGAAAAGCTACTGCCAAATCCTGCAATTATAGTCTGGATGGCTGCACACACGATCATTGCAAGTGTGAAGTTACTCTCTAGTTAACATATACTTTCTGATGAAAAAATTTACTTAGTAAGTTAATGTGGCCCTCCATGTGAGTGAAATGTATGTACTTCTGTTTCTCTATGTTGTTGTGGTTATATCTGGTATTTTTGACACTTGAGATAAAAGAGAAACAAGTTAATCGATATGGTCTACATGAAAACTAAATCATGGTGGTAATTAGTTCAGCCAGTCAACATATTCTCCCCATCCTTTTGATTTGAATGATACATTTACCATCAACACTTACAATCCCTTGAGGCACTGGTAACTGTATTATTTCATATTAAGTATGTGGGTATTGATTTAACTATAGCTTGTTAATCGAGGCTCCCCGTATGTTTTGTGTGCAACTAGACCATTTTGTGTTGCCCTTAATCTGTTGCTTCAAAAAATTCCACGTATGCTTTCTTGTGGACCAGCTGTTTGTCCAAATGTTCAAGATAATGATGCAGTCTGGATGATTTTTGGCCTCATGTTTAGTCAAGCTAGTCCTCTTTCCCTTTTTTTTCTTGGTCTGGTTACTGTTGGCTGCCACTAGGATCAACACTCAGTAGCACAATGTTGAAACGACACTTTGGATGCAACTGGCATTCTTTGCCAGCTCTAAAGTGAAGTGATGTCAAATATACATAGTCACGTATGCGCTGAATAAATAAGCCAAATAGGTAGTTTATTTCTGTGATTATCGTAAAATTTTGTCTTGGTCGCTGACCTGAATCCCTTATTCCAGGTGTGCAAGCTGCAGATGCGCCAACTAAGATCAGCGGGGTTAATAAACGTGGATGGAAGTACATAAAGGAATCACAGAAGAAATTACAAGATGCCCCCAAAGTAGAAACACCGGCTGTTGCTGCCTAGTTGCAACATGAAAGATGCTTATTGCGTTGTTTCCTTGACGAAGCAAGTCGTTATATGGCTCTTGCTAGATGAAAGCAGAGCCTCTCTTTGACAGATGCAAGGCTGGCTCGCTGCGGTGTTTGATGTCGAAATTCCTTTTTGTAACCTTCTCCATAATCATAATATACAAGACGAGATGCAGGTAAACGGTGTTCCCTGCTGGGGTTGTCCGTGACTGCCGGTAGTTTGTGTTCTGACGAAAGATTTTTGTTTCAAGTGAATAATGGCTTCTTTTTTTTTCTGAAAAAAATCAATTAAGTGGTGGAATAAATTCGCCATCTCTTTTGGAGGTCGTCTGTTCGGGCCTGTCCAGCCGTGTGTCGCAAGCAGCAGTCGCGAGTCGCGACGGCCACGCACGCGGCCACGCGGGTAGGCTGGCAACGACGACGTCCACCCGGGCAGCTGGGGGGAACCCCCGTCCAAAAAAGGGGGAAAAACAGCGCCCCACGCCACCGCACCCCGATTCATTGGCCTTTCTTCCTGCCTTCCGCACCGCGCGGGTGCTGTCTGTGGCGGCGACCCCACCCCCACCCCGCCGCCTCCGCCCACGCCGTCGCCGTTCGGTCCAGGGCTTCTAGGGTTCAGGCGGCCGCGAGTCCGCTCCCTCCCGGCCACCCCGTGCCGCCGCTGCTACCGTCTCGGTGCGCGCGCTACGGGAGCCCTTCTCCGTCCCCGGCGGCGATCCGGCCGGCCCTCCCTGAACCCTAGGGTTTCGCCGCAGCAGGTAGCTTCTACCTTCTCCGCGTGGAGACATCCCTACCCTGCCCTGCCCTCACCAGCGCGCGTTCCGTCGGATCCGGTGGCGCGCGCTGACGCTCCGTCGCTTGAAATCGTGAAACTATGTGAGATGGATTAGATCTGCGGGATTGGGGGCGTAGAGGCCTCCTAGAACTCCGTTCCTCTGGTCGGATTTTGTTTGTACCCACCTGCTGTGAGCTGGTTTCGTTCGTAAGTGATGCGCGGGTGATTTTATGCTATTGAGGTTGTTAGTTGCGAGAAATAATGTAAATGCAGCTTCGTCCTTTGTTTCGGCCCTTTAGGCTTCTTTCATTCGCTTCCTCGGATTCCTGTCTGAGTCGGATTTCGTCCGCCTGGGTTGTGATGTTGCTCGCCTGGTCAGTCAGTATTCTCCAGGCAGGAACCAAACATACCTCCTCTGTGGTATCAAGCAGTTAGTGCGCTTATTACGCACGATGGAAGCGTAATGTTACTGGTGGCAAAGTCTCCAATATGTGATGTCTTCATCTCGCTAGTCCAACTCATGATTGTAGCCATTGAAATACCATTGGTGATATTGCAACATGTTCTTGAGAAAACCCGGTTCCACATGTGTATCGATATTTAAAATTTGAAAACCTGGTGGGTTAAGGCATCTAATTGGACCTGTTAAAGGAGGTCCAAGGAACAAATGGATCTATGCCAATTGTGATCATATCTTTATGTAACCTTCAATAACAAATATGAAGCTCGTTGTGTTAAGTATCTCAGAATTTCATATGAAGTTACTTTATCGACTATTTATGTATGTGGTGATGCACCGATCATATATAAAGCATGGTCTTTGGATATATAAAATATCTATTGAGGAATTTCTGTGTTTGATTCATGTATCATTAACATCGAGGTACCCTCATCTTCTTAAATGTGTCTCTTGTCAATTTTTGACAGCTGATACAAAATTTTGCTATGTGTAGCTAATTTGGCATCAATTCTGGAGTTTGTTATATGCTTATTTAAAATGTGATCTTATTTTCTGTTTATCACCCTATTTTATATTTCGCATACAGGAATGATGAGTCATCAACAGCAGATGGGAACTTATGGGGCTTCTGCAAATGGATCCTCCCATCGAAAGCTGGACAGAGAGGGTAGTGGAAGGCATGAAAGTAAAGTGCATTTGGTGAAATCATCATCTGGTGGTTTTAGCACTGCAGGTGAGCATCTTACCTCACTTTATATAGTTAGTATCCAAGAGCTATTGTTGACAATGCTTTATTCTGGCATAGAAAATTGTGGCAAATTGGGGCAAGCAAGTCCTTCAAGGGATCGGTTAATCTATGTTTTAACACAACTTATTGGGCATCATGTGGATGTACATGTGAAAAATGGATCTGTTATCTCTGGAATCTTCCATGCAACAAATTCTGACAAAGACTTTGGTACGCTTCTCGCTTTCGTCTAAGTCATCTGACATGATTTTCAAGAATTATCTTTAGCATCTTGTTAGGGAACCAGCATTTCCTGAACTGTTCTGGTACTCCCCCAATACTTAGTATCAAGCTTCTCCTGCAGGAGTAGTGTTGAAAATGGCTCAGATGATAAAGGATGGTTCTGTCAAAGGACAAAGATATGTCACTGATGTCATAAAGAAGCCTGAGACTATGATTATACCAGCAAGGGAGCTTGTCCAAATTCTTGCCAAGGTATTCTACATCTTTTTTTCTTCATTTTATCAGGCGCCTATGGTCTGTTATGTATTGAAATGACAGTTATCGTGAATTAGCATCCTATGTTCTTATGTGTCATCAGTGCAATTATATTGTATCTGTTATAAATTATCAGGATGTAGCACTTGGTGGTGATGAGCTGCCAAAAGGTCCTGGCCATGATAAAAGGAAGGACTTGCTGATTGATTCTGCTATTTCACGAACTCATTATCTTGAAGAAAGAGAACTTGAGCGATGGGCACCTGATGAAGGAGATTCAGAGTGCCTTGAACTTGAAAAATATGACAGAAAAGGGAATAGGTACTGTTATACTGAAGATGTTGCTTTATGTGCAACAATCAACTTTCTAGGTCAATGGTCTTGAAATAAGTACTCACATTTACTGATCCAGATACTTTTTTTATGTTAATTGCTTATTAGCATCTGTTATTTTTCTTTTATGTTGATGCTATGAAGTATTAGTTTCTTAACATAATGATGTTTTGAACAACGTGCACCATGTCAAGTTTTGAAAAAAATGTATATATATTGGTAATTTTGGACATTAATACCTAGCTTTATCTGTGTCCTAAGCACTTTTCTTTTGAGCAATGTTCTAGTGCTTGCATCAATTTATATGTTTTGGGTGGAATCATTGCTGGAACATATGTTGACATGAGTTAGTGTGTACTACGTGTAACAGTGCTATGAATTAAGCAAATGAAAAGTAAAAGACAACAATAGAATTATTTTGGCTACTTCCTTGTAAGCATGGTTTTTGCTTAGTAAAGATGTTGCATAACCTGCGTTAGCATAAAATTCTATTAGCATGTGCTTTTCACGTAAAAGACTGCATGATATCTAAAAATTCAAGTTTTCTAGGAGCTGGGACCAGTTTGAAATAAATGCAAATTTGTTTGGGGTAAGGAGTACTTTCAATGAAGAAATTTATACTACGAAGCTTGAGAGAGGTCCTCACATGAGAGAGCTTGAAAAGCATGCTTCAAGAATAGCCAGAGAAATAGAAGGAGAAGATACCAAAGATATTCATCTTGCCGAGGTAAGCCTATGTTCAAATCAGTAAATCACTGTTTCGATCTTGGTCTGTTGATTAGAAAATTCGGGTTGATGTGGTACCAACCACGTATACTCTAGGAAAGAATGTTCCAACATTTCTTCGTTTTAACCACGCTTCACTTCTTCCATTCCCACTTTTGGGACATCTAGTTAATGATGGTGAAAGGTTACAGAAACACATAAAAGTCTAGAATGCAGCTACGTCCACAGTAGTTCTGATTATAAAATTAAAACATCGAGACCATTTCTGCAGGAAAGAGGATTATATTTGGATGATGACTTGGATCATGACGAAGAGATTAAGTATTCGGCTGTGTGTCGGGACACTGACAACAACAAGTTTAAGTCGTTTTCAAATGTACCAAGCACGGCACATCATGTTGATTCACTTGCCAAGGCAGGAAGCATTGACCCCATGGATTCACTGGCACATTCATCAATAATGGTACTGACCTTATTGTGTTATGTATTCCTTGCTCATAATTAAGTACAGTTCAAGTATTTTCAGTCTCTAATATGCAACTTTGGTGGTTGAATTTTATGCACGTCTTAGGGAAACACTAGGAAGTTCTGATAACGAATCAATATCTGTACGCAGTGGTTTTCTGTGGTTGGAGTTTAAAAGTTACTGCAGACATTCTAAAACAAGCTTCATCTTTAAAAGAAAGGGCAGCCCGGTGCATGTAGCTCCCGCTTGCGCAGGGTCCGGGGAAGGGTCCGACCCATTCGGGTCTTTTGTACGCAGCCTTTCCCTACATTTCTGCAAGAGGCTGTTTCCAGGACTTGAACCCGTGACCTCATGGTCACAAGGCAACAGCTTTACCGCTGCTCCAAGGCCCCCCTTCATCTTTGGATTGGGAAATGTGAACCTGTCATCTTTTCCCTTGTTTTAATGTTTCCTATCAGGTGGAACTAGTATAGCGAGTTCTCATGGATATATTCTTTGGTTCACCTTTTTGTTGAATGTTTCATTCTTTGACATGTCCCAGGATATCCTTTCTTTTGAAGAACTTTTTATTTTCAATTAAGTAATTCCTAACTCACATAATAAGTAGCAATATCTATAGCACTATATCAATGCTTAGTGTGAAATACTAAATTTCTTAATTTTGTCTTTGACATGCAGGACGAAGAATATTCCTACGTTTTTTTCGACACCGATCCATCTTCCGATATCCAAAAAAATAAATCCTTGTTTACTGATGAAAATAGGTATGAACTCCATTTATATTTGATTATTAGTTTAAATGAGCATATATCTTTTTCGAGAGCACAACAGGAAATGCTTTTCCTTCTAGGTTAAATGGTTAATTTATGAGCATATAGATTGCATCAAAGATTCTCTAGCTGTATTTGCAAGGCAGTCCCAATCTGAGTTCATGTTGCTTGCTACAGTTACGTCACACATCATAAGGTTTCTTTATGGTGTATCATCAATGAAAATGAATTATGGATACTGAGATGATTTGGTTTATTATGTGCCCCCTGTCTGTGGTTGAGTATAGTACATATGTACTCCCTCCGTTCTGAATTAGTTGACGTTTAGGACAGCTAATTTAGTTCAAATTGAACTAAGTTTTTTGTCCTAAACATAAACTAATTCGAAACGGAGGGAGTATCAGGTCAAGCTCACTTTCAAGCCCTAAGAATACAAACCATCAGCTGGGTTCACTGAACTTGATTTGGTTACACCATCAACCATCAACTTACATTCACTGGCTGGATCTTTTTTTGTGCTTTGTTTTGCCACTGAATGAAAAAATAATACTATTATATTGCGGAGCTAGTCTCCCTATAAATTGGTTTCAATGATATGCTAACAGCCACGGGTTGGTATGGCAAGGAGTTTCTGCCATTGTAATTAGAAATTTATAAAGTTTGTAGCTGCTATCTTGTTAATCTAATTAATTGCTTCAAGTCATGATGTTCTTCTGACTTAATATGGCAGTCTGACTTACTATTGTACACCTTAGGTTGGATAAGAAGATGGACAGAGATAGTAATGATGACAAAGGCAATAGGAATTCTCAACCGAAGAATATTGTAAGTTTTCTTTGACATCACTGCATTCAAATTTAATCATAAGAATCACCTCTCACAGTTGAATATTGAATTCGACTTTCCTTTTTTTCCCAACAGTTATCAGAAGGGGTTACACTGCTGATTTCTGAAGGTGAGCGGTAAATTTACTATACATGTAGACTTTGCTGACTTCTGTTCCATCTGCTTTGCCAATTTCGATATGATGCTTTAGCTCTGCACTTATTTTATGCGTGTTCATTGTTCTTTGGCAGTTAGTAGTTTTTTGTCCCTATTAGCAATTTACTTAATGCATATGAAGATAAACTTAAGATGGGTAGTTCCGTATAGTTGAATTTGCAGTTCTTGGCTGTTGTGAAGTCATTATATAATTATATATCAGAAGTCAATTCAATAGAATTATTTCTTCACTGTGTGATAATTGCCAAGTAGGGATGCAAAAGTGTACCCAGTGAGTGGTGTTGGCTCAACACCTTAGTTCATTTGTTCTGCCCACTTAAAGGAAACATCTTATCTCTATTTGAGAGTTCTTTTTGTCGACCCAATGACCTGAAAAATGTAAGACTTGCATCCCTAGTGCCGACCCCCAAGTTTATGGTCCGTAGTTAGATCTCAACATCGTGTTATATCACTAACCATCAAATAATAATGTTCCACTGAACTGAGTGATGGCATCTGTAAATTTTGGAGCACATATCTCTTGAAACATGGTGATCTGGTTAGATTGATTTGGGCTTCGTGTTATCCTATGATTCTAAATTGCTCCAGGGTTGTTTGACTGTAGAACATATGATGATATGATAATCTTTACAGATTTGGATGGGCTACCGTCAAGTTCATGCCCATACGAGCCATCATCTTCACGGCAAGGTTTCAAACCCTCAGATGGCTTAAAGCCTGATTTAACTGTATCTGGCAAACATTCTTCGGTGGTGGAATCTGTGAATTCCCAAAGGCCTGGTAGTTCTACATCACCAATGTCTGAGTGCATTGCTGTAAACTCAGTTGCGAGTGCTCCTGGCTTGTCGCCAAGCTCTTCAATAGGATCTCTTACCTCAGAAAAAACAACTTTGAACCCAAATGCTAAGGTTTGGCTTCCAGAAAGTTGTTTCTTCATATTCTTATGTGCATTAATGCTTTTGCACTTGTGTGCTGAATGCTTATGAACATCTGTTCCTTTGGTGGGACATTTATTTATGACTGACAGTTTTTATTGCTTTATCAGGAATTCAAGCTGAACCCTAATGCCAAGAGTTTTACTCCATCAGTATCTGTGAGGCCACCACATCCTCCACCATCTGATGGATCATACTACTACCCTAACAACATACCGACTCCTCTTGGACCTGGTTTGCCAGTGGGCATGGGGGTGAGCGCTTGTAGTATCTTTTACTTTGGGTGCTTATATTTATTCAAAACGGGTGCAATGTTTGTATTGAGGCGAATGTATACAACCCATGTAAATAGATATCTGAATTATGAACTCATTTTTTTTCTGCACCATTACTAAGACTGGCAGTTAATGTCAACATATAATTTTCATTTTTTGCATGATAGGAAATTAATGATGCCAATCCTTAATCACTCTCTTATAGTTGTAGTATCTCCTGTTTTATCTGAATCTTATCTAGATTATTAGAAAGTTGTTGGACTAGTAATATCAATACAACTATGATTTTGCTGATAAATTCCTTGAGATAAGTGGAATTGTGGTCTTTTTTATGAATTACCTAGTCAATTATTTATACTGTTGTATGATAGTTCTGATACATTTAAAAACTCAAACTATCTTGTGTTATTGTTTCAAGAGGTTGTACTTCTAGATTTGTACTAGTTACTAGTGACTTTGCATCTTTTGTTCTGTTTTTGAACTGCATTTTCATGAATTAAATTGCAGTTTCCGCCAGCCTATGGTGGCCAGCCTATGATGTATAATGCTCAACCTGGAACTTCACCTCAGGGTTACGTGCATCCTGCTGGGCCACAGGTGACAGTTGTATCTGTAATGTAGTTTACCATACATTCTCAATTGTTTAACATCCTTGAAATCATGTCTTGGCAAATTGTACACATGAAGAGATGCTATACTGCTGTGCTTAGTTTTGTAGGTTTTCTTTACTAGCTTAAGTACACAGTTCTCATGTAAGGCTAACTAATAGATTAGATTTCACAATATGCTATCTAAATACTGTTGTGTTTGGCTGATGAACTTTTTGACAATTGGTCTTATTTATCTATCTGCTAGAACATGGATGATGATTGAATAATACTGCTGAATTTATTCCTTTTTCCCATCTTTATTTTTGTCCTTCTCTTAACAATTATGACAAAGCATCTTAGCATCTGGACCACCTCAGGGTATTTCGTATTCCACCTGTAGTTGACACTATTAGGAGCACCTTCTGTCTAATAGCTGGGCATGGTGTTCAAACCAAGTTTATGGCAACATGACAATTTTCCTTCTAGTTAGTGGTGGTCTAAATTGACTTCAATTGTATGCTGCGCAGTATGGGCAGCAGATGATGATTGGGCAGACGCCTCCTGTTTACTATTATGCGCCTGTAAGACGACAATACCCTTTTTATATTCCTTAGTACATACATGTACCATGGTGTTCTGTGAATACCAATCAGAGCACGACGGTCAGAACTGATGATGCCTTGATTGTGTTCGAAATCCTTTTTCGGCAGGATATGCAACAATACAGAGGAAGGAACTTCTAGATGACTATTTTGAATTGCAGCTGGATGGAGGTTGCAGCAATGCTCGCTGTTAGGATGGAAAGAACTGGGGATGATCACTGACTAACTTCTGTGTTCAGCTTGGACGACGGTAATCGTTGTTCCACTACTGTGTTCCAAGTCTGAAGCAGGTTGACTGGAATTTATTATTGTTTTTGTTGGACATGTTGTAAATTAAATTGTGGGTCATTTACCTGACCCTGAAACGATATCCATAAATGAGTTAACCTATTGTAATACTTATGTTTTCCTTTTCTGATGTAAGATCTGAACAAAATTCTGGGAGCCCAAGTAGATTAAGTTGCTGAGCTTTATTCCTTTTTGTAGACATAATAAGATGCATGCTAATTCAGCATAAGAATTTACGCACTCGTCAGCGTGTTAGAGCCACATCAAAAGCTGAGACGCTTTTGTTAGAGAAAAAGGGTGCCTCCAAACTGATCTTCTAGTTTGTTGCTTTGTATTTAGTGCAACACAAGGTAGAGCAGAATGCCTCTTCACAAGACTTTGTAGTATCGGTGGCTCATCAATGTGGCATAGCCACCCACGCTGTGTTAACTAACATTTTGTCACTACCTGTGACGCCAAACTAGCCACACACATCACCGTGTCACAGCCACATCAAAAGAAGGCCGTGACGCTTCCATACAGTAAATAACATGCTCTCTCGGTCACCAGTTTCATACATCTTGATGCACCCATGCTTCTGATCCCTGTGTCTGGCTACGACGTCGCTGCAGCACCAGTTTCATACAGTAAATAGGAGAAGGATACCCCCGGAGGGTTCGTTCGGGTGCGCTTCCAATTATCGGGCGTCTCCCGTCGAGGAAACCACTTCGCCGCACGTCAAGCACCTCGCTGAGCGTCACGGCAGCACGTTCCGCCTCCGGCTTGGCACGCGGCGCGCGGTTGCCGTCTCTTCCGCGTCCCTCGCAAAAGATTGCCTCCAGGCACAGGATGACGACGCATTCCCTGACCACGCAAAGCTCCCGTCCGGACGCCTCCGCATCTTAGTACTGCAGTAGCAAGAAGCTTCAAGGCACCATCCAGTTCATTCATACCGGCTGTTCTTCCAACCAGCAGCAGCGGCAGCAGCCTAAAAGGAGCACATACCAAACGTCGCGGTGCAAAGGGTCCATCTTCCTCGACATCCCGGACGAGTTACCAGCAGTCCATGGTCTCGCACCATATCCTGCTTCACGCATTTCACCATCCCTGTTTTGGTATAACATGCGGGTTAAACCAGGCTCTGTGTTCCTTATTGGAAAGGCAATAGTTTGGCACAGGTCTCTTCCCCAGTTTCATGTTTATAGACGTTGAACCAGGCACTAAAATAGAAACTAAATGCTAAGGTTTAAACAAATACGCTTTCTCAGTGCCAAAGAAACCCTAAACGTGCATAAGCCTTTTTTTCTATCGGACAAAAACATAGAAACCACAGAACTTGGACAGCTGAAAGGGAAATCACCCAAGGATTACTTGGGGGCAGCACTCAGTCTGTACATGAAGAAATAATTGTTTTCAGACCAACATTTAGCTAAACGATAAGTTTAGCAATTACATCAGCTTTTCGTGGAATTTAATAAAAACACGTGCAGCTAAAACAGATCCAGACTCAGCGATATTCTTTGCCGAATCTATTTGTTTCTATTAGAGGAGTAATTGTGGTTGTATTAGATGGATAAGAATAATGAGGTATAGGGATGATTATATAGAGGGATTAGGTGGGGAGAAAAGACTAAACTACCTCTAACCCTAATCCCTCACTAATGACCAATATGCCCCTGTGACACACATAATTACAGTGTCTAACACCCCCCGCAGTCACAACATCTAGCCACTGCAGATGTTGAGACTGGACCGAAACTCGAAGAACAGCGACGACGGGAGGCCCTTCGTGAAGATGTCGGCGAACTGCGTCGTCGTCGGGACATGGTGTACCCGAACCTCGCTGCGTGCAACCCGCTCACGAACAAAGTGGAGGTCGATCTTCACATGCTTCGTGTGCTGATGCTAGATCGGGTTGGTGGAGAGGTACACGGCGCTGACGTTGTCACAGTAGATGAGGGTGCTCCTGGCGACGCGAGTGTGGAGCTCCTGAAGCAGCTGCTGAAGCCAGGAGGCCTTAGCCACGCCGTTAGCCATGGCGCGATACTCCGCCTCAGCACTCGAGCGCAACACCACGGGCTGTCGCTTCGAGGACCAGGAGACGAGGTTACCGCCCAGGAAGACGACGTACCCAGAAGTAGAATGTCGTGTGTCCGGGCAGCTTGTCCAGTCAGCGTCGGTGTACACGATCAGCTCAGAGGTCGTGTCACGTCGAATGAGGAGGCCGTAGTCGAGGGTACCTCGTAGGTACCGAAGAATCTGCTTCACAAGGTGAGGTGCGGCTCCCTCAGGTCATGCATGTGGAGGCACAACTGCTGAACTGCATACGAGATATCCGGCCTAGTGAAGGTGAGGTACTGAAGAGCACCTGCAAGACTCCTGTAAGCAGTGGGGTCAGAGACGGGTGTCCCGTCGGTAGCGGAGAGCTTTGCCTAAGTATCCACTGGAGTGGAGCACGGCTTGCACTCAGCCATGCCTGCTCGCTGGAGGATATCCAGGCAGTATTGTCGCTGGTGAAGGAATAAACCACCTGGTCGGTCCTCGACCGCAATACCCAGGAAGTGGTGGAGACGGCCCATGTCCTTCATAGCGAACTCCTGCTGTAAAGCAGAAATGGTGCGCCGAAGCAGAGCCGAACTAGACGCTGTCAGTACAATGTCATCGACGTACAGTAGGAGGTAAGCAGTGTCACTGCCACGTCGATAGACAAACAGCGAAGTGTCCGACTTAGCTTCGACGAACCCCTATGAGACCAAGAAGGAGGCGAACCGACTATACCAGACTCACGGTGCCTGCTTTAGTCCGTACAGGGATTTGTTCAGCTTACAGACCATGTCTGGGTGAGCTGAATCAACAAACTCTGCCGGTTGACTATAGTACACCGTCTCGGTCAGTGTACCATGGAGGAAGGCGTTCTTGACGCCCAACTGGTGGACAGGCCAAGAACGCGAGAGAGCCAGCGACAGTACAATACGAACCGTCGTCGGCTTCACCACCGGGCTGAAAGTCTCGTCGTAGTCGACTCCAGGGCGCTGAGTGAAACCCTAGAGTTCCCACCGAGCCTTGTACCTCTCCAAGGTACCGTCCGCCTTCTTCTTATGCGTGAATACCCACTTGCCCGTGACAACATTGCCACGACCGGGACGGGGAACCAGGTCCCAGGTCCGGTTGGCAAGCAGGGCCTCATACTCTTCCTCCATAGCGCGGCGCCAATGAGGGTTGGCGAGGGCGCTACACACGGAAGTAGGTATGGGTGAGATCGAATAAGGATCAGTCGGTGGAGATGTCGTCAACAAGAAAGCGGCCCCGTCGAACAGCTCAACTGGCCGAAGACTCCCGGACGCACGCCGAGTCACCATCGGGTGGACGTGACCAGGAACCCTGTGGAGAAGAGGGGGGTTGTACACCGGCCGCTCGGGTACAACCACCTCCTCTCGTCGTTGGTAGATGAGAGTGGGTATCGAGGCCGCGCGTGACGCAGCTGGAACAGGAGCCTCCCCCCCCCCCCCCCCCCCCCCCCGGCGCTCGTCGCTGGTAGACAAGTGCGGGGTCAACAAAGCGAGAAGTCGTCGTCGGTGTCGCGCGTGGCGCAGCTAGTGGCGTCGTGCTCGCTGCAGGTGATGTCGGGGAGGCTGAGGCAGCGCGTGGCGCAGCAGGTGACGCCGCACGTGGTGCAGCAGGTGACACCGGAGGCGTCGATGCCACACGTGGTGCAGCTGGTGACACCGGGGGCACGTGAGGCATAGCATGTGACGTCGGGGAAGCCGAGGCCGTGCGTGGCGCAGCGGGTGACGCCGGAGGCGTCGATGCCGCACGAGGTGCGGCAGTCGGCGTCGGGGGCACCTAAGGGGTAGCTTGTGTCAAACCTGCAGAAGAAAGAGGCCAAGGCAGCTGGGAGGCAGCCTCGGGGTCAGTGGGAAAAAGAGAGTCCAGCTCTGTGGTGGAACCGAAAGAGGTGGTGGAGAAAGGAAAGGATGACTCGTCGAAGACGACGTGCCGAGAGATCAAGAGACGGTGAGTAGTGACATTTAAGCACCGGTACCCCTTGTGATCAAGGGAATACCCGAGAAAAACACACCGAGTCGAGCGGGGCACAAGCTTATGTGGGGCAGTGGCGGAAAGGTTAGGGTAGCAAGCGCATCCGAAAACTCGAAGGTGATCGTAAAGAGGATCGGTGCCATATAGAGCAAAGTAGGTGGTGGAGGCACGAATTGTCTTGGTGGGAAGACGATTAATCAGAAGTGTGGCAGTATAAAGAGCCTCCACCCAGTATCGGGCTGGAATAGATGTCTAGAACATTAGGGAGCACATGACATCATTGGTGGTGCAAATCATGCGCTCTGCCTTGCCATTTTGGGGAGAGGTATACGGACAAGACATGCGTAGCTGTACCCCATGTGCGGATAGAAAATTACGAAACGCGGAGTTATCAAACTCGCGTCTGTTATCGCACTGGACAGCTCGGATGGTGTGCCCAAACTGAGTAGAAATCCAAACGAAGAAGTGAGAAAGAGTGACGAAAGTCTCAGACTTCAATCGTAATGGAAAAGTCCAGGAAAAGTGAGAAAAATCATCAATGATCACCAAGTAATATCTAAAGCCCGATAATGATCACCAAGTAATATCTAAAGCCCGATACACTAGTAGTGGGAGATGTCCATAAATCACAATGTATAAGATCAAACGTGTGCTCAACATGAGTCACAGAAGTGGGAAAAGGGAGACGAACATGACGACATAGTATCTGCACCAGGGTGGCCAAGCCGGCGATGCCAGATGGTGGATGAAGCTGTCGTAGTCAAAGCGAAAGGCGGTGATGCAGCGGAAGTAGGAAGTCGAAGTGTGTATAGGGGCCCCGAGCTATCACATCGAAAAAGAGGTCGTCGGGTAGAAAGATCCTTCACAAACAAACCAAAAGGATCAAACTCAATAGAAACATTGTTGTCAGTGGTAAAACAACGAACAAAAAGCAAGTCTTGAATGATGTCCGGAGCGACAAGAATGTTTTGAAGTTAGAAAGAACCCGGGAGATCGGAATCACCTACTGAGGTGACCGGAAGAACATACCCATTCCCAACAACGATAGATGAAGGAAAAGAGGGATTAATAGGGTGGGTGGAAGAGAGTATACCAGCATTAGGTGTGGTATGGTATGACGCTCCGGAGTCGACTACCCAGTCAGCACCTGGTGGAGTAAGGTGCATGGTGCTGAAGGAAGAAGCCAACGACTGTCGATCCCACGTCGAGGGTGGCTCCTCGAGAGGAGCTGACGCCTCCGAGTACCCAACAGGATAGTCGGTGCCTCCGCAGGTCGAGACTGACTGTCCACCAGAAGAGTATCCAGTCCCATCATAGGCCTGAGCCGGCGGCCCACCAGCACTGTAGGCTGGTCCATTGTAGCTCGGGGTGGCCACGAACGCCGGCTGGGGACGTGGTGGTCATGGAGTTTGAGAACCCGGAGACGGCCCAGGCCACATGTAGATCTCGCCAGTCCACGGGTTGTAGGGTGTGGGCCAGGGTGCGCCTCCCCGGCCGGTACCACCGCTACCACCAGTAGTCGGAGCAGTGGGTGTAGGAGTGCCACCTACACTGCTATCACCATCACGATCGCCGTTCTTGCCTCGGCGGCGACGGTTTCCACCTCCAGTACTGGCAGGAGTGCCTGGAGTGGAAGGTGGTCGTGACGATGGTCCACCAGCAGCTGGTAAGGGTGGACGAGGGGACTGCCCAGAGCCATAAAAGGCTGTGGCAGATCCGGAGCCAGTAGAGCCTCCTGCAGTGATCTCCTCAAGTTCAAAATCAGACCATACCTTCTCGAAGGTAGGTAGTGGCTCCAGTTGGAGTAGCCACGTCCGTAGGTGACAATAGCGCTCATTCAGGCCCTGAAGGACCCGAAGAACAAGGGCACTATCAGTGACCGACTCACCAAGGTCACGTAGGGCATCCGCCATGCCCTTCATCTCCCGGTAGTAGGTGGAGATAGAACGGTCACCCTGAACGGTGTTCTGGAACCGAGTGCTGATGTGGAGGGCTCGAGTCATATGGTTCCCTAGAAACCGCTGCTCAAGGACCAGCCAGGCCCGTTGAGCAGTGCCGCCACCGCACTGCCTGACGATGTCCTGTAGCTCCTCCGTCAAGGAGCCAAGGATCCAAGATAGGACCAGGTTGTCCATGCTGATCTAGGACACCAGTACTGAAGAATCGTCCCGGAGGAGGTGGTCGTCGAGGCAGTAACGCCTCAGCGTGAGGAGCACCAGATCACACCGCCGGGCATATGAGATGAACTCGGAACTGAGAACAACCGGCACGAGCGTCCGGATGTTCTGAATCCCTACGGCTTGTGCATGAAGAGCGGCCACAAGTGAAGCCGAGTACGTACCAGCGTCCGAGGGAGGCTCGTGGGCAGCACTCATCGATCAGTGAGCACTCTCCTTGAGTTGGTGGGATAGCGCTTCCACGGAGGCACGCTCCTACTCTAGGGCGAGAGCAAGTGCTCGCTCGCGCTCGCGAGAGGCAGCCAGTGCTGCGGCGATGTCGGAGGTATCCGTAGTGTCGGTGGCGTAGGAAGAAGAAGTTGCGTTATCAGCAGCGACACCAGCGATTGGAAACGAAATCGGCGGGATAGTAATCGAGGTGCTCCCGTCGATGTCGAGGCTGGTCGAGTCCCGTAGCCCGAAGGTACTTGCCATGAAAGTGACAGCGGTGGCGGGGTTGCCGGTAGTACCTACGAGGGGTCCGTCGGCAGCTGGACCGGTTTTCGAAGTCATAGAAGGGGCGATAGCACCTCCAGGGACCGAAAACATGGGTGGCCGAGCGGTCCAGGGGGCGGTGGTCGCTGTGGCGGCGCCTTCATCGCAGCAGCTGCGACGGGCCAAGGAATTGCGACTCCGGGAGCGGGGGTGGCCGCGGCAACCCCTCCAGGGGCGTCGCCGGCAGCTGTGGGCCAGGGGGTAGCGAACCAGGGGGCAGCCGTAGCTGCGCCGGTCCCTGCAGAGGCGGCGGTGGCTCCCCTGTGCGTGCGCGCGGCCCGTCCGGGTGGAGGAAGCGCAGAACTGGTCAGGGCCGCTCCGATCCAAGGCGCGGCGGCGCCGGCGCCAGCAGCGGGCCCGGTCCAGGTCGCGGCGGCATGGTTGGGGGCCACGGCAGCGGGGGCGAACGGTGCGGCGGCGGCTGCAGCCATAGCGGGCGGCATGTCTGCGCGGGCACGCGGCGCCTCGACGGCGGCGACGGCGGCTCCGACGAGGCCGGCGGCTGCTTCGGCGGGCGGCACACCGACGAAGACGGCGGCGGCGCATTGCTAGTGCGGCGGTGGCGGCTGGGTCATTAGGGTTAGGGTTAAGCCCTAATCCTAATCAAATCCTAGCCGATACCATATTAGAGGAGTAATTGTGGCTGTATTAGATGAATAAGAATAATGAGGTACAAGAATGATTATATAGAGGGATTATATGGGGAAAGACTAAACTATCCCTAACCCTAATCCCTCACTAATGACTAATATGCCCCTGTGACACACACATAATTACAATGTCTAACAGTTTCAAATATTATGACACTGAGAAAACGTGGAACTAAAAATACAGCAGATATTCTACTACAAATAGAAACCTAAAATCACATTTCCATAATCTACCAATAGCACGAGACTAATATAAGCTAATACACAGACATAATCTGGTTTTGACCTACCTAAAGAACTCCAGAAGAAATCTGAACTGACTAGAAAATTGCTGCAGAAAGATATTCGATCAACCTCAGAGGATTTAGGTGTCTTTTCAATTAAGAAGAAAGAGGCACTTGAAGGTCTGGGCAAACATCAACATCCTCAATCAACTAAATCAAATATGCAGATGCCATTTGAAGTACCCCAATCATGCAGCTGAGTCGTTCCCTTCCTTTGCTTTCACTTATTCCCCAACAGAACCCTGCAGACCAAACGGATTGTTTTCCACCTTCAGTTGTGATACTCTAACCAGATTAATGGCTTTTCTTGACTTATTTCATTCATCATTTATGAAAATGCATGATAAAGAGAGACAAAAAAGAAGGCAGGTTCTGCCTTCAGTTAATCCGCAATGAACCTTATGTTACTGGGACTAACCGGAGTTTGTTCATTCCTGAAAAATAAATACAACTTCACCATCAATGCTTTCAGCATCAATACATGACTGTAACTGCAGAACATGCGATCATCACAAATTAGAAGAACTACATACATATGAAACTTGTATATACTATCATGACTTGTTACGTCCACCATGTACCAACTCCTACCTAAAAGAAATAGAACTGTCCATGACTTCCACATTCATCAGTCATATTCAAGCAGGATCACTTCCCACTGGAATCAGTTAGGAGTTGATTAGGCCCAAATATGGTTCAGAAAACAAATTAATGCTAGACAGCTAGAGTAAGGGTGAGATCAAAGAGATAGCAATTACACAGTGAGTTGCAGCACTGAAAGTAATTTACAAAAAGTAAAGTATCAGAAAAAAAGGGAACTAGTAGACATTAGTGTCATTGCATTCTATAAAAACAATGTCTTATATGACTTCCAAAAATTTAAACCAGAATGAAACGAAATGACGTAACACATAACATAATAAAAGAAACCTTATTCAGCTTTATTGCCAAGTATATTTATAGCTGTTACAAAATGCATTATATAATGCCTCTTCTCAGAAAAATAAAAATAAATGTTATCCAGTATGATCAAGGCCCATCCCCAAAATCAATCGAAAATACATGACATCGAACCATCCATGTCCTTTGAAGAAGCGACAAGCCGATAGACAATTCTGTCTCTGTTTCATGTTTAGGTTACATATCAATATCATAACAGAGAACAAAGAATCCAACAAACTGTCAGGATTTAGTTCATCAATACCAACATTTTACATTGCTGACCTGAAGTTTGCAATCATAATAATTGTAAACATATTAGCTGCTTTGTTATTGTTTATAGCATGTTTAGATCTGCCACGTGCAGCATGTAGGTTCAATACATATAGAATGTGAATGTATATAACAGCACGGTGTACAGTAAGGACTCCATCCTCTGCTCAACCCACATGCAAGCTGCACTTGATGCAACAGCAGAGCAATAAAAAATATCCATATTTTTAGCCAACAACATGACAAATGCAAACAGTTCACATGCGAATTCAACTGGACTCGACCATCAGAGCGAACATGGGCAAAATTATGATACCTCATCATCGGCCATCGAGGGACACAAACACATTAGCTCAGATGTTCTGTGCATGCAGTTGCAAATTAAGTCCAAATAACTAGAAGTCTAAAACACAGTAGCTTACTTGTGTGCGCATTACTCATTAAACAAGATACAAAATACTGGAGACTAGGCACTGCCAGTACAAGGAGAAAAATGCAAAGAATACTGAAGATAAATTTACTTTGTTATTTCAAAATTTGGAGCATTTTGTACGGTATTCATGAAAAGCCAAACTGAAAAGAATATATTAGTGAACTCCTAAACTATATGAATCAACTAAGCTGAACAGTTGTAAGAAGCCTTGTGAGTTTACTGAGAGTTTCTCGAGCAGAAACAGTGTCAGGATGATGCTCTCCGCAGATGGAAGTGCGGATAAATATGGCCTTCCTTATTAGGTCATCTCCAGTGTCGTACTGTCCACCTCGGAGCATCAGTTTGGCCCTTGTTTCTAATACAGAAGCTTTCAGGAGAGCCAGCTCCTGCCAAAGATAAGTGTACTTTGCTTCTGACTGAGCTGGTCTCAAGCAAGAATATGACACTTCTCTCCATTTGCCAGCATGTGCAAGCATGGACTCTGCTGCACGCTCTATCGCATCGGTGCACAGGCGCAGCAGCTCTAGTGCCGCATTACATCGGGAGTATGTGATAAATGTGTGTACTGCAAGTGGCACAACTATCTGTTTCACAAAGAGTATCAACTCAGATGGCCTCAGTTCTACCAGCAGTGGATCAGAACCAAATCCAAAAACCAAGAAGCAGGAAGCCCACAGGTGATCTGACGAATATTTGATTGAACCTTGGAGGTATACTGATTGGACGACAGCCTGAGCCGTTCGTGTGCTACCTCGTTTTCGAGCATATAGCCTGATCAGATCATGGAACTGTACATGTTCAGGCTTAGAGCTGCATTTGGCAATTCCGAACCTCATTAACATAGCAGCTGCTTCAGCTTCAGATCTCCTCATCCTAGAAGTTGCAAGGCCACAAGTTAGAGTCCGCCACCACTTCCTCCACCTTGGACCCCTTTGGTGTTTCTTTGGAACTTTATGTGCAGCAAGAGCCAACATGTGGATTGGAATTGCAGAAGTCGAAAACCAACCACACACTTGAACCATCCGAGTTGCTAGACTCCTAGGGCCATCCGCATGGTCAAATATCGATAAGCATACATCCAGGAGCCGGACAAGGATTTCATGATTTTTCAAACTGAGAACTTCCCTCTCATTACAAGAAAAATCTTTTATTGGTGGTGTCCGATTCAACGTATCAAGAAGTCTGGTCGGACTAATTGGAAGCTCTGACAGTATGGCTCCAACAATACTAAGGCCAAGAGTGAGTCTTCCAAGCTTCCCCTCAATGGTTTTGAGTGCATCAATTTCCACCAAAGGATAGTCCTTCACGCCTCCCTTCATTAAAGTCATTGCCTCAGCACCAGATAAATAAGAAAGCTTCATGGGCTCTAAGTTGAGCACACGTGGAAGACGTGTTGTGATAATGAAATGAGTCTCCCCACCGAAGTGTGGCAGAAGGTCCATTATGACTCTCTTATCCCACCAATCCTTCTCATTCTCCAAATTATCAATTATTACTAGAAAAGGTATGTCACGCATCAATTCTTGCCGAATTTTGGCAATGGCTTCCTCTTCCTGCTCTTCAAAGCATCGATCACCTCCTTTCTCATGCAAGTGACTATCTACGCTTAAATCTAGCTCCAGAAAAGTTCGCAGGGCCAAATAGTTCTGTCGAATATATCTGCTTTCCCCTCTGACCCATAAAACCATCTTATATCGCTGGGAGTTTCTGTATGCATATTCCAAAACCAAGTCTGTCTTGCCAATTCCAGGCTCCCCTGATATGCAAGCAATACCCTTTCCATAAAGTATCTTCCTAAATCTTTTCTTCCTTCCACACCTTACCCCGTTTTTCATTCTCAATGGACGCCCATGCCGTGGTGGACTCCCCAGTCTCTGCATTTCAATGTCTTTTTCAGTCTCCTTCCACAAAACTGGTTCCTTACCTTTGCTGTCATCAGTATTTACTTGCTCATGATTATTCGCAGACCGCCTGACCACAGGACCTTTTCTTCTGTGCTTCGTCTTGAGCTCAAAATATTCTCTTTCCCCGTCCCCAGTGACATCACCAAACAAGATTAGCTCCAATTCTGAGAGCTCTTTCTTCCTCCCAACAAAATCATCGTTACGAGGGAAAGGAAATTCCTCCTTCGCCATCCTACCTCTCCACCTGTTCAGCTTATCAATCACACTTCTCCTGCCCAATTTTGTGGCCAAGAGAATAACTGTTTGCAGTATGCAATCTCTCCAATTGCCATCATTCGCTTCTAACTGCACATCTACTACACGGGACAGAGCATCAACCGATTCTATCCATTCATGTTCCATTCCGCCATACAACATCCAGAGCTCACCACCATGTTTCTCCCATAGTTCTCCTCTCTTCTCGATGATATCCCTGGCAAGGCAATCAGCAGCACCCAAGTCAAAAAATATAGGGATCAGATTTTTCTTGCCAAAGAAGTTCCTGAGCTCCTCAATGGTATAAGGATTGCCGAATGATTTCTTCGTGAGTATTACAACTCCATATGTTGAAGCGTTCATTATCCTCTCGACGGCATCGTGGCTGTGGGAATTCCGGCATCTAGACCTGTCAGAAGCAAAGCAGCTGATTCCATGGACCTCGAGTTCAGCACGAAGCCAGTTTGTGAACCTCAGCAGTGAAGCTTTGCGGCCATGAAATCCAATGTACACGTCATAACTCCGAAGCCTGCTGACAGAGGCGGCTGATGTCGTCGGCTGAGATGCTGAGGATTTCCAATACGCTCCGCTCAGCTTCTTTTGCTTCTCCTTTCGAGCCAATCGACCGCCATTGCTAGTTTCTGATGAACTACCTTGGCATGGGTCATTGTACGTGGAAATGAAGCTGGGGTTGTTGTAAACAATCGCTGGAGTGCCAAAATTGCTTGAGGTGCAAAGGCTAATAGGAGGAGACACATCTGACTGCAAGACCGCGGCGCTGGTTGATGGTTGTTCCTGCCGTACCAAGGAGTCACTGGAGAGTATGTCGCTGATTTTCAGCAGAATGCCATTTGTGGCGCATTTGTTCTCAGGGTCGGCGTGCTCCGGGACACGAGCAGACAGTGACCTTGGCGTGAAAAAGGGGGACTGGTTTGCTGAAACAAATGCAGAGGACGAAGACGAGAGGTTCCTTGATGCTGCCGAGACCAAAGCCTCGGCATCGGAGGTTTCATGCTGAAGATTCATATAACCATTTTCAGCAGTACCCAGCCCTCAGAATGGTTGAGAGGTCAACTCATCCCGCTGCATGCCGTTACCTGCAGAACACAAGGAAATGATCCTCTTAGTGATGCTAACATACCGAGGTCGCCTTTTATGAGATGAATAAATCCAGTGAATAATACAACGTATAACCAGGACAAGAGAAACAGCAAGTATTTCAACGCTTATTACTGCAATCAAGAGACAGACATGGCAGTAAAATAGGTCGAAGAAAGGACTTGTTTCCAGAGCAAGGACAACGCAGTACCTTACACTGACTACTGACTGACAGGATAAGATAGAAAACACATGCTGTAAGCTTAGTAACAGCGCATTAAATCGCTCATCCAGACAAAGCAAGTAACCACTGATGGCGGAATCAGTAACAGCCCACCACGTACTTGTTGACAAATAAAACTACTCCTACTTCAAGAAACAAAAGAAAGAAAGAAAATAATAAAAGGCTTCCATGAGCTGTTGGCTTTACTGCCAATGTAATTCGTAATCAATGCGCGCGTGAGCGGAACCGTACTGACTGACAGCGGTGGCCGGAGTGGCGATCACGACGGACCTGGACCATTAGGAGCGGCGGCGGGCTTGGAGCCCGGCCGCGCCTCCATCGGACGCCCGCCGAGAAGCGGCAGGCCGCGTCTACTGTCGCCTCCGATCTTGAGGGGGCGGTGAGGACGAAGACGAAGGAGGGCCTAATCAAATCAACGGGTCCGGGTCAGGCACCACGCGTCGCACGAATCAACGACGCAGGGAGGAGGCGGGGACAGAGAGGAGATTCGGATCTGGCTGGGGGGGAGAACCAAAATAGGAAAGGGAGGGGCGCCGGCCGAGATCGCTTACCGCGGGGAGACGGATCTTGACTCCCCTCAACTCCACTGTACGGGGTAAGTGGGAGAAGGAGAGGGAGGAGCGCCGGGCGGTGGCTTTCGAGGATCCAGCAGGGCAGAGCAGAACGGCGAAAAGGTGAAACGAACGAGTGAAGCAAGCAAGAGGAAGGGAGAGAGTGAGAGAGAGAGAGATTGAGATTAGTGAAGGCCCCCCTAATCCAAGCCTGTTAGGTTAGACGAGTCGAGTCCAGATGGAGTGGTGCGCCCGTGCGTGCCTACCGCGTTCGCCATGGTCCTCCTTTCTTGCGTTCCCATGTGACTGTCGGCAGCAGAACCATTGTTTACTTGATGAGGCCGGAAGACTCCATTTTGGGAGGGCATCAGCTCTCCAAACGGTTCTGGGTTAGTACATTGATTCCAATGAAGAAGGATTTTATTTTTGTTGTTTCTAGTAGTACTATGTCAGTTAAAACCTTTTTCGCTTCATCAGAACATTTCTAAAGTGTAAATAAAAGTCCCATTCAATATAGCTATATTATGAGTCTTTAACACGTTAATACTTGTCGGTACCCTCAATATGGGTACCTCGCGCACAGGGGAAATCGCCTAAGGACTTTGCCCCCTCCGCAGGGGCAAGCTCCGAAAGCCCCACGTGTCCTGCGGGGCCGGACCTCCCTCTCCTCAAAGGAGGGCTCCGGGCCCGTCACGTGGCCGGCAGAGCCGGACCACCCTTCTCCGCAGGGAGAGCTCCGAAGGCTCCACGTGTCTAGCGGGGCCGGACCTCCATCTCCTCAGAGGAGAGCTCCGGGCCCACCACGTGGCCAGCAGAGCCGGACCTTCCCCCTCCGCGGGGAGAGCACCGAAGGCTCCACGTGTCCAGCGGGGCCGAGCCTCCCTCTCCTCAGAGGAGAGCTCCGGGCCCGCCACGTGGCCAGCGGAGCCGGACCTCCCCCTCTGCGGGGGGAGCTCCAAAGGCTTCACGTGTCCAGCGTGGGCGGGCCTCCCTCTTCTCAGAGGGGAGCACCGGGCTCGCCACGTGGCAGCGGAGCAGCGCTGCCTACCCGGCACGGTAGGAAGCAAGAGTAAAGGCGCACCATGCCCTTACCGTACAAGACATTCAAGGCCCGCGTCTTCCCAAGATGCGAAGACGCGGCGCACGTCTGCCAGGTGCCACTGTGGCTAGTCACGGTCAAGATAGGACGCGCCATCCCAAGACGAGAAGACATGCACGCAATGTCAGAGGTTGTACGCCAATAAACACAGCGACAAGACATCCCCTGCCGACCCTGCCATCATCAACCACTACGCCTAGCTTGCGGCGTGGGCAGGGCGACAGGGCACAGACTCGGAAGCCCTCGCTAGTGACAACTACCGGCATTACTGCGAGATATGGTAGATGGCAGGCAATCTCCCTGGGACCACCTGTCAGGTCTCGGGCCACCCCTTGTAAGCCGCCTGAGCCTTGGACTATAAAAGGCTCGGGTAGGCAACGTTACCGAGGGTTCGGATCCATTCGCACCTTAGGGTTCGGTTCAACTCTTTGCACACTTACACTCAGGCAATACAACGAGCACCTCTGCTCACCATGGACGTAGGGTTTTACGCTTCGGTGGCCTGAACCACGTAAAAAATCTCTGTGTCAACCTTCTCCTTCCTTCGTCCCTAACGCTTAAGCTCTCCGTGAGGGACTAGCCCCTCCGAAAAAGAACCTCCGCGGGCTGCCCAGAGCAGGCCCGGGGGAAGTGTCGACGACACACTTCGACATTTGGCGCGCCAGGAAGGGGGCTTTTTCCCTCTCGCGACGAGCTTACGCCGACGAAGATGACGAAGCTTCCTTCAGCGGCAAGCTCTCCTCGCCCACATTCCCGACGAACAGTGACCAGCGAGGACTACGTCTCGACACACTCAGGACAGAGTGTGTCAGGGCAAGCTGGAAGCCAGCTGTCGACTCCGGCAACACGGACTCCGGCAAGCCCAAGATCTGCTGCAGCGCCAAGTGTCTCCCATGGGAGCGCACTAGCTGCAGCACGAGCGCTTCTGCACAATCCACCCGCTGGGGACGCGCCTCAGGCAGCGACCCAGCAGTGGATTCGCGACGCCGACCATCTCGTCGTCGCCACCGCCAACCCTCAGCTTCGACGGGGACGACGTCCCGACCAACCAGGTGTGTCGCTGACGCGCACGCCAACGGTTGACGGGCAGACGGTAGACTCCCGCTCCACCAGGCTCCCATCTACAGACTTGAGTTTGGAGCTGGAGCGACGTCACCTAGGCGAAGATGCCCGCGTGACCATCGAGCGACGCCGAGAAAGGCGTCGCAACCACGAGGTCGGCGACAGCATGTCGACCGCCTCGACTCAGCCTGGCCTGCAGAAGTTCGTTACGCGATCTTTGCCCCAGGCATGCGCCACGCAGCATATGCCTCAGCTATATGCCCTGCAAATGGCGCCCCCCGTCTATGGCGTAACTTCGCCCATGCCAGGGTACACGGTGCCGACAGCGGACCAAGCGTTCGCTACACCAACACCTGCAACAACAGGAGCAGGATGTGCGGCCCTGGCGCCACACCTTCGCTTCGCGAAGTGGCCGCGCAAGTTCCGGTCGCACCTGCCCGAGAAGTACGATGGGAGCGTCAATCCGGCGGAGTTCCTCCAGATCTACTCCACTGCCATCCTTGCTGCAGGAGGGGATGAGGCTGTCATGGCCAACTACTTCCCCGTCGCATTGATCGGCCCAGGACGGTCTTGGCTCATGAATCTTCCCCAGGGTTCCATAACCTCTTGGGGAGAGCTCTGCCGGTAGTTTACTGCGAACTTCGGCAGCTCCTACACCCGGCCTGGCACGGAGCTGGATCTCCACGCCATCCAAAAAACAATCTGGAGAGTCGTTGCGCTCCTTCATCCAGCGGTTCTCCCAGGTACGGAACACCATCCCCCATATCCAAAATGCTTCAGTGGTGGTGGCGTTCCGACAGGGTGTGAGGGATAAGAAGATGCTCGAGAAGCTCACGACCAGAGAAGTACGTGACATCTCGGAGCATTTCAGCCTGGCGGACAAGTGCGCCAGGGCAGCAAAAGGGCGCAACTAGCACTCACAGCCAGCCTTCGAAGCTAGAGGACAACCCGGATCTGGCGCTGCTTCCCATGGAAGCAGCAAGAAGATCAAGAACAAGGGTGGTGGCAAGATGAAGCCACCGACTGCAGCACCCGTTGCTGCAGCAGCAACACCTAGTGGAGCTCGGGGGCCACGCCCCGACAAGAGGCTGCGACAGTCACCGGCCCCAGACGGTGACCACGGCGAGTCGTGCCCCATGCACAACACCAGCAGCCATACTGCTGCTGAGTGCCGGGAGATTCAAAAGCTCGTGGAGCACTTCCGCAAGGGGAAGCAACCGCATGTGGACACCCCTCCCTTCCGTCAGAGGGAGGGCAAGCAGAAGGTCGACGCCCGGGACAACATCGACTAGCAGATGGAGTTCCAGGAGCCCCAGCGCGCCGTAAAGGCGGTGCACAACCACGAGGACTCCAGGTCCAGCGACGACGAGCGCCGGAAGGCGCTCTATGTCATCTACGGCAGGTCTTCTGACCTCTCGTCTCGGAGTGCAGTCAAGACTCTGCGCCGAGCAGTGGCGTCGGTGGCACCTGTCCCAAGTGCAGCGCCGCACCTCAAGTGGATGGAGACCCCCATCATCTTCGACGCCACTGACTGCCCCAAGAACATGGCTGGGGCCAGGCAGCTATCGCTCTTGGTAGCTCCCACCATCGCCAACGTGAAGATGTACCACGTTCTGGTAGATGGCGGGGCCGGCCTGAGCCTCATCAGCCGCGCAGCTTTCCAGAAGCCTCGAGCTTGTTCTCAGGGGTAGGGCCGGGACAGGTCATCCCCTACGGCAACATCAGCCTTCCGGTCACCTTTGGGGCACCGGACAGCTACCGGAAAGAATACATTCTGTTCAATGTGGCGGAGATTGACCTCCCCTTCAACGCCATCATCGGTAGGTCATCCCTGTACCGATTCATGGCAGTAACCCACTATGGCTACCTCGTCTTGAAGATGCCTACACCAACAGGCGTCCTCAAGATCCGTGGAGACCGCACTGTTGCAGTGTCAGCCTTGGAGAAGCTCCAAGCACTTGCAGCAGCCCGAGAACCAACCGCTAAAAGCGGTGCAGAACCGGGCTAGCTCCACCCGAGTGTACGCCACTGTGCCTCGACCTCAACACCCCGCGTGCAACCTCTCGACGAGGGCGACGTCCCCCTAAAGATCGTCCAAGTCGGTGTCATTGCTGCCCAGACCACTCGGATAGCTGGGGGCCTGGACAACAAATAGGAAGGCGCGCTCATCACCTTCCTCCGGCACAACGTCGACGTGTTTGCATGGCAACCGTCGCAGATGTCGGGGATCCCTAGGGAGGTGATCGAGCACCATCTGAAGATCTTCCTCGACGCCCGACCAATCTAACAGAAGCCCCGCAAGCAGCTCATTGAGCGGCAGAACTTCATCCGTGAAGAAATCAAGAAGCTGCTAGACGCTGGCTTCATACGGGAAGTCCACCACCCCGGTGGTTAGCGAACCCCGTTGTCGTCCCGAAGGCCGGCGGGAAGCTCTATATGTGCATCGACTACACCAGTCTTGTCACGCCCGGTACCTGCAACAGTCACCGAGCGTACTCCCGTGTGTGCCAGGATCATTTCATTTCACACACGAGATGAATAAGAGCAATGTATCATTATTAATATTAAGCCAAGTGCGGCGAATACATCAACCGAGTACATAAATGCCTCAAGGGCTCAAAAGGAAAGTACATCATGACAGCGGAAAATCTAAAGTGGGCTCCACAGGCGCCGTCCGGCGGTACGCCAGCCTAGATCTGCGCATCGGGGTCGAAGCCGTCGTCCACGTCGTCCTCAGCAGCCTCCTCGGGTCCTGAGCAGCACGGAAAAGAAAAAAAGACAAACGTCTGAGTACATAATGTACTCAGCAAGTGTGGGAAAGTTTATGCATGATGAGGCAAGTTACAAGGGAGGCTAGACACGGCTATTGCACTACGCAACCTATACCTTAGCTTTATTAAGCATCCTATTTGTTTAGTGACAATCCCCGCCCAACCCAACCATATCTCCAAGTGATCTCCACTATCACTGTAATGTCCCAATCCCAACCACCTTCCCAAACCACACCAAACCAACCCACGCTAATCATGAGAGGCCTTTACATTGCACTACCCAACCCGTGCACACCCGCTAAGGATTCACCGCTGCGACACTCTGAAACCTCTGCCGCAGAAGCCCCCTCTTGCGCCACTTACACATCTCTCTGGTGTACACAAGGAAAGATAGGAACAACTTAATTGGCCACACTGCCCCATAACAGTTCTTGTGGTGGCACTGTATAAGCCAGTTGACGGGTCTCACGAACCGGTCCTTAGGATCTACGCAGGCTAACCAACCACTAACCCGAGTCTCGTGCACTCAGCACCCACCGTAACCCACCAGCCTGCTAGATCCCTACACTACCCACCTCATACACCACATACATCACCACATATATATACCATATATATATATCTCCACACAACATCTCAATGATCATGATAATATAACATTAATGTAAATTACTCCCATCCCATTTACTAAGCAGGGCTAAGCATGAAAATAATGGCATAGAGGTAAACCCTATACTACCCATCCCGGCTACAAGGCAAATTTTGGAAATACTAGTAAATAACCAACACATGGGATTCAATTTAAGACCTAAGCATGCAATTCTAACTAAAATCCTAAAAAGGTGCAAAATGGTCAAGGGCACTTGCCTCTCGAGAAGTGCTGCGACTCGGGGTCGTCGAAGTCTTGGGCTTGCAGGTCTAGCGTCGGCTCGGGGGCTAATTTGTCCATGACATAGCAGATGAAAATAATGGTAAACAAGTAAGCAAGAGCCACCTAACATCCATCATAAAAATAATGGCACAAATGTAGAATGTAATTCCCTCATCACAATGTGGTTATGTTCATGTGAGAGTGTTTTACAACAGTTAGGGTTATGCTTGGGTTCTAGGTGTGATTTCTAGTATGCGGGAGGGTGTCTTTATGAATTTGTCAGTAAATGTTCATGGGGAAACATTGTGATTTCAAGGCTGTTCAGGGGGGTTCCTTAAGGAAATTGCAGTAGGGTATTTAAGTTATAATATCCCTTTTATATGTTCTATGGTGTTTAGTTAATTTTCAGCACTATCACCCTGCCAAAAGGTAAATTTTTAGCCCATGCAGGGGCTTATGTGCTATTGGCAGCAAGGCAGGGGGGTCCAAGTGCAAGTCCAGATTTTTCCTAAGGGTTTTTGTTTGTTTGCAGCAGGTCTGAGGAGGGTTATTTCTACTTTTCAGCAGCTACTTATGATTTTTACACTAAACTGCAGCTTAAAAGGATTTAAAATGTCATTTCAGCACATATGGAAGGTTCATTTTGCAAATTTCCTGAATACACAGGGACCAACAGATTTATTTAGGGGCCTATTGTTTAAACAGGGCATTCCAGGGTTGTTTTGGTAAGTTTCCATCATGTTCTAATGTGGAGGGGTAAATTTAGGACATGGCAGGGTCCTTGATGCAAAAACAGTAATTACAGGGGGCCTAGAAATGCTGCTAGGTGGTCTAGAGGGGTCTTAGATTAACAATCAGCAGTCTTTTAGGGCCTTTCATGATTTTCCCTAACACCTGCAGGGGTATTTCTTCCATATGCAGAACTAAACAGTGCCTAGGTGTGAGGAAAACATCCCCTTTTGGGTCTAAACACCAAATTAGAGCAACCAGGGGGGTTTTTCAGAAGTTTCCCGGGGTTAAAATTAACATAATGGGGGTTCTAGGGGTCATTTGGGAAGTTTCCTAACAGGTCAGGGGCGTATACAATAAATTAGGGGGGTACAGGGGCTTAAAATGAGAAATACCGCGATTTTCCTAATTACTCTGGAGCTCAGGGGGTAGCTGGCAATTGGCAGGGGCTAGCCCGCTCATTGTCGAGAACCCTGGGGGGCTAGGTGCTAAACGGGCCGCGGGAAAAAGTCCATTCAGCAGGGACCGTTGGATCGACGTTCGACGGCTAGGATTTAAGGAGATTGAATCGTTATCAGGTTCTAATCGCAGCCGCCCTTCACAGATCGGACGGTCCGGGTGAAATCCGGCCGCCGGCGGCCGCCACTCGCGGCGGTGCGCCATGACCGAGCCCTTGGAGCTCGCCGGCGCTGCCGTTCTTCGCCTACACCTAGTCCTACCCCTATATGGCTACTGGAAATGAAGGAGAAAGATCGGGGAACTCACTGAGAGGGGTTTTCCGGGGCCCGGGGAGGTGCGGGGAGGACTTGCTGCGGGTAGACGGGCAGGAGCCTTCAGTTCCCGTCAGACGCGGGTGGGGGCGCTCCTCCGTCGAGCCCTTCGGGTCAGGGTTGCGCCCTAGTGCATGAGGACAACCTCTGTGAGGCCGAGCAGTGTTGAAAACGGAGGAGAACGGGAGGTCCGAGGGAAGTCCGAGCTGCTCACCGGCGTACAGAAAAGAGGGAGGAGCACTCAGCGCCGGTCTGCGTCGGGGAGGGCCGAGGAAGCTTCGGCGTCGTCCCTGCGGTCGCGTGTCTGAGGGTTAGCTCGTGGAACCACTGAGAAACGTAGAGAGAGCGGAGTCGCGACGCTCACCGAGGGGGGTTGACGCCGGGAGCTCGGCTCCGTTCGTGGCGGGAGGGGCGGAGCAACTGGGGCTAGGGTTTTCGGGGCCCCTTTATAGAGCAGCGAGGGCGGAGGATCCGAGGGGAATAAAGGGGGAAGGTGCCCGCTTTCGGTTGGAGCCGATCAGAGGTGGTCGGCGACCGATCGAAAAAGAGAGGAGAGGGAGGGGGACCGCGGGAAGAAGATAACGGGCAGAAACCGCTGACAGGCGGGCCCCGCCCGTCAGTGGGGGAAGAGAAAGAAAAGAGAGGGCGAGCGACTGGGCCGGGTATTTTGAAGTAAAGAGGGAAATGGGCTGCGGGAAAGCGGAAGGGGGGAAAGAAAGAAATGGGCTGCGGCCCAATTTTTGTTTTACCTTGTATATATTTTTCTTCATCTGTTTTCTTGTTCTACATCTAAACCCTGAATTTAATTATCTAAGTTCCAGTTTATTTAAAGAAATTCTTAAAATTTCCTACATATATACTATTATCATCATTTTTTTATATAGAGTGTTACAAGTCTCAATAAGGCATGTCCCAAAGATCCATTCCCTCTCTCTAGAATAGATCAAATAGTAGACTCTACATCAGGCTGTGATATGCTATGCTTCCTAGACGCCTACTCAGGCTTTCACCAAATCTCTATGTCTAGAGAAGATGAAGAACACACTTCTTTTATCACAGTAGACGACCTGTATTGTTATGGCTCTATGCCTTATGGCCTAAAGAATGCTCTCCCCACCTTTGTTTGTGCTATGCACAAAACCTTTGGAGAGTTAACAAGAGACTTAGTTGAGGTGTATGTCGATGACATCGTTGTCAAAGTCAGACACAACTCATCCTTGTTAGATAACCTAGCTCTAGTCTTTGACAAACTGCGCTCCACGCGCACTAAGCTGAACCCAAATAAATGTGTGTTCGGCGTATCCTATGGGAGGCTCTTAGGGTTCCTGGTCTCACACCGAGGGATCGAAGCCAACCCAAAGAAGATCAAGGTCATCGACCTGATGCAGCTCCCCGCCCGCGTCAAGGATGTCCAGAAACTCACGGGATGCCTAGCCGCGCTGAGTTAGTTTATACCGAGGCTAGCAGAGCGGGCACTTCCCTTCTTTAAGCTCCTGCGCAAATCCGGTCCTTTTGCTTGGACCGATGAAGCAGATGAAGCATTCCAGGAGTTGAAGCAGCTCCTGACGACCCTACCCATCATGGTAGCCCCCGAGCCCGGAGAGCACCTGTTGCTCTATATCGCGGCAACAACGGAGGTGGTGAGCATGGTCCTCGTCGCAGAGCGGCCGGACCCCTCATCGCCGCAACCTGCTCCAACAGCAGAAGACAAGCACCAAGAGCTCTCAGAGGTTCAAGACGACCTCACGAAGCTCCAAGACAACCTCCCGGAGGTCCAATGGGACCTCTCAGAGCTCCAAGATAACCCCCCAGAGTCCAAAGGGACCTCCCAGGAGAACAAGATGACCTCCCGCAGGTCCAGGACGACCACCCAGAAGTCCAACGGGACCTCCTGGAGGTCCAAGATGGCCTAGAAGACCCCGGGTCCTAGCTCTCGGAGTCTCCGCCGGACTCGTCTACCTCCTGTCAGCCTGAGCCAATGGAGGAAGACATCTCAGGCCCAGGAGGGAGGGTCCGGACTGTCCAGAGGCCAGTCTAATACATCAGCGAAGTCCTCCACGACACCAAGACAAGGTACCTGGAGGTCCATAAGCTGTTGTATGCAGTACTCATAGCGTCCAGGAAGCTCCGGCACTACTTCCAAGCCCACCGGATCTCGGTGGTCACCTCCTACCCGCTGAAGACCATCCTCCACAGCCCCAACGCGACTGGCAACGTCGCCAAATGGGCAGCGGAGCTAGAAGAGTTCGAGCTGGACTTCCTTCCTCGCCACACAATCAAGAGCCAAGCACTGGCTGACTTCGTGGCCGAGTGGACGCCAACAACAACCATCCCTAGGGGCCCCGAAGACGGTGAACCAAAGCCCCGAGCTCCGGTCTTCACCGAGCCCCACTGTACGCTCTTCTTCGACGGCTCCTCGCGAAAGCAGGGGGCCGGAGCTGGCGTACTGCTTCTCATGCCATCGGGGGAGCAGTTTGGGTACATGGTGCGTCTCAATTTCAAGGCAACCATCAACATGGAAGAGTATGAAGCCCTCATCTTTGGCCTAAAGACAGCACTGTCTCTTAGCGCGTGCCAGTTGTTGGCACAGGGCGACTCCCAGCTAGTCATCAAGCAAGTCAAGGGTGAGTGCTCCTGCAATGACCCGCAACTAGCTGCCTATCTGCTCTACGTGCAGATGCTGGAGAAAGACTTCCTCGTCTTGGACCTATGCCATGTACCACGCGCCAGCAACGCCGCGGCCGATGACCTCTCAACGAAGGCTTCCACCGGCGCCCCGGCACCCGAAGGAATCTTCGAGAGGACGTTGCTGCGGCCCACAGCCTGGCCCGCCGAGCCGAGCGAAGGGGGCCGGACCAGCACCTCGAAGCTGGCGGTCCCGGTGGCTCTGCTACCATGGACGCCGCCAAGGATCGTAAGTGTCACTGGGGACTCCGTGCTACCCAGCGCTCAAGATCCAGAAGCTCAAGTCAGACCCGATGCATGGATCACGAAGATCCGGGACTACTTAAAAGACAACATCCTCCCTGATGAACGTGTATCCACTGAATGGGTCGTGCGCATGGTTAAAAGATACGCGCTGGTAGAAGGGGATCTCTACCGGAGTGGCGCCAACCACATCCTATTGCGGTGCATAACCCAGGGGGAAGGTTGCGACTTGCTCGCTGAGATCCATGGAGGCGAATGTGGGAGTCACTCTTCCTCACGCATGCTCGTTGGTAAAGCCTTTCGGCATGGCTTCTACTGGCCGACAGCACTCTGGGATGCCGTCAAGCTGGTCAAGAGCTGCAAGGCGTGCCAGTTTCATGCCAAGCAGATCCACACACCGGCTCAGGCGGTACAGATGATCTCGCCCTCGTGGCCGTTCGTGGTATGGGGGTTGGACATCCTGGGGCCATTCCCCAAAGCCGTCGGGGGATTCCGGTACCTCTACGTCGCCATCGATAAGTTCACCAAGTGGTCGGAAGCTACACCCGTCATCACCATCAACAAGCAATCCGCAGTCAAGTTCATCAAGTCGATCATCTGCAGGTTCGGGGTCCCGAACAGAATCATCACCGACAATGGGACCCAGTTCACCAGCGTAGCATTCCAAGACTACTGCGAAGACCTTGGCATCCAGGTGTGCTATGCCTCCGTTGCTCATTCAAAGAGCAATGGGCACGTCGAGAGGGCCAACGCCAAGATTCTTTGGGGCCTCAAGACTCGCACCTTTGTCGGCTTGAAGAAACATGGTGCCAAGTGGGTGGATGAGCTTCCGAGCACACTCTAGTCTAACCGGACATCCCAAAGTCGGGCCACCGAGGAGACACCCTTCTTCATGGTGTTCGGGGCCGAAGTTGTGCTTCCCCCAGAGATCACCATGGGGTCTATCCGTGTCCGAGCTTACGACGAAGCCACGCAGGACAACCTCCGGCATGAAGACATCGACCTCGTCAATGAGGCTCCATTACATGCAACGCTCCACAACGCACGATACCGGCAGGCGCTCCGGCGCTACCACCAAAGGACCGTGCATGCCCGGGAGCTCCAAGAAGGCAACCTGGTGCTGCGGCGCATACTTTCTCGCGAAGGGACCAACAAACTCTCCCTCAGCTGGGAAGGTCCCTTCCCAGTCACGAAAGTTTGCCGCCCTGGGTGCGTATGCCTTTCCATCGAGGATGGGGATCCGCTCGTGAACCCTTGGAACATGGAACATCTCTGTAAGTTCTATCCCTAGAGCTTTGATAGCACAAGTCTTTTTCTTTCTCTAATAGATCCCATAGAGTCCAGGAACAGCGCTCAGAGCATCTAAGTCCCAGAGGACGGTCCAGGACTATGTTTCATCTTGGCTTGGTTCCGACCCTAAGCGCGTAGAGTCTTGCTTCCCTTCTTAATGGGGCGGGTCGTTGCCTCCATGTTTAGCTTGCCTTCCTCCTATGAGCATTTATACAGAAAGAATCATGTTCTACCACGCTCTTACCCTTGTGCTCATTTAAATTACGTATTATTTTTTATGATCGCACTTTCCGTGTATGCTCACTGTACATTTAGCTCTCTTTTCCCACTCTCATCCCTAGTCGGCATTTGCTATCCTACCGAAGACGGTTGCGCTTGAGGTACCTGCCGATGGCCAGGGGGCCCCTCGGGCCTCCCCCAGTCAGGTGTTGCGATGTCAGTTGGTCACCTCCAGAAAAAACCTGCGCTGTGCAAGGGGGGTCCAGGGTGCGTAGCCTGCTTTGCTTGGTTCCGACCCAAAGCGTGCGCGCCCTGCCCTTCGGAGGTCCAGGGGAGTACAACCTACTTTGCCTGGTTCCGTACCGAAAGCATGTACACTCTGCCTCCCCGGCGTTACGGTCCAGTACTAGGGACCGGACGGTCGTACCGTGACCTCGGAGGGAGCCGGACCCCCGGCGCCAGATGCACAGAATTGCCCAAGCCCCGTATACTGGTCTAGGACCGTAAGCCAAATAAGACTATGAGATAGGGAATAAAGAGCCCCCAAGGAGAATTACGGTTACCTTACTTGTGTGCAGGACCTCATGGCCTTAGCTCCACCGTAGGAGTATGGTAGGTGTGCCCAAACCATTGGCCACACCTACCAGGGGCCCACTACGTGAGACCGCGCGAGGAGAGACCGGAGCTCCTGACTACTCCAACGCAGGACCGGAGGATCCGGACCTCGCCCCCCTCGCAGGGGTGGGTTCCGAAGGCCCCACGAGTCCGGCGGGGCCAGGGCTCCCCTCTCCTCAGAGGATAGCTCCAGGTCCGCCAAATGGCCGGCAGAGCCGGACCTCGCCCCTTCCGCAGGGGCGAGCTCCGAAGGCTCCACGTGTCCCGCGGGGCCGGACCACCCTCTCCTTAGAGGAGCTCCGGGTCCGCCACGTGGCCAGCAGATCCGGACCTCCCCCCGTCCGCGGGGCGAGCTCCGAAGGCTCCACGTGTCCCGCGGGGCTAGACCACCCTCTCCTCAGAGGAGCTTCGGGCCCGCCACGTGGCCAATAGATCCGGACCTCCCCCCGTCCTCACGGGGCGAGCTCCGAAGACCCCTCGGGCCCTTATCACAACAAGGACCCGAGGAAGGTGTCTGTGCAAGACTTCAAGATCGGTGAAGACCTCCTAAAGTCCTTGCGGAGCTAAGGACTCGGGCGGGCCAAGCCAAGAAGAAGATGAAAAAACACAGACAAAAAAAACAACAAGAGTCTATTCATTCATTAAAGCTCCATGAGCTGGACTACAGACTCAACAAAAACAAAAAGGAAAAGATACAAGGCCTTCCGGCCGTAGGGGTGATTGCCTAGGAGTCCCCGGACTCCCGCTGGAACCTAGAGGCTACGAGGGCGGCCACGTCCCCGACTCCGGCCCTGGCGGCTTCCTCCCACTCGACGATAGGGCCCTGCCTCACCGGCTCCAAGGAGAGGGAGGAATCCCAGCTTCGGAAGCACGACAATACGTGCGTGGCAACCTCCTTCGCCAAGTTCCTCCCCTCAGCTTTGTGCTCGTCAGCAACCACAATCTCGAGCCGCTCCAGCTTAGCATCGATGGCCTTGAGCGCTAGGAGCGCCTCAGCCACCTCCTACGCCGGAGCCCCCGGCCTTAGGGGACTGAAACCGAGGGGCACCAGAGTGGACTCCGCTTCACCAACAAAGCTCCAGACCGCCTTGGCCTCGACGGACCATGAAGCCTTGAGCTCCTACACCTCCTAGCGCACCGCCAGCAGGGCGACGGGCCCTTCCTCAGAGAATCTCTTCTCCTTGGCCGCCAGAGCTGCCTCCCGAAGCTCCAGCTCTCTGGCCTGGGCCTTTAGGTCGCCCTCGCAAGTCTCCAGCCACTTGGTGACCTTCTTCTCCTCGGCGGCCACGGCTCGCTCCCGATCTGCCACGGCGCATTCACGATGCGCCAACTGAAGCCGCAACTCCTCCATGGCATCGGAAGCCATCGCAGAAGTCGGCCCAGCCGGCACGGAAGGTGGAGGCACCCGCACCGACCCGGGGGCCGGAGAAGCCGCTGCAGCCTCCGGACGCTGCGGCCCAGGACCTCCGCTAGCCGGGGAAGGCCGGGGAACAGACATGTTCCCAGCAGCCGGTGAGTCCCTGTGAGCGTGGGAACCCCTTAAGGCAAGAGAAAAAGAAATAAGCAAGTGTTGAGATCCGGTAAGTACAAACTTACCGAGGAACTCGGACACTCCAGGGGGCATGGAGCCCCGGCTTCTGAGCTGGGGTGGGCCTCTTGGGGTTGTCGCCCGATGAATCAACGCCCCCTGAAGGCGAGCGCAGGGAAACCCCAGTCCCTTGGCTTGGCGCAAATGGCGCCCTCGAAGAGGCCCGGGCACGCTTCTTCTGCGGCAACCCGACGACCGCGTCCATCCCCTTCCCTTGTCGACGGTACGAGCTCCATCGGCCTCCGGTGCAGGATGGGCAACAGGCGACGCCTTGCGCTCCCCTCTAGAGTGCTCAACCCCGGAGATCAAGATCCCTCGGGAGGCGTCCCCAACCTGACGCATGACGATCCTGATATCGTCCAGGGTCGTCATCTCCCGCAACAGTCTCGATCTCACCAACGGGTCCATGGAGAGAGGGGAGAAGGAAGCTGGCAACGTGAGGGAGTTGTCATCCAAAAGGTCGCTACTGATGTCCGACAATATCTCCCTCAGCTCTTCCTCGGAAGGAGTTGAGTCCGGGCCCCTCTCTACCCTGGTGTAGTCATGGATGCGGTGAAATAACACGTCGGGCGGCTACGCTGCTGCAGCGGAGCAAGGCGCCGTGACAAGAAACTTGCCAGCACCATTAGAGACGTCAATCCCTGCTCCGCCAGGGACCAGATCCGCGTCAAGATTGGCGCGTATTCGGGCTCCAACACCGGGCTCTCCTCCCAGAAGCGACGCTCGATGGTTGGAGCACCGGTTGGCAACTGGAGGCAATCGTGCTCATCAGTCTTCACGATCACCCAGTGGATCCTCCAGTTTTCCCACCTTGCTGCGCTAAAGGGCAGAAGGTACCCGGAGACCTTTGGGTCCTTGCAGCGGTGCTGGAAATAGTATGCCCCCAGCTGGTTCCTCGATCCACGTCCGGTCGCCCGCAACACGAAGAAGTGGCGGAAGAGCGTCACCGAGGCGCGCACTCCCACGAACATTTCGTAGAAGTGCACGAAGATGGCGACCATGGTAACGGAGTTGGGGGAGAGGTGATGAAGCTGGAGACCATACGTCTCCAGCAACGTCATGAAGAACGAAGAGATTGGCGGGATGAACCTCGCCAAGCCATAGGCGGTGAAGAAGACAATCTCCCCCGTCCGCAGACGCAGAGGGAGAGTCCCTCACCGGAGGCAGCGCTGCTGCTCCACCAAAAGCCACCCCAACAACCTGCGCACCGGTCTAAGGTCTTCTGATCAGGCGAAGCTCGGCGGGGGCAGGTTGGAAGCCATTGGCGACAGAAGCTCAAGAACTTGGAGGCTGAGAAGGCTTGAGCACTCAGAAGACTCTGGAGGGTTCAGGCGTAGGGAAGTGCGAAGGGAAGCCCGCGATGCGGGTGAGATTCCCTTTTAAGCTTCCCAGACGCGATTCAAAGCGATTCGGAACTCTTCGAATACGCTGCTTGGGACAACTGCTTAAGCTCCAAGATCAAGCATCGATGACAAGTGGACCCAAGCCGTCCAGCAGAAGCGGTGGACCAAGAAGTCAGTCCCCTAGGAAGTCGATCCGACGGGACAGTTCGGCGGTCCCCGGAAAGGCGTTGTGACGTGCAAAAGTGGCAGCCGTGGGAACCACCGCAGTAAAAGAAGCCATCAAGCAGGGCTCACGCCCCCACGATCCCACGACTGTCCGTGCTCCAGCAACGGTCAAAGCGAGTCTTCGAGAAGGTGCGTGGAGTAGAAGAGATGGGGGCCCCACCTCGGGCTCGTTATCTCGCCCGAGATGGGCCCGGGGGCTACTGTCGGTACCCTCAATATGGGGTACCCCCGCGCATAGGGGAAATCGCCTAAGGACTTTGCCCCCTCCGTAGGGGCAAGCTCCGAAAGCCCCACCTGTCCTACGGGGCCGGACCTCCCTCTCCTCAGAGGAGGGCTCCGGGCCCGCAACGTGGTCGGCAGAGCCGGACCTCCTTTCTCCGCAGGGAGAGCTCCAAAGGCTCCACGTGTCCAGCGGGGCCGGACCTCCCTCTCCTCAGAGCAGATCTCCAGGCCCGCCATGTGGCCAGCAAAGCCGGACCTCTCCCATCCGCGGGGAGAGCACCGAAGGCTCCACGTGCCCAGTGGGGCCGGGCCTCCCTCTTCTCAGAGGAGAGCTCCGGACCCGCCACGTGGCCAGCAGAGCTGGACCTCCCCCTCCGCGGGGGGAGGTCCGAAGGCTCCACGTGTCCAGCGTGGCCGGACCTCCCTATCCTCCGAGGGGAGCACCGGGCTCACCACGTGGCAGCGGAGCAGCGCTGCCTACCCGGCACGGTAGGCAGCAGGAGTAAAGGCGCACCATGCCCTTACCGTACAAGACATTCAAGGCCCGCGTCTTCCCAAGACACGAAGACGCGGCGCACGTCTGCCAGGCGCCACTGTGGCCAGTCACGGTCAAGATAGGACGCGCCATCCCAAGACGAGAAGACATGCATGCAATGTCAGAGGCTGTATGCCAATAAACACAGCGACAAGACATCCCCTGACGACCCTGCCATCATCAACCACTACGCCTAGCTTGCGGCGTCGGCAGGGTGATAGGGCGGAGACTCGGAAGCCCTCGCTAGTGACAACTATCGGCATTACTACGAGATATGGTAGATGGCAGGCAATCTCCCCGGGACCACCTTTCAGGTCCCGGGCCACCCCTTGTAAGCTGCCCGAGCCTTGGACTATAAAAGGCTCGGGTAGACAACGTTACCGAGGGTTCTGATCCATTCGCACCTTAGGGTTCAGTTCGACTTTTTGCACACTTACACTCAGGCAATACAACGAGCACCTTTGCTCACCATGAGTAGGGTTTTACGCTCCGGTGGCCTGAACCACGTAAAAAATCTCTGTGTCAACCTTCTCCTTCCTTCGTCCCTAACGCTTAAGCTCTCCGTAAGGGACTAGCCCCTCCGAAAAAGAACCTCCGCGGGCTGTCCAGAGCAGGCCCGGGGAAGTGTCGACGGCACACTTCGACAATACTCATATAAAAAGTCATTTTGAAAATAAACTGAAAGAAGACAGAGCTAGAAAAACTGAGTTAAATAGCATATATGAGTCATTTTGTAGTGTTTTAGATCGTCTTCTAATTACAGATTTGTATCTAGCCATTAGTAGTTTGACAACCTAAGTTGTAGTCACGCTAACTCAATATGATGTAGGTATGAGTAAGGGCTCCTATAAGATCTTTGATGAACTGATAAAGAGCACATGATTTGAATGAAGCAATCATCATGAGCTGTTCCAACCATACAACTATCTAAACATCTAGTTTAATAGGGATGTATTTAGCAGGAACAAGTTCATTTTTACCCCTCTAAAATATGTTGACAGTCAGCTTAACCCTCTAATATTTTGTTTATTTAACCTCTGATTTCTCTAAACAGATTCACAATTCACCTTCGGAATGTTTATTTATCCTAGTTTTGTGATATGATATATTTTTAACTGGTTTTGCTTGTTTAATAGGGCACGCATGCCTTCATCTTTCATATAAGACTGCTGATATGCATGACGTACATTCAAAAACCCCTATGTAGATTATATTCTCTATAATCTAAAAGAGCAAACGGAGCAACGATTTTATTGAATAGATCTAACGAGAGATAAATAAAATTGAATAAAAAATAAACCAAAATCAAAGATGTCCCGAGCCATCTTAGTAAGACAAACTCAAAGTACAACTCGAAGATATCTGTATTGCTTAAGCCATTATCTTTGCATGCACGACAAAGTCATGACTAACGTAATCCTTACAGCATACCCCTCCGTTCTGAAATAAATGATGTTTAGGACACAAAATTTAGTTCAATTTAAACTAAATTAGTTGTTCTAAACCTTATTTATTTCAGAACAGAGGGGTAATAGTCTAATAGATTACAATAAACAAAAAACTAACCTTCTTCTTGGTCCACGTAGCCCCACGCCGTCGTCTTGCCCTCACGCCTCATGCACGCGCGCCTCGCTCTTAGGGTTGTGAAAAAGAGGAGAGGAGGAAAAGATAAGATTGGTCCGCACGAATCTCAAAGTAGAATTAACAAGACATCTATAATATAAGATTTCGTATAGATACAGTCATCGAGTCAGTAAGATTTACAAGGCTCCCCTGCTGCCCAAACAACAAGACTATCGATATATATACTTAAATGGCACGCACATTGACACATAAACAGCTCTCGTTATCGAAACCCACCACCAGCGCTCGCTCGTTCTAAAGCTGAAGGCCCATACTAAAGCGTCATCAATGTCTAAAGATCAAGAATTTTTTTTAAAAAAATTAGCATGGTTTTTTAATAAATTTATATTAATAGCTTATGAAAATATTTTTTGTCGAAATAGCCACGATTTGTCCACGTGGACGAGAAATCATCCACCTCGTGGACGACTGGTCCACGTGGACGCGTGGATGATTTGTCCATTTTTGCGTGGATGATTTGTTCATTTTTGATTAGAAATCATCCACCTTGTGAACGACTTAGTGACGTGGCATGCCACGTCGTCTAGTCGTCCACGATTTCAGTCGTCTGTGACTCTACTGTATTCAGTTTTAGACAGTAATTTAAATATATTTAGAGACATATTTAGAAAGTGTTGTTATAGAGAGAAATGTTGTATATGATGTTTTCTATACATTTACTTCTATAACAATATTTTTCAAATATGTCTCTAAATATTTTTAAATCATTATCGAAAACTAAACATGAAGTCAGACGACTGAATACAATCCAATTGTTTATTGCATTCAGTTTTGAAAGTGATTTAAAAATATTTAGAGATATATTTCGAAAGTGTTGTTATAGAAGTAAATATAGAAAACATTGTATACTACATTTATATTTATAACATCACTTTCTAAATATATATCTAAATATTTTTAAATTACTGTTTAAAACTGAATACAGTAGAGTTACAGACGACATAAATCCAGTCGTCCACGGGAGGGTCGTCAACAAGGTGGACGATTTCTAGTCAAAAATGGTCACGTGCATCTTCCGTCCCGTGGACGATTTCTATTCCACTGTACAAATCATCCACGACGTGGACAATTAGGTGGCTAGTTCGGTAAAAGAATATTTTCACAGGCTATTCATATAAAATTACTAAAAAAATCAATACTAAATTTAAAATCTTTCTAACGATCAATAGTACTCCGGCCCACTTGCGATGCGATACATGGTGGCCGGCCCAAATCGGCGCCGCGACGTTGCCAAATAAAGAAACCCCTAGTATGCTACTCCAACTCCACTCCTCAGTTCGTCCCTTATTTATACCACTCCATCGCCTTCCTTTCTGCTGCCTGCCTGCCTCGCAGCAACGAGGAGAGAGGAGGGAGAAAAAAAAAGAGATCCAGAGAGAGAGAAAAAGAGAGATGAACGGGGAGAAGTCCGCCGTCGGCGGCGGCGCCGCTAGTCATGACGGCGAGGTGGCGGCGGTGAGCCTGGAGGAGCTGCGGAAGCGGATGGCGGACTTCGCCAGGGAGAGGGACTGGGAGCAGTTCCACTCCCCCCGGAACCTCCTCCTCGCCCTGGTCCGTCTGCTGCACCAACCTTCCTTTCCCCCCATGTTCCGGCTCGTCTGATCTCCGTGGACAAATCCGGTTTCAATCTTGCCTGTTCGGATTAATTCGAGGGTGCGGCGAGGGCAAAATCTTTCTTGGGGCGTCCTGGGTGCCACGAGGGCAAAATCTTTTTGTTCTATTTTAGTACTACATTTCCAGGTTAATGGGTCTGTCCTCTAGTCCTCTACCATGCTGTGCGCATGGGGCGCAGGGGCAGGTAAAAGAATTTGATAATCCAGGTCTTGAAAATGGTTTACACAAATTTTGTTGTGGGATATGACGCCATGCAGTCATCACCGGATCGAGAATTGGGTGATTGGATGAAATGTGGGTACCGTTGTTACAGGGAAGACTGGGCTATGTCCGGTTGCAGTTCGATCTGTACTGACTGAACAGTAAGGTGCAGTCCCTTTCCGGGATAGAGAGTGAGGGCCTACATTGCCTCGCTCTTAAAGCTGTCGTGTACCAATAATCCATGGTGTCTCACTGTTTCTACCAGTTGATTTAGTGTGTTCTGTTGCTATTTATATTCTTGTGTCACCGGATAATTGGATCGTATGACATGCTCGGGAGCAGGCCACTCTGTTTAGACGATGTAGCATTGCATCTATCAAAGTTTAAGAGTTAATATTGATGTGTTGTGTCTGTCAGCAATTTTCTTCTTTAATATTTATGTGTTGTGTCTATCAGCAATTTTCTTCTGCAGGATAACTATAAATCTTAATGTTAGTGGGGATTTTTTTAATATGGAAAATGGATTTCCCAGGCCCGACTAGAGCATGTTATCGACTGCTAGTTTATAGAAGTTTGTAATTGGTCAAACTGTTTCATGGTTTACTAAAATTTGATATAAACGATGCTTCCATATTAGAATATATGCTTTTAAGCAATCTATGAAAAAGGAAAGGCTAACTGAGGTAAGATGGGGAATCTGAAGAAGTTTCTAAAAACTGGCAGACTCATTTATAAGAGAATCAAAAAATAGAATGTAAGGATGGTCGTATTTTATTATTTTTTGTATTTTATATTGAACACCTTCATTTGTACTTTTTATGACTTATTAGGTGAGAAAAATGCATATGTTCTAGACAGCACCCTGATTTTTCCTTTCCTTTGCGAACGCGGGATGGAATCATATGCATAATGTGTGCTTCATACTCCACCTAGAAACGAGATGTACCATCCTGGCATAGGTTTCACAGAGAAAACTGTACAAACAGTACAGCAGACACAACAACAAGTCTTCAGTCCTGGCTCCTGAGTACCCTGGGAATAGCTGCCGGTACACATCCTGTTGCAACGTTTCTCCTTTTGTTTTTCCACTATTAGATTTATCCGTATCAATAGTTTGGACGAGTTGGGCTTACACAGGATCCCATTCACCTCACCAGATGCCTTCTTCTGTTCCTGATGTACCCTTATGTTATGGTGGGGGCTAACTAAAAGTTCTATGGCACCCCTTTGTCCACAAGTGTCGCCCACCTAGGAGACGCCCATAATGGGCAATGTGGGAGCAGTACCAACTAGCTCCTGGGCCTAGTCTACTTGGCACACAGCAAAACCTTTTTTACGGAACTTCATGCCCCCCAATTGTAACGTGTGTCTGCTTCATGCTGTCTGTGCAGGTAGGAGAGGTGGGCGAGCTATCTGAAATCTTCCAATGGAAAGGGGAGGTGCCCAAGGGGCTGCCAGGCTGGGATGAAGCTGAGAAGGAGCACTTGGGCGAGGAGCTTGCTGATGTTCTCCTGTACCTGGTCCGATTATCGGACATGTGCGGCGTAGATCTTGGTAAGGCTGCTCTTCGCAAGATGGAGATCAATGCACGGAAGTACCCGGTCGGCCAGTGCAAGGGCTCATCCAAGAAGCACACCTGCTACAGGTCCGATAACAATAGTGCCGACGACAACACTACCAGTCTTACTGCAAGCAAGGAGCATAATAACGGAGTCTAAAAAGACTAGGAGATTTGGAGTGGTTACTTGGCTGGTTCTTGCTTGAGATGATCTTTGATATGTGCTGATGAAACTCTGGTGGTTACATAACATGTCTGTTGGTTTGAGTTCCCGTTCATATTAGATGCCCAAAGAACCAGCTGCATGCTTTGTAGGCTAAGCTATATTTGAATGGATTCTCAACTATCCAGCTGCATATGATGCAAAGCTGGGTACTATTTTACTACACTGCTACTCTGACGCTGCCTTCTATCAGTCACTTGCTCTCAAATTGTGCTGGCTTGAACTAATATTATTATGAGATCTTTTATGAACTGTGACTGACAAGTGGACCTGATATTTCCAAGTTCAGGAAACTTTGCCTTTGCTTTGTCATTCTTTGTTGGTAAGGATGTGGTAGAAAGCCATTTCATGTGCACAGCCTATCTGTTTGTACTCATCAGGATTCTGCTGTGCTCGGTGGAGTCCAATGGATGCTACCCATGTACTGCGTGGGGGACCGTTGGACTGGAATCACTGGAACAAATTATGGGGCTTTGAATTGTTTTGAGTGTTGTCAGCTTCTCTGACCCTGGTAGGCCATGATCAACAAAACTTCAGATATTTTTTCTACAAAAGAATAAAAATTAGACAATTCAGGTAAATCAATGATCTCGTGTGTACTTTGTATGGGTAATACAGCAGACAGTACATTAGTTGCTTATACTTGTAGTGATGCATTTTCACGCTACTAGTTCTTGTTCATTATTTGGAGATTTTGATAACTTGCTACTGCATAATAAGAATTCTAAACTGTACTGCAGGGGACATGATTTGCTTTCTCCTGTTACAGGCTGAATAATCTGAATTCTGAAACGTTGAAGCAAGCTTATATGAACATCAGTGATGCTTAGTACATTTTATTTCATAGCTTTTTTTTTGTCTCAAACACCTTTATTTCTTTCATAGATTAGAAAGACCATAGTTGATGATTTGCTTTTTCGTGGCATTCCTTATGGCTCCTGTGCAGAGTTCCATTGGAGGGTGCCGGTTGGATAGGCACATCATACAATACAAGCAGGCCACTGGCACCGGCAGAATGACATTTTGTCCCAACTTTCCCACACAATATTGTTGGCCTATCATTGCGTGTCATGCATCAAAGGAGACATGAAGCGTAATTGACTAAATGTTTTGGGTGCTGCGCGGCAAAGAGAAATGTATGTACGTCACAAAAAAGTAGTAGTGGTACTTTTTTTTTCAAAGTGTGTTGCAGATACTACTAATGATGTTGTATAAAGTTTGATACATGTAGTTATGTAGTCCCAATTAAGCGTTAACTATGTATTAAAGGATGACCGATTATTCAAAATTATGAATCACTTATATAGTTTGGTACGGTTTCATGGATGCATGCATACATGCATGCAGAGGCCTCAGAACTGTTCTTCAGCTGAAAGACAAAAAGAGAGAGCTGCGTAAGAAAAGAGGAGAAAGATGAGGCAAAGTGCTCTCCTCAGTTCCAGCCTCAGGTGTACTTTGTTCAGAAAGAACGCAGAGACTGGCTATACGAGGTAGCAGGGAGGGGGGGTGCGGGTGGACACGCTGGGTCCCCCTGTTTCTTGGGTTGGATGAAGACCGAGGCGACGTGGTGGCATTCGGGAGACAAAAGCGCCGCCCGGCCGTGGTGCTGCTTATCCGCTGCTCTGCTCTGCTACCGTATCCTCAGCCTGTGGTCATTGCAAGATCTTGTCACCTGAGATCTGGACTTGGATCTGGCCGGCCGGTTGGTGAAGGAGGTGACGCATGGACCTACGATTTGACTACCTGTCTCTGTCTCTGTGTGAAGCTGGGATCATTCTGGATGGCTAAGCTTCGTTTTAGTGTACCTTCAGCGAACTTCTTTAGCTTTTGGGCATAAGAGATAGTGATCCCCCATGCTATTTAGCATGTTCCAGTTCCATCCATGTCGTGTTGACTGTAATAGCCATTTCTGTAGAGGAAAAAAAGGAGAAAATAATATAAATTGGATGACACTGTCACAATGGGCCAAGTTTTATTGAATTCCTCTACCACCACCCACTTCTATGAGGCCCAGCCCGGTGACCTCGTGAATTTGAAGCATCATATATTACCCATTGGGCCGGGCAAAAAAGAGAGAAAAGCTTGCTTAATAAATAACTGCGGCACTTGCTCTTTGATAATTCTTGTTTGTGCTGCATGTTGTAGATTTTGGTTCGCCTCGAGAGGATTCAGGGATAATGTTCTTGTTCCTCTTGAGCCTGGTCATAAATGGCATATGGGAGATGTTTTTTTTTCTTCAAGAAAACACATATGGGAGCTGTGATACAAAGAGCATTCTGGTATTCTGATGTGAACAAGTGCATCCGTACAAACTCAAAAGAGTGAGTCATCAAACCCTGACCACTCGTGCATATCTTTATTGCTGCTTTCTAGAGAAATAGTAGGTTCCACTCCCCTCCTACCATTAATTTGTAAGTTTTGTGGGCAGGGTGGTACTCCCTTGTTTCAAATTATTTGACGCTAGTTAGTTCAAAATTAAACTAGCGAGCGTTAAATAATTTGAGACGGATAGAGTATATATAATGCAAACTAGATCAGGTGGTTGCAAGCAATAATGACACTAGTACAAAAATCATTTTAAAAGTCTTTTTTTCTTCAAAATTTAGACAACATCACCCTGGCAACCTATTTATACTTTGAAAAAAACAGCAGTTTTCATAGGCGAACCGGCACGGCCGGCCCAACATTTCGAGGGATGTGGGGCGGAGCAACTAAAAGATTTGAGGATGTGTTTATACTTCGTGGAATTGCATATTATTTATACCCGCAGACATGTCATTATCTCTTAAAATGAAACAGAAGAAACAAAACTAACTATAATAAGTGAAACAAATAGACAAAATACAAGAATTTAAAAACACATGCACCACCACTTCGGGTCACCCGATCACTTCAATACATTACTTTCTACCATGGTACCTGCACTTCATCAAAAATCAACGTTGTCGCTGACGGCACCATCGGTGACCTCATCAGTGCAAGGATCTTTGTTGCTTCCCGCTTTTTATTTTCTAACTAAGTGGCACCACGGTGCTACTACAAGCCCAGCAAGGTGTATATCTACCTAGCGGCTTGTGACTCCTTGTTAGTTTCACTTGTTTCCCTGGCACCTCTCATTCCTAGCAACTAGCAAGTGATGAGCGTGCTCATTTCTTGGTGTCGCATGGCATTTATGCAGTTCCTTCCTTGTTGGAGGCCAATATATATGCTATACAAAATTTTAAATAAAAAGAAGTTGACACTTCAATGTAGCAAAAAACTGCAAATATATAAATTGCAGGCACTTGATATAGATGCGGAATACTATGAAAAAAGTTGTTAAAGACCTATTGATAATGACCATACATTGTGCCTAGTAAAGTGGTCGGGTGCTGGTGTTGCAGACTAGTGTGTTCAGTCGCACATATATGTAGGGACTATATATGGGCAGATGAGGCTACGAGTGACGAGCTACTATATCTTTGTGTTGTATTGAATGGTTGCGAATTTACGATATGTTATTAATAGGGTACCAGCATGGCATTGGTATTAAAAGATTCTAAAAACAAATGGCAAAGTTCCACATTAAGAAATCATCAGAGCTAAGTAGAAGTCGAAGTTTAGTACTCCTTCATTTTCTTTTCATTTGGCGTTGGTTTGTTTATTTTTAAACTAAATGGCGTCAAATAAAAAGGAACGGAGGTAATATGCAAGTAGTTTGGAGATGCTTGTAAACTGATGAAAAATATGTAACCAGGACACCAGCAACTTTACCGACAACGTGCGGCTGAAAACCACCAACTCACTGGTAAACTGACTTTGCTATACAAGAATAACGTGGCACAAACTTTGCTGCTGTTCCACACTGAACATAGTCAAATAATGTCAGACCTGGGTAGTGGAGATAGAAAACCAACATGTTCACCGACACTGCCTCGGCTTAGCAAACGAATATATGTTCTATTTCCTTGTGCATGTACAAGCATAAAAGTTTGTCCCTTTCCCTAACCACTACTACTGTCTTGTGGTCAAACTCATGAAACGATCAAAAGAGCAATTTGACACAACTACATTGTTCATTTGCTATTCTTTCATGCCTATCTTAAAGCCGACTTACTTCAGCCACAACAATTTGAAGGTTTATTACGATTTCTAAGCGCGCATCACATTTCTGACTCAACGATACACTACAGGAATCGCGTTAATAGACGACGGCCAGAAATCCTCGTCTATAAGTCATCACTAGTTGACGGCGGTTTCATGCCGTCTATGATTATTAGTCATCTATAATGTTATAGACGATGACGATCACTCCTGGCCGTCGTCAATTAGATACTCCTGCCTGGTGGCACCTAGTGGAGCTAATAGACGACGGGTTTTTTCTGCGCCGTCGTCTATAAGGTGACACACACTATGGTCGGCGACGTGCATGGGTTGTCAAGAGAAGAGGAGGGGAGGTAGTCAGCGTACCTCGTTGGAATGACGGCGGTCGGCGGCGGCGGTGTTCCGGCGAAGCGGTGGCAGCGGTCCGACGAAGCGGCGGCGAGTGAGGAAGAGATCGAGCTGGGCGGCGGCTGCCCCCCCCCCCCCCCCCCCCCCCCCCCCGCGAGTATATCGGGCCTTATAAACGATGGTGTACTTGTACCGTCTTCTACAACGCCTTATTAACGATGGTGTTGTTTAACCGTTATTTATAAAGTCTAGGCAGACCCAAATTTCGGTCCATGTTGACGAGGGTCTTTATTGTGGACGGTGGACCGTCGTCTATATGTCCCGAGACCTTATAGACGACAGCACCAGATTAACCGTCGCTAATTAATGAATAATTGATGACGGTGGATTCTAACCATCGTCAATATATTTATTGATGACGACACTATCATTAATAATTTTGACCGTCGTATATTATCGTGATTCCTGTAGTGATACCTGGCCTAACTTGACATTAACGTGGCCCCAACGCCGCCGTTCCAAGATCGCCACGCCACTTTTGGAAGACGGCCTGACGCGAGGAGAGGCGCAGGACGCGAGCAGGCGCAGCACCTCCGCGGCGCTGAAACGGACCAACCAGGACGTGGGCCGCCTTCGCGCTCCAGCGACCCATGCTACTCCAGGCGAAGCACGACTAGTGGTGGGGCAAATACCCAAATCCAAACAGTATATCTGAAAAAAACTGAACCCGAACTCAAAAAACATGAAAACCAAAACTGAAATTATTTTTAGGTAGTGATTCGTAAAACCCAGAAATATTTCAGGTATTTTCGGGTAGGATTTCATAAAATCTGAAATATCCAAATGTATAATATGCTTTCTTTGGGGTTTAGGATGCGGGCGGTCGCCTCACCGGATGATATTTTCTATTATGGATTTATGGATAAGATTATAATAATTTAAAAGTCAGCTGGTCAGATTTTAAAAGACGAGCAGAAATTAAATGTGACCATCTATTCTTAGATATTATTATTGTTGTAATATTGTTGCTATTTTATTATGTTGCTGCAATGTTAACGAAACTTTGTTTTGCTGCTAAAATGTTAATTTTATTTCTGTTTTGGCTTAGTTATTATGTCACTATTCGGGTAATATGGGTTATCCGAACCCGAATTCAAATTTTTGAGTACCCGAAATTTCAGATAACAGAAATTTTGATATAATTTTGATAGTGATTCTAAGAACCCAAATTTTTAAAATCCAAATTTTTGGACTCAAAATTTTAGTTATCCGAATGCCCACCGCTAAGCAAGACGGACGCAACCCAGACACAGGCTGCAAGACGTAAGGTCCGTTGTCTTCTCCTTGTTTCTGGTTTCTGGTGTTGAACAAAGCTCGTGCCTGCTTTACGAAGCGCAGCGTTGATGCTCCTCCATGACCCTTCCGCTGCCAGCGCTACGGGACTCAACGGAGGTGAGGATTGTTCTGATTGTACAGCTTGTGCCATCAGTGGTAGAGGAGTGTGAACCACTTAGCAACCACCGGACTTGGAAAGAAGCTGATCTGCACGACCAACCTCACCCAACGGTGGTGTCCTTCACCGCGGACGGAATCTACACTCTCCTTCACCGACGGTCATCAAGGCAAGTGTTGCCCCATATAGTTTTGTCAGCATCAGTCACCGTGTGTGCCACTATCTTGTTCTATTGATTTTCCTGGCGCCTCTCGTTCCTAGCTTACTTGTTGGAGGCTGGCCCAACACATACATATATAGGCATTTTACTTTAAATAAAAGCTTGTAAATTGGTAGCTAAGATATGTCAAATCAACTCAATACTACTACGTGCCGGATGGGAAAAAAGGATAATAATGGTCATATGTTGAGTGAAGCCGAGAATGAATGGGATCTACAAGCTCATATTCATATATAAACTCACACATGCCTGGCAGATAAAAATACAAAATAATGGTACCTTGATGCATTGAATGATTAGACTGTGCTAATTAAAGACCAAACCAGAAATAATCTTTTTTTTTATACTTGTCACAAAATCGATGTTCAAACTATGGATTCAAAACCTTAATTGAAACCATATACCCATGTTTCTCCTTTCATTCATGCTTAATATAGATGAAAATAATACATTTTATCAACCTTCTCACCTGGACGTGTACAGGTATTTCTTCTATCAAAGGGATTAAAAAAGTGGAAACCTTAAATCAGTTCGGAGATTTCTAGCCCGTGCAAACGCACGTCCTCAAGGACTAGTGTGGCATATGTAGTTAATTAGGAGTAGCTACCATGGTACAGCATGGTACGGTAGCTGTAATCTGGGTGCACGAACAGAGTTTAGTTGCAGAGATAGAGATAGCTGATAGGGACCTGAGGGGACCCCAAAGACAAAGCACTCGGATCAGCTTTATTTACATTGCTGCACGGCGCCCTTGGGTTTTGGAATGAGCGGCATCCGGAAAACCTCACCGCCAAGCACATGAGGCAGCTGTCTCTACATGTTTTTGATAGTTCAGCGCTGATACACCACCGAACCGGTGGCTTCTCTAGTCCAGAGGTACCACTGAATCGGTAGTTGCTCTAACCCGAAGCTTGGTAAAGCGGCAATGGTATCCGGCGGCTTGATTTCAACGCTTGGTGCGAAACCTCACCGGTGGCTCAGGGCTTTCCTCCTCACAAGTTGTCTATCCAAAATCTTAATGACTTGGCAAGTTTAGCAATCAACAAAGAGCACCAACTTGATGCTATGGATTTAGTTGAAAAAGGGATACTAATTTGTGCTTGACAACTAAGGTCGGGCAAAGTTTTCCATCCATTCCAACTGCTGGGGATACGGTAACGATTTTAACTTCCATACTTGACGCAAAAGGTGGATATATCTAAAGAAAAATGATTTATAATACGTAGATCAAATCTAAAGTTATTAGTAATGTTTAAAGAAAAACTAGTCCAAACAGGCAGCTTAAGCCATACCCAACAACTTTACCGACCCACAACACTCACTGATTCCATCGGTCCCTATTCTAAATTGATGAAAACAGTTCCAGGTTTGAAAGCTCCCCCCCATAGGGCAACACCACGCCTGCTAATGTTACCTGATATTGCTCCCTACATTCTAAAATAAATAACGTTTAAAATAAAAAACCTCATTCAATTTAAAATAAATTAGTTATGCTAAACATTATTTATTTCAAAATAAAGGAAATAGTTACTTCCTCCATTTTTTGAATTATTTGACGCTGTTTAGTTCAAAATTGTACTAACTAGCGTCAAATAATTCGAAACGAAGGGAGTAATTGGAAACTTTGTCACTGACATGGCAACGGGAGCCTAAAAAATCAACTGTGCTTCTTTGCGTTGCTGAGCGACTAATTTAGGCCCAGAATCTCACTTCTTTATTTTAGAAAGAAAGTTGTCTCTGGCATCTACGTTGCCGCACACAACATTTGATTATTACATATTTTCAGCTGTGTAGCTGAGATCACAGAAACAAAAAGTAAATTTTAAGAGACAAAGTCTATTATCAAATTTTCACTTAAATTCACACCTCTAGAATGCTATTAGCTAGTTTTTGCAGCACTCCATGTGTATGTCCATTCGACAACCTAAATTAAAGAATATTTGCATCCACATTCAACACATCTGATGATTTTGTTTGTATTGTTTGAGCATGCTTACTGTTACTTCTGTGCACCTCCCTTCATCTTGAAATCTTCGTGTAACTTCCAATTCACTTATGTTGTTTCCCCAGTGCCGCTCATGCCCAATGTCTGACTGCACGTAAGATTGATATTTTTTTTCATGACGATCAATGCTTGATCTTCCCTATTCTAGAATTTATGAAGTGAGCGGAATGTTGGTGGCTGTGTTATATAGCAGGATGACTTGATATGACACGGTAAGCCATTATTGTGCTCGAGAAACAGTGGCATCTGCTAGTTAGAGAGCAATACGACTACACACGCCAACGTTATGGCAGTGAGATTGGGAGGCACGAAAAGGGTTCAGTTATAATTAAACAATGATGAAGAGATGGGTCATAGCACAATTGGCTAAGGTGCTTGCCTTGCCTGTGTCCCCGCCTTTCTTTTTTTCAAGAAGAGTGGCAGGTGTTCTGCTTTTTCATTACAGAAGGAGAAAAAGTCTAGACTGAAATACAAGAGTGGTAGCTTTTGTTGCCAAGTTGAAACTAAATATTTAGAGAAAACAAAGCGTGCTCCTATTGTATGCTATTGTCTTGATTTTATCGCCATCATGGCCCAATCGAAATCCTCCTTTGCCAAGAGTGCTGTTGCCATGGTGCATTTTTCTTTTTCCTGGAAGATCCTTCTATTCCTTTCTTTTCAAATGTTTCACCAGGTGTACAACAGCCACCCTGCACGCTGTTATTAGTGTATTGGGAGTGCTCCTCCAATGGCTTCCATGCCATGATATTCATTTTGTTATAATTAGACAGTGATACAGCTAATAGGATATATATCTGCGTGTTCTAATTGAACAGCAATATACGCAAAAGGTGGCTATATTATACTACAACATGCGCGTCTGATACTGAAGGTAAATACAGAGTACAATAATGATTGTCCATAGGCAACACCAAGGAGGTAAAATCAGTGCTAGATAAGAGCTCACAAGTGGTTTCCTAAAATAAAAAAAAATTGTAGGTGATTAAGTTCAACCACCCGAAGCCAACACATGTTGTATGGCCATTAACCTGGTAGCGATTTATATACTGATTTAATTTGAGACTGTATGAAGTGTGCGTGTGGTGTCCTAGCTAGTGCCATGTCCAGGATGCGCGAGAGTTTGTGGAGGACAGGTTCACTTATTTGGATTTTCATCAGGAAGTAAAGAAGCATGGCATTCATATAGAATTTGACGCAAGCCTTACATGCTGATGAAACATATTTTTGTGATGACGCTCGTGTCAAATCCGTATGTGGGTGTATGTATACTTCCTCCATTCTGAATTAAATTACATTGAGGACAAAAATCTAGTTTAATTTAAACTAAATTAGCTGTACTAAATGCTATTTATTTTATAATGGAGGGAGTATGTGATATGAAGCAAACTGTTATGCCATTCCACTCGGCCGACGTATATAGTAAGGACCTAAATAGTAAACGAGCTCAAAATTGATCACAAATTTCACTATTCTTTGTGCCCAGAGAAGAGAGACAATTTAGTGGCTTGCAGGTTGACACACATAACATGCATTATTAGCAACTTCAAGCAAATGGTGGACCCATTTCAGAGGGGGGGAAAGGAGCTGGTACATCATATAAATGATCCTTGCCAGCAGTGCTCAAAGGATTCAATTGTGTACTCCCTCGGATTCCAGCATTCATTACGTGTCCTTGCCAGTGCCGCTGTTATGGTGTTGAAGGAGAGCAGCCACGTGTCTCAGCTGACGCGTCCGAGACGGGGCAGCGACGACGCAGAGTAGAAAGTGGTGGGTGCCACCCGTCGTGGACGCCACCAGAGAAGAGCAGCGATTGGGAGACGTAGGGGCAGAGGTGGAAATGGTAGAGGGAGGCGGCAGCGCCCAAGACGCAGTGAGAAGAGGACCAAGCGGCGTTGGCAGCACTGGTGAGTGGTGAGAAGAATGGACGGTGGGCTTCTTTAGTTTCCGATTTTCATCAAGTTGCACCACGGCTTCACTACGAGGATCGTACCGTAAGGCTTCACGGCACCCATGACCGCCTGGTAGTTTGATTTGTTTTCCTGGCACCTCTCATTCCTAGCGAGTCTGCACTGGTGCATTTCTGTGGTTCTTTCCTCATCCCCAGAAAAAGAAGATTTGGATTACATGACAAAAAACGACGATGCAAATATGTAAATTGCAAGCACTTGATATGGAAGACTGTTAGACTTTTGATATGAGAAACTATGAGCCAGCTGTGCACGTATAGCTATGTGTGTGATGCATATATAAGGTGGATGGTTGCAGCTGAACAATTAGGTAGGTGGAACTATATATGTTTATAATAACTTATCCTTTTACGTACTTAAATAAGCATGTATTTGGACCAGGCACGCAAGGGATAGACTGTACTAGTTTAGTCAAGGTTGGTATCGATAAAGGGCTAGACTGAATTCATATTTATTTTTAGATTAAAAATTTAAGCGTCTGATAGGATCCTGAAATGATCTATGGGACGAGGCCCATTACCAGCCTAGATGGTGGTGTTCATTATTAGGTGACTATGAATGGTGGTGTTCATTGTTATGTCACTATGAATGGTGACTTTTAAACGAGCTCAAAATTGATCATAAATTTCACTATACTCAGGTTCCCAGAAAAGAGAGACAACTTAATGGCTTGCAGGTTGACACACATAACATGCATTATTACAAACATCAAGCCAAGGGTGGACCCATTTAAATGAAAAAAAAAGACTTGGTACAACATGTAAATGATCCTTCCCAAGCAGTGCTCAAAGGGTTGAGTTGTGTACTCCCTTGGATTCAAGCATTCATTAGGTGTCCTGGTCAGCTTCGCCGTTATGGTGTGGAAGGAGAGCAGCCACGTGTCTCAGACGCCTCTGAGGCGGGGCAGCGATGGCGTGGAGTAGAAGGTGGTGGGTGCCACCCGTCGTGCCACCAGAGAAGACTGCAGAGCAACGGTGGGGAGACGTAAGGGCAGACGTGGGAATGGTAGAGGGAGGCAGCAGCGCCCAAGGCGCGGTGAGAAGAGGATCAGACGGCGTTGCCGTTGGCAGCACTGGTGAGTGCGGGGAAGAATGGACGGTGGGCTTCTTTGGTTTCAACTATTCATCAAGTTGCACCACGACTCCACGATGAGCGTCGTACCGCAAGGCTTCGCGACACCCATTACCGCCTGGTAGTTTGATTTGTTTTCCTGGGACCTCTCATTCCTAGCAAGTGACTGTGCACTGGTGCATTTTTACGGTTCTTTCTTCATCCCGATAGAAAGATGATTTGGATTACATGACACAAAAACACGATGAAAACATATAGATTGCAAGCACTTGTTATATAAGATAGTTAGACTTTTGATATGAGAAACTATATATGAGCCAGTGCACGTATAGCTATGTGTGTGATGCATAAGGTGGATGGTTACAGCTGAACATTAGGTAGGTGAAACTATTTATGTTTATAACTTATCCTTTTAGGCACTTAAACACTACACGAAACTGAGTTATTTCGTGAGCCAAGTTTATTTTCGTGGGCACTCATGAAAATAAGATTATTTTCGTGTTCCGTTTCCTAGCTCTCGAAAACAAACATTATTTTCGTGGGTTTCAACCAGGGCCCAGGACATTAAGTCTATTTTCGTGGGTTCCGACACTAGCACACGAAATTAGAAATATTTTCGTGGGTTTCGATGAGACACATGAAAATAAAAAACCCTACTTTCGTGGGTTTATACCATGGGTCACGAAAATAATTCTAATTTGGACCAGACACCAGAAAGGGCTAGACTATACTAGTTTAGTCAAGGTTGGGGATCGAGAAAGGGCTAGACTATACTAGTTTAGTCAAGGTTGGGGATCGAAAAAGGGCTAGACTGAATTCATATTTATTTTTAGACTAAAAAGATTTAAACGTCTGTTAGGATCCTGAAATGATCATTGGGATGGTAGTCCATTACCAGCCTAGATGGTGGTGTTCGCACAATAATGAAAGAAGGGACAAAAAATACTATACAACAAATCATGCATTATATGACCTTAAACATATTGCTTTAGCACATCGAAGCAGAAGTTTACATTTCCTGAGAATTAACGTGGACATGATGCCAACCTAATTGAGGATTTTAGTTTGGAACAACGTTGCAGCAAAATGGATGGAATGATCAATAACGTCTATGTTGTCTTGAATAGTTGTGTAATGTTATTAGGGAACATTATACTCTATGACAAATAAAGACGAGTAGTGTACGTGCAATGTAAATAACATGAGACTGAAAAACCATTTTTTCCATGAGAGCTAGCAAAATAAAGATGTATTTTTTATTTTAAATCGTCAACTTTGACCAGTGCAAATTTATACTAACTTGCTCTGTGAAAGAAGAAAAAGGCATTGCTGAGAATAACATGAATAGCCTGTAGTGCGCGCAACGAACTGGTAGTGTGTGACGAGCGACCCAACCACAACCGGACTCCTCAGTTGAGTTCAGCTGCGCGACCAACCTCGCCAAGTGCGTTGCGCTGGTGGACTGCACTTGCACCCATAAAGCGTGCTTCACTGACAGGCACCGCAACCCAACCATGATTGCCGCCGCATACAGTTTCCTCACCGTCAGCGGCGGACTGATCTTATCTTGTTCCATTTATTTCCCTGGCGCCTCTCATCCCTATTAGCTTAATTATTTGTGGGAGACGGCCAATGCATAGGCCTTATATATACACAGCAGAAGGGATCGGATCGAGTTGTCTTTTGGATTACGTGACACACAAATGATGCGAGTTTTCTATCAACTTCATGCACGTTCTATATGGACGTGTAACAACAAAATATCATGAAAATCGTGTGTGTATATATATATATGTATATATATATGCTCTGTGTCAGCAACCATATTTTTTTCACGTGAAGAGTGTAATAGGGCTACAGGATACGGAGAAGGAAAAGGCGCCGGTGCATGGTTAGACGGTTCGCACTCGTGGACCTCTATATCGGACCTCTAAAAGAATATTCTTAGTCTTTTACAGTTGACTCTAAAAGATTCCTACCTTTACAGTTTATTTATCCGCACTCGTTCACCTCTAAATTAGCCCTCTATATCAACTATCACCTATTTTATACTAAATAATACAATATATCATATTTTTAAAATATTTTGTATAATTATTTTTATATTAATAGCACTATAATTACAACTTATAAAAATCAACAAATTTATTTTTCGCTCTTTTTCTTCTCTCTTTTCTTCTTATTTTTCCTTTTCCCTCTTTTTTCCTTTCTTTTCTCCCTTTCCCCTTCTTATTTTTGTTTCTTTTTTTCTCTTTTCCTTCTCTTTTTTCTCTCTTTTTCTCCCTCTCTTTTTCTTTCTCTCTCTTCTTTCTCAGTTTTACCGGAGCTATAGCCAATCTCCTCGTTTGGAGAAACACTGTGCAGATCTCTTATTTAGAGGAGCTGGTAAAACGTCCGCTGCAGGCGGCCGCTACCGCGCGCCCGCTGCCTTTGCAGGCGTGGCGCGGGTAGCGTGCCCCGCTGCGAGCGGCCTTATACATGTTGGACGCAAGGCACATGGTCATAGAGGGAAGGAGTCAGTAGGTGAAACTACAGTACAGTGACATAACTGGAATAGAGTTTATATATGCATCGAACAATTAAGCTAGTACGATACTGATGTGCGATTGATATACTATTTAGGGCCACTACTACTATAACAGCACAATATAAGGCAAATGGGGCTAGAAAATGTATAAATTGATTTATTGACGATGTTAACCTCTTTCAATGTATAAATGGGGCTAGAAAATGTATAACAGCACAGACATGAGATGATAGGTTCCACATTTCTATATATATTTCCACTCCTACTCCCATTCCTCCTTCAATATTGCTGCGCCCTCTTGCCGCAATAATGTCCGGGACACGTCGTTCTAGCTTTTAATTCATGGACGACTCAGCTATAATCTGGGTATATGAAACCCCAACGTAGCGCAGGCACAGTTAATTCCACGAATCTTCCGAGTACCGCACATTCAAAGCACTTGTACCGTTGAACATGTTTTATACTCCTTCCGTTTTATAATGTTTGAACTATCCAGCGTCAAATATTAGAAAACGGAGGAAGTACGTAGAGTCCATTAATTCACAAGCGCATATTGTTAATTGGAATCTTCGGTTGCGCAATAAGCTATCGATAGGGATGTATATTAAGAGATGATTCCTAGCTTTGCTTCGACATCACTACAATCACAAAGCTTAACTCGGTGTCATACGTACGTGAGCACTGTAGTACTTGTATTCCGTTCATGTGATGCCTAATTAAATCGGCATGCATGCATCTCGCAATTAATCCAGGGCTAATTAACGGGGACAGGAGACCATCGCAATCCCAACTAATTAATCAGTGACGCCGCCGTCCTTGACGACCGCCGACGGGCAGCTGCACCGCGGCCTCGTCGGAGCCTGAGCGCGCTATATATATATTCTGCATCAGCGCTTAATTCCTGCTCACCTTCACTGACAACTACCGTACGTGATGGTAATAGGATTTACTTTCTAACTTAAGTCTGTCGTCCTAATAACAGCTGTACCAAATCTCAACGATAATCTGCTAATTGCCCGATCCGCGCCCACGGACAACTGTTCGTACGTGGTGGCCGGCACTGCGGCCGGGGAGCTTCGCCGCCATTTATTAGGTTCTGTTTGGCACAGCTTCTGAACCATTTTTTTTATAAAAATAAGCTGCGGGTGTACCAAACAATCAGCTTCTCCAGCAGCTTATTAGTTCAGCTGCTTCTCAGAATGAACTAAAAGCAGAATATAAGTTTAAGCTGCTGTTCACTAGCTTTTCAGACAAGCTGCTTTTTTAACAAGTTTAAGCCGTGCCAAACAGGGCCGTAGCCTTGTACGGCAAGTCATCGTGGCTCCCAGCTCTGTGGCCAGAAACGCCCTACACTACAGGATTCCCGTCAACATACGACGGCTAAAACGTCGTATATAAAGCAGAAGCCGCCGTATATAGTTTATATACGACGGCAGTTGTTTATATACGACGGTTTGTGGCCGTCGTATATATTTTGTCGTATATATAGTTATATACGACGGCACCATCGTATATAACAGTATATATACGACGACCGCTTATATACAACGACCCGTTTCGTGGACTTGACCCAGTGGGCCAGGGCCTTTATATACGACGGCTGGGCCCTGACTGTCGTATATAAGGCCTTATATACGACAGCCGCTGGGCCCTGGCTGTTGTATATAAGGGCTTATATACGACAGCCGCTGGACCGTGGCTGTCGTATATAAGCCCTTATATACGACAGTCTGGCCCAACCGTCGTATATAATTTAGGCTTATATACGATGGCTCTGTATAGCGGCCGTTGTATATAAACTATACAGGCCGTCGTATATAAGCTTTTCCATTTTTTTTAAAAAAATAGAAAATGGCTAACCTGGCTCGATGGCCAGCTACACATCCAAAGACAACAAAAAAACAGTTTGATATATAAATTCACAACAAAGTGCAATAGTACACATCGACAATCACAAAGTCTGACATCCACAGAAATGAAAACAAAATCACACATCGACGAACCTGGCGCCCTTAGCTGTGGCAATGGAGTCTGAGCCTCCGTCCCTGATCCCTGCGAAACAAAGTGACATATGTACAAGTTTACAATTATTTTTCTAGGTTCATTAGGATTCTTAGCGGTTGGGGCTTCCACTTAATGTAACTTTCTTTTTATACCTGTACTCCAGGAAACTGCTCCTGTGGTGGCGACGGCTCCAGCACGAACGGAGGTGGCTGCCACAACGGTATCTGGATTTGCTGCCCTTGCTGTCGAGCTAGCGACTGCCATTTCAAACATTACAATTTACAAAACTAATTGAAATGCAATGTAATTAAACTATAATTGTATGTTTCTTACTTCCATTGCCGCTTGCATCTGTGCCATATAGGACGCATGGTACGCCATGGCAGCCCTGTTGTTCTCTCGCTCTCTCGCCAAGGCCTCCTCCTGCCGAGCCAAGCTCTCCCGAAGCGCCATGACTTCGAGATCTCTCTTGGTGACACGGCGGCTGGAGGAGCCTGCAGCCGAAGACTGCGAGGAGCTGCCTCTCGCAGGTCGTGCCTCCCTAGAGTTGACGACTCCAGAGAATATGGCAAGACTAAAAAAACGAATCAATTCAAGGTAAAATTAAATAATCTTGAATTGAAAACAATGAAAATAAATGAATTCACCTTCCGTGTGCTTTTCCACCTCCGCTTGCATACGCGGCTTGAGGGTCGATGTTCGGGGAGTTTTTCCAATCGAACCCTTCGTCGTGTATCCTCACAGCCTCTTGCCCATACCTAGTCTGAAAAATAATAAAATTGTGTAAGTTCAATAACATATATAGTGTCAAATAATTTCAGAGGTCATGAAACTTACCAGGCGCTCCGCTGCGTACTGACTACACTGCTCCGGCTGAGAAGGGTCAGCGTGACCTCTCCTATAGACCGCAGTAGCACTCGGTCGCACGCCATTCTCCTTTTCCTGTGAACATATGTTAGTACGAACAATACTACATTATGAATATAATGAAAACTACCAAGAAACTTACCATCCGTTTAGCCATTCGCACAAAACCTTGGACGCCCATACCGTGCTTCCCTGAGCTCCCTCTGGCATCTCGAGCCTTCTTGGACTTAGCGATGAACTCATCGCTAGCCTAATACCTGCAAAGGGCTCGGTAATCTTCAGTTCGTCCCTGTAACCAAGGGACACTAACCTGCACACATGCATAGTTCATTAGGTGTTACTTAGCAATATTAATATGAACAATTTAAAGATTACACAACCTACCTCTGCGTATTGCTCCTCCGTCAAGTACGTGTCAGAGGCGTCTCTGAACGACCCAACCTCGTGGTCGTGGAGCTTTAAGTAGTCGTTAACTACTTGACTCTGAGCATTCGAAAGCATTTGCATAACAAGCTTCCGAGCGTTCACTTCGAACACGGAGCGGGCGTGATTCATCTGCTCAGCCGGGTCCTCAAGGCGGTACCTGAGCTGTAGGAAGCCAACACAGTTCGACATATACGCACATTAATATTTGAAGGAACATAAAGAATTGAAACTTCAAATATTTATGAAAGTTACTTACCCAAAAATCTGCCCACACGGCTCCCTGTAGGTTGTCGTTCTCCGGGTGAGGAACGCGCGCGTAGTCGTCCCACGACGTAGCTGCACGTCCATCAATCGCACCGGGGTAGTGCAGACGCACTAAGTTCCCGATGCAACCGTTCACCGTCCTGTGGTGTTTCTGCCCGTCGTACAAGAGGTCCTCCCAAGAACTAAAAAGTCGTTTGTTAAGTCATTAAGTAAGATCATAGTCTTTGAGAACAAATAGAAATGAATACTTTATTAATGTGTTACCTGTCTCCAACCGGACGAATAATTATCGGCTCTCTAGGAATAGGTGGAGGACCAACAAAGTTACTCCTCGTGCGTCTCCTCCGCTGCGGCACCACATCTGGTGACCCAGAAGGCTGGTCACCGGACGTGTCCTCAGGCTGGGTGCCCTCGGGCTCGCTGGGCAGACTACCCTGGGGGTGGCTGCCGGAGGGCTGGCTACCAGAGGGCTCACTGCCCGAGGGCACGCTGCGCTGCGTACCCGTCTCCTGAGGTGCCGCTCTGGCCTCGGACTCATAGTCCGAATCAGACTACAATGGTAAAGTAAGTAAGCTAAATTGAAAAAGTGATTTTAATCATTTTGTGCATTGTAGAAAAATTTACCTCTGTACGCTGCAAACTAACAACCCTGTCCCGCAACTCTGGACACGCACTTAACAGCTGAGTGCGTCTGCTCCCGCTGTAAGTGGAACCGTAGAAGTAGTCGTCTCTCTCCCGCGAGGGGAGGAAACCCCTCACACTCGGCGCCTTCTTCCCCTTTAAACCCTTGGAACCCTTGCTTGACGACATCCTAATCAGTTTAAAAAGTAATTACTCCTAATCAGTTTCAAAAGTAATGTAAGCGATAATTAATGTCACTTTCATTTAAAAGAATATTACTCATAATCAGTTTCAAAATTCATCAACATCATGATCATCAACATCACGATCATCAACATCGCGATCTGTCGTCTTGAGCTGTTTACGTTTCCGCTTTCGCATTGTAGATGTCTCTACATCTGCAACGTCTCCTACTAAGTTATCGAGTCCTGCACCAGACTCGACGATAAAAGAGTCTGGCAACTCTTCGTCTTGGTAAACTTCTTCAGTGTCTCCACTATCATGATAACCATCATCTCCAGGAGTATACAAGCGCTCACGAGGATTCACTTTATATACCATCCACCAAGTGCTAAGCTTCTTACATGGATAAGGTAGATAATACACTTGTTCCACTTGATGTGCAAGAACGTATGTATCTAAACCTCGTAAGCGTTCGTTGTGATTGACTTCCACCATGCCAAATTGATTTTCTCGAGTTCCATGATTGTTATCAAACCAATCACAATCAAAGAACACCACTCGAAGTTCTTTATTGCCAGCGAAAGTAAATTCCAGAATTTTATTAATGATTCCATAGTAATTGGTTTCTTTCCCTTGTGAGTCGATTGCTCTCGTCACAACTCCGCAATTTGATGTTGCTGCGAGAGGACGAAGAGTTTCGAATTGAGTTGTACGGAATCGGAAGCCATTTACGTCATATCGACCATAGCTTCTAACTTTCACTAATCCATAAGATAGTTGTCGTAAATCTTGATGGATATCTGTGTTCGCTAATACATAAGCTCGAAACCAGGATAAAAAATTAGGCCCTCCATTAATTCCAGCCCGTCGCATCGTTTCTACTTGCTTTCTCGTTGGTTGATGCTTATGTTTTCAGTTTTGGTTGTGGAACTCACTGTACACACAAAACACATGCCATCGACATTAGCATACATGTATTGATAAATACAATAATCATCATAAATGTAAGAGAAACACTTACTCGAAATATTTCTCCATGCCATCGATATTAGCATACATGTAGAGTAAAGCAGCAGTCCTTTCTCCTTCAGTAAAATCGTATGATGTGCTGTTGCCAACAGTAGTTCCCCTCGATTCAAAAATAGAGAGATCACCAACTGGTGGTTCATCATCTACATTGTATCACATTGCCGAAGTATTGACATTGTTTTCCTCTGCAAAATAGAAACTAGAAAAGTAACCTACTTCCTTTAGAGTAAATGCTTCGGCAATGCACCCTTCAACCCTTGCTCTGTTGCCAACCATAGTTTTCAAATATCTCAATGCTCTTTCAATATGGTACATCCATCTATATTGCACAGGACCACCAACTTTTGCTTTGAATGGAAGATGTATAAGAAGATGTTGCATTGGATTGAAGAAACCAAGAGGAAATATTTTTTCCATCTTACATAAAAGTACAGGTATCTCCTTCTCTAACTTCTCCATCATGTCTTTCGTTATTTCTTTGGCACATAACTGCCTATAGAATAATGATAGCTCAGCTAACACCTTCCACACCGCATCATCCAGATATCCCCGAAACATAACAGGTAAGAGTCTTTCCATTATTATATGATAGTCATGACTCTTCAACCCAGTGAGCTTTCCCGTTTTAACATTCACGGCTCGTCTCAGACTAGCAGTATAACCATCTGAGAATTTCAAAGTTTTCAACCATTCCATAACTTGTTTCTTTTCATTAGGTCGAAGCACGAAAGAAGCACGTGGCTTACCACCGCTTTCAGAGAGCTCAAGAGTAGGTCGATTACAAATCTCGGCCAAATCCTTTCGAGCCTTTAAGTTGTCTTTCGTTTTGCCCGTGATATCCATGCACGTGCTTATGATACATTCGGCCATGTTATGCTCCTGATGCATTACATCAATATTATGCATCAGTATCAATGACTTCACATATGGTAGCTCCCAAACTCCACATACATGAGTCCAGTTGTGAACATTTCCGTAACCTACAAAGAATCCAGGGCGAGCTTCATCAGGTACTAGTGAGTCCAACACATCGGATACTTCACACCCGCTTAGGCGTTTATCTGGTTCCTTAGTGACAACAGTATCTTTTCTGAAGACATTCCTCTGTTGCCTGAATGGGTGGTTTCGAGGAAGCCAACGCCTATGACAATCAAAGTAGCTTATCTTGCCACCGTATGTAAGTCGAAAACACTCTGTGTCAGACGCACATATGGGACACGACAAACGACCATGTGTGCTCCATCCAGAAAACATGCCGTACGCAGGGAAATCATGGACAGACCACAAATAAGCAGCTCGAAGGTTGAATTTCTGCTTCTTGTAAGAGTCATACGCTTCAACTCCAATCCACAACGTTTTCAATTCTTCAATCAATGGTTTCAACATCACATTGATACGTGATCCTGGATGATCTGGTCCTGGTATAATGAGGCTAAGAAACATAAACTCGTACTTCATACAAAGAGAAGGTGGTAGGTTGTACGGAATAACAAAGACGGGCCAACAGGAGTATGGTGTGGCATTTGTACTGAAAGGTGAAAAACCATCCGTCGCTAACCCGATGCGAACATTTCTCGCATCACTAGCAAAAGCAGGATCAAAAGAGTCCAAAGACTTCCATGCATCACCGTCCGACGGATGAGTCAACACATCTTTGTTCTCACGCACACCTTCTTTGTGCCATCTCATGTGTCTGACAGATCTTTTAGAAAGAAACAGCCGCTTCAACCGAGGTGTCACAGGCAAGTAACGCAATTGCTTATGTGCAACTTCTGTCATTACTTTATCACCATCGTCATTGACAACTTCGACAAACCTCGATTTTCCACACTTTAAACAATTCTTCTCTTTGTCATGCTCTTTCCAAAATAGCATGCAGTTATCTGGACACACGTCAATTTTTTCATATTTCATACCCAGTCCAGATAGTAATTTATTTGAGTGATACATATCTTTGGGCAGTTTATGAGGTTGTGGAAGAGCATCGCTGATAAGTTTCATCATATCATTGTAGCAATTATTAGAGAAGAAATACTTAGATTTGATTGTCATAAATCTGGTCATGAAAGTAAGAAGAGTCATTTTAGTATGATCATTCAACACCTCTTCAGAAGCTTTCAAGAGATTAAAGAATGCGTCTGCCTCATTTATGGGCGGATCCTCCGTTTGTATGTCTTGTAACATCTCATCGATCCTGTCAACACCTGGACAATCATCATCATCTACATGAACGGCTCGAGGAGCAGACTCGCCGTGGAAACTCCAGACCTCATAATATGGCATGTAACCGTTTTTGCACAAGTGTAATGACAATGTCGTTTTGTCCAAAAACTTAGTATTCCGGCATTTCGCACATGGACAACAAACTTTATCGGTCGTAGACAACGAGAACACTCGATCAATAAAGTCGTCTGTCCCGGCATACCACTCATCTGAGTGACCAGTTGCCTTGTTCCAACCGGTATACATCCAACTACGATCTTCACTCATGTTTAACTCTGCAGTTTTAAGTTAAAGAATTTATAATTAGTTTATTATTTATTTATATTACGGAACTATATCTATTGGAAAGGATAGGTCCTAAACCCACCCAAGAGTGACCGAGACGAACATGCTTATAACAAGACACGAGGTCTAGATTCAGACGAAATTTCAGCAGCATAACCCCGTTTGTTCTCCAACTGCACGTCCAAAAATGGAGCAGCGGAGAACATTAGGGTTACGCTGTCGAAACTACGTCCAAATCTAAACCCCGCGTCTCATTATAAGCACGCCCTCTCGGTCACTCCTAGGCTGTCCAAAAAGGGACAATTCCGAACCTACACGCCTCACATGCGTAACACGTGTGAGACGGGCTAGTTCGAAACGGGTGACGCATATTGTAAAGGTTTACGTCAATCTTTCATTTTTGAGTGATTTCAAAGAGAGAGAGGAAAGAACAAGAGAGAAGGAAAGAACCATAGTTGTTAAGGCATCGCTTAAGCGTCGCTTAAGCGGTAAGGCGCCTGGGGATCGTAAGGCGTCCCATCGCCTTAGATCCCGGCGTAAGGCAGGTGAATACGGCGGCGGCGCTTGCACACAAGGGAGGCGGCGGCGGCGCCCGCGCACAGGATCTTGCGTTCGTATGAGGTTGAGCGCCGGCAGATCCACGGCAGCCGGTCAATGGAGGCCGACGAGTGCCGGCAGATCGACAGTCCCGCGGCGGAGGAGGCCGAGCGCCGAAGAATTGGCAGTTCCGCGGCAGAGTGTCGGAGGCCAAGCGCTGGCTAAGCCGCGGGGGGGGGGGGGGGAGGGGGATGAGGGATCGGAGGCCGAACGCCGCGGGGGGGGGGGGGGGGGGGAGGGGGTGGGGGGAGGCCGAGGCGGCCTAGGTTGTTCACATCGTGCTTTTGTAGACGTATACGTTACCACTAAATGGGTCGTATCGGGCCCTAAGCCCATTTATGTACATATAGTACTTTTAAACACTCAAACAATCGAAACAATAATCAATTAAACTATTAACTCATATGCATTAATCATCTAAGCAATTAACAACTCATCTAAACAAACATAATTACCGTAGTTAACAAACTTATCAATTCTAAGCAATTAAAAAAACACCTAGCTAGCAATTCAAATAAACATGGGCAATAATTAAACCTAAGCATATCAATTCATCTAAATCTAAGAAATTATCCACTAAACAATAAAAAACAAACAATTGGTAATTAAAAAACCAAACTATCTAGATGGGGAGGAAGGCGGGCGACTTACCTCACGGTGGAGGCGACGCGGCACGTGCGGCTGACGACGTGTGGAGGCGGACCGGCACGGTGCGGCGGCGCACATCGCGGGGTGGAGGCTGGGGCGGGGACCTCCGGGGCAGCGGCGGCGGCTGTCGGGCGGGTGGCGGCCGGGGCGCCGACTGTCGGGGGCGGCCGGGGCGGCGGCTGGCGGCGGCGGGCGGGCGGCGGGTGGCGGCCGGGGCGGCGGCCGGGGCTTCGGCCGTTGGGGCGCCGGCTAGCGGGGGCGGCCGGGGGCTGCGGCCGCTGGGGCGGCCGGGGGGGGGGGGGGGGGCGGCCGGGGCCGCGGCGGGGCGGTGCCTGGCGGGCGGAGGCCGGGTGGCGGCCGGGGGGCGGCCAGGGGCCCGGCCGGGGCGGCAACCAGGTGGCAGGCCGGGGCGCCGGCTTGCGGGGGCGGCCGGGGCGGCGGCCGGGGGGGAGGGGGGTGCGGCCGGGGCGGCGACTGGCGGCGGCGGGCGGGCGGCGGCAGGCGCGGGCGGGCGGCGGCTGGCGGCGGCGGGCGGCTCGGGCTCGGGTCGGCGCGGGCGTGAATGCCCGCGCCGACCCGAGCCCCCGCGGGTATATAAGCCTTATTTACGACGGCCACACCATGGGCCGTCGTAAATAAGACTTATTTACGACAGCCTCGGTGTGGCTGTCGTATATAACTGCTATATACGACAGCCTAGGGTTGGCTGTCGTATATAACTGCTATATACGACAGCCTAGGTGTAAGGATCGAAACGCCCAAGAGGGGGGGGTGAATTGGGCTTTTTCAAATTTTAGAGCAATTTAAAACTTAATGGTTGAAGCCCAATTCCCTATGCGAACTAACTACGCAAGCAAGAGTGTTAAGTGTGGAATGGTAAATACGTAATAGTAAGGGGGTGAGGAGAGAAATGCAAACTCCCGCGGAGACTCGGAGACACGGCGATTTTTCCCGTGGTTCGGTAAGATCACAAAAATCTGCCTACGTCCATGTTGTGGCACCCACCAAAGGGTATAGCCACTCCCAAGTCACCAAGACAAGGGAATCCACTATCTTTCTCCGTTCGCCTTCTCCGGCAAGGTGGAGCTCAAGCCTTGTACAATGGTGATCCTCCGGGCTTCCACACACACCTTGGTAAGCTCCGGAGCGATCTCTTCTTCCTCCAACGTTTACAAGGTGAGAGAAGTCACCAAGACACTCTCTCTCACTAGCCTAGAGATTCCAATCACCAAGAATGGACGCACACAAGCTTCTCTCTAGCTAGATATAACCTATAGTTGGAGTACAAGAGGTTTTGAAGTGTGGAAGTGGTAGCTCTTGGTCTTGAATGCTTGAGAATATGTAGTGAGGCTCTGGAGATCAAGACTTATCGAAATGGCCGGTTGGAGGGGTATTTATAGCCAGCCCACACGAGATAGCCGTTGGAAAAGTGGGCAGACTTTTTCAGTGAACATCGGATCCTCCGATGCACCCCTTTATATGAGCATCGGTCGAATTCCAAATTAGCTGATGTCACGTGTCAGATGTGACCGTTGGATATAACCGTTGGATCTTTTAATCGACCGATGTTACTTCAATTTATCATCGGATGATCCGGTGAGTTGATCTTCAGAATTGGGTCAGAAATATTGTCTCTGTTGAATTTGACCGATGTACACTTACTTCATCATCGGATGATCCGGTGTGTACTTCTTCAGAATAACTCAGATATCATCCTTCGGGTGAAATCAACCGATGTGCCACTTCCTTCACATCGGATGATCCGGTGTGTACTGGGCTCTGAGGTCTTCTTCTTCTGCCAACTCAAACTCGACCGATGTAGTCATTTTGTAAGACATCGGATGATCCGGTGTGTGCAACTTGTTTGTTTCGAGTTGTTTTGAGTTGATCTTTTTGGAATCTTCTTGAGTGACCTCTTTGATACTTGTTTGAAATGACATTATGATGAAGTGTAAGTTTCTTGTGTTGCCAATTTTGATAGAATAGAGTCGTTGTATGAGTTCCTTATTTAGTCTTCATGAGTATCGAATAACCCCTTAGAATAGATCGTTGAGGGGTCTCCATTTGTATCCAATGAGCAGTAGATGGTGTGAATAGATAGTTTATTAACGTTTGATGTGATATACGTGAGACCTCACATCCACAGACTCATTAGTAATAACGAACGATTGTCATTAATCACCGAAACCATACCTCACGGGGGCCTAGATGCTTTCAATCTCCCCCTTTTTGGTGATTGATGACAACACAACGAGTAGAGCATAGAATTAAATGGAATTAAAACGCAATGCTCAAAAAGGAAATATAACAGGTACAAATTGCAACACAAGTGGCTCGAGGGCTCAAATAATAAACGATAAAGCGTAAGAGCACAAAGTACCCGGAGTACAATAATAGTAAATAATAATAACGGTCAATCTCAAATAAAGTGGCAAACGGTCAATCTCAAATAAAGTGGCAAAAGGATAGACACTCCCCCTAGAACTGAGCTAACCCTCTCCCTGACTCTAACTCTTCTCCCCCTTTGGCATCAAGACACCAAAAAGGGAAGTCGAGTGCCTACGACTCAGGCGCGCTCCTGGCGATGGTGAAGCGGTCGGCGTCGACGGTGCTGTCGCCGGAGCTGCTGGAGGTGGAGGTCGCTGGTGCTGGAGCTGGAGCGGGGGGAGCTGGAGCTGGAGCTGGAGCTGCTGTGGGAGCTGGAGCTGGAGCTGCTGGGGGATCCGCTGAGACTGCTGGCGCCGGTGGAGAGGGTACTGCCGGAAGAGGTGAGGACTGGAGCGACGTCGGCGGCAGTACTGGACCTGGTGCCAGTGGGGGTGCACCTGGAGCCTGACTGAGTCCCAAGTGCTGAGGTGGAAGGGCGACTCCCGTCTGCTGGTAGAGGTTGGTGACCAACCCCAGGATGCCCAACAACATCTGCTGAGTCTGCTGCTGCTGGTCCAGAGTGCGTCGTGTCATCTGGTCGACAAGGTTGGTGAACCTGTCGGTGTCCTCTCGCCTCTGACGGGCGATCTCCAGCTGCATCTCCTGCTGCTGCCTCTGAAGCTGCTCCTGTCGAGCTGCCTGCTGCTCCTGCTGCTGAGCCATCCGCTGAAGTATGGAAGTGAGTTCTGACGGCTGAGTCACCTGAGCCTCTGACACTGGAGGAGGTGTAGGTGGTGGAGCTGCTGAGCCTCCTGCCTCTGCGTCGTGCTGCCTCAGTGAGGGAGGAGCAGGAGGGAAGTACTCCTCGACACTGTCGCTGGTGTCGCTGTCCGACCATACGTGTTGTAGGTCTGCTCCCTGAGCCTCTGCCTGTGCCAGCTCTGCGTCGTCCTGAGTCAGCTCTGCCCAGTCCTCCTCTGACAGTCTGGCTCGAACCTCACGCTCGACGGGACGGCCAAGGCGGCGGTCTCCCGGAGTGGGGACTCGGTAGTGGCTGAACCGGGTCACGTGCATCTCCGTCAGCTGAGAGACTCCTGGAGTGTCCTCTGGAACCAGCTGGTGAAGAAGGTGACAGATCCAGTGACCGAAGACCAGCTGTCGAAGCATCCCAACTCCGTCGGTGATCACGTCCTCCATCTCGCAGATCAGAATATCTACGATGTCGAACTCCATCCCGTTCATCACGTAGAACAGGATGGTCTGCTGAAGACTCGTGAAGCCCTCCAAGTAGCCAGACCGCGGTAGTAGAGTACGTCTGAGGACGTGGTGAACTGTCCGAGCTGCTGGGGTGAGAAGCGTTGGAACCCTCGGCTGGTCAGGAGTGAACGGCTGAGTGAACAAACCTCTGATCTCCTCGAAGGGCGGTGCCACTCCTCTAGTCAGTGGCCTCCTCGGCGGGTTTGCGTCTCCGTAGACTATCTGGTGCAGGCACGTAGTGGAGAGCTCCACACCAAGCAGTCTGCCAAACAGGTCTCGAGATACGTCGTGGATCCGCCCCATGAACATGAAGTGAATCGAGCGACGACCCTCAGTGACGTAGAGTGTCGCGTAGAACACCCTGACCCACTCCTCGACGTAAGCACTCCTCGGGTGCGAGAGCAAGTCCACCAGTCCTCTATATCTCTCAAAAAGGCGCCTGATCCCGTGTCCTGCTGCCACTGCAAGCTGATCCCAGTCAATGCTGTTATGCTGGAATAGCTTGTGACCCCGACGCCTGTAAGTCTCGTACAAGGACGCCTGTGTCAGGGTCCATAAACGGGAGTCAACTCGAGCGTCCCTAGGCCGCGGGAACCACTCCTCAATCAGCGCTGACTATCTGAGCTTCTTTAGTTGCCTTGCCTTCATTTTCCTGTAGTCGGTGAGTCTGACATCTTCGGCAACTCGGACTGCTGTGTCCATCAGGTGGATGGCCCTTTCGGCCTCTCTGTCTTCGGCGCGGTCAGCCGCAGAGGGGCGCCGACTCGCCGTAGGAGTCTGTCCACCCCCACGAGTCCTCGGGGTGCGCCGGCGGATGAGAGGAGGCACCTCGGTCTCCTCCTCGTCGGAGCCCTCGGGAGGCACCGGCTGGATCGGAGGCTGCTCCTGCCTCTGCCGGGACTCGCGGATCCATAGGGAACCGCGATGGCCGCGCTCACGCTCCTCGGCGGCGCGAGCGGCCAACTCCGCACAACGAGCGTCCTTGGACATCTTGCGCTTCTTCGCGGCGGGCTCCTCAATTGCCTTTCCCTTTCCTTTGCGATCGCGACCCATCTTAGCGACGAACGGCGAAGCTCGGCGAGGGAGGCGCGCTGGAGAAGGGAACTGTGGTGGCGCGGTGGAACGGCGGCGGCGCTCGCGGGAGAGGCGGTGGCGCGGGCGGCGGCACCTGGAAGGCGGCGCGCGCGGGAGAGGAGGCGACGGCGGCGCCTGGGAGGCGGTGGCGTGCGCGGGAGAGGCGGCGGCGGTTGTGCGTGGGAGGCGGCGGAGGCGACACCTGGGAGGGGGCGCGCGCGGGAGAGAAGGCGGCGGCGGCCGAAGAGCGGCGGCGGCGGCTGAAGAGCGGCGGCGGCGGCTGGGAGGCGGCCGCGAGGGAGAGAAGGCGGCGGCGGCCGAAGAGCGGCGGCGGCGGCTGGGAGGCGGCCGGAGGGCGCGAGGACGGCGAGGGAAGAGGGCGGCGGCAAGAGAAATGGGGAAAAAGAAAACATGGCGGCCGAACCGCTATTTAAACCGTGCGGGCAAACCCTAGCTACGCAAAGAACACCGGATGGACCGATGATCATCGGAGGATGCATCGGTCGAGTTCAACAGAGAGCTGTTCCAAAATCTCTCTTTGAACACCGGATGATCCGATGTTGATGTGACGATCATCGGTCGATTTGTGCAGGGCACCAGAAAACTGAACACCGGATGCTCCGATGTCTTCTGAAATGAACTCATCGGTTGATTTGTGACATCTGACTTGATCTGAGCACTGAACTGAAGCACCAATTGATCCGATGATCTGCTGGTCCTAGCATCGGATAATCCGATGACTACAGAAGACCTAAGATTGCCCATATGTGTCCTTGGACTTAAACACACAAAGATAAGGATGGGTCCTGGGACTTTTAGGGCAACTCCTAACCTCTAATAGAAGGATTCAAATATAGTGCCACATATTGGCTAAGCCCTTAAGCAAAGAGAACATACAAGGTTAGGAGGGAAACCACAAAGATGTAAGGCCCATGCTTTGTGAGCTAGAGTATAGAAAACTTCTATCTCTTTAAAGCATGTACCTTTAGAATTTTGCTCTATCCACATCATATGAGTTGAGATATTGCATTTTGAACAAGTCTCCTTCTCATGATGTGGGTTCCCCTTTGTGACAATCTACCGTATGCAATGCCAATCAAAATAATGCAGGATATTAAATGAGTGCAAGTCTATATGGCAGGAATCATGCAAAGCATAATGTAAATCAATCTTGCCAAGTTTAAACCTGCCAAAGGCTTCCTCAGGGAAAACTATTTCTAGCTCGCCCCTATCCTTTGGGAGTTAGACAAGACCTATTTGATATGCAATCTTACATGAACATGGCAACTTACATGACGTTAGATGCATCTAGCACATTTAATTCACTTCTAAGTCTAGAAAAAGTTTTCTCATCAAGTGGTTTAGTGAAGATATCCGCCAATTGTTCTTCGGACCTAACACCTTGCAAAGAGATGTCTCCTTTAGCCTCATGGTCCCGCAAGAAGTGATGGCGAATATCAATGTGCTTAGTGCGGGAGTGTTGGACGGGGTTTCTAGCTATTTTAACCGCACTTTCATTGTCACAAAGGAGATGCACACAACCAAATTTAATTCCAAAGTCCAAAAGGGTTTGCTTCATATATAGAATTTGGGCACAACATGCACCGGCCGCTATATATTCTGCCTCCGCGGTGGACAAAGCCACGGAGTTTTGCTTTTTGCTTGACCAAGATACTAGGGAACGCCCAAGTAAGTGGCACCCACCGGAGGTACTCTAGCGATCCACACGACATCCGGCAAAGTCCGAATCCGAGTAACCCAAGAGATGGAAACTAGCGTTCTTGGGGTACCACAAACCTACACTTGGGGTATGCTTGAGATACCTAAGTATCCTAAAGACCGCCTTACGATGCGATTCTTTAGGTGCCGCTTGAAAGCGAGCACACAAACACACACTAAACATGATATCGGGCCTAGATGCGGTAAGATATAACAATGAACCAATCATGGAACGGTAATGAGATTGATCAATAGGTTTACCGTCCATGTCCGCGTCGAGATGACAATTTGTCGCCATTGGAGTACTTCTTGAGCTACAATCTTCCATGTCAAACTTCTTCAAGAGGTCTTTGGTGTACTTCTCTTGGTAGATGAAAGTCCCCTCTTGAAGTTGCTTGATTTGAAATCCTAGGAAGAAATTGAGTTCTCCAATCATTGACATCTCGAACTTCCTAGACATCATGGTGCCAAACTCAAGGCTAAGAGATTTGTTAGTTGAGCCAAAAATAATGTCATCAACGTAAATTTGATAAAGAAATAAATCCCCATTGATGTCCTTGGTGAAAAGTGTGGTATCCACCCTCCCGATCTTGAATCCTTGCATGACTAGGAAATCCCTTAGACGTTCATACCATGCCCTAGGTGCTTGCTTGAGCCCGTAGAGCGCCTTGTGTAACCTATACACATGGTTAGGATTCCTCGGATCTTCAAACCCGGGAGGTTGCTCAACGAAAACAAGCTCGTTAATATAACCATTGAGGAAGACACTTTTCACATCCATTTGGTAAAGCATAATATTGTGATGTGAAGCAAAAGCAAGGAGTATTCGAATAGCTTCTAACCGTGCGACCGGGGCAAATGTCTCTCCAAAATCTAGTCCTTCAACTTGTGAAAAACCCTTGGCCACAAGCCTTGCCTTGTTGCGGACCACCACGCCATTTTCGTCTTGCTTGTTGCGGTACACCCACTTCGTTCCGATGACGTTCTTGTCCTTAGGTCGCTCCTCCAATACCCAAACTTCATTGCGGGTGAAGTTGTTGAGTTCTTCTTGCATAGCCATCACCCAATTGGGATCTTGGAGTGCTTCCTCAATATTTGTGGGTTCTACACACGAAACAAAAGAGTAGTGCTCACAAAATGAAGCAACATGGCGAGAACGAGTACTTACTCCCCGTGACGGACTTCCGATGATTTGATCCATCGGATGTTCCTTGGAGATGCGCCCATGCCTCATAAGAGGTTGTGAGGCACTTGGTGGTGGTGAGGCATCTTGCTCGTCTTGTGGTTGGACTTGACCATGGACTTCTTCTTCTTCTTGGTGTTGTGTGGCATGTGAATCTTGCATTGGCAATGGATCATCTTTCTCTTCTTCTTCATCAATTTGAGGAGCCATCGAGGTGTTGATGTTGGAACTTGAGGCTCCCCCTTGATCATGGCTCTCCTCAACTTCGGGCTTGATGTCTCCTATGGTCATGTTCTTCATAGCTTCTCGTAGAGGCTCATCATCTATATCATCATGACCAAAACTCTCCTCTTGGGAGCCATTAGTCTCATCAAACTCAACATCACAACTTTCTTCAACTAACCCGGAGGTTTGGTTGAATACTCGATGTGCTTTTGAGTTTGACGAATAACCAAGGAAGATACCAACATCACACCTTCTTTCAAACTTACCGAGTCTTTTCTTGCGGTAGATGTAGCACTTGCATCCGAAGACTCGGAAGTAGGAGATGTTGGGCTTTCTCCCAATGAGGAGCTCATATGGGGTCTTTTGAAGTAGTCGATGAAGATAGACCCTATTTGCTGCATGGCACGCCGTGTTGATTGCTTCAGCCCAAAACTTCTCCGACATGCCATAGTCATCAAGCATTGCTCTTGCAAGGGTGATGAGAGTCTTGTTCTTCCTTTCAACGACACCATTTTGTTGAGGGGTGTATGTAGCCGAAAACTCGTGCTTCACGCCTTCACGATCACACCACTCCCCAATGTTGTAGTTCTTGAACTCGGTGCCGTTGTCACTCCGGACCTTGATGATGGGAAGTTGAAATTCCCTTTGAGCTCGTTTAGCGAAGGTCTTGAAGATTTCCGGAGTTTCACCCTTGTCACCTAAAAATAATGTCCAAGCATAGTGAGAGTAGTCATCAACAATAACAAGACAATAGAGGTTACCGCCAAGACTTTGGTATGTGGACAGTCCGAAGAGGTCCATGTGAAGTAGTTCAAGTGGCTTGGAGGTTGGCACCATTGTCTTCATCGGATGGTGTGAGGCAACTTGCTTCCCGGCTTGACACGCGCTACAAAGCTTGTTCTTCTCAAATGTGACATCCTTTACGCCGGTCACCATCCCAAGCTTGAACGACTTCTTGAGCTTGCCCATCCCAATGTGAGCAATGCGCCGATGCCATAGCCATCCCAAACTTGTCTTGGTGAAAAGGCAAGTGGTCAAGCTAGCATCCTTGTTGGAGAAGTCCACCAAGTAAAGATGTCCATGCCAAAAACCTTTGAATATTAGTTCTTTGCTTGATTCACTAGTCACCACAACACCATTCTTGTCAAATGTGCACGTTAGTCCAAGATCACATAATTGTGCAATAGAAAGTAAATTGAAACTAAGAGACTTAACGTAAAGCACATTAGAGATAGACAAATCATGAGAAATAGCAATTTTACCCAAACCAATTACCTTCCCCTTTGAGTTATCACCAAAGGTGACTTGTTCATGATTGCCGGGGTTTTCTATGGAGGTGAACATACCATCATTGCCAGTCATATGTTGAGTGCACCCACTATCGAGTACCCAATGCTTTCCTCCGGCTTTGTAGTTCACCTACACACATGAAGTTAGTTTTTGAGTTTAGGAACCCAAGCCAACTTAGGTCCTTGTATGTGTGATACAAGTGATTTTGGGACCCAAAGTTGCTTGGGGAGCTTCCCCTTCATGCCCTTGATGTCTTTGCCGATGAACCTTGCCTTCACCTTTCCACCTACTTTGCTCAATAGATAGTGATAATCATTGAAGGTAGATTTGTAGTTAGGAGGCAATTTGGGAGAAGAACGGTTGGGAAGAGGACACTCCCTCGTGTGATGTCCGGTGACCTCACAATGTTGGCAATAGGAACCAACTTCCTTGATAAAGCTTGTCCTAAGCTCCGGTGAGGGCACCTTTCCTTTGTTGGGCACCGGGAAGGATCCAAGTCCCCTCTTGTGGAAGCCTTTAGCTTGTTGGTAGAGGATTTCTTTGTGCTTGTCCTCCCCCTTAGAGAGTCTTGCCACACTAGTGCGAAGACTTTCAATTTCGTCCATTAGCTCCTTCTCTCTAGGGCTTGCTTTCAAGGGCAAAGACTTATTCAAAATATTAGTGGCATGTGAATTAGATGATATTTTGCCATCAAGGGTTTCTTTCTTTGTGTTTTTTAATTTAAGTTCAATAGCTTCATAAGCAAGGTTAAGCACTTCATGTTCTTGAACCAACTCATTGTGCTTTGCCAAGAGTGCTAAGTTAGCTAAGTCTAGCTCATGATACTTAAGCTTGATTTGAGCATTCTCCTCCTCGATTTGCTTGACATTTGATTTAAGCGTGTCATGCTCTTTTAAGTATGGTTACATACTTGTCATGCAAATCGAGGTTAGCACTTTCAAGCTTAGCACGAGCTAGCTCAATAGCCTTAACCTTGGCCTTTTCCCTTTTTATAATGACATGATATTCATTAATCATAGATGCTAATTCATCGGGTGAAAGCTCATCATCATCATCGCTAGAATCTTCACATACCTTTGAGTTACCTTTCGCCATTAGGCACATAGGAGGTGGACGAAGAGGTGAGTCATCCTTGTTGACGATGGCGAGGCCCGCCAAGTTTTCTTCATCTTCACTATCTTCGTCGCTTGACTCTTCATCCGTGATCCACTCATTGGCTTCACACATGAAGACCTTTTGAGGCCCTCTTCTCTTCTTTGGAAAGAGCTTGGTTTTCTTGCCTTTGTCAAATTTCTTCTTTCCAAAAGAGCGCTTGGGCTTGACCTCCTCTTCATCATCACTTTCTTCTAGCTTGTGATGCTTCCCATTTTCCTTCCTTTTGTCCGGTCTTGGACAATCATATGATATGTGGCCTAGATCACCACAATTGTAGCACGTCTTGTTTTCATCTTTTCTTGGCAAGAAGGCTTTCTTTTTAGGATCAAAAGAGTATCCCTTCTTTGCAATCTTGGAGTTGAGGCGTGAGAATTTCCTCATCATCAAAGCAAGTTCATCATCATCATCTTCGCTTGTTTCTTGCTCTTCTTCACTTGAGCTAGGCTCAACCACTTTCTTCTTCTTGGAAGTTGTCTTCTTGGTTGAAGCCTTGAGAGCAATGGTTTTTGATGATGACTCCTCCATCATTCCAAGTACGCTCATCTCATGAGCATGGATTTCTCCAATGAGCTCCGAAACTTCCATGTTGTCTAGTGACTCTTTTTGGAGCATTGAATTGATAATGTTGTACTTGGGCTTGGGTAGAAGCATGAGGATCTTGCGATTGATAAGTCCCTTGCCAAGAGAAGCAATGCCAAGTGCGTTAATTTCCTCAATGAGCACATTTAAACGAGAAAACATTTGGTTAACATTCTCATGAGGAAACATCTTAAATTCATCATATTTTGATTTAAGCATGTGATATTTGAGTTCTTTAACATGAGATGAGCCCTCATGTATTTCAATTAGACATGCCCAAATTTCACACGCTTTTTCCTTACTAGCAATCCTAGCAAAGACATCTTGACTAATGCATTCATATATGGCATTTCTAGCCTTAGCATCCCATTTTAGTTGGTCACCAACATAGTCAAGATTTCCAAACCTCGCATGGGTCGCTTCCCACACTTCGGGAGCAATTGCCTCAAGGTAAGCGCGCATGCGTGCTTTCCAATAAGCAAAATTTTTGCCCTCGAAGGTAGGAACCGAACCCCCATTCTTGGCCATTTTCGCTCTCTAGCGGTGAAGCTAGAATGATCCAATGAGCAACCTTGCTCTGATACCAATTGTAAGGATCGAAACGCCCAAGAGGGGGAGGGTGAATTGGACTTTTTCAAATTTTAGAGCAATTTAAAACTTAATGGTTGAAGCCCAATTCCCTATGCGAACTAACTACGCAAGCAAGAGTGTTAAGTGCGGAATGGTAAATGCGTAATAGTAAGGGGGTGAGGAGAGAAATGCAAACTCCCGCGGAGACTCGGAGACACGGCAATTTTTTCCGTGGTTCGGTAAGATCACAAAAATCTGCCTACGTCCACGTTGTGGCATCCACCAAAGGGTATAGCCACTCCCAAGTCACCAAGACAAGGGAATCCACTATCTTTCTCCGTTCGCCTTCTCCGGCAAGGTGGAGCTCAAGCCTTGTACAATGGTGATCCTCCGGGCTTCCGCACACACCTTGGTAAGCTCCGGAGCGATCTCTTCTTCCTCCAACGTTTACAAGGTGAGAGAAGTCACCAAGACACTCTCTCTCACTAGCCTAGAGATTCCAATCACCAAGAATGGACGCACACAAGCTTCTCTCTAGCTAGATATAACCTATAGTTGGAGTACAAGAGGTTTTGAAGTGTGGAAGTGGTAGCTCTTGGTCTTGAATGCTTGAGAATGTGTAGTGAGGCTCTGGAGATCAAGACTTATCGAAATAGCCGGTTGGAGGGGTATTTATAGCCAGCCCACACGAGATAGCCGTTGGAAAAGTGGGCAGACTTTTTCAGTGAACATCGGATCCTCCGATGCACCCCTTTATATGAGCATCGGTCGAATTCCAAATTAGCTGATGTCACGTGTCAGATGTGACCGTTGGATATAACCGTTGGATCTTTTAATCGACCGATGTTACTTCAATTTATCATCGGATGATCCGGTGAGTTGATCTTCAGAATTGGGTCAGAAATATTGTCTCTGTTGAATTTGACCGATGTACACTTACTTCATCATCGGATGATCCGGTGTGTACTTCTTCAGAATAACTCAGATATCATCCTTCGGGTGAAATCAACCGATGTGCCACTTCCTTCACATCGGATGATCCGGTGTGTACTGGGCTCTGAGGTCTTCTTCTTCTGCCAACTCAAACTCGACCGATGTAGTCATTTTGCAAGACATCGGATGATCCGGTGTGTGCAACTTGTTTGTTTCGAGTTGTTTTGAGTTGATCTTTTTGGAATCTTCTTGAGTGACCTCTTTGATACTTGTTTGAAATGACATTATGATGAAGTGTAAGTTTCTTGTGTTGCCAATTTTGATAGAATAGAGTCGTTGTATGAGTTCCTTATTTAGTCTTCATGAGTATCGAATAACCCCTTAGAATAGATCGTTGAGGGGTCTCCATTTGTATCCAATGAGCAGTAGATGGTGTGAATAGATAGTTTATTAACGTTTGATGTGATATACGTGAGACCTCGCATCCACAGACTCATTAGTAATAACGAACGGTTGTCATTAATCACCGAAACCATACCTCACGGGGGCCTAGATGCTTTCACTAGGGTTGGCTGTCGTATATAACACTTATATACGACAGCCACGTACTAAACGACGGCTGTACTGTCGTTTATAAACTTATATATGACAGTCTCGGCTGACCGTCGTATGTAAGTTTATATACTAGCCGTCGTATGTTATGCTGGCTGTCGTATGTTGCCCTGTTTCCTGTAGTGCTAGTAGACTGCTACTGAGCTCGATGACGGCCGGACATGGTAAGACACCACACGGTGGAGCGGTTCGGCCTCGATCGGGACAGGGCCGGTGCAAAGGCCGAGTACGTGGTCATCGTACGTGGACGACACAGAGGTTTCAGGAAAATGATTGGGCATGCATCTTATTAGCTAGTTTCGTCCAGAGTAGAACATGCATGTAATAGCTAGCAAGGAGCATAGAAGTGATCTCAAGTCCTCAACTCACAAATGTTAGCATTAGCACGAGGTGGTTCAATGTGAGGTGACTTGATATACATGATATGTTTTAGTGGCATCAGTTAGCTCTCTAAAAATACTACTCTCTCTGTTCTGAAATAAATGATGTTTAGGACAGCTAATTTAGTTTAAATTGAACTAGATTTGTTGTCCTAAACGTCATTTATTATTTCAGAACGGAGAGAGTAGTCTGTAGGGAGTAGTGTAATAGCTAGAGCAATGCAATCCTTGGATCGTCCAAGTTTTCTAACCTATTCAGAAGTGCAGTAAGCCGTCAAAAATGATCTTGTTTCTGTGACACTTGATTCTCCAGCCAGCAAAATATCCAATTTCTTTGAAAAATACAAGTAGTAGTGATGTTCGATATCTATGCATTCCTGAGTCATATAAACCACTAAAATAGGGAGAGTTCCAAATGAATATGAAGGAAGGGACCAACACCACCCACTGAAATTGTTCTGAACGAAGCAGGTGTTTCGTCAAAGCAACACTGGAGAGGACAATTTTGTAAACATTATCTCTGGGAAACCAGTTGATGTGTGTCTTGCTTTATTTGGTGATGAGTAATCGGCATCATGCATGATTATATGAAATTTTATTTGAAATGCAAGATTTTTAGGACTGCCTAAGCATATTTATTTATGACCATATATGCATGCACACTACAGGAAACGTCGCACCTTATGACGGCCACTGTTATTTACGACGGCTAGCCGTCGTAAGTAAACTAACTTACGACGGTCGCCCTGAGCCGTCGTAAGTAAACTAACTTACGACGGCTACGGGCCCATGGCCGTCGTAAGTTAATAGGCCATCGTAAGATAACCGTGACTTACGACGGCCGCAACCCTAGGCTGTCGCAACCCGAGCCCGAGCACCGCAGCGCCGCCCGCCCGCCGCCGCCCGCCGAGCTGCCGTCGCCCCGAGCCGCCGCCGCCGCCTAGCCGCCGCCTGCACCGCCCGGCGCCGCCCCCGAGCCGCTCGGCGCCGCCCAGCGCCGCCCGAGCCGCCCCGAGCCGCCGTCTCCGTCGCCGCTGCCATTGTCGCACCTTACGAATCAAGTATTTTTTTAGTTTTTGTAATTAGTTGTTAGTTAGATTAGTTAAAATGTTTATTACTTAATCAATTTGTATGTATTTAGTAGATAATTAGTTTAGTTGTTAATTATTTGGTTTAAATTAGTAATTGTTTCTGATTTTAGTTATTTAATTTAGTTAATTGATTGATTAGTTGTTTAAGCACATTGTTTTTGCTTTACCCCCGGCCCCGCTGCCACCAGCCCCTGCCGTCGCAGACAGCGTACCGACGCCTAGGCGTCTAGTCGGTGGCGGGGGGATGCCTGGGCGGCTCGCCTCGCCTGGCCGAGCGTCGCCGATGCCGGCGCCGCCTCCGCCCGCCGCCGTCGCTGCAAGGCGCCGCCGGCCCCCCGCCGTGCTCTGGAGAGGAGAGAGGGAGGGGGATGAAAATGAGTGTATTAGGGTTATGGGCCGTTTTTCATGACCCTTATAGAACGCGTGGATCGTCGGATTAGATCCGACGATCGTGGGCACTTGGGCTGCTCAGCCCGAGCCCGAGCCAGACTCTCAGCCCTGCCCCGAGCTGACCTCCGCCGCCACCTCCATCGCCGCCCGTCGCCGCCGCCTCCACCGCCGGCCGCCAGCTGCAACCGCGGCGCTTCACTACAGGAAAATCAACATTTTATGACGGCTGAATTTATTTACGTGGGTCAGCCATCGTAAATTAACGTACTTACGACGCCGCGTGGTAGCCGTCGTAAGTTTACTAACTTACGACGGTCGCTGGCTCTTGGCCGTCGTAAATAAAATGACCAACGGAATTTAAGTACCATTTACGACAGCTAAAAGCTAAACCGTCATAAGTAAAGAAGCCGTCGTAAATAAAGAACATAACTCTACATCTCAGGGGCCGCGCGCGCGGCTCACTCATGCCCGTGCCTCGCCCCGCCCTGCTGCAGCCACCGCCGTCCCACCCCAAGCCCCGCCTGGCCGCCCGTGCTCGCGTTGAGCCCCGGCTGCGCCTCGGCCGCCGCCGCTCGCTCCGCCCCACCTCGAGCCCCGCCCTGCTGCGCCGCCCGACCCGCCTCGCCCGGCCCCTGTTCGCCACGCCGCGTGGATCCCCTGCTCGCCACGCTTCGAGCTCCTGCTTGCCGCGCCGCCCGACCCCTGCTCGCCGTGCCGCCTCCCGACGTTGTGTTGTATGTGTGACCCGACACCGTGTTTATGTGTGATTACATGTTTAATTTGATCTTAGGTTATTAATTGTTTAATTAGTATTGTAATTGATTATGGTTGAATTAATACTTTGATTGATTGCGTGATTAGATACTATATGTAAATAAATGGGTTTCGGCCCGGTCCGGCCTGACACGACCTATTTAGGGTCTGTCACGACCCATTTAGTGGTAATGTATTAGTCGAGACAGGCACGAAGGACGGCAAGCTCCCGCGCGTGGACGGCGGGCCCCGACGGGGCGGTTTCATCTTTGACCCACTTATGACGGGGCATAACGTACGACGGCTAACACTAAAGGCGTTGTAAGATAATGGCAGGCCCCAGCGGGGCATAACTTAGGACGGCTGACCCACTTCTTTGTCTCTCTCTCGTTCTTTCCTTCTCTCTCATTCTTTCCTCTCTCTCTTTTAAATGACTCAAAAATGAAAGATTGACGTAAACCAATACAACATGTGTCACCCGTTTCGAACCGGCCCGTCTCACATGTGTTACGCATGTGAGGCGTGTAGGTTCGGAATTGTCCCTTTTTAGACAGCCTAGGAGTGACCGAGGGGGCGTGGCTTGTGATGAGACGCGGGTTTAGATCTAGACAACGTTTCGGCGGCATAACCCTGTTGTTCTCTACTGCACCATTTTCGGGCGTGCAGTGGAGAACAACGGGGTTATGCTGCCAAAATTTCGTTCGGATCTAGACCACGCGCCTCGTCATGAGCACGCTTCGCTCGGTCACTCTAGGGTGGGTTTAGGACCTATCCTTTCCTATAGATGTAGGGCCGTGACATAAATAAATTATAAAGTGACTATAATTTCCTTGACATTAAACTGCAGATTCAAACATGGGTGAGGACCGTAGTTGGATGTATACCAGTTGGAAGAACAGTTCTGGTGGTTACTCGGATGAGTGGTTCGCCAAGACAGATGCTTTTGTAGATCGAGCTTTTTCCTTGTCAAAGATCGATAAGGTGCGGTGCCCATGTACGAAATGTCGGAATACTAAGTTTTTGGACAAAATGACGGCCTCGATACACTTGTGTCGAAATGGTTACACACCACATTATGAGGTGTGGACCTTCCACGGCGAGACAACTTATAAATCTGTACAAGAAGTGAAAGAGGAAAATGATGATAACACGGGTGTTGATAGGATGGATGAGATGCTTGAAACTATACAACCAGAGTTTACGGAGGATCCTCCTACAACGGAGGTTGAAGCGTTCTTCAAGCTTCTCAAAACTTCAGAAGAGCCGCTGCATGAATACACTGAAGTGACACTCCTCACTTTTATGACTAGACTTATGGCAATTAAGTCTAAGTACTTCTTTTTTAATAACTGCTACAACGACCTCATCAAATTGATCAACGACATCCTTCCACAGCCTCATAAAGTACCTAAAGATATGTATCAGGCGAAGAAATTGCTTTCCGGTCTTGGTATGAAATATGAGAAGATTGATGTGTGTCCAGATAATTGCATGCTTTTGTGGAAAGAGCATGCAAAAGAGAAGAAATGCTTAAAATGTGGTGAATCAAGGTTTGTCGAAGTTGTTAATAACGATGGTGATAATTTGATGACAGAAGTCGCACGTAAGCAACTTCGTTACTTACCCGTGACACCTCGGTTGAAGCGGTTGTTTCTATCAAAAAGAACGGTCAGACACATCAGATGGCACAAGGAAGGTGTACGTGAGAACAATACAGTCATGATACACCCAGCCGACGGTGAGGCATGGAAGACGCTTGACCGGTTTGATCCAGACTTCAGTCGTGATGCGAGAAATGTTCGCATCGGGTTGGCGACAGATGGATTCTCGCCGTTCAGTACAAACACCACACCATACTCCTGTTCGCCTGTTTTTGTCATTCCGTACAACCTACCAGAAGCTCTTTGCATGAAGTACGAGTTCATGTTCCTTAGCCTCATTATACCTGGGTCGGATCATCCTGGGCCACGTCTCAACGTGATGTTGAAACCGCTGATCGAAAAATTGAAAGTGTTGTGGACAGGAGTCGAAGCGTACGACTGTTACAAAAAGCAGAAATTCAACCTTCGAGCTACTTATTTGCGGTCCGTCCATGATTTCCTGGCATACGGTATGTTTTCTGGATGGAACACTCACGGTCGTTTGACTTGTCCAATATGTGCTTCTGACACGGACTGTTTTCGACTTACTCATGGAGGAAAGATATGCTACTTCGATTGTCACAGACGTTGGCTGCCTCCGAATCACATGTTTAGGCAACAGAGAAATGTCTTTAAAAAAGACACCGTTGTCACTAAAGGACCACCGAAACGTCTAAAACGGATTTGAAATATCTGATATGCTGGACAAACTGGTGCGAGATAAAGGATGTCCTGGTTATTTTATTGGTTACGGAGAGGATCACAATTGGACTCATATATGTGGACTATGGGAGCTACCATATGTGAAGTCGTTGATACTAATGCATAACGTTGATGTAATGCATCAAGAGCGTAATATGACCGAATGTATTATAAACACATGTATGGACATGAAGGGCAAAACGAAAGACAATATTAAGGCTCAAAAAGACCTAGCAGAGCTTTGTAACCGTCCAACTCTTGAGCTCTTTGAAAGTGGTGCTAAACCACGTGTTTATTTTTGTCTTCGACCTAAAAAAAGAAGTACTCAAATGGTTTGAAAAATTTGAAATTCCCAGATGGTTACACAGCTAGTCTGGAACGAGCCGTGAATATCAAAACAGGAAAGCTGACAGGGTTGAAGAGTCATGATTATCACATAATTATGGAAAGACTTCTACCTGTTATGTTTCGGGGCTATTTTGATGATGCGGCATGGAAGGTGCTAGCCGAGCTTAGTCACTTCTATAGACAGCTCTGTGCAAATGAAATCACGATAGAGATGATGCGTAAATTGGAGAAGGAGATACCGATACTATTATGTAAGATGGAAAAAAATTTCCTCCAAGGTTCTTCAATCCAGTGCAACATCTCCTCATCCATCTTCTATTTGAAGCTAAAGTTGGAGGTCCCATTCAATATAGGTGGATGTATCATATTGAAAGAGCACTAAGATATTTGAAACCAATGGTTCATAACAGGGCAAAGGTAGAAGGATGCATCGCCGAAGCATTTACTCTTAAAGAAGTAGCATACTTTTCAAGTGTTTACTTTGCAGAGGAAAACAATGTCAACACTTCGGCAATGCGGTACAATATGGATGAGCAAACTCCTTGTAGCGATCTCTCTATTTTTGCAACAAGAGACACTACTGTTGGTAGTTCCACTTCCTATAACTCTACCGCAGAAGAAAGGAGTACTGCTTTCCTTTACATGTACGCGAATATAGATGAGATGGACAAATATTTCGAGTAAGTGTTTGTCTTACATTTATACTAATCAGCGTATTTTGTAACACATCTATTCTAAAAAGTTTTCTTCTCGTACAGTGAATTCCACAAGCAAAATTGGACACATAGGCATCAACCTACGAGCAAACAAGTAGAAGTGATGTGACGGGAAGGAATAAATGGAGAACCTAATTTCCTATCCTGGTTTCGAGATGATGTAACATTTTCTCGTTAACTTAGCAATATTTACAAAGTATTCTTATAACTTACGAGCATTTACAAAGTGTTCTTATAACAGTGCATGAAAGACGCCCACGTCCATGAAGACTTGCAATAACCATCCTATGGATTGATTAAAGTTAGGAGCTATGGTCGATATGACGTCAATGGCTACTGATTCCGTACAACTCAATTTGAATCTATTCGTCCTCTCGCGGCAACATCTAATACCGGAGTTTTGACGAGGGCAATCGACTCTCAAGGACGTGAAACTAATTATTATGGAATCATTAATAAAATCCTTGAATTTGCTTTTGCCGGGAATAAGGATCTTCGAGTAGTATTCTTTGACTGTGATTGGTTTGATATCAATCATGGAACTCGACTAAACCAATTTGGCATGGTGGAAGTCAAACACAACGAAAGGCTACGAGGATACGATTCATTTGTTCTTGCACACCAAGTGGAGCAAGTGTATTATCTATCTTATCCATGCAAAAAACTCAAAGCTTGGTGGGTTGTACATAAGGTTAATCCTCATGAGCGGTTATACACTCCAGAAGATGATGGTTACCATGATACTGATGAGGTTGACGAGGTTTACCAAGAAGAAGAGTTGTCAGACTCATTTATCATCGAGCCTGGTGTAGGATTCGATGACTTAGTTGGAGACTGTCGGTACCCGCGATATGGGGTACCCCCGCGCACAGGGAAAAATGCCTGAGGATCTCGCCCTTCTCCGCAGGGAGAGCTCCGAAGGCGCCACGCGTCCAGCGGGGCCGGACCTCCCTCTCCTCAGAGGAGAGCTCCGGGCTCGCCACGTGGCCTGCAGAAGCCGGACCTCCTCCCTCCGTGGGGGAGAGGTCCGAAGGCGCCACGTGTCCAGCGGGGTCAGACCTCCCTCTCCTCAGAGGAGAGCTCCGGGCCCGCCATGTCGTCGACAGAAGCCGGACCTCCCCCTCCGCGGGGAGAGGTCTGAAGGCTCCACGTGTCCTGCGGGGCCGGTGTCGGTACCTGAGATATGGGGTACCCCCGCGCACAGGGGAAAATGCCTAAGGAACTCGCCCTTCTCCGCAGGGAGAGCCCCGAAGGTGCCACGCATCCGGCGGGGCCGGACCTCCCTCTCCTCAGAGGAGAGCTCCGGGCCAGCCACGTGGCATACAGAAGCTGGACCTCCCCCTCCGCGGGAGAGAGGTCCGAAGGCGCCACGTGGCCAACAAGAGCCGAGCCTCCCCCTCCGTGGGGAGAGGTCCGGAGGCTCCACGTGCCCCGCGGAACGGGCCCTCCTCCCTTCTGAGGAGGGCTCCGGGCCCGCCACGTGGCAGCAGAACGGCGCTGCCTACCCCCGAGCGATAGGCAGCGGGCGTAAAGACGCCCCATACCTTGCCCGTACAAGGTATTCAAGGCCCGCGTCTTCCCAAGACGCGGAGACGCGGAGCACGCTTCTGTCAGGTGCCGTCGCGCCCAGTCGCATCACAGACTGGCGCGCGGTGTCAGAACCTGCCAGCCAATAAACACCACGACAAGACATCCCATGCCGCCTGCACCGTCATCAACCACTACGACTAGCATGCGGCATGGGCAGGGCGGCAAGATGAAGACTCAGAAGCATTCGACCAGAGGCAACTACCGGCATAACTGCAGATACGGTAGATGATAGACAATCTTCCCGGGACCACCTGTCGGGTCCCGGCCCCCCTTGTAAGCTGCCCGAGTCTTGGACTAGAAAAGGCTCGGGTAGGCGACGATAGCAAGGGTTCGCACTCTGCAACTCATACGCTAGACATTCACTCCCAAGCTGTAACTCACCCCCAAGCTCAGGACTCCGGCCCCGAGCAGCAAGCAATACAGCGAGCTCCATAGCTCGCTGTGGACGTAGGGTTTTACGCTCCGGCGGCCTGTACCACGTAAAACTCACCGCGTCAAGCTCTTACTAACTCGTCCATCCGCGCAAGCTCTCCGCAAGGGACTAGCCCCACCGAAAAAAGAACCTCCGCGGGCTGCCCAGTGCAGGCCCGGGGGAAGTGTCGACCGAACACTTCAACATTTGGCACGCCAGGTAGGGGGCTTTTCTCCTAGCGCGACGAGTTTCCGCCGACGAAGATGACCAAGCTTCCTTCAGCGGCGAACTCTCCCCCCTCGCCTCTGCGGCAAACCGCGACCAGGGGGGAGTACATGTCGACACACTCGGGACGGAGTGTGTCGGTACAAGCTGGGAGCCAGCAACCGGCTCTGGCAGCGCCGACCCCGGCAATGCAGGCTCCAACCAGCATCAAGTCTTCAGTAGCGCTGGGCGTCCCCAGTGGGGGTGCGCTAGCTGCAGCGAGAGCGCTACTGTACAATCCGCCCGTTGGGGACGCGCCTCAGGCAGCGACCCGGCAGTGGATCCACGAGGTAGACCGTCTCGTCGTCGCCGCCGCAAACCCTCGACTTCGGCGGGGACGACGCTCTGGCCAACCGGTCATGTCGCTGATGCGCGCACCATTGGTTGACGAGCAGACGGCAGACTCCAGCTCTACCAGGCCCCAATCGACAGATCTGAGGACAGAGCTGGAGCGGTGTCTCCTGGGTCAAGATGCCCGGGTATACCTGGAGCAGCGCCGGGAAAGGCGTCGCTACCAAGAGGCTGACGACAGCATGATGTCGGCCTCGACCCAGTATGAAGAGCAGACCTTCGCCACGCGATCTCTGCCCCAGGCCTGCGCCGTGCAGAATATGCCACAGTCATATGTCCTGCAGATGGCGCTCCCGGCCTATGGTGCAGCCTTGCCCATACCAGGGTACGCGGTGCTCAGTGCGAACCAAGCGTTCGCGGCACCAGAACCTGCGGCGACAGAAGCAGGGTGTGCGGCCCTCGCGCCCCACCTTCGCTTTGCAAAGTGGCCGCGCAAGTTTCGGCCGCACCTGCCCGAGAAGTACGACGGCAGCGTCAACCCGGCGGAGTTCCTCCAGATCTACTCCACCGCCGTACTTGCCGCAGGAGGGAATGAAGCCGTCATGGCCAATTACTTCCCTGTCGCCTTGACTGGCCCAGCCCGGTCTTGGCTCATGAACCTCCCCCAGGGTTCCGTAACTTCCTGGGGAGAGCTTTGTCGGCAGTTCCTACACCCGGCCTGGCACAGAGCTCGACCTCCACGCCATCCAGCAAAAACTTGGGGAGTCGCTGCGCTCTTTCATCCAGTGGTTCTCCCAAGTGCGGAACACCATCCCCTACATTCAAAATGCTTCTGTGGTGGTGGCGTTCCGGCAAGGCGTCCGAGACAAGAAGATGCTTGAGAAACTCGTGACCAGGGAGGTCCGCGATGCCTCAGAGCTCTTCAGCTTGGCGGACAAGTGCGCCAGAGCAGCCGAAGGACGGAACTGGCATGCACAGCCGTCCTCCGAGTCAGGAGGACTGCCCGGATCTGGTCCTACTCCCTATGAAGGCAGCAGGAAGACCAAGAGCCGAGGCAGAAGCAAGATAAGATCACCGGCCGCAGCCCCAGTCGTCACTGCAGCGACGCTCAGTGGGGCTCGGGGGCCGCGCCCCAACAAAAGGCAGCGAAGGTCACCGATTCCAGAAGGTAATCAAGACAATATGTGCCCCGTGCACGGCAGCTGTCGCCACACTACTGCCGAGTGTCGAGAGATCCGAAGGCTTGTAGAGCGCTTCCGCAAGGGGAAGCGGCAGCGGGCTGATGCCCCGCCCTTCCGTCCAAAGGAAGACGAACAGAGGGTGGATGTTTCAGACAACATCGACCACCCAGAGGAGATCCAGGAGCCTCAGCGTGTCGTGAAGGCTGCACGCAATAATGAGGACTCCAGCTCCAGTGGCGATGAGCGTCGGAAGAAGCTCTACGTCATATACGACGGGTCCGCCGACCCCTCGTCCCGAAGCGCAATCAAGACTATGCGCCGAGCGGTAGCGTCGGTGGTGCCACTCCCAAGTGCTGCACCGCACCTTAAGTGGATGGGGACCCCATCAGCTTTGACGCCACCGACTGCCCCAGGAACATGGCTGGGGCCGGCCAACTACCGCTCTTGGTAGCCCCTACCATCGCCAACGTGAGAATGTACCATGTTTTGGTAGATGGAGGAGCTGGGCTGAACCTCATCAGCCGTGCAGCTTTCCAGAAGCTGCAGGTCCCGATGGTCAAGCTCACCCCGTCGAGCCCGTTCTCAGGGGTAGGGCCGGGACAGGTCATCCCCTACGGCAACATTAGCCTCCCGGTGACCTTCGGGGCTCCGGACAGCTATCGGACAGAGTACATTCTGTTCGACATAGCGGAGATAGACCTCCCCTTCAACGCCATAATCGGCAGGCCAGCCCTGTACCGGTTCATGGCTGTAGCCCACTACGGCTACCTCGTCCTGAAGATGCCAACACCGACGGGCGTCCTCAGGATTCGTGGGGACCGCACTGCTACAGTGTCGGCCCTAGAGAAGCTCCAAGCGCTCGCAACAGCTGGGGCATCAGCCCCTGGCAATACGGAGCCGGACTAGCTCCGCCCGAGCGCACGTCACCGTGCTTCCGCCACAGCACCCCGCGTGCAACCTCTCGACGAGGGCGGCGTCCCCTTAAAGGTCGTCCAAGTCGGCGCCGAAGCTACCCAAACCACCCGGGTAGCAGGGGGCCTGGATAGCAAATAGGAAGGTGCGCTCGTCACCTTCCTCCGGCACAACGTCGACGTGTTTGCATGGCAGCCATCACAGATGCCGGGGATCCCCAGGGAGGTGATCGAGTACCACTTGAAAGTCTTCCCCGACGCCCGGCCGGTTCAACAGAAGCCCCGCAAGCAGTCCATCGAGCGGGAAAACTTCATCCGTGAAGAAGTCAAGAAGCTGCTGGACGCTGGCTTCATACGGGAGGTCCACCACCCCCGGTGGTTGGCGAACCCCGTCGTTGTCCCGAAGGCCGGCGGGAAGCTCCGGATGTGCATCGACTACACCAGTCTCAATAAGGCATGTTCCAAAGATCCATTCCCTCTCCCTAGAATAGATCAAATAGTAGACTCAACGTCAGGCTGTGATATGTTGTGCTTCCTAGACGCCTACTCGGGCTTCCATCAGATCCCCATGTCTAGGGAGGACGAAGAGCACACCTCCTTCATCACAGTAGACGACCTTTATTGCTATGTGTCTATGCCTTACGGCCTAAAGAATGCACTCCCCACCTTTGTGCGGGCGATGCACAAAACCTTTGGGGAGTTAATAAGAGACCTAGTTGAGGTGTACGTCGATGACATAGTTGTAAAGGTCAAGCAAGGTTCATCTTTGCTAGATAACCTAGCCTTAGTCTTTGACAAGTTGCGCTCTACGCGCACCAAGCTGAACCTAGATAAATGTGTGTTCGGCGTGTCCTCTGGGAAGCTCTTAGGGTTCCTGGTCTCGCACCGAGGGATTGAGGCCAACCCAGAGAAGATCAAGGCCATCGACTTGATGCGGCCTCCTGCCCGCGTCAAGGATGTTCAGAGACTCACGGGATGTCTAGCCGAGGTGAGTCGGTTTATATCGAGGCTAGCAGAGCGGGCACTCCCTTTCTTTAAGCTCCTGCGCAAGTCAGGCCCTTTTGCCTGGACTGACGAAGCAGAAGAGGCTTTCCAGGAGTTGAAGCGACTCCTGACGACCCTACCTATCATGGTAGCCCCTGAGCCCGGGGAGCACCTGCTGCTCTACATTGCGGCGACAACAGAAGTGGTGAGTATGGTCCTCGTCGCAGAGCGGCCAGACCCCTCACCTTCGCAACCTGCTCCGGTAGCAGAAGACAGACGCCAGGAGGCCCCGCAGGGCCAAGGCGGTCTCCCGGACCCCCCGGAGGTCCAGGGCGGTCTCCCGGACCTCCAAGATAAATCCCCGGGGGCCAATTGGGACCTCCCGGAGGTCCCTCAAGACCCCCCGGAGCTCCCGGATAGTCAAGATAGCTTAAGGGCCTCCGGGTCCCAGTTCCCGGAGCCCCCCATGGATCCACTCACCTCCAACGGGTCAGGGCCAATGGACGAGGACCTCCCAAGCCTAAGAGAGAGGGTTCGAACCATACAGAGGCCTGTCTACTACATCAGTGAAGTACTTCATGATGCCAAGACAAGGTACCTAGAAGTCCACAAGCTGCTGTATGCGGTGCTCGTGGCCTCCAGGAAGCTCCGCCATTACTTCCAGGCCCACCGGGTCTCGGTAGTCACCTCGTATCCTCTGAAGACAATTCTTCACAGCCCCCATGCGACTGGCAACGTTGCTAAATGGGCGGTGGAGCTGGCGGAGTTTGAGTTGGACTTCCTCCCACGCCATGCAGTCAAGAGCCAAGCACTGGCTGACTTTGTGGCGGAGTGGACACCAACGAAGACTGACCCAGGGGGCCATAAAGGCGGTGAGCCAGAGCACCAAGCTCCGGTCTTCACCGAACCCCACCGGACACTTTTCTTCGACGGCTCCTCGCGAAAGCAGGGGGCCGGTGCCGGCGTACTGCTCCTCATGCCATCGGGGGAACAGTTTGGATATATGGTGCGTCTAAATTTCAAGGCAACCAACAACATGGCGGAGTATGAAGCACTCATCTTTGGCCTGCAGAAAGCCCTATCTTTAGGCGCTCGCCAGTTGTTGGCACAGGGCGACTCCCAACTGGTCATCAAGCAAGTCAAGGGCGAATGCTCCTGCAATGACCCACAGCTAGTTGCGTATCTGCTTTACGTGCAGATGTTGGAGAAAGAATTCCTCGCCTTGGACCTGCATCACGTACCGCGCGCTGGTAATGCCGCAGCTGACAACCTTTCAACGAAGGCTTCCACCGGAGCCCCCGCGCCCGAAGGAGTTTTCGAGAGGACGTTGCTGCAGCCTACAGCCCGGCCCGCCGAGCCGGGCGAAGGGGGCTTGACCAGCACCTCGAAGCTGGCGGTCCCGGCGGCCCTACAGCCATGGATGCCGCCAAGGATCGTAAGCGTCACTGGGGACTCCATGCAACCCAGCGCTCAAGATCCAGAAGCTCAAGTCAGACCCGATGCATGGATCACGGAGATCCGGGACTACTTGAAGGACAATATCCTCCCTGATGAACATGCAACCGCTGAACGGATTGTGCGTATGGCTAAGAGATACGTGCTGGTAGAGGGGGATCTCTACCGGTGTGGCGCCAACCACATCCTATTGCGGTGCATAACCCAGGGGGAAGGTTGCGACTTGCTCGCTGAGATCCATGGAGGCGAATGTGGAAGTCACTCTTCCTCACGCACGCTTGTCGGTAAAGCCTTCCGGCATGGCTTCTACTGGCCGACAGCACTCCAGGATGCCGTCAAGCTGGTCGAGAGCTGCAAGGCGTGCCAGTTCCACGCCAAGCAGATCCATACACCGGCTCAGGCGGTACAGATGATCCCGCCCTCGTGGCCATTTGCCGTATGGGGGCTGGACATCTTGGGACCATTTCCTAGAACCGTCGGGGGATTCCGGTACCTCTATGTCGCCATCGACAAGTTCATCAAGTGGCTGGAAGCTACACCAGTTATCACCATCAACAAACAATCCGCAGTAAAGTTCATCAAGTCTATTGTCTACCGGTTCGGGGTCCCGAACAGAATCATTACCGACAACGGGACCCAGTTCACCAGCGCAGCATTCCAAGACTACTGCGAGGACCTTGGTATTCAGGTGTGCTATGCCTCTGTCGCCCACCCAAGGAGCAATGGGCAAGTTGAGAGGGCCAACGCGGAGATTCTCCGGGGCCTTAAGACTCGCACCTTCGCCAGCCTGAAGAAACATGGTGCCAATTGGGTACATGAGCTTCCGAGCACACTATGGGCTAACCGGACATCCCAGAGACGGGCCACCGGGGAGACACCCTTCTTCATTGTGTATGGGGCCGAAGCTGTACTTCCCCCAGAAATCACCATGAAATCTCACCGTGTCCGGGCTTACGACGAAGCCGCGCAGGATAACCTCCAGCATGGAGAAATCGACCTCGTCGACGAGGTCCGATTACATGCAGCACTCCGTAACGCGCGGTACAGACAAGCGCTTCGGCGCTACCACCAGAGGTCTGTGCGTGCCCGGGAGCTACAGGAAGGTGACCTGGTGTTGCGGCGCATACTTTCTCGCGAAGGGGCCCACAAACTCTCCCCTAGTTGGGAAGGCCCCTTCCGAGTCGCGAAAGTATGCCGCCCCGGGTGTGTGCGCCTTTCCACCGAGGATGGGGACCTGCTCCCAAACCCTTGGAACATAGAACACCTCCGTAAGTTCTACCCCTAGAGCAAAAATAGGACAGTACTTTCTTTTCGTAATAAACTCCATAGAGTCCAGGAGCAGTGCTCGGAGCAGCTAAGCCCCAGGGGACGGTACAGGACTACGTTCAGCTTTGCCTGGTTCCGATTCCAAGCGCGTAGAGTCTTGCTGCCCCTCTAATGGGGCGGGTCGTGGCCTCCATGTTTAGCCTGCCTTCCTCCTGTGGAAAGTTGTACGAAAAGAAATCTGCTCTACTTTGCTCTTTCCTCGTACCCATTTAAATTGTGTATTAAGTTTTTTAACCACCCTTGCAGTGCATGGTTGCCATGTGCTCAGCTCCCCCTCTCTACAGTCCCTAAGCACCAAGCATATGGTTAGGGGGCTATAAGTCAAATAAGACTATGAGATAAGGGAGGGGGAGCCCCCAAGGAGAATTACGTTTCCTCTACCTGTGTGCAGGGCCTCCAGGCTATGGTGACAGGGACTACATAAAGCGGGGGGAAAGGAGCTATCAGCAGCACCGGCCCAGGACTGGAAGGACCAGGCCCCGCCCCTTCAGCAGGGGCGAGGCCCGAAGGCCCCACGAGTCCAGCAGGTCCAGAGCTCCCGCCTCCCATGAGGGGGGCTCCGGACTCGCCACGTGGCAGGCAAAAACCGGACCTCCCCCCCCTGGTGGGAGGGCTCCGAAAGCCCTACGAGTCCAGCATGGCCGGAGCCCCCACCTCCTAAGGAGGGGCTCCGGACCCGCCACGTGGCAGGCAGATTTGGAGCTCCCCATAGGGCGAGATCCGGAGACCCCCGGGGGCCCCTAACACGGTTAGAACCCGGGGAAGGTGTCTATGCAGAGCTCTGAGATTGGAGATGGCCTCTGAGTACCTTGCGGAGCTAAGGACTCAGACAGGCAAAGCCAAGAAGGAGAGAAGGAGCATCACAGACACAGATATCTTAAAGAGTCAAACTATGCGAGGCTCCATGAGCTAGACTACAGACTCGATAAAAAGAAAGAAACAAGTCCCAAGGGTCTCCTGACATGACCAGAATCCAGAAGTTGCAAGAACGGCCGCATCACCAGGCTTCAGCCCTGGCAGCACTATCTCGCTCTATGACCCGAGCGCAGGAATCGCCTCCCTCATCACTGGCGCAAAATCCGGTGACACCAAGGGAGCTCCTGAGGCCCCCTCCGCAGTATTCAGCGGCCTTCCTGGAGACTCTGCCGTCTAGGATCCTCCATGGTGCATCGGCGGCTTCCTTCTCCTGAAGTTCCCTCATCATCGGCGCAAAAGCCGGTGTCATCAAGGGTGCCCCTGGAGCCTCCTTCCCTCATCACCTGCGCAAAAGCCGGTGTCATCAAGGGTGCTCCTGAGGCCCCCCTCCGCAGCTTCAGCGGTCTTCTCGGAGACTCTGCCGCCTAGGATTCTCCTCGGTGCTTCAACGGTTTCTTTGAAGACTCCACCACCTGGGAAGGGACGCAACGCCAAGGAGCTTTTCTGCCTGCCGTCACCAAAGAAGGGCTCCGTCTGGAGGACAAACCAGAGACCCCTTGGTGGCGCCACCCTCAGAGGCGAGGCAGGCAGGTTCACTGAGTCCCAGGCTTGGTGCAGACGCCATCACTGGAGGGAATCGAGAGCGATTCTCCCCCCATAAGGCGGGTTAAGAGCCATGGAAGAAGACAAGACTGCAGAGACTCGAGGGAGGCGCAGGGGTCGGAAGCCTTATAAGGGGAGTGTACCCACATGGGGGTTTCATTTCACACCTTCCCGGGTGCAATCCCAAGCGATTCGGAACTCTTCGAATACACTGCATCGGCCACCGCTTCGGCTCCTAGACCGAGAGCCGATGACGGGTGGACCCAAGCCGCCCAACTGAAGCGGCGGGTCAAGGAATCAGTCTCCTGAGAAGATGAGCCGGCAAGGCACTTCGGCGGTTCCCGAAGAAAGCGCCGCAACGTGCAGAAGTGGCAGCCTTGGGAACCGCCGCAGTAAAAGCAACCATCAAGTGAGCCCACGCTCCCACGATCCCACGGCCGTTCGTGCTCCGGCAGCGGTAAATTCGGGACTTAGAGAAAGTGCGCGGATCCGAAGAGACGGGGGTCCCACCTCGGGCTTGCTATCTCCCTCGAGATGGGCCCGGGGGCCACTGTCGGTACCTGAGATATGGGATACCCCCGCGCACAGGGGAAAATGCCTAAGGAACTCGCCCTTCTCCGCAGGGAGAGCCCCGAAGGCGCCACGCGTCCGGCGGGGCCGGACCTCCCTCTCCTCAGAGGAGAGCTCCGGGCCCACCACGTGGCATACAGAAGTCGGACCTCCCCCTCCGCGGGAGAGAGGTCCGAAGGCGCCACGTGGCCATAAAGGGCCGAGCCTCCCCCTCTGCGGGGAGAGGTCCGAAGGCTCCACGTGCCCCGCGGAACGGGCCCTCCTCCCCTTTGAGAAGGGCTCCGGGCCCGCCACGTGGCAACAGAACGGCGCTGCCTGCCCCCGAGCGATAGGCAGCGGGCGTAAAGACGCCCCATACCTTGCCCGTACAAGGTATTCAAGGCCCGCGTCTTCCCAAGACGCGGAGACGCGGAGCACGCTTCTGTCAGGTGCCGTCGCGCCTAGTCGCATCACAGACTGGCGCGCGGTGTCAGAACCTGCCAGCCAATAAACACCGCGACAAGACATCCCATGCCGCCTGCGCCGTCATCAACCACTACGACTAGCATGCGGCATGGGCAGGGCGGCAAGATGAAGACTCAGAAGCCTTCGACCAGAGGCAACTACCAGCATAACTGCAGATACGGTAGATGATAGACAATCTTCCCGGGACCACCTGTCGGGTCCCGGCCCCCCTTGTAAGCTGCCCGAGTCTTGGACTATAAAAGGCTCGGGTAGGCGACGATTGCAAGGGTTCGCACTCTGCAACTCATACGCTAGACATTCACTCCCAAGCTGTAACTCACCCCCAAGCTCAGGACTCCGGCCCCGAGCAGCAAGCAATACAGCGAGCTCCATAGCTCGCCGTGGACGTAGGGTTTTACGCTCCGGCGGCCTGAACCACATAAAACTCATCGCGTCAAGCTCTTACTAACTCGTCTATCCGCGCAAGCTCTCCGCAAGGGACTAGCCCCACCGAAAAAAGAACCTCCGCGGGCTGCCCAGTGCAGGCCCGGGGGAAGTGTCGACCGAACACTTCGACAGCCGGACCCCCCTCTCTTCTGAGGAGGGCTCCGGGCCCGCCACGTGTCTAGCAAAACAGCGCTGCCTGCCCCCGAGCGGTAGGCAGCGGGCGTAAAGACGCCCCATACCTTGCCCGTACAAGGTATTCAAGGCCCGCGCCTTCCCAAGACGCGGAGACGCGGAGCACGCCTCTGTCAGGTGTCGTTGTGCCCAGTCACATCACAGACTGGCGCGCAGTGTCAGAACCTGCCAGCCAATAAACACAGCGATAAGACATCCCCTGCCGCCTCCGCTGTCATCAACCACTACGACTAGCATGCGGCATGGGCAGGGCGGCAAGACGAAGACTCAGAAGCCTTCGCTAGAGACAACTACCAACATAACTGCGGATACGATAGTCGGCAGGCAATCTCCCCGGGACCACCTGTCGGGTCCCGGGCCCCCCTTGTAAGCCACACGAGCCTTGGACTATAAGAGGCTTGGGTAGGCGACGTTAGCAAGGGTTCGCACTCCAGCAACTCACACCCTAGGCGTAACTCATCCCCAAGCTCAGGACCCGGTTCTGAGCAACAAGCAATACAGCGAGCACCTCAGTTCACCGTGGATGTAGGGTTTTACGCTCTGGCGGCCCGAACCACGTAAAACTCACCGTGTCAAGCTCCTCCCAAACTCGTCCCTACGCTCAAGCTCTCCGCAAGTGACTAGCCCCTCCGAAAAAGAACCTCCGCGGGCTGCCTAGAGCAGGTCCGGGGGAAGTGTCCACCACACACTTCGACATTTGGCGCGCCAGGTAGGGGGCTTTTCTCTTGCGCGACGAGCTTCTGCCGACGAAGATGACCAAGCTTCCTTCAGCGGCAAGCTCTCCTCCCCCACGTTCACGACGGACCGTGACTAGCGGGGAGTACGTGTCGACACACTCTGGACAGAGTGTGTCGGCGCAAGCTGGAAGCCAGCAGCCGACTCCGGCAACAGCGACTCCGGCAATGCAGGCTCCAGCTAGCGTGAGATCTTCTGCGGCGCTGAGCGTTCCCCACGGGGGCGCGCTAGCTGCAGCAAGAGCGCTACTGCACAATTCGCCTGGTGGGGACGCGCCTCAGGCAGCGACCCAGCAGTGGATTCACGAGGTAGACCGCCTCGCCGTCGCCGCCGCAAACCCTCGACTTCGGCGGGGATGACACTCCGGCCAACCGGCTGTGTTGCTGACGCGCACGCCAACGGTTGACGGACACACGGCGGATTCCAGCTCCACCTGGCTTCAGTCGACGGACCTGAGGACAGAGCTGTAACGGTGCCACTTGGGCCAGGATGCCCGGGTGTATCTCGAGCGATGACGAGAAAGGCGTCGCAACCAAGATGCAGGCGACAACATGATGTCAGCCTCGACCCAGCCTGAGGAACAGACCTTCGCCACGCGATCTCTGCCCTAGGCATACGCCGCGCAGCATATGCCCTGCAAACGGCGTCCCTGGTCTATGGTGCAGCTTTGCCCATACCGGGGTACACTGTGCCAGCGGTGAACCAAGCGTTCGCGGCGCCAACGCCTGCAGCAACAGGAGCAGGATGTGCGGCCCTGGCGTCCCACCTTCGCTTCGCGAGGTGGCCGCGCAAGTTTCGGCCGCACCTGCGCGAGAGGTACGACGGCAGCGTCAACCCGGCGGAGTTTCTCCAGATCTACTCCACCGCCGTACTTGCCGCAGGAGGGGATGAGGCTGTCATGGCCAACTACTTCCCCGTCGTCTTGACCGGCCCAGCCCGGTCTTGGCTCATGAACCTCCCTCAGGGTTCCATAACTTCCTGGGGAGAGCTCTGCCGGCGGTTCACCGCCAACTTCGGCAGTTCCTACACCCGGCCTGGCACGGAGCTCGACCTCCACGCCATCCAGCATCAACCTAGGGAGTCGCTGCGCTCCTTCATCCAGCGGTTCTCCCAGGTGCGGAACACCATCCCACACATCCAGAACGCTTCTGTGGTGGTGGCGTTTCGGCAAGGCGTTCGGCACAAGAAGATGCTCGAGAAGCTCGCGACTAGAGAGGTCCGCGACGTCTCGGAGCTCTTCATCCTGGCGGACAAGTGTGCCAGAGCAGCCAAAGGGCAGAACTGGCACTCACTGCCAGCCTCCGAGCCAAGGGGGCAGCAAGGATCTGGCGCCGCTTCCTATGGAAGCGGCAGGAAGATCAAGAACAGGGGCGGTGGCAAGATGAAACCGCTGGCCGCGGCCCCCGTTGCCGCAGCAGCGGCGCCCAGTGGAGCTCAGGGGCCGCGCCCCAACAAAAGGCCGCGACAGTCACCGGCTCCAGACGGGGGCCAGGGTGAGCTATGCCCCGTGCATGGCACCAGTTACCATACTGCTGCCGAGTGCCGGGAAATCCAGAGGCTCGCGGAGCGCTTCCGAAAAGGGAAGCAGCTTCTAACTGATGCCCCACCCTACCGTCAAAGGGAGGGCAAGCAGAAGGTCGACGCCCCAGACGACGTCGACCACCAGGTGGAGTTCCAGGAGCCTCAGCGCGCCGTGAAGGCGGTGCGCAATCATGAGAGCTCCAGCTCTAGTGATGACGAGCGCCGGAAGATGCTCTACGTCATCTACGGTGGGTCCGCTGACCCCTCGTCCCGAAGCGCGGTTAAGACCTTGCGCCGATAGCGTCGGTGGCTCCCCTCCCGAGTGCCGCACCGCACCTCAGGTGGATGGGAACCCCCATCAGTTTTGATGCCACCGACTGCCCCAGGAACATGGCTGGGGCCGGCCAACTACCACTCTTGGTGGCCCCCACCATCGCCAACGTGAGGATGTACCACGTTTTGGTGGATGGCGGGGCTGGACTGAACCTCATCAGTCGCGCAGCTTTTTAGAAGCTGCAGATCCCGATGGCCAAGCTCACCCCATCGAGCCCGTTCTCAGGGGTAGGCCCGGGACAGGTCGTTCCCTACGGCCACATTAGCCTACCGGTGACCTTTGGGGCACCGGACAGCTATCGGACAGAGTACATTCTGTTCGACGTGGCGGAGATCGACCTCCCCTTCAACGCCATAATTGGCAGGCCAGCCCTGTACCGATTCATGGCAGTAGCCCACTACGGCTACCTCGTCTTGAAGATGCCTACACCAACAGGCATTGTGGCGGACCGGAATCCGCTCATCCAGGATCGCAGAGGGTGGTGCCGCGCGATGCGACACCTGACAGCACACGTCATAAGAACCCAATATATTACATGGGAAAAACAGCTGAAACTGTACAAACAGGTACAAACTTCAGTTACAACTATTGTTCTATTACACAGCGGAAGACTACACTATACAACTCACGCCTGCCTATTTAGCAAAAGTCGGTTGCCCAGCCCTAGGGCAACCCACACTAGCTGCACGTCTCAGCTCAGCGCGGCGTGTACGGCTCCCACTCAGCCGTGGTCCCCGACGGAGGGTAACCCTCGCCGGTGGACTCGTACTCCGAGTCCGTGGGTGGCTCCTCACCTGAAAAACACTTAAGCAGCAACCGTGAGCACGAAGGCTCAGCAAGGCTTAACCGACTCACCTAAGCATGAAACTCTACATGAGGTATACCAAGACATAGGTTAGTAACATTTCAGCAAAAGGACACGCCTACAAGTTCATCCTTAGTTCATCTTTTAGCAACAAGTTAACAGTTCATGAAATCTGAAATTTAGTAAGCAGTATTTGGTGGCACACATGTAGCAATACAATTATATCAATCAGCATCATTGAATCAACATATTTCATCCATTAGTCTACGTTACGACACCGTGAACAAGCGGTACTCGTCACCGCGAGGGACGGCGAATCGACTCGATATACATCTGCAGAGAAAACCCAAAGAGCACGTCACGTACGCCCACCCGTGGAGCTGCACAGCACGCTCACTCGATGTCGTACGGGACAACCTTTCACCCAACAGCCCAAACGTCGAACCGGTCGCACCGAAACGAGCAGGAGGTTCCCCACACGGAGCATCTCTCTATGCCCGTTGGCAGATTTCCACCTTGCTGCCCTCAACCTACACCTATAAATCGGTGTGCTATGCCTCGACGCCCGGAGGTTTAGGCTACATCGGTTTATCGGGGCCCATATATCCGATATGCCTTCGGTACGTTCAATACTTGTTCAGCAGGGCCGCACACGGATCGGTCCTCAATCGACACGGGCAGGGATGCGCACACAAGACTCCCTCTTGCTGCGCCCTAGCCACTGCCTAGTCTCATTTTCATTACTAAAGTGATCTCGCGTCACTCAACCGAACCCGTGTGTCCCAATGCCTATCTCGCGAGTAGATTCCAACTACTCGACTTGTACCGAAGTTCTATGACTCATTAAGCATAGCCTGTCTACTCGAGGTCTTAGACACTACCCTCACTCTTTTAGGAACCTTTGGTTATGCAAGTGGGGTTCCATTCATCCTACACCTAATGCACAATCATACTTCACATGACTCATGTAAACAAAAGAAGACTTTTAAAAAGGTTAATGCAAACCGGGGCTTGCCTTGTTGCTGCTGGTCAGTAGTTAGTTCCTCGTCCGGAAGAAGGAAATCCAGCACTTCCGGAGTCTCTTCTTCAACGGCTACACGTTAATGAAATACTACATGTTAATTTATATGCAAATGTGAGTTTTAGAGTAAGACTTCTACTATTAGTTCTAATAACCAGCCTCTATCACCTGGAACTTTGTTTAAGAATTTAAAGATGAACTGGTGTTGGTGGTTTGGCTTGGACTTAATCACATGGTTAAATGCTAAGTGGTTTTTCCCCCTTTTCCATATTAATCCCTTAATTGGTTAAACAGGACAGGGGTGATCTAGAGCTCCAATGGAGCTGAGAATTTTTGTGTGAGTTCCTTGTCACAAGAAAACCCTCTGGACCAAACCTTAGCACTTTTGATGGAGTGGTTTGCTCAGAATAATTTTCTTAGCAAATAAGCAAGGAGGAAATAATTCTGAGGTCAGACCCCTGTTCATACCCAACTTAGTGAACTACAATTTCAATTATAGCTCCTAGAGTTTGCATGAATTTTTCCTAGCATTTTTGGAGTTAAGGTTTGCCCAGAATTGAATTTCCAAGTTTTGGAAATTCCCTGAAAATGTTCCTGCATTCAAATGAACACAGCACCTTCCAATTTGAATTCCTCTGACCAAATCAACTCCAAATGGTGTGAAACTTTTACAGGGGTTTACTAATGTCCTAATGAACAGCCTGGTAAAATTTGGGGATTTTTGGATGAACCAAACTCCCTCTAAAATTCTTTTGCTGAAAAGCTTTAAAGAATTTTCCAGAATTAATTAATGGGTTTCATACAAATTGGGTTGTATATCTGGACAGAGCTAAGCAAGATGAATCCAACCCAATTTGAATCACTAAATTTGGAGCTTCCTAGCAAAAGTTATGCAGTTCCAAAGTTTGAACCAATTCTGGAATTCAAATTAATTCGGGAAAAGTTCAAACTCTGCCTGTGGGTCCACCCTACACGTGTCAACCGCCGGAATCACGCCACACGGGGCCACATACCTTTTCCCGCGCCACCACACGGGATCACACGCCACAGCTGATCCGGAGTTTTAATCTTCAGCTGCTGACACGTGGGCCCGGCGGGTCTTCTTCTTCCTCTCGCTCCCGCGCCTCCCCCTCGTCGGCGCTGTACTGGAGCTCGCCGGACCCGGCTTCCCGGCCACCTTTCGGCCGGAGACTCGCGGCCTGGGGGTTTTCAGGGTCGGGGAACAAGTCTACGGGGTTGGCTCGGGCTGCCGGTGGCCGGAAGTAGGCTGGCGACGAGCCGCGGCCTTCGGTGATGATCGGCACCGTCGCCCGAGCACATTAGCCCGCCAAAAGCTCGGCGGATCCGCTCTAAAGCATCAGTGGAGGTCAGGAAATCTCGGCGTGGCCTCAACCTGGCTCGGAAACGACGGCAAACCGGTTGTCACCGTGCGCCCGCGTGTTCCCGCCATGGCCGCCGACCGAAAAGCTCGAAATTAGCTGTAACCACGGCGTTTCTAGCTAGGGTTGTTGATGGAAAAGGTTCCCTATCCTCTCTAGCTCTGGTGTGCGCAAAATGAATAACTATACCGAGAATCAAGCGTTAATTTCCACAGTTCTTACCCGCGGTTAGGTTTTCCTCGTCCGAGGGAAAAACTCGAAATTCCGAAGCTACGTCGCACGGATTGCTCTGAAATTTGGAGAGGAGCAGCGCAGGGAGTTGGCGCACCTTGGGGTGCTCTCGCTCAGTCGTGAAACTGGTTGGTGTGAGCTGCCCACGGGAGCCCGACGTCGGTTTCCACCGGATGCACCTCGGCTTCGGTGCTGATACTCGAAATACGGCCGACAGGAACCCCGAACGTCGGAGCTGAGCTGGGGAAACTCTTGTGCACGCGCTGGCGCTCCTTTTTCGCGTTGATCGCTTGAGCAGTCGGGACGCGATGCCGGCTTAGGATCGGGACGAACCGGCGTGGCGCCGGCGGCTTGTTTGCTCGGGAGGAAAGATAACAGGGCTCGTGGGAGGGTTGTTGTGGCCGACAGAGCGCGGCGTAGGGGAGATGAAGGCGCGGGGGAACCGACACTCGAAGCAGCTCGGGAGGTGCTTCGGTCGTCGGTTGTCCGTGCGGTGGCAGCCGGTGGGAGAACGCAACTCGCTCGAGTGTGAACTGTGGAACCGATTAACTTAGGCAGTAAGCTTCTCCCCTCTCTTCTCACTGACCAGTGGGCCCCACAGCTCCCCTCTGCCCCAAAAGATCTCCACATTTTTGGCAAATGAGTAATTCAAATGTTTGAAGTCCCAAACTGAGCCACATTTGCATGATTGGACAAGTTTCCCTCAAATTCAAATGTATATTTGAATTCTTGCCTATTTAGCTCCTTTTTGGACCATTGGGTAGCAAACCCTTTCAAAAATTATTGAGACTCTGCCTCCCTACTAATTTGAACCTGAGGAATCCAAGTATGCCCTTTACTCCTTGTTTTAGCTGCTGCAATCATGAAGTTGAATGCAACAGTTTGAAATTTCCCTCCCATGTGTGATCATATGTGTATAAACCCTACGTTGTGAAAGTGAAGACTTTCCCTTCTAATCACTCCTTTGATGGAGGTCACTTGCTCTTCACAATATTTCACAATCTACCCACAACAAAACTGTTGTGTTGTGAGGTGCAGAAAAGTTTTTGCAAGTCCCTTTTCTTGGGCTTTTACATCCCTCCCACCTTAAAAGAATCTCGTCCCGAGATTACAAAAGAAGAGATAGCGATGTAATAGGGACTTACCCGTGTTGAGAAGCCATGAACTCCGGGTAATTTGAGCGAAGGAACTCCTCGCTCTCCCACGTCGCTTCCTCGGCGGTGTGGTTACTCCAGAGTATTTTGTAGAACCACGACGTTCTGCTACGCGTGGTTCGGGCTTTCTCATCAAGAATTCCCACCGGATATTCATCATATGTTAAATCCGGTTTCAGCTCGCCGATGTCTTCGGTAGGGACAGCAGCTGTATGCTTCAAGCATTTTCGCAGTTGCGAAACATGGAGAATATCATGGACACCAGCCAGAGATGCCGGTAGTTCCAATCGATACGCCGCTGGTCCACACTTCAAGGTGATGGCGTAGGGTCCAATAAAACGGGGAGCGAGCTTCCCCTTCACACCGAACCGGTGCACGCCCTTCATTGGAGACACGCGGAGGTACACGTGTTCCCCAACGTCAAAGTGCAACGGTCTACGCCTCTTATCAGCGGAGCTCTTCTGTCGGGATTGAGCGGCCTTCAAATTGGCTTGAATTGTCCGAACGCGCTCTTCGGCGTCGTTCACCACATCAACTCCGAATGTGACCCTTTCACCGGACTCGCACCAATTTAATGGGGTGCGGCATTTACGACCGTAGAGAGCTTCGTAGGGTGCCATCTTGATACTCGCCTGATAGCCATTATTGTACGAGAATTCCGCCAATGGTAGGTGATCATCCCAGTTCCTACCATGGTGGATGGCACATGCTCTCAACATGTCTTCCAGAACTTGATTCACCCTCTCTGTCTGGCCATCTATTTGAGGGTGATAAGCGGAGCTCCTGATTAGTTTAGTACCCAAGGCAGCGTGTAGCTACTCCCAAAAGCGAGATACAAATAATGCACCTCGATCTGAGACAATGGTCTTGGGTACCCCGTATAGGCATAGAATCTTCGCTATGTATAGCTCCGCATATTTGCCGGCATTGTAACGTGTATTCACCGGAATGAAGTGAGCCGTCTTGGTTAACCGATCAACGATTACCCATATGGAATCATGCTTGTTGGCTGTTAGGGGTAATCCCACAATGAAATCCATGCTCACATCTTCCCATTTCCATGTCGGGATTTTCAGGGGTTGCAACAGTCCTGATTTCTTCATGTGATCAGCTTTCACTCGTCTACACGTATCGCACTCGGATACGTACTTAGCTACCTCCCGCTTCATCCGTGTCCACCAAAATTTCTTTTTCAAATCTTGGTCCATTTTGTTGCTGCCCGGATGAATGGAGTATTTGGACAAGTGAGCTTCATCGAGGATCTTTTTCCTCAACTCCATATCTCGGGGTACGACTATGCGGTCATTGAACCACAACGTCCCCTCACCATCTTTCCGGAAACATTTGATCTCCCCATTGTCAATTCGTCTCCGGAGATGTGCCATGCCTTTATCCGTTTTCTGAGCTGCAATGATGTCCTCCCTAATAGTAGGGATGAGGGCAAGGTTGTACAGCGATCCATAAGGAACCAAGTATAAACTTGGCTCTTCCTCCTCCACCGGTGTAATGGTGAGGTGATGGACATGTGATTTCCGACTCAGCGTGTCGGCAACCACATTCGCCTTGCCGGGGTGGTAATGGATCTCAATCTCATAATCTTTGATCAGTTCTAACCACCTCCTCTGCCTCATGTTCAGCTCCTTCTGGGTGAAAATGTATTTCAAGCACTTGTGGTCGGTGTAGAGATGCACCAAGTTCCCCAGGAGATAGTGCCTCCACATTTTCAACGCCAACACCACGGCAGCAAGTTCAAGATCGTGAGTCGGGTAGTGCTGCTCATGGTTCCGAAGTTGGCGTGAGCCATAAGCGACCACACATCCTTCCTGCATCAACACGCAGCCGAGCCCAATACCGGACGCGTCACAATACACGTCGAAGGGCTTTGTTGTATCCGGCTGAGCTAATACCGGGGCTGTTGTGAGATGCTTCACCAGTGTTCGGAACGCTCCTTCACACGCCGTGTTCCAAACATATTTTGTCCCTTTCTTCAGCAACTCTATCATCGGCTTAGCGAGCTTGGAGAAGCTTGGAATGAATCTCCGGTAGTATCCCGCTAACCCGAGGAAGCTTCTGACTTCATGAACTGAAGTGGGAGCTTTCCATTTCAACACTTGCTCTATTTTACTTGGGTCAACCGCAATGCCTTCAGCTGAGATGATATGTCCCAAGAATGGCACTTGGCTGATCAATAATTCGCATTTGCTGAACTTGGCGTAAAGCTTGTGGTCTCGCAATCGTTGAAGAACGATCCGCAAGTGTTCGGCATGTTCGGCTTCTGTCTTGGAGTAAACCAAGATATCATCGATGAACACTACCACAAACTTGTCCAGCTCCGGCATGAACACCAAAGTTAAAGTTAACTTCAGTATTTTTCTAAAGAGTGCTCATTTGCCCCCAGATCAGCTTTGGATAAAAAGTGATGCCAATTCAAAGACAGCAGAATTTCTGGAAGAATTTTAACAGCACCTCCCTTGGAAGTGGTTGTTTTCAACCCTGATTTCCATTACATTCTGTGCTGAAATTCCAGAATCTTTGAATTGCAAAGGTGTCACACATCTTCTACTCTTTCTAGGGATGTATTATATGACAATTTTTAGATTTTTCTACTGGGAGTTAGGTTTGAAAAACAGATCAGTTCAGAGGATGTTTTACTCTGCCCTGGTTCTGGACAGTTTACATTTCTCTGGGCTTTAAGCCATCTTAAGGTGAGTTTCAGCTCTGGAAGTCTACAACAAAGTTGTAGAGTACTTCAATACCTTTCCAGAGCTATGTAGCACCCCCTCTGGGCTAAAAGACCGGTGAGTTACGCCCTGTTGAAGATCAGCAAACATGCTGCCCAACACAGAGCACTCTGTTTTTCAGTCTTTTTGGAACTACAATCATCACTATCCCATTCTTATACCCAACCAGGGTCCTAAATGTTGAACCTATAGATTTTAATTCTTTGTTATCATTATACTCATGCATATGCCTACAATATCTCGGTACTACGTTCCTCACAAAAGAAAATCCTAACCGGATCATACCGGCATATACGTCTCGAGTGTGGCACTAAACGGTCTCTCGCACACGTTTTCTACACGGATACAATACGTGGTTATTACCTGCAGAAGACCACAAAATGATGGTGCACTCAAAGTTTGTTCATTTCAGGCAGTTTCATATTTAAAAGTAAATACAAACGCCCGTATCATTGTCATACGGCCGTCCTTGAGCTAAGTCACGTCTCAAGGCACGTGATCGTGTTTCAACACCACACGACGGGGAACCCGAGTATGTCATGAACGGGTCGTCACGGTTGGGAATGTTATCAACCCAACAGATACCACCTACTGCCCTGCAGGGCACGCCGATGGCAAGCGTTGCGTATGTCCTCCTGGGCTATTTCCAGACGAACACACTCTCGCGTTACTGACCACGCGATGGGGTCTCCGCTTACTTGCCTAATGCACGCTAGGGATCAGCGTTTCATATGAACTCAGGGACATGAAGAGTCCAAGAGATTCATATTGACATCTCACACCAAGCTGTGAGATCAATCCCTGAACCACGTTCCTCGTCAGGGAGAGCTAACTGAAATTGAACCGCTTTCGGTGGCGTTCCTTACCATACTTACCAGAGCGTAGGTGCGTCGTTACATAATTGAAATTCAGAATTATAACACATAAGTTAGTCTTTGCCACTTTAAGTACTATGCTAATATAGTCCTTACTTGGGCAACTACCGATTCCTCACCGTAACCTATGTTTTCCCACAATGCAGTCCTTAAGTACTGTGCTATCCCCACTGCAGCTCTGATACCAGGCTGTGGCGGACCGGAATCCGCTCATCCAGGATCGCAGAGGGTGGTGCCGCGCGATGCGACACCCGACAGCACACGTCATAAGAACCCAATATATTACATGGGAAAAACAGCTGAAACTGTACAAACAGGTACAAACTTCAGTTACAACTATTGTTCTATTACACAGCGGAAGACTACACTATACAACTCACGCCCGCCTATTTAGCAAAAGTCGGTTGCCCAGCCCTAGGGCAACCCACACTAGCTGCACGTCTCAGCTCAGCGCGGCGTGTACGGCTCCCACTCAGCCGTGGTCCCCGACGGAGGGTAACCCTCGCCGGTGGACTCGTACTCCGAGTCCGTGGGTGGCTCCTCACCTGAAAAACACTTAAGCAGCAACCGTGAGCACGAAGGCTCAGCAAGGCTTAACCGACTCACCTAAGCATGAAACTCTACATGAGGTATACCAAGACATAGGTTAGTAACATTTCAGCAAAAGGACACGCCTACAAGTTCATCCTTAGTTCATCTTTTAGCAACAAGTTAACAGTTCATGAAATCTGAAATTTAGTAAGCAGTATTTGGTGGCACACATGTAGCAATACAATTATATCAATCAGCATCATTGAATCAACATATTTCATCCATTAGTCTACGTTACGACGCAGTGAACAAGCGGTACTCGTCACCGCGAGGGACGGCGAATCGACTCGATATACATCTGCAGGGAAAACCCAAAGAGCACGTCACGTACGCCCACCCGTGGAGCTGCACAGCACGCTCACTCGATGTCGTACGGGACAACCTTTCACCCAACAGCCCAAGCGTCGAACCGGTCGCACCGAAACGAGCAGGAGGTTCCCCACACGGAGCATCTCTCTATGCCCGTTGGCAGATTTCCACCTTGCTGCCCTCAACCTACACCTATAAATCGGTGTGCTATGCCTCGACGCCCGGAGGTTTAGGCTACATCGGTTTATCGGGGCCCATATATCCGATATGCCTTCGGTACGTTCAATACTTGTTCAGCAGGGCCGCACACGGATCGGTCCTCAATCGACACGGGCAGGGATGCGCACACAAGACTCCCTCTTGCTGCGCCCTAGCCACTGCCTAGTCTCATTTTCATTACTAAAGTGATCTCGCGTCACTCAACCGAACCCGTGTGTCCCAATGCCTATCTCCCGAGTAGATTCCAACTACTCGACTTGTACCGAAGTTCTATGACTCATTAAGCATAGCCTGTCTACTCGAGGTCTTAGACACTACCCTCACTCTTTTAGGAACCTTTGGTTATGCAAGTGGGGTTCCATTCATCCTACACCTAATGCACAATCATACTTCACATGACTCATGTAAACAAAAGAAGACTTTTAAAAAGGTTAATGCAAACCAGGGCTTGCCTTGTTGCTGCTGGTCAGTAGTTAGTTCCTCGTCCGGAAGAAGGAAGTCCAGCACTTCCGGAGTCTCTTCTTCAACGGCTACACGTTAATGAAATACTACATGTTAATTTATATGCAAATGTGAGTTTTAGAGTAAGACTTCTACTATTAGTTCTAATAACCAGTCTCTATCACCTGGAACTTTGTTTAAGAATTTAAAGATGAACTGGTGTTGGTGGTTTGGCTTGGACTTAATCACATGGTTAAATGCTAAGTGGTTTTTCCCCCTTTTCCATATTAATCCCTTAATTGGTTAAACAGGACAGGGGTGATCTAGAGCTCCAATGGAGCTGAGAATTTTTGTGTGAGTTCCTTGTCACAAGAAAACCCTCTGGACCAAACCTTAGCACTTTTGATGGAGTGGTTTGCTCAGAATAATTTTCTTAGCAAATAAGCAAGGAGGAAATAATTCTGAGGTCAGACCCCTGTTCATACCCAACTTAGTGAACTACAATTTCAATTATAGCTCATAGAGTTTGCATGAATTTTTCCTAGCATTTTTGGAGTTAAGGTTTGCCCAGAATTGAATTTCCAAGTTTTGGAAATTCCCTGAAAATGTTCCTGCATTCAAATGAACACAGCACCTTCCAATTTGAATTCCTCTGACCAAATCAACTTCAAATGGTATGAAACTTTTACAGGGGTTTACTAATGTCCTAATGAACAGCCTGGTAAAATTTGGGGATTTTTGGATGAACCAAACTCCCTCTAAAATTCTTTTCCTGAAAAGCTTTAAAGAATTTTCCAGAATTAATTAATGGGTTTCATACAAATTGGGTTGTATATCTGGACAGAGCTAAGCAAGATGAATCCAACCCAATTTGAATCACTAAATTTGGAGCTTCCTAGCAAAAGTTATGCAGTTCCAAAGTTTGAACCAATTCTGGAATTCAAATTAATTCGGGAAAAGTTCAAACTCTGCCTGTGGGTCCACCCTACACGTGTCAACCGCCGGAATCACGCCACACGGGGCCACAGACCTTTTCCCGCGCCACCACACGGGATCACACGCCACAGCTGATCCGGAGTTTTAATCTTCAGCTGCTGACACGTGGGCCCGGCGGGTCTTCTTCTTCCTCTCGCTCCCGCGCCTCCCCCTCGCCGGCGCTGTACTGGAGCTCGCCGGACCCGGCTTCCCGGCCACCTTTCGGCCGGAGACTCGCCGCCTGGGGGTTTTCAGGGTCGGGGAACAAGTCTACGGGGTTGGCTCGGGCTGCCGGTGGCCGGAAGTAGGTTGGCGACGAGCCGCGGCCTTCGGTGATGATCGGCACCGTCGCCCGAGCACATTAGCCCGCCAAAAGCTCGGCGGATCCGCTCTAAAGCATCAGTGGAGGTCAGGAAATCTCGGCGTGGCCTCAACCTGGCTCGGAAACGACGGCAAACCGGTTGTCACCGTGCGCACGCGTGTTCCCGCCATGGCCGCCGACCGAAAAGCTCGAAATTAGCTGTAACCACGGCGTTTCTAGCTATGGTTGTGGAGGGAAAAGGTTCCCTATCCTCTCTAGCTCTGGTGTGCGCAAAATGAATAACTTTAACCGAGAATCAAGCGTTAATTTCCACAGTTCTTACCCGCGGTTAGGTTTTCCTCGTCCGAGGGAAAAACTCGAAATTCCGAAGCTACGTCGCACGGATTGCTCTGAAATTTGGAGAGGAGCAGCGCAGGGAGTTGGCGCACCTTGGGGTGCTCTCGCTCAGTCGTGAAACTGGTTGGTGTGAGCTGCCCACGGGAGCCCGACGTCGGTTTCCACCGGTTGCACCTCGGCTTCGGTGCTGATACTCGAAATACGGCCGACAGGAACCCCGAACGTCGGAGCTGAGCTGGGGAAACTCTTGTGCACGCGCTGGCGCTCCTTTTTCGCGTTGATCGCTTGAGCAGTCGGGACGCGATGCCGGCTTAGGATCGGGACGAACCGGCGTGGCGCCGGCGGCTTGTTTGCTCGGGAGGAAAGATAACAGGGCTCGTGGGAGGGTTGTTGTGGCCGACAGAGCGCGGCGTAGGGGAGATGAAGGCGCGGGGGAACCGACACTTGAAGCAGCTCGGGAGGTGCTTCGGTCGTCGGTTGTCCGTGCGGTGGCAGCCGGTGGGAGAACGCAACTCGCTCGAGTGTGAACTGTGGAACCGATTAACTTAGGCAGTAAGCTTCTCCCCTCTCTTCTCACTGACCAGTGGGCCCAACAGCTCCCCTCTGCCCCAAAAGATCTCCACATTTTTGGCAAATGAGTAATTCAAATGTTTGAAGTCCCAAACTGAGCCACATTTGCATGATTGGACAAGTTTCCCTCAAATTCAAATGTATATTTGAATTCTTGCCTATTTGGCTCCTTTTTGGACCATTGGGTAGCAAACCCTTTCAAAAATTATTGAGACTCTGCCTCCCTACTAATTTGAACCTGAGGAATCCAAGTATGCCCTTTACTCCTTGTTTTAGCTGCTGCAATCATGAAGTTGAATACAACAGTTTGAAATTTCCCTCCCATGTGTGATCATATGTGTATAAACCCTACGTTGTGAAAGTGAAGACTTTCCATTCTAATCACTCCTTTTATGGAGGTCACTTGCTCTTCACAATATTTCACAATCTACCCACAACAAAACTGTTGTGTTGTGAGGTGCAGAAAAGTTTTTGCAAGTCCCTTTTCTTGGGCTTTTACAGGCATCCTCAAGATTCGTGGAGACCGTGCTGCCGCAGTATCAGCCTTGGAAAAGCTCCAAGCGCTTACAACAGCTAGAGCACCAACCCCCGGCAGTGCAGAACCAAACCGGCTCCACCCGAGTGCACGCCACCGTGCCTATACCACAGCACCCCGTGTGCAACCCCTCGACGAGGGCGACGTCCCCTTGAGGCTCGTCCAAATCGGCGCCAATGCCACCCAGACCACCCGGGTAGCCGGGGGCCTAGATAGCAAATAGGAAGGCGCGCTCGTCACCTTCCTCCGGCACAACGTCGACGTGTTTGCATGGCAGCCGTCGTAGATGCCGGGGATCCCTAGGGAGGTGATCGAGCACCACCTAAAGGTCTTCCCCGACGCCCGACCAGTCCAACAGAAGCCCCGCAACTAGTCCATCGAGCGGCAAAACTTCATCCTCGAAGAAATCAAGAAGCTACTGGACGCTGGCTTCAAACGGGAAGTCCACCACCCCCGGTGGTTGGCGAACCCTGTTGTTGTCCCGAAGGCCGGCGGGAAGCTCCGGATGTGCATCGACTACACCTGTCTCAATAAGGCATGTCCTAAAGATCCATTCCCTCTCCCTAGAATAGATCAAATAGTAGACTCGACATCAGGCTGCGATATGCTGTGCTTCCTAGACGCTTACTTGGGTTTCCATCAGATCCCAATGTCTAGAGAAGATGAAGAGCACACCTCCTTCATCACAGTAGACGGTCTGTACTATTATGTCTCTATGCCTTATGGCCTAAAGAACGCTCTCCCTACCTTCGTACGTGCAATGCACAAAACCTTCGGGGAGCTGATAAGAGACTCAGTTGAGGTGTATGTCGATGACATCGTTGTTAAGGTCAGGCAGAGTTCATCCCTACTAGATAACCTGGCCTTAGTCTTCGATAAGCTGCGCTCTACGAGTACCAAGTTGAACCCCAACAAGTGTGTGTTCGGTGTATCCTCTGGAAAACTCTTAGGATTCCTGGTCTCACACCGTGGAATTGAGGCTAACCCAGAGAAGATCAAAGCCATCGACTTGATACGGCCCCCCGCCCGCATCAAAGAAGTACAGAAACTCACGTGATGCCTAGCCGCGTTGAGTCGGTTTATACCGAGGTTAGCAGAGCGAGCGCTCCTCTTCTTTAAGCTCCTGCGCAAATCCGGCCCATTTGCTTGGACCGACGAGGCAGAAAAAGCTTTCCAGGAGCTGAAGCAACTCCTGACGACCCTGCCCGTAATGGTAGTCCCCAAGCCCGAAGAGCATCTGTTGCTCTACATCGCGGCGACGGCTAAAGTGGTGAGTATGGTCCTCGTCGCAGAGCGGTCGGACCCCTCATCACCACAGCCTGCTCCGGTAGCAGGAGACAGGCCCCAGGAAACCCCGGAGGTCCAAGACGACCCCCCGGGTCTCCGAGGCAACCCCCCGGAGGTCCAAAATCGGACCCCCAAAACAACCTCCCGGAGGACCAGTAGGACCTCACGGAGGTGCAACGGGACCCCCCGGAGGTCCAACGGAACCTCCCGTATGTCCAACGGGACCTCCCGGAGCCCCCCGGGAAATCAGCGGGACCTCCCGGAGGTCCAAGACGACTCGGGAGCCTTCGAGTATCATCTCCCGGTAGCCTCCCTGGGCCCACCCACCTCCCGCAGGCCTGAGCCCATGGATGAAGATATCTTTGACCTGGGAGGGAGGGTCCGGACCATCCAGAGGCCTGTCTACTACATCAGCGAGGTCCTCCATGATGCCAAGACAAGGTACCTGGAGGTCCATAAGCTGCTGTATGCAGTGCTCGTGGCGTCCAGGAAGCTCCGCCACTACTTCCAAGCCCACCGGGTCTCGGTGGTCACCTCCTATCCGCTGAAGGCTGTCTTCCACAGCCCCCACGCGACTGGTAATGTCGCCAAATGGGCTGTGGAGCTGGCGGAGTTTGAGCTAGACTTCCTTCCTTGTCACGCAGTCAAGAGCCAAGCACTGGCTGACTTCGTGGCTGAGTGGACGCCAACGAAGGCTGACCCAGGGGGCCATGACGACGGTGAACCAGGGCCTCGAGCTCCGGCCTTCACCGGGCCTTACTGGACGCTCTTCTTCGACGGCTCCTCGTAAAAGCAGGGGGCCGGTGCTGGCGTACTGCTTCTCATGCCATCGGGGGAGCAGTTTGGGTATATGGTGCGTCTCAATTTCAAGGCAACCAACAACATGGCAGAGTATGAAGCACTCATCTTTGGCCTAAAGACAGCCCTGTCTCTAGGCGCTCACCAGTTGTTGGCACAGGGCTACTCCCAGCTAGTTATCAAGCAAGTTAAGGGTGAATGCTCCTGCAATGACCCACAACTAGCTTCTTATCTGCTCCATGTGCAGATGTTGGAGAAAGACTTCCTCGCCTTGGACCTGCGCCACTACCTCGCGCTGCAATGCCGCAGCTGACGACCTCTCAACGAAGGCCTCCACTGGAACCCCTGCGTCCGAAGGAGTCTTTGAGAGGACGTTGCTGCGGCCCACAGCTCGGCCCGCCGAGCCGAGCGAAGGGGGTTGGACCAGCACCTCGAAGCTGGCGGTCCCGGCGGCCCTGCAGCCATGGACGCCGCCAAGGATCGTAAGCATCACTGGGGACTCCGTGCAACCCAAGTGCTCAAGATCCAGACGCTCAAGTCAGACCCGATGCATGGATCACGGAGATCCGGGACTACTTGAAAGACAATATCCTCCCTGATGAACGTGTATCCGCTGAACGGATCGTGCGCATGGCTAAGAAACACGCGTTGGTAGAAGGGGATCTCTACCGACATGGCGCCAACCACATCCTATTGCGGTGCATAACCCAGGGGGAAGGCTGCGACTTACTCGCTGAGATCCATGGAGGCGAATGTGGGAGTCACTCTTCCTCACACACGCTCGTTAGTAAAGCCTTCCGGCATGGCTTCTACTGGCCTACAGCACTCCAGGATGCCGTCAAGCTGGTCGAGAGCTGCAAGGCGTGCCAGTTCCACGCCAAGCAGATCCATACACCGGCTCAGACGGTATAGATGATCCCGCCCTCATGGCCGTTTGCCGTATGGGGGCTGGACATCCTGGGACCATTCCCCAGAGCCGTCGGGGGATTCCGGTACCTCTATGTCGCCATCGACAAGTTCACCAAGTGGTCGGAAGCCACACCAGTCACCACCATCAACAAGCAATCCGCAGTAAAGTTCATCACATTGGTTGTCTGTCGGTTCGGGGTCCCAAACAGGATCATCACCGACAATGGGACCCAATTCACCAGTGCAGCGTTCCAAGACTACTGCGGAGACCTCGACATCCAGGTGTGCTATGCCTCTGTTGCTCACCCAAAGAGCAATGGACAAGTTGAGAGGGCCAACGTCGAGATTCTTAGGGGCCTCAAGACTCGCACATATGCCAACCTGAAGAAACATGGTGCCAATTGGGTGGATGAGCTTCCGAACACACTATGGGCTAACCGGACATCCCAGAGCCGGGCCACCGGAGAGACACCCTTCTTCATGGTGTATGGGGCCGAAGCCGTACTTCCCCCAGAGATCACCATGAAGTCTCACCGTGTCCGGGCTTACGACGAAGCCGCGCAGGACAACCTCCGGCATGGAGAAATCGACCTCGTCGACAAGGTTCGATTGCATGCAGCACTCCACAACGCACGGTACAGACAAGCGCTCCGCCGCTACCAACAGAGGTCTGTACATGCCCGGGAGCTGCAGGAAGGTGACCTGGTGCTGCGGCACATACTTTCTCACGAAGGAACCCACAAACTCTCCCCTAGTTGGGAAGGTCCCTTCCGAGTCACAAAAGTGTGCCATCCCGGGTGCGTACGCCTTTCCACCGAGGATGGGGACCCGCTCCCGAACCCTTGGAACATAGAACACCTCCGTAAGTTCTACCCCTAGAGCAACAATAGGACAGACTCTTCTTTTTGTAATAGATTCCATAAAGTCCAGGAACAGTGCTCGGAGCAGCTAAGCCTCACGGGACGGTCCAGGACTACGTTCAGCTTCGCCTGGTTCCGACCCCAAGCGCGTAGAGTCTTGCTTCCCTTCTTAATAGGGTGGGTCGTGGCCTCCATGTTTAGCCTGCCTTCCTCCTATGGAAATTTATATGAAAAGAAACATGTCCTACGTTTCTCTTCCTTGGTGCTCATTTAATTTACATATTAAATTTTTATGACTGCACTTCTGGCGCATGCCCACCATGCGCTCAGCTCCCTCTTCTCATTCTCACCTTTAGTCGGCATTTGCTTCCCTACAAAGGCGGTGGCATTGGAGGTACCTGCCGATAGCCAGGGGGACCCCGAGCACCTGGCACTTCGTGCACGGCAGTCCCCAAGCACCGTATAAGTGGATGGGGACCGTAAGCCAAATAAGACTACGAGATAGAGGAGGGGGAGCCCCCAAGGAGAATTACGTTTCCCTTGTGTGCAGGACCTCTCGCCCTCAGCTCCCCGCAGGAGTATGGTAGGTACATCCATCCAATGGAACGCACCTACCAGGGGGCCGCTACGGGATCGCGCAAGACCGAAACTCCAAGGTAAGACCGAAGAACCCAGACCTCACCACTTCCGCAGGGGCGAGACCCGAAGGTCCCACGTGTCCAGCGGGGCCGGACCTCCCTCTCCTTGGGGGGGGGAGCTCTGGGCCCGCCGCGTGGCCTACAGAAGCCGGACCTCCTCCCTCCGCGGGGAGAGGTCCGAAGGCTCCACGTGCCCCGCAAGCCTGGACCTCCCTCTCCTCAGAGGGGAGCTCCGGGCCTGCCACGTGGCTAGCAGGCCCGGACCCCCCCCCCCCATTTTCATGAGGCGGGTCCTGGAGACCTCTGGGGCCCTTAATATAGTAAGGACCCGGGGAAGGTGTCTGTGCAGAACTTCGAGATTGGTCAAGGCCTCCGAGTACCTTGCGAAGCTAAGGACTCGGCCAGGTAAAACCAGGAAGAAGACCAAAGCATGCAAACACAGAAGAAAACAAGAGTCTGTTCATACAAGGCTCCATGAGCTGGGCTACAGACTCAACAAAAATAAAAAAGGAGGTACAGGGCCTTGTGGCCACGGGGGCAGATGCCTAGGAGTCCCGGACTCCCGTTGGAACCTAGAGGCCACAAGGGCGGCCACGTCCTCGACGTCGGCCCTGGCAGCTTCCTCCCGCTCGGCAACGGGTCCTAGATGGACTGGCTCCAGAGAGAAGGAAGGGTCTTGGCTCCAGAAGCACGCCAGTACGTGCATAGCGACCTCCTTCACCAGGCCCCGTCCTTCCACCTCAAGCTCGTCGGCGATCACCGCTTCGAGCCGGCCCAGCTTGCCGCCGATGGACTCAAGTGCCGGGATTGCTTCGGACATCTCCTGCGCCGGAGCCTCCATGCGCACCGGGCTGAAACCAAGAGGAGCCAAGGCGGACCCCGCCTTGGCAATAAAACCCCAGACCGCCTGGGCCTTGGCTACCTCTTGGCGATCCGCCAGCTCACGATCCAACGCCGCCTGGCGCTCCTGGGAGAACTACTCCTCCCTCGCGGTAGCAGCCGACTCGTGGAGCTCCAGCTCCTCGGCCTGAGCCCTCAGCTCGCCCTCTTTGGCCTTCAGCGGTGCGGCGATCTTCTCCTCCTCGACCGCCGCAGCACGTTCCCGATCGGCGACGGTGCACTCTCGACGAGCAACATGCAGCCGCAACTCCTCCGCGGCTGCAGAACGCGCCTCGGCTTTGGCTTCAACATGGGCCAGGGCCTCGCGGTAGGAAGCACGAAGCCGCCGGGTCTCTGACTCCAGGCGGGTGATGGCTTTCTTCTGAGTGTCAAGCAGAGCACTCATGGCCTCAAGTCTTGACTGCCTCGAGTCAAGATCCGCCCAAGCCTCCTGGGCCCGCTGCTGCCAGCTAAGAAGGCGTTCCCTCTCTCCAGCCAGCGCCCCCCGCTCCCGCTCGAAGGCGGCCTGGAACTGTCGGGCGCTGGTCTGGACACGCCCCAGGGCATCCCACATGGGCGCTGGGACAGAGGGGACAGGAGCCACGCCCCTGAACCCCCCTGTCGAGTCTAAGACCGGCGGAGGAGCCGGTGCTTCAGCAACCGGAGCGGGACGCTGTCCTGAGGGAGCCAGGGGGCCAGCAGGTGCACCTACAGCGGCCCTTCCAGTCTCAGGACCGGATTTCTGGGCTGGTGAAGGAGGGCGGACAGGTGTGGATGCGGCCACCGCGGAGGGTGAACTAGCCGGCACAAAAGAAGCCCCCGCCGGCTTGGGGGCCATGGGAGCAACTGCGGTTCCCAGATGTTGTGGCACGGAGCCTCCGCCAGTTGGAGATGGCCGGGTAAGAGGCCTGCCCCCGGCAGTCGGTCGGTCCCTGCAAGAAAAGAAAGCTCTCAGGCTAAGAGAGGGGACGAGAACGCAGCCCCTACAAACCAGAAGGAGCAATGCTTACAGCGCGACATGAGCGCTCCAACGGGCTTGTAGCCCCGACCTCTGGGCCGTAGTTGAACCGCCAGGACCTACGGCTGGAACGGTCGTGGGCCGTGGCGTCTGGACCCCCGACACACTCCCCGGCGTCGCCCCACCAGCGTCCGTCCTAGAAGCCCCTCCGCTTGAGGAAGGATGACGAGGCGCTTGGGGTTCTTCGGACTGCTGCTGTCCGGGAAGAGACTCGCTGGGGTGGGACACCCGGGGCCTCTTCGGGTCGCCACCCGATGGACCAGCACCCCCGGGAGATGGGTGCAAGGGTGCTCCAGCTCCCTGACTCGGCGCGGGCGGCGCCCTCGGAGGGGACCGGGCGCGTTTCTTCTCTGGATGCCCGGGGGCCGGCTCCTTCCCCTTCCCCTTGTCGGCGGCTTGAGTTTCGTCGGCTCTTGGGACGGATTGGGAAGCAACATACGCCTCGCGCCCCGATTCGGAGAGCTCGGTTCCTGGGATCGAGATACCCCGGAAGGCACCCCCAACCTGCCGGACGGCGATCCCGATGTCGTCGAGGTTCGACATCTTCCGCAGGAGCTCTGACCTCCTCTGTGGCTCCAAGAAGAGGGGGGTGGCAGAGGACGGAATGGCGGGGTCGCCACTGGGAATGAAGTCGCCACTCACCTTGCTCACTATCTCGTACAGCTCCTCGTCGGAAGGATCAGAGCCGGGACCCCTCTCCAGCCTGGTATAGTCCTGCTCGCCAGTATAGTACCATGTGGGGCGACTGCGCTGCTGCAAGGGCGCAATACGGCACGGCATGAAGTCCATCAGCACCATCATAGACGTTAGCCCCTTGTTGGCCAAGAACCGGATACGCTCCAAAACCGGGGCGTACTCCTGCTCCAACTCTAGGACCTCCTCCCAGAAGCGACGCTCGGTGGTTGGGCCAGCGGTCGGGAGCTGTAGGCGATCGTGCTCGTCGGTCTGCACTACCACCAGCTCTCCCTTCAGTTTTCCCACCTTGACGCACTGAAAGGCAGAAGGTACCCAGAGACCTTTGGGTCCTTGCAGCGATGCTGAAAGTAGTATGCCCCCATTTGGGTCTTCGAGCCGCGTCCAGTCGTCCGCAACACAAAGAAGTAGCGAAAGAGCATCACAGAAGCGTGCACCCCCACAAACATCTCACAGAAGTGGACGAAGACAGCGGCCATTGCGAAGGAGTTGGGAGAGAGGTGGTGGAGCTGGAGCCCATACGTCTCCAGCAATGTGACAAAGAAGGAAGAAATTGGTGGGACGAACCCCGCCAGAGCATAGGCAGTAAAGAAGACCATCTCCCCCTTTTCCACGAGCAGGGGGAGAGATCCCCGGCGGAGCCGGCGTCTCTGTTCCTCCGTGTGCCAGCCCAGCAGCCTGCGCACTGGCCCAAGCTCGGCGGAACGGACGAGGCGCGTCGGGAGCAAGTTGGAAGCCATGACGAGGGAGGACTCAAAGGCAAGAAGGCAAAGGCACAAGAGTCCAAGGAAAAGCGCTGGGAAGTGCGAAGGGAAGCCGTAATGTGGGTAAGATCCCCTTTTAAAAACTTCCCAGATGCGATTCCAAACGACCCGAAACTCTTCGGATACGCCGCATCAGCAACCGCATCGGCTTCAAGACTGAGCGCCGATGGCAGGTGGGCCCAAGCTGCCCAGCTGAAGCGGTGGGTCAAGGAGTCAGCCCCCCAGGAAGACGAGCCGGCAAGGCACTCCGGCGGTTCCCAAAGAAAGCGCCGCAACGTGCAGAAGTGGCAGTCTTGGGAACCGCCGCAGTAAAAGCAACCATCAAGTGGGCGCACGCTCCCACGTACCCACGACTGTTCGTGCTCCGGCAGCGGTCAATGCGGGACTTAGAGAAAGTGCGCGGAACAAGAGAGACGGAGGCCCCACCTCGGGCTCACTATCTCCCCCGAGATGGGCCCGGGGGCCACTGTCGGTACCCGCGATATGGGGTACCCCCGCGCACAGGGGAAAATGTCTGAGGATCTCGCCCTTCTCCACAGGGAGAGCTCCGAAGGCGCCACGCGTCCAGCGGGGCCGGACCTCCCTCTCCTCAGAGGAGAGCTCCGGGCTCGCCACGTGGCCTGCAGAAGCCGGACCTCCCCCCTCCGCGGGGGAGAGGTCCGAAGGCGCCACGTGTCCAGCGGGGCCGGACCTCCCTCTCCTCAGAGGAGAGCTCCGGGCCCGCCACGTGGTCGACAGAAGCCGGACCTCCCCCTCCGCGGGGAGAGGTCCAAAGTCTCCACGTGTCCTGCGGGGCCGGACCCCCCTCTCTTCTGAGGAGGGCTCCGGGCCCGCCACGTGCCCAGCAGAACAGCGCTGCCTGCCCCCGAGCGGTAGGCAGCGGGCGTAAAGACGCCCCATACCTTGCCCGTACAAGGTATTCAAGGCCCGCGCCTTCCCAAGACGCGGAGACGCGGAGCACGCCTCTGTCAGGTGTCGTTGCGCCCAGTCGCATCACAGACTGGCGCGCGGTGTCAAAACCTGCCAGCCAATAAACACAGCGACAAGACATCCCCTGCCGCCTCCGCCGTCATCAAGCACTACGACTAGCATGCGGCATGGGCAGAGCGGCAAGACGAAGACTCAGAAGCCTTCGCTAGAGACAACTACCGACATAACTGTGGATACGATAGTCGGCAGGCAATCTCACCGGGACCACCTGTCGGGTACCGGGCCCTCCTTGTAAGCCACACGAGCCTTGGACTATAAGAGGCTCGGGTAGGCGACGTTAGCAAGGGTTCGCACTCCAGCAACTCACACCCTAGGCGTAACTCATCCCCAAGCTTAGGACTCCGGTTCTGAGCAACAGACAATAAAGCGAGCACCTCAGCTCACCGTGGACATAGGGTTTTACGCTCCGGCGGCCCGAACCACGTAAAGTTTGCCGTGTCAAGCTCCTCCCAAACTCGTCCCTACGCTCAAGCTCTCCGCAAGTGACTAGCCCCTCCGAAAAAGAACCTCCGCGGGCTGCCCAGAGCAGGTCCGGGGGAAGTGTCCACCACATACTTCGACAGACGCTCAAGATGTCGAGACTTCTGATATGCATAAACGGAAACGAAATCCAGTTCAGACGCTCACGAAAGAAGATCGATGGTCTGGTTTAAGGAGTAGGGTACATGATCACGACGTTGATGAATTTTAAAATTGATGATGTAATGTTTTCTTCACTAACTTAACATGAATTTTGTCGTCATCAAAGGGGAGCGGCAATATGTATCAATTATTCCTTGCAACAGGATGTCATCATCAAAGGGGAGTAGGAAAAAGGAGACACGAGGGTTCCTCAGTCGGTCACGAGACCTCTTTTCAGGTAGCTCATTAGGTGCGAGCAGACGCTCTCAGCTGATGAGGCACCTACCAGACTTTGCGGGCCGACCTCTAGCCTTACAGCGCACAGAGGTAAATTTCAGTTGTCAATCACGTTATTTTAAATTCCACTTATAAATAATTTATTCTTATCAATTCTTTAATTTTGCAGTCTGACTCACAGTCGTCAGATTCAGAGTCAGAGGTTAGGCCGCCGCCACAGGCTAGCCAGCCCTCGGTACCGGCTACCCTACCTTCGGAGCCGGCGACGTGGAGCCTTCGGGCTCTAGTGGTGACCAGCCTTCCGGGTCACCGGACGTGGTGCCCGCGCAGAGACGACGGACGAGGAGGACCCACTTTGCGGCTCCTCCTCCTGTTCCTCGTGAGCGGGTCACTATTCGTCCAGTTGGAGAAAGGTAAAAAAATCATATACTTGGTATATATTTCATGATGTCTACAGATACTTACTGAGATAACAAATTTTGCAGATCTTGGTACGACTGTTCGTTCACGGGCCACGGACACCACAGACAGGTTAACGGTGTCATCGGGGCTTTAGTGCGTTTGCACTATCCCGGTGTCATCGATGGTGTCCCTGCTTTGTTGTGGGACGACTACGCTCGTGTCTTGCACGAGGTGCACAACACTCTTCAGGGGGCCGTGTGGAACGATTTTATGGTAAGTTTAAATGTTTACATTCTTCAACTCATTTAAATTGTTAATGCATATTGATTAAATATTTGTTTCCTTAAAGCTGAGGTACCAGTTAGAGGAAACGAGCGAGAGCATGATGGAGCACGCGACACTCGTGTTCCACACAAATGCTCGGAAGCTCGTGACACAGGCGTTGTCGTACGCCCGCATACAGGCGTTAACGACTACCAGAAACGACATCAGCAGCAGCAGGAACGGGGTCCCTTTAGAAGGGACTCCGACACGTACTTAACAGAGGATCAATACGCAGAGGTAAGTTCTAATTGTTAAAAAAACTCAATAGTTACTTATGTTAACAGTTAATGATATACTACATATGTGCAGGTTAGTATTTCCTGGTTAGAGGGTCAACCCGACGCATACCGAGCTCTCTGTCGGTATTGGGCTAGCGATGATTTCAAAGCTAAGTCCATGAGCCTAGCGCGATCGAGGTTTGGAAGAGAGGTCACAAGGGAAGTGACCCGTCGCAGCCGGAGCAGTGCAGTCAGGTTGCGAACGATCGATTGATAAGTTTACAGATTTATTCAATTTAATTATAACTAATATTATTATTGACACACTAACACCATTTCTATGTTTTTTAGGAAAAGTACGGGTAGGAAGCCATCAAAATACACGGTGAAGGGTACGATTGGGAAAACGCGCCAATCGACCCTCAAGCCGTGTATGCAAGCGGCGGCGAGAAGGCCCATGGCCGGTGAGTTGGTTTCTTTGATTTAGGTTTTCCAATCTTCATTCTTTTACTTATTATTTTCTTTCTTTTGTAGGTTTGCCATTTTCGATGGAGTTGTCGACTCGAGATCGGCGCGACTTGCGAGAGGCACTTCATCGACGCAGACTTCGTCGGTTGGTCCGTCAAGTGGTCGTTCTCGCAGAGGGACATGGAGTTCCGTGCCATGCAGGAGAGGCTGACGCGGACCCAGGAGGAGCTCGACAGAACGAGGGCCATTCAGGAGTACCAAGCTAACTACATGGCCCAGATGCAGGCAACGGTGGAGGTAAGTAATTTCAATTACTGTAGTTTACTTTCATAACATTTTAGTAATACATATGTTCTAATATTTTTTAATTATAGGCCTTAGCTCGACAGAACAACCAACAAATCACGATTCCTGCGTGGCAGCCGCCACAGGTGACCCCATCACAGGAGCCCGCAGCCCAGGTGCCTCCGGTATAGGTAATAAACTCTTTAATATTATATTTTTCATCTAACATAATGAGAGAGGGAGATGTAGAGTAGTACAGAAGGGAGAGAGGGAGTGCGAGAGAGAGTGAGAGTGAGATGGAGAGATCGAGTGTTGCAATAGAGGGAGAGAGAGAGAGAGCGAGAGAGGATGTGAGTGAGAATAACATAAAGAGGGGATGAATAGTACAGAGACAGGAAGAGAGTGAGGAAAAAGAGAAAGTCATTGATATCTGAATCCAAACCGTCGTAACTACGCATGTGTTTTGTAGGGTTCGGCGACGGAGGCCTCTCCATCGCCACAGCTACCGGTTCCAAGAGAGACGCGTGGAGATGATATCTTCGGCTCCGGAGGTAGTCGAGAGGGTAGTGTGTAGCCAGTTTATAATTTGTGTTGTGTGTGATGTATATGAACTATTTTATAACTGTTTACTCATAACTGTTTGTTCTGTGAGCTGGCCATCGTGCTAGGTTAGTGTGTTTCTGTTTTTTTTTTAAATTACAAATATAACTTACGAAGGCTACTGTCCAGAAGCCGTCATAAGTTAGTCTCTGTTACTTACGACGGTCAGTAAAACCATCGTAAGTTAGCCCCTGTTACTTACGACGGTCACCAGAACCGTCGTAAGTAACGTGCCTTGGGCCACCACGTGGCCTGAGCCGTTACTTACGACGGATGCGCGACACCGTCGTAAGTTAAGTTATTTACGACGGTAGCCGTCGTAAGTTATATTATTTACTATCGGGTAATTACCTCGGCTGTATACCATCATAAGTAAAGAAATACCGTTGTAAGTAGCTAACTTACGACGGTTTACCACTTAATTATGACGGTCTCAGCCGTCGTAAGTTTCTCGAATCTCTGTAGTGACATGATTATTGTTTATTAGTAATTGAAGTTGGTTAACACGTTGCAAGTGTATTTTCTTGTAGTCATCAACAGGGACTACAAATCTAGCTATAATGACTGTCATGAAAAAAATACAAAAACAAAAGTACAGATTCTCCGAGAACGACATCAACCAATGTGGCGAAGTAGGTTGCACGAGTTTGAGTTGTCATGATCAGCAACCCTGGTTTCTCATATATAGTAGAATTATCTAGTTGAAGCAAGAGGTGAGGAAGCCGTAAGACATGAAGAAGAACAACGACTTTGACTAGCAGTCCAACCTGTTTTCCTAATACCTCGCATTCCAAACCATTCAAGCAACTCAATCCTCCTCTCATGCCAACCAAGACACATGGTAAATATTAAAAGGGACAAATGGGATCACAGCTCACAAAGTGTTTGTTCGGGGTGGAATCTGATGAGAAGGCAAGCTAGAAAGTGGGAGTACGTGGACGCATATCCCGTGCAACTACTTATAAAGAGGGTTTATGCATAGTATAAATAACCTTTAACCGCAATTCTCAGAGTAGAGAGGATGCATCTGCATATGTGACAGGTTATTTGTAGATTGTGGATGTGTCATAGAAGGCTCACATGATGAACCGAATTCAGTTACGTGCCTTGTAAATAAAATCGACATGATTTCTCATGCTAGGCAAATGTATGACTGTGCATGATGATCGCCAAGCCATAGTTGGTGGAGATGTTGGAGAAGAAAATATGTATATCTACATGGGTCAATTTGATATATAGTCAACAACGACCACGAGTCTAGCTACAACGGTCTCCATGATGATTACTACATGGACTGCATATTCTTCATTACATATATCAACAAGGTGGTCGCACAAGTTTGTGATGTTGCACTTAGTGGCATCATATCGGTCTATCGTCAAACAAAGAATTCTCAAGGTGAAGAGACAGATGGAACAACTAAAAAACAAGTAAAACAATGACTTTGACCAACAGTCCAAAATGTTCTCCTAATACCCCATATTCCAAATCATTCGGGCAATTCATGTGAAATGAAGCGCTCGGTCCTCCGCATGCCAACCAAGACACACGATATGCTAACACCATGGACAAATGTGATCACAACTCACAAGTGTTACTGATGAGATGGCAGGGTAGAAAGTTTCAAAACGTGGGCACATGGCACGCGCAACTGCTTAATTATAAGAGCGGACTTTGATAGGGTAGATGCGTTGTATAAATAATCTTTAAAGGCAATGCTCGGAGCAGTGATGAAAGGAAAGGTTATTTGTAGACCGTGGACGTTCCGTAGAAGGCTCAGATGCATGAACCGAGTTCAGTTCTGAACCATGAAAATGCAAATGAAGTCGACATGTGCCTAGCAAGTAGCAATGCTAGTCTGTTTTTTCTCCGACTTCAAGTGGCAGTCCCGGGATTCACACATGTATTTTGATGAATGAGGAACCATCAACGTGTGGCCCTGCGCAGTGCGAGCTTACAGAAACGACTAGTGATTCCTGGCGTTGCCGAGAGAGAAATCGCACGACAGAAATATTCCTTCCCTTCTACAAGCACAATGCTGGATTATATATACGCGAACTAGTGTTTCGTCCGTGAAGCCTAACAATGGCGTGCATCGCAGCGAACACGTGAAACCATGGCGTACGTCCGGGCCAACCGGTGACGCCGAGTCTCAAGCGCCGCTGCTCACGGCCAACGGCGGCACCGACGACGACCGTTGTTGGCAAGTCGGTGAGCAGCACGTACGACGGACCTGGCCATGCACCACCCCACCGGCGCCGGCGTGCTTGAGCTTCGAGGTGCTCTCGCCGACGACCTTCGTCACGGCCGAGACAGCAGCTGCACCGCTCGCTACGGCTTCGTCACGCCCGGCAGTCCGCCTGCTAGCTCCCTATTGACGGCTGTCCGCCGCCGCCGCCACCGCCGCGGGACGAGAGCTACCAGATTTGATGTACCAGATGAAAACTTCACCAGAAGTGATGATACGAGTGCAAAGATGTTTCACCACTGACATTGAAACCAATAATTCATCACGATAAAAAGAAAACCACGGCCAATTTTAATTAGACAAACCAGATGGCAAACGTAACACTCAGTAGTACAATCTTATACATAGCACTAGAATAAATAAAGCCTTTGCTAAGCAGCAGCTTAAGACGCTAATGTCTCAGGTAGAGCAAAATTTGAAGACTGCATACTGGAAAGTGCAACACTCGCACAGTAAAAACATGGTCTTTAGAGACTATGCCCTAGTCTCCCTTCCGGCGGAAGGAGCAGCCCTCCGTGAGCCTGGCCTTTCCTCCTGTGGGCTGGCAGAGCACAGTTTGGCATCCTGGGCACACGACAACAGTCTGGGAGTGACTGAAAACAGTGGTTCTGCAAGGACATCATATTCAACCGTGTGAGATTTGAAAGCAATGAAATATTTGTTTAGAGAAACACAATGCACAAAAAGATTGAACAATTAAAAGATTTGATCCTAGTTACTTAGACATGTAGTTTGCTAGGAACAATCAATACGGAGTTTTGATAGGACCACTACATGCTAATAAGCTTTAAAGTCTGTTCCAATTAGGAGAAGGATCAGTCCAGGATTGTGTTTATCCTGACCAAATCAACCTTTTATTGGGCCTCAAACTTTAAAGTTAGATGATGCTCATGCAGAACTACGCAAGTATCAATATATCATGACATCAACAAGGAGCAAGTGATGACTGAGAGGAAAGTTATCACAGTGAGATGATTAACTTTTAATATTTGCCACACAGAACTGCTGAAGCCTACAGAAAATCAAACAGCGCTTGCATTACACCAATAATAAATAGGAAAATACCAGTTTCCGTCCCCGATCAGATCACTTTGAAAGGTCTAAAAGGCCTACATATACTGTAGGCTCATAGCACCCTGTAGTTCTAAGTTTTTTTTGCATGATATCCAGTCTAACAGACAATTTAGTATGCCCTAACGAATCAGTGAAATCTCATAGTGATGCAAATAGCCTGGAGATACGGCAGGACTTTACAATAACCCAACTGCAAGGATATTTTTCATAGACTAGAAACATTAAGCTACCAATACTACAAGCATCAACTTAATACGTTAAGAGAGTAAGGGCCAAAAAGATGTTACATGTTGAAGCACCCCTGGCACTTGACGTCCTGCAACACCGCAAACAGATTTCGAAAATTAGAATTCACGACCAAAAGCACCAGAAATAGTACCCCCCCCCCCCCCGCCGCACAAATCAAAAGGGGCTCGTACCATGAAGAAAGAGTTGGGGGACTGGACGAGGCGCTTCTTCTTGTGCTTGAGCTTCTCGAGCTCCGCCGGCGGGTAAAGCAGGTCGATGTCGTTCGGGAGCACCTGCACACCACCAAGGGAACCCCTCGTCAGATCGAGGAGGCCTGACGAACGAACGGATCGGAATCATGGAAAAAGCGGGAGAGGTTTCCATCGAGCCGTACCATCTTGTTTCGCTTCGGCGGCGGAAGGGAGGAGCGAGCCCTAAACCCTAGACGATGGCGGCTGCAGGACGCGGAAGAGTCTGAGCCGATATGGTTCCGCGCGGAGGGCGATGTGTTTCTTTTATAGGTGGATCTGGGGATTCTGGGTCGTTCGATTGTGTTTGCTAGTCATCCTCACCTTCGGATTCGGAGCAACAAGCGTTGTACAGTGGGCCGGAAAGTGGGTTGGGCCATGATATGTGCTTGAGTTGGGCCAGGCCTGCTGCTCTTCATTTGGGTTTCTATTGAATTGGATTTAAGGTACAACTGTCCAGTTCCATAATTCGGATTCAAAAGCGTCGTATCAGTTCACTTGAACAGAAATATTTGACGAGATAAGAGTCCAGGAGCAAAGAGAAGGCAACCACAATCATTCAGGAGCAAGCCGTCAGTCTAGATGATGATGCATCTCGGGGCTCCCACTATATTATTTCCTGCAAGTCTCTGATTTCGTGGGTGGGCGTTCAGTTAATCCGGTTAATTCAGTTCAGTTATTTCGGTTAAAAGAAATTTATGTTATGAAGAATTGATAACCGCATTTGATAAAAAAAGCTATAACCACAAAATTCGGTTGCGGTCAATTCGGTTCGGTTCTGTGAATAACCGTATTTTAATGTGTAATATAATTTATTGAGCAAAAATAATAATAAACACATAAAAATTTAGTAATAAATACATAAGATGACATATATGTGTTAATCATGTGCGGAGATTATTAAAATTGGTTATGATATGAGAAAATTCCCTGTGAAGATAAAAATTAGTACTATTAAGATTTATTTATATGGGTTATAGGATAGTGCAGATTAAAATTTCAGCTAAATCGGTTAACCGGAATACATAAAAATAATAACCATATTTAACCAAAAATTTCGGTTAACCGTATGTTTCGGTTTGCAGTTACTGGTTAAATGTGCTCACCCCTAGGAACCTGATCCCATCATGCCTCCTTTGAATACAACAATTTCAATGGAATCGCACAGGAACTTTATAAAAATCATTTCAATTTCATTGAAAAACATGGGATTCAAGAAAAATTCCTACATCTAAAGGAGCACTAATATTGTTATAATTATTCAACAACTGAACTACGAGCATACCCGATGGATGCAAGCCTAAACAAGATGAAATGACACCATACCAGTTCACATGACATTCAAATGGCTTTGCGTGTTATTTGCGATGATACATATCTCATGCAGCCTCTTCTTCCTAGCACAGAAAGGTTCATACATTACCTTAGAAGATCTTTGTTTTTTCTGCGCATTACAAGCTTACAGAAGAGATGATAGACAGCTCCCTACTGCACCCACTCTTGTAGAATCTATTACATTTTGTGGCCATCCCAAAATGAACAAACTCAGCATGTTGAAGTTGCCTGCAAAATCATCAGCTAGATTGCTCCAAGCAACCTCCCATCAAGTTATTTTTCTATTCATCAAATGACTGGTTCCTTGTGTCATGCTGACTTCTGAAATCTGAATAATTATGATTTCTGAAATTGTGTTCGCTATGAAAATTGGAACCCTGCTCCTTTTTGAAACTTGAGTTATATTGCGTGCTACGATCAGGGCTGTGTCCAAAAGTTGGAACATGCGAGCCAAAATTATCTTCTGTATTTGATGATGCTAAATTTGAATCATTATGGCTTCTGAACTTCATGTCACGCCGGCCAAAATTGTTCTCCATGTTCATCGGAGCAAATGCTGCATCATAAAAGGAGCGGAAAAGACGAATATTGTTACACACAACATATTAAGGCAGAGGGAAGCAATACCCATAAAAATTCATATGCAAAACTATTCTAGAACTGTGCCTTTCACAAGGTTGTCAAAGGGATGACAAGCTGCCATTCATTCTGCAAGAACTAAAATCCTTCAATTGGTACGAATAATGCCAATGGTGGAGAAACCTAATGTCATTTAGCTTTTAGTTGTTTATAATACAGCCAAGAACGTGTACATAAGTATCCAGCACCAACAGGCATTACTTTTACCTCGTTCTCTCATTCTTCTTTCTCTGTCATATTCAAACTTATCACGAATTTGAGTAACCCTTTCCCATGTTTCTCCTTGTTTGTTTGCCACAAAACCAAATTCCTGCAGTTATGAATTGATTATCAACAACACTATCACAGTTGCTAATTAAACATTATGTCATCAAACATGATTATTATGCAATGAAAGCCAACAAATATGATCATTAAAATGGAAGTACAATGCCCGGCACAATTCAACATCACCATTCACTTCAGAGAACCCGTGCATCATTAAACTCGTACAAATTTTCTACTCAACATGCTAGTACCAACCCAACTCAGAATACTCAGGGGCATACCTAAATATTGGCTTCAATTGTGAGGCCTGATTGCATTTCTAAATAACGACATGACATCAAGGACCAGCGTATAAACTCAGGGTTTATTGTAAATCTGTCTACAGTAGGTCCTAATAGGTAAAATTATATTCTAACTCCCAACACCCTGTAACCAGTACTTGAATCAGCTTTGGGATAGAAGATAAATTCTGGATTAGATTTAGTGATGCGACTTACAGAGAATTATGTACTCACTCTGTTCCCAAATTGATGTTGTTAGGATAATAATCTAGTTCAAAGTTGAACTAAAATTGTTTTCCTAACGACAACAATTTGAAAACAGATGGAGTACTGTTTGACACCATAATCAATGATCTGTTGAAATGTATCAGACAATTAGGTTCCATTTGGATTGTGCTGGACTATGAAAATATTGTTTTGTTCAAAAACTTTTACTAATGCAGTGTTCCACTAGCCCTTTCTTTAATAAGATGTAGTGTTGCAAAAGGAAATAGCCAATTGAAGGAAAAGAGAAGGATGTCCAAAGTGGGTGACAGATTTTCCCCGACCTTTTTTCCCTACCGTTCTATTAGCCTGCATACAATACAAATGTTGAGCAATATGCAAAGGATGTGAGAAAAGTTCACATATAATCGTATTAGTCCAGAAGACAAAGATGCATTCCTTTTGCATAAAGAAGTGACATGTAACACCTATCAGTAGTTCAAGTTCTGCAAAGAGAACATACCCTGTTTGGTTCCACGTTGGAGCGCCTTCTCCTGCTGCAATTCATAAACAATAATGAGACCTTGCCTAGAGCAATATTGCACTGTTGTTCATAACGCATGACCCACTCAGACGTGTAACCAGTTAAACAAATATATTTAAACATTTACATGCTGGAATAATCCAGTAACAGAAATAAAGGATACAGTTCCAAGGATACGAACCTAAATCATCTTGAACTGTCAAAACTAAGCAATATAAAAAAACATTAAACAGTAGGCAAGGATTTTCTACCTGTATGGGGAGAAGTCTAGATCATCTTCTTCAGCAGAGTCATAATTAGCATGATCTTCTGCAATCTTTTTTGAATAGCCTTCATCCCAATACAACCTTTCCCAGTTCTCTCTAAGCTCTTGGTATAGTTCCATATATTTTTTGCACCAAGTTTCGTGTTCCTGTAATTTTGTGGTGGTCAGTCTCCTAGCATTAGAGTACATGCCTGGTGGTATATGCAACCACTTAGAGCACCTGTCATGTACGTCACGTCATCACGGGCTATGTTTTTCAAAAAGTTGTTTGGGAAAAAGTCATGCCTATCCAAATTAAAGAGTTTGGCACATAGCCAAACTCAAATCAGATTGGCTCCTTTCTGAACAAAGCTACTTTCCAAATACATCAATAAGATTATATGCTTACAGTATGGATGATTTGAATCGGCACTCGACAGAATGAATGGTGATAGATTGTTGAAATATAAGTGAATTGTCCACCTTCCCTATCAGCTTAAGCTTTTGGGGTCAAGTGGTCGGCGCATAGTAACTTAACATAGACGAACTTGTTATGGGCTATGAAAACAAACCAGAAGAGTTCATTTGCATACTAACTCAACTAAATCCATGTGAAAAAAAAAAGATGGGAGTCACTCTCCAATAATTGATTTTGCTTCGATTCATTTAGAAAGATAACCAGGGCAACCCAGTATTATATAGGCAAAAATCAACAGGGATGCTAAGCATAAGCCCCAATAGAACCCGTTTCCACTGAACACTATATATTCATCGAATTTCTGTTTCGCCGGAACGTATTCATCCCATTTCGTCCGACTTCTTAACTAGTACGCAGACAACTGACGGCGAGAAGTTGTTGTAGGGTTTAGTGGACAAGGGCGGCGAGACAAGCGTGGGGGGTAACCAAGAGGACCAGCAGCAGCGGGGGAGCTCCGCGAGGCGCGGCAGCGTCTTACCGAGTCCTTGAGGACGAGGCGGGTGCGGCGCATGAACTGCTCCCGCATCTGCTTGCGGCGGCGGTTGGGGAGGTTGTCCCGCGGGATGGCGAAGCGCTCGCGGTGCGGCACCCCGTCGCCGATCTCGTGCATCTCCCCGTCCACCGCCCACCACTCCGACTTCTTCGGGGCGGGGCCCAGCCCCGGCGGCGGCGGCCTGGTCCAGCCGGTGCCGCCGGTCACGAAGCCGCCCCGGCGGTGCGCCCACCGCCGCTGCGTGTACGCGCAGCGCAGCATCCTCGTGCGCGGCCCCCGCCGCCGCAGCCGTCCGGAGGGTTTTGGGCAAGACGGACGGCGAGGATTAACCCACCTACCTACGTAGCCATATTATAATAAAAAATGTGCGGACCATCAACCGTATTTTGATAGTTAGACTAGACGTATATTCTTGCTGTAACAAACACGGAACCATTGGGACCTCGATGAACCTAAAAGACGAGTTACTACTGGCGAGTACGATGTGCTCGAGGAGGTCGTGTTCAAGGCGGGTGAAACGGTGGCCGTCAAGTCAAGCACGTCCTCGGCGGCGACGCCGCTTCCGCCAGCGAGATCAGCTGCCTGTATTCTTGTGATGAAATAATTAACGGGGCTAAGTCGCCGGTGATCAGAGCTCAGACAATCCGGCACCAGCGAGATCAGCGACATGACACAAAGGCCAATTCCAATTTATTCGTTACAAAGAGGCGGACAAACTTCAAAATATCAGTCCACATGCTCACATGTTAATTTTTTAAAAAAAGTTGCCTTCAACAATACACTGATACACTTCAACACACGAAACCCTTTATTATAGCTCACAGAGAAGAAATTTTATACAACACACATTTTCTATGCACACTTAGATGAAACAAAAACGAAATTAGGCTGTCTCATTACACATCCAGTAGTTCCAAACTTTTGATCCAAAAAATAAATTAACTTCATAATCATGCTTAAACTTAATTAACCAAAGAATCGATCAGCAAAGTTATGACCTCTTGACGAAACTGAGCCCCTGTGGCTCTGGTGTTGTACACGAATTTTGTGACATCTTCCAGCGGTTGAGTAAACTCCAGTTATTATCACGGACAAGGACGCAGACTTTTCCTGGTCAGCTCCAGAATTATTCCCTGAAGCTGCAGTACCACAATCTTGACTACGCAGTTCTCCATGTTGCAATATGACCTCCATTGTTCGTCCAGGAGAAATGATACCAACAGCTGGAGAAACCTGCGCCAAAAGAATATAATATTTTACCCATGCTCGAGAAATAACTAAAATCTTAGCCATTACTTGCAAAAGCACCAGTTGCAGACTAGCATTTAGTCAATTAAGCCATCCATCGTCTTGGTCTACCATAGCTAATTCTGAAAATAAAACGAATTTATTGCACCTCCTATACTTTCCAGTGCTATTAAGTTATGTCTCCCTAAAATAAGCCAGTTGTGTAAAGTTCATGCAGCAGGACATAGTTACGCTATTATAAAGTAATCAAAGACACAAAAGCTGAACAAGCAGTAACATACCTTTAGCCAAGGAGGGAAACCGAAAAAACGTGTGCCGGAGGAGTTCGGGGTTTGACCAATGATCTGAAAACAAGCCATCTCTTTTGCACTTCTATTTTCTAGTTTCACAATAGAAGGATTTTGATCTTGTAGGACGATTTCACTAGCACCAACATTTACTTCAGGGAATGCCTCCAAACCCTGAAGCAAGTACAACACTTTCTTATTTGAACTCATTATCTCCCCGTATTTCTGCCTCATTGTTTGCTTGTCGACATGAGTAATATCCAAATTGAATACACATTTTATAGGTTTGTGATCACTGTCAGTTGCTTCCATGCAAGAGTCATACCTAGAAAAAGGATTAATAGGGAATTGTAATTTAGTTAACGGTATATATATACAGCGAGATAATCAAGAGCAAACAACTTACTGTGATATTGAACAAACCACAGGGCATGCTAACGAACACTCTGTCTCTGCACTAGCTCTGCTGTCTCGATATAGAATTCTGTCACACCAGGCTGGAATGCGCCTCTTCTCACTACAATCATATCCTACAAAACACAGAATGCAAATTCTTTTAAAACACGGGAGATTTAGGGCTCTTATCAAGTCGTTGGCAAGGAGGGACTCCTTACATATAAATCATTGCCTAGTGAAGTCATTTCTGGTATGGTAGTTAGGAATTTAAACGTATAAATTTATACCTGATAGGCCTGCTATGTGTTTCTCAAATTTGTAAGTAGGGGGGAACTTGAATTCTCCTTCACGTAACCCCTGGAAGACTCTTCCAGATTTCATTTCTGCACGGAGCTGGTCATTCTCTCTCAGCCAGTCAAAGCATCTCCGGGAAACTAAGCCCATTGCCTCATCATAAGAAACACCATAAAGCCGGTAATTGAAGTCACCAAGAAACACAACCATGTCTGTATCTGACAAGTCAGGCCGCCTTGATCCCTGTCATAGCAACATGGTGCCCTATTTACAATCTCGTATATGGATTTGGCAATACCTCTATCCACTGACAAAATAAGTGAAGGTGGACTAACAGCATACATTTGCTCCACGAAGAAGCTGAGCAGGAGAACCAGAAACTGTGAAGAAATGAAAAGTTGAGTGTATGTAACAAAAAAATCACCTCCATGAGATGAATGCTGACTGTGAGTAGCAAAATATTGAGTGAAATATTTACAAATTTGCATATTAAAATGAACAAGTGGGAAATGTTTAAATACATAAGGTTGGATAAATACCTGAAGTTGCCCAAAACCCAGTGTTAGGAGCAGAAAATGTCATTGAACTAAAGACATGAATAAAATCTTCATTCCGTCTGCTCACAGCTTCCATATGTGCAGCAAAGTGACAATTTACAAAGCAAATGCTTCTACCATATATTCTCATTCTCAACCCAACTGCTCCCTGAAAAAAGGTAAATATAAAGAGACAGTAAACTATGAGAAGCCTTCATTGCTCAACTAAGAAAACCAGTTGACCATATGTAAGACAAACAATGGTATTATTGCTGAGAAACAGGGAGGTGGGAGACCCCTTGGCTGCGCTTAGGGCTGCGCAGGGGAGAAACCAGCAGCGAGGAGGCGTGGGGGCAGCTGCGCAGTACGTAACGTGGGGGACAAAGTAGCTGGTCACGGCGGCTAGGGTTAGGGTTCGAAGCCACCGTGATCCAAGGAGAAGAACAACCCTCAACGGGGATTCTTATTTTTTCCTGGATGCCCAAAACATGAGGGAGGGGGGCTGCTTATAAAGGGGGGACAGGACCCCCCCCCCCCCCCTTTAGCCGCAGCCTACTCCTAGTCTGTTTGGGGATAATCCCCCAAACTGACTAGGATTCTTTTCTTCCCTTTTTTTAGTCTATTTCTTTCTATCTAAACTGATTCAATCTATAACTCCCTTTTATTCCTAAACATTATCTAATTAATTATTCTAAATATTTTCCTGGTGCGGCTGCAGGGCCTGACCGGCCTAGTTGTGGGCTTTGTGAGCCCCACGCCGACCATATTGGCGGCCCACAAATGCATCCACAACATTTCCCCCCTTCCCGACAAAGAGCTCGTCCTCGAGCTTAAAGGAGGGGTGCTTCATCCTGAAATCTTCTAGTTGCTCCCATGATGAATCAGCTTCAGAATGTCCTGCCCATTTGACGAGTAGCTCCCAGACACCTCTGTTCAAACGCGCCCTTTGTACTTTTTCAGGCGTAGGTACAACACGTCCATGCAGAAGTGGTGGTAAAGGCACCACCTGTATGGGAGTAGGACCTTCAAATTTCTTTAACAGGGACACATGGAAGACATCATGTATCCTTGCTTGAGGAGGCAACTGAAGTTTATATGATACAGTCCCAATGCGTTGAATGATCTGATATGGTCCAAAATATTTTGGTCCAATCTTTGAAGAAGGCGTCGTCATTACTCCCACAGCTGTCCTCTGATGAAGCCGCAGCCAAACCCAATCACCGATCTGAAATTCCACCTCTCGGCGGAACTTATCTTCATAGCTTTTCATGGTGACTTGTGCTTGTACCAACCTGTTCTTGATTTCAGCTAAGAATTCATCTCTATCCTTTAGCTGTTTATCCACTGCTGCTACTCTAGATACGCCCGGTTGGTAACCAACAAGAGCCGGAGGGTCCCTGCCATAGACCACTCTGAAGGGCGAGCATTTGAGGGCCGTCTGGTAGGAAGTGTTGTAGCAATACTCAGCCCAAGGAAGCCACTGCAACCAAGTCTTTGGTCGGTCACCAGCCAAGCAGCGAAAGTACACAGTGATGATCTTGTTGACGACCTCAGATTGGCCGTCAGACTGCGGGTGGAAGGCCGAGCTGAGCTGAAGTTGGACACCGGCTAGCCGGAACAAATCTGACCAGAAGAGGCTGGTGAAGACGGTATCACGATCACTGACGATGGAGCAGGGAAAGCCGTGTAGTCGTACAATGTCGTCGAAGAATGCCCGTGCCACTGATGCAGCACTGTAAGGGTGGCTTAGGGGAATGAAGTGGGCATACTTGGAGAAGCGATCTACCACTGTCAAGATCACTGATTTCCCACCAACTTTCGGAAAACCTTCAATGAAGTCCATGGAGATATCACTCCAGACTTCCGACGGTATAGGCAGCGGTTGTAGCAGGCCGGCTGGATGAAGATGATCAGTCTTGTTGCGTTGGCACGTAGCACACCCGCGGACATACTCACGCACCCGCCGTAGCAAGGACGGGTTGTAGAAGGAGAGGCGTAGCCGATGCACTGTCTTCTGGATGCCTTCGTGGCCCCCATCATGCGCCTCAGCTAGGAGAGAGGGCCACAAGGAGGACTTGTCGGGAACGAAGAGCTTCCCCTTGTGAAGTAGAAGGCCGTCGCGTTCGGCCCAGTCAGCAGGTGCGACTCCCTCCCGGAGTTGGGCACATAGCTGTTGCGCCTGCTGGTCTGTAGCGATCTCCGCGCGGAGCGAGTCGAAGAGTGGAAAGACTGGCGCGGATATGGCGTGAATAACTATGTCTTCCTCGTCGCGGCGGGACAGGGCGTCAGCTGCCCCATTCAAGCGCCCCGGTCGGTACTCAACCTGCAGATCATAACCAAAAAGTTTGCTCACCCAAGCATGTTGGGGAATCGTCGTGAGTCGCTGATCCAGGATATATTTCAGGCTGAAGTGATCAGTCCGAACAGTGAAGGGACGACCCCACAAGTAAGGCCGCCAATGACGTACGGCCTTCACAAGACCGATTAGCTCACGCTCGTATGCCGGTAGCTTATGATGGTGAGTCGCTACAGCGCGGCTGAAGAATGCTATGGCGCCGTCGCCCTGGTGTAGAACCGCCCCAAAGCCGGCGCCGGACGCGTCGCAGTCGACGATGAAGCGCTTGTCGAAATCCGGCATTTGAAGTAGAGGCGCTGTCATCAACGCCTGCTTGAGTTGGGAGAAAGCATCCTGCGCATCATCAGTCCAGCGGAATGCTTCCCGCTTTAGTAGGGCGGTGAGGGGTACGGCCACCGCACCATACCCCGCAATGAACTTGCGGTAGTAGCCGGTGAGCCCGAGGAAACCTCGCAAGGCTCGTAAGGACCGAGGTGTAGGCCAACGTTCCACGGCCTCCACCTTGGTCGGATCCATTGCCACGCCGTGAGCGGATATGATGTGTCCTAAGTAGGACACAGTCTCCTGGCCGAAGAAGCACTTAGATTTCTTCAGGAACAACTTGTTTGTCCGTAGTGTCTGGAACACCTGCTTGACGTGCTGAAGGTGTTCGACCCAGGTCCTGCTATACACCAATATGTCATCAAAGAAGACAAGCACAAATTTTCTGATGTAGGGGTCGAGGACGTCGTTCATCAACGACTGGAACGTGGACGGCGCATTGGTGAGGCCGAATGGCATCACCAAGAACTCATAGTGGCCTCGATGAGTTCGGAATGCTGTCTTTTCAATGTCGTCCGAGTGCATGCGCACTTGAAAGTAGCCGCTGCGGAGGTCAAGCTTGGTGAAGAACCTTGCGCCGCGAAGCTCGTCCAGTAGCTCGTCAACCACCGGGATCGGGAACTTGTCTTTCAAAGTTCTGGCGTTGAGCTCGCGGTAGTCGATGCAGAAGCGCCACGTGCCGTCGGCTTTTCGGACCAACAGTACTGGCGAGGAAAATGCAGATGTGCATTCTCGGATGATGCCTTGGCGAAGCATCTCGGCGCATTGCTTCTCAATCTCGTCTTTAAGAAGCTGGGGGTAGCGGTACGGCCGGACAGCTACTGGAGTTGTGCCCGGCAGGAGCCTGATTTGGTGGTCGTGGCGTCGTGCAGGAGGAAGCCCGCGTGGCTCGTCGAAGAGGTCCTGGAAGCCATCCAGGAGGGCGCCCATCATATCAGTAGGTGGTGCTAGAGAGGCACATACCGGAGCTGAACTTCGCAGCCCCGTCCAGATCACCTCACGGTCCCCGCGCCACAATTTCATCGTGAGGTCCTCAAGGTTCCAGAGAATGGGTCCCAAAGATCGCAGCCACTGGACTCCTAGAACAAAGTCGAAGCCGTCCAGTGGGAGTGCGTAGCATGTGACGTCGAAGCGATCCCCTGCAATCATCAAGGGTACACGTGGACAGATGCCTGTACAGGAGATAGAGTCGTCGTTGGCGACTCGGACGCCGACGCCTGATCGTGGCAACATCATCAGGCCGAGCTCCTTGATGAGTGGTTCCCTGATGAAGGTGTGAGTGGACCCTGTGTCGACCAATGCTGTCAGTAGGTTGCCGTGGACGTAGACCTGGAGCTTTATTGTGTTGGCGAAGTCGATGCCGGTCAGGGCGTGTAAGGAGATGCCCATATCAGCTACGGTCGCGTCAACGTCATCATCGTCGTCAAGCTCCAGAAGGAAGATTCCTTTGCCGGCACACTTATGGTCCGGTGTGTACCGTTCAGGGCAGTGATAGCACTCGCCGCTTGCCCGCTTAGCAGCCATCTCATCGGGTGTAAGGCGTTTGAAGCGTGGGCGAGAAGATGCAGTTGTTGACGATGTCGGGGCGGGTGCTGTAGAACTGCCACTTGAGGCCGTAGCAGAGGCGCGGGACACAATAGAAGAGCGTGTGGAGCGTTGAGAGGCGGCGCCCTTCTGTATTCCGCTATCTGTTATTGCCGCAAGTCGACGTTCAAAGGCTCTGGCCAGACTCATGGCGGTTTGTAGATTAGTGGGAAACTGCAGCTCCACATCCGTTCTAAGTGGCTCGCCGAGGCCAGCTGTGAAGAGGTTGATCTGCTGGCGCTGGCTGAGGTCCTCGCAACGACAAAGAAGGACCAGGAATTGACGCTGATATTCCTCAACCGTGCCAGTACGACGGAGATCTTTAATTTCCGCCAGGTCGTTGGAGCGGAGCGGAGGCCCGAAGCGCATGTTGACGAAGTCCGCGAACCGCTCCCAGGACACGATGCCACAGTCACGTTCTAGAGCAGTGTACCACTCGGCCGCGACACCCTCCAGGTGGAGAGACGCGAGCCACACCTTTTCTTCTGGCATCGTACGTGTCCCTCGGAAGTATGTCTCACACTTGGTGAGCCAGGGCAGCGGATCTGTTTCCCCGTCGAACTTGGGAAAATTGACCTTGTGACGACGCAGCCCGCTGTCGTCGAAGGTCGGGCGTCCCGGTGGGCGCCTGGTACCGTAGTGGTCGTCGTTGCCGCCATGGCCGCCGCTGCCACCGCCGCCGCCCTTGCCGCTGCCGCAGCTGCGGGGAAGGTTGCTGCCCTGCGGTGAGTTTTGTTGCAAGTCCTCGCCACCGGAGAGCTCCCGCTCCGGTGCCTTCTCAAAGCGCGCAAGGCGCATATCGTGGCGGTCCAAGCGCTTGTTGATGGTGTCTATCTGCCCCATCATCTTGCTCATCATGTTGCCGAGATCTTGGAGGGTGAAAGTCCCAGAATCGTCCACGGGGCCGGACATGGTCGCTGCCCCGGAGTCTCTTGATACCAAATGCTGAGAAACAGGGAGGTGGGAGACCCCTTGGCTGCGCTTAGGGCTGCGCAGGGGAGAAACCAGCAGCGAGGAGGCGTGGGGGCAGCTGCGCAGTACGTAACGTGGGGGACAAAGTAGCTGGTCACGGCGGCTAGGGTTAGGGTTCGAAGCCACCGTGATCCAAGGAGAAGAACAACCCTCAACGGGGATTCTTATTTTTTCCTGGATGCCCAAAACATGAGGGAGGGGGGCTGCTTATAAAGGGGGGACAGGACCCCCCCCCTTTAGCCGCAGCCTACTCCTAGTCTGTTTGGGGATAATCCCCCAAACTGACTAGGATTCTTTTCTTCCCTTTTTTTAGTCTATTTCTTTCTATCTAAACTGATTCAATCTATAACTCCCTTTTATTCCTAAACATTATCTAATTAATTATTCTAAATATTTTCCTGGTGCGGCTGCAGGGCCTGACCGGCCTAGTTGTGGGCTTTGTGGGCCCCACGCCGACCATATTGGCGGCCCACAAATGCATCCACAACAATTATCCAACAAGATGAAGCAAAACAACATCTTGCAAATTTCATCAGAACAATTATCAAATGAATACAAACAGAATGAGCTAAAGAAACATGTTAATACGGAACATTAAGTGCAATAATAATAGATAGTATATTTCTATTCAACAGGGAGAGGCTTTCCCTGAAAATGAAAATGCACAAAATACATGCCAGTACACGAGCTCACTGCTGGAGATATACAGGATTATCCTTCATGTTCCATAAATTAGAGCCTTCCCAGTAAAACTAATATCTAGTGCAATAAGCAAGCTCAAAAAGTGGGTCCTTGAACAAAGAGAACATGGACAACACTTGGAATGTCATGGGATGCTTATATATTGGTTTCCATCATGTGATCTAGAAGTCACTCCAGTTTTGATCCATTTATCCATCACCCAACAAATCATTGTTCTTAGACACGAGTTCGCAACAGATGACCCTTATCATGTATTAACATCGATATCCATATTCCGCTCCCAGGAATTTCATTACATTCAAATCAGCAAATCTTACTGGAATTAATAAGGATTCCCATTATTAGTGAACTTCTGCTGTGCAACGCAGACAGCAGAACATTTGACAGTTTAATACGGATGAAGAGCAAGAGGTCAATGATGATTGAAAATCAAAATGGTTAAGTTATTAGTAACCCCTCCATTTTTTTCCTTTTGCAGGCATTAGGACAAGAAAGCTAGTACACGTTTGAGCTAGTTTTCTTGTCCTAACAACATCAAAATAAAACAGAGGGTCTACTATGTTATGTTGCCTATTGCCGACAAATTTTCTAGGTCATCTTATATCAACATAAAAGGAAGTACTGAAGGAAATAATAAAGGGACCTTGTTGCCGATCGCTCGACCTAAACCACATGCTATTGCAGCATTGTCGATATCTCCAATAAACTGCTTAAGATCTATTCTGACCCTGAGAAAAGAAGAAAATGAATAATTTCCAAAAGAACGAAAGGTAATTAAAGCAAATAAACAAAAAGGAATGGCCCAAAAGAGATTACCATACAGCAATGAGTAATCCAGCCATCTGCCTCGAACCAACACGCACAAAAGAGTTACCCTTTAAAATCTGCCCAATAGCATCCAACCACCATTCACCATTTGGACTTCCCTCCAGCCCGACCTAAAGGTAGTGTGTATCATGTAAGGAATTCTGATTACAGATAGTAATAGATGCCAAATAAATTTTGGAAGTGCATACTATTGCAGAAAGTTCAACGGGAGGATGGATACTAATGTTAAACATGTAATAAACAAAACTTCCGCTTTGCAATGGCCTAGCAGCTATGAAGATTGAGCCATGAGGCTCATGCACAATCAAAATGAGTCTATGACTAACTACTAGTTGGCGAGCGGAACATATTCGATATTCCTCAATGTTTTTCATCTGGATCATATTTTTAAAATTTGAATCAGCCACCATATAAGATGATTGACAACAATAACAACTATATAATATTCTCTCTGATGCAAAATATCAGCCCATTTAGGATTATCATAAGTCAGATCTCTTTAACTTTGACCTAAATATTATACAGATCAATAACACAAGGTTAACGCTGCTAGATTATCATGAAAATTATGTTCACAATATCTAATTTCTGATGTGAAATGATATATATATATATATATATATATATTCGATTATTTGTTGATATTATTTGTCAAAGTGATAGGTTGAAGACATTGTCAATGTCCTAATGGATTATATTTTGGATCGGTAGGTGTAACTAAGTAACAAACAACAACAACAACAAAGCCTTTTTCTCAAGCACGTTGAGGTAGGCTAGATATGAAAGCCAAACTGGGTTTCATATCCATAGGAATGGCTGGTTCTCATGCTGGCTCGCCAAGCCTATCACAACCCTCCTCCTTTACCCGGGCTTGGGACCGGCTATACTTAGAAAGACATAGGCGGAGTTTAACTAAGTAACAAACAAAAAGCTAAAATTTACAATGTGCTATCTTTACCGTTTCTTTAGCTGCAGACATTGCAAGAAAACCAGCACCCATTTCCACTTCCTGCAATCCAATTACTACTATGCCAACCTCTGGTGTAGGTAGATTGAGCCAAACCCTCAGCGACTCCCAGGATGCTTTTTCCTGCCCAACATTCCAACAACCCACTAATATCTTCATATGTTCACATTTTTTGTATGATGGCTCTTTCTCAGCTAAATCTAAACGTAAAATGTTGTCAATAGGCCCTGGAGATGATAAGTTCCATCCACGGATTCCCCCATGACCAGCCAGTGTAAAGATATATGAACCCCCAATAGCCATACTCAAAATTGGACTACTATGTGCAATCCATCCTCCTAGCAAGTTGCCTTCAAGATCCAACAGGTGGATGCTGCCATCCATGTAACCCACCCATAATCTGGTCCCAAAGTTACAAATGCATTGGACAGAAGATGAATGATGCTGGAACTCTTGCAAACGGTTACCACTGCCATCCCATCGGGCAACAGAACCATTTGCAGATCCTGTCCAGATCATTCCATCAGTTGACATTGTGAATGCTTCTATTCTTTGGGTGTCATCTCCAAAGCCTGCTTTAACAGCAACTCTCCGGACTGCATCAGCTGCCCCCAACAAAGCATTCCGTGATCTCTGCAGAAAGCCAACAGGACTGCGAGCTTTCTCTTTCTTTAGAGCGGTGAACAGGTTTTGCTTTGTTTCGTAGCTATGCGGATCCTGACCAGACAAGATATTAAAACGAGTATCAACTTGACCATCAACATTTAACACTTTCAGGAGATCTTTAGTGCAAGAATCCCTGCATGAAAAAAATAATAAGAACATGACATGAACATAAAAATAGCTGGGCTAATGTCAATCAAAAGCAACAATAACAGATAAATGAATACATAGTGTACCAGAGTGCAAATGAGAGGTAACCAGCACTCCAGATTTTTGATCTAGAATTGTCAGACAATAGAAGTTTTACATCTACGGCAGGCAAGGGACAGGCCCCTCCATCACTGACCATGTCCCAAAGATCAATGGATGATCTTTCAACTAAAAAGGAGGTCTTACGCTTTTCATCTCTTTGTAAAACGAGTGCCTTCTCAATTGCTTCTCCATACCATACTTTGATTACTCCCCCTTCAGATCCAGACCATAAATCACCTACAAACACGAAAAAATCCATCAGCCTTGCATGAATGCATACATTAAGTTCATTTCCTTAAAATCCTGACCATAAATCCATGATATTTTCCCAAGAACAATATACGCACAAGACCAATCAAGCATAAAACCTAGAGTAATCGGTGGAATTAGAGCATTCCTACCCTGATTATATAATATATCTGAATCACGCAACATCTTTCACAACATTAATAGAAGTAGCAAGGGTAGAGGATGGAAAAAGGGAAGGGAAATAACACTGTTCAAGATTGCCTCAGTAGACATACTGTCATGTTTCGGGGCAATATTATTGTTATAAGTGGAATGTGGATGGCTCTGGCCCTGGTCTTCCATTATTAAGTGGTGCAATGGTGGTTATGGAGGTGCATGGCAAGGAGTGACACATAGGACAGGGCACAAGCATCGGACATCGAAACAAGAAAACAAGGCACAATTAGAGACTTCTTGCTTGCTTTTCTCCAGGCACCATATCTCTCCAGAAAGAATGGCCCTAACATAACACATCTCTTCAGAAGCAAAGGATCTTATCTAATCCCCAAATTCAAGGAAGCAATCTCTAACCAAAAACAAGCAAACTATTTAGGTTCCAACTGCAGAGATTGTGTCCTCAAAAGCAACCTGAGAATGCAGTCATAGCCCAAAAGTTGCAATGGTGGTCATGAGATTGCAGAGATAGCATCCTATAACTAAGCAACCTAAGGCTAAGAATGTGGCCACAACATAGAGATCAAGGCTGTATCTTGGATTTGGGCCAGTTAACGGGGCAGCAGCAATAGTGCAGCAGCCAGCCAAAAAACTGGCTAGAAGAGGGCAGTAGCAATGGCCATAGAGAATGATTTGCTGCATTGCTCAGACTGAATTTTAAATAACATGGTATCCCAATGCACTTATGGAATCGGTAGTGATTGGGACCATAAGCATGATTTTTCTAGAAACCATATACTTTTTCTAATTTTTGCAGTTAATGAGCTTACACTTGTGTTGATAGTTGGTAGACACTAGTAATTCCAACTCTCTTGTGTAGATGTGCTCCACAGAACCTTAGTACATACATCTAGCTTTGTGGCTAAAGAGAAGAAAAGTCATAAAGTAAAGCAAGCAAAACTTTCATCAACATAACGCCATAACGGTCAGCCATGTTCGTCACACTTATAAAATTAATGAACAAGGCATTGATGACCAGAATGTGAACAAGTGATGCAATGGCAGCAACTGCTTGTAAGCACAGACGAAAGAATAAGAGTGGTCTAGGGAAATGTGGAGTAAGGTAGGAAAATATATGGATGTGCATTCAACTTTATTAGCTCTACATCCAATAAGGAATAGTGTTAGCACTTGGGTTATTTTCTCAGAATAATATAGGGATATATTTTGAACCAGTAGAACTTATACTTCCTATTTTTCTTACTTCTTTTTTGAGTATGTCATTGTTATGATTTCTTCTTCGGGGTGAACGCAGAGGAGAGCACAGCAGTAGATGGGATTGAGAACTAGACCGGAGAGGATATCTGGGGAGGGGAATAGGGGTGTCGCCGCGGCTGGATGAATCTCCAGTCAGGGCGACCGAAGAAGAATCCGGATAAGGGATTTTTATTTCTTCGATACCTAGTACAACTATCCTGGCCGCCTTTATAGAACTTAGGCGCCGGTTTATTCCATAATTTGTTACTAAATCTAAACTAACCGAATCTTAACAGAATAGAAACTGAATATCCCTTTACCCTTTTATCTGGCTACCAGATTTTTAGCCACTTTTAGACTTCCTGCGCCTCTGATATTGCCTTCCATAGAATGCATCTATAACATTTCCCCCCTCCTCGACAAACAGCTTGTCCTCAAGCTGAATTGACGGATATTTGTCCTTGAAATCTGTCAGTGGCTCCCAAGATGTATTTTCTGCCTTTCTGCCAACCCATTGCACCAAAACTTCCCAGACTCCTCTATTTAGACGTGCTTTAAGTACTTTATCAGGAGTAGGTATGACCTTGCCATGTAAGGTGTCTGGCAACTTAACTGGTACTGTTGATGGCTCACCTTCAAATTTTTTTAGCAATGACACATGGAAAACATCATGAATTCTGGTCTTGGCTGGCAGCTGGAGGCGATTATGCCACCTGGCCAATGCTTTCAATAACTTTAAACGGTCCATAGAACCTTGGTCTTAATTTTGGGACTTCTTGTACAATTACTGATGCGTTTGTTTGTTGCAAATGCAACCAGACCCAATCTCCTACCTCAAACTTCACTGAGCGAGCCTTCTGATCATACTGTTCTTCATTGTATCTTGAGCCTGCAGCAGCCTCTGTCTAATTTCTACTAGAAATTCATCTCTATCACATAATTGTTGATCAACTGTAGCTGACCTTGCTGTTCCTGGCTCATATGATAGCAGAGTTGGAGGATCCCTTCCATAGACTACTCTGAATGGTGTAGTGTGAAGTGCAGACTGATACGAAGTATTGTAACAATACTCTGCCCATGGCAGCCACTGCAGCCATGAGTGTGGTCTATCACCAGCCAAACACCGAAGATACATAGTTATCACCCTATTTACCACTTTGGATTGGCCATCTGTCTGTGGTGGAATACTGAGCTCATGTTCAGTTTGACCCCTGCTTGCTGAAACAACTCCTTCCAAAAGTTGCTAGTGAACACCACATCTCGGTCAGATACAATGGAGCAAGGGAAACCATGTAATTTTATAATATTGTCAAAGAACGCACGAGCCACTGATGGTGCTGAATAAGGATGTCCCAATGGTATAAAATGTGCAAACTTAGAAAATCTGTCCACAACTGTAAGTATTACTGATTTACCACCCACATTTGGAAATCCTTCAATAAAGTCCATAGATATGTCACTCCAAACATCCGAAGGAACTGGTAGGGGTTGTAGCAGCGCTGCCGGATGTAGGTGCTCTGTTTTATTTTGTTTGCAAACTGAGCACCCTTTGACAAATTCTTAACACATCGTAGAGCCTGGGGACTATAAAAAGTACCTCTGAACCTATGTAAGGTTTTCGGAATCCCCTCATGGCCACTATGAGTTGATGATAGAAGTTTAGGCCACAATGCCGAATTTTCTGGTAAGAATACCTTCCCATTCAATAACAGCAGTCCACCAATTGTTGACCATCCAGCTGGTTTGTCTGCAGACGTAACCTTCTTCCATAATTCTGTTACTGTAGGATCCTCCTGTAATTTTTTTTAGCTCATCAAATATATGAAAAGTTGGACTGGACAGTGCAGTCAATATAGCTTCATCAGTGTCCCTTCGAGATAAAGCATCTGCAGCCCTATTCTACTTTCCAGGACGGTATTCAACCTTTAAGTCAAATCCAAATAGTTTACTAACCCATGTGTGTTGTGGTATAGTGGTAAGGCGCTGATCCAGCAGAAATTTGAGGCTATAGTGATCAGTACGCACTGTAAATTCTCTCCCCCATGAGTATGGCCTCCAGAACCTTACTGCCTTGACTAAACCAATTAATTCTCTCTCATAAGCGGTTAATTTAGCATGTTGTGGTGCTACTAGTCTGCTGAAAAATGCAATGGCTCCCTCTAACTGATGCAAAACCGCTCCAAACACTGATCCAGAGGCATCACAATCAACATAAAAGCGTTGTTTAAAATCTGGAAGGTGTAACACTGGAGTTGTTGTAAGAGCCTTCTTAAGTTGAGCAAATGCCTCATTTGCTTCCACTGACCAAGAAAAAGCATCTTTTTTTAATAATGCAGTCAATGGTTGTGCAATGGCACCATATCCTGCAATAAATTTGCGGTAATATCCTGCCAGCCCTAGGAATCCCCCGAGTGCTTTAATTGTCTTTGATTTGGGCCAAGCTTCTACTGCTGCCACTTTGGAGGGATCCATAGCCACACCCCCATGAGAGATGACATGCCCCAAATAAGTAACCGATTCTTGACCGAAAAAACACTTTGATTTCTTTAAGACAAAGTGGTTGTCCCTTAGGGCTTGGAATACTGCTTTGACATGTTGGAGATGTGCAGCCCAAGAAGAGCTAAAGATCAAAATGTCATCAAAGAAAATCAGAACAAACTTCCTTAGAAAGTGTTTCAGCACCACATTCACCAATGCTTGAAATGTAGAGGGAGCATTAGTAAGGCCAAATGGCATGACCAGGAACTCAAAATGACCATGATGAGTCCTAAATGTTATTTTTTTTATATCCAACTGATTCATACATACCTGATGATACCCACTTCGAAGATCATGCTTAGTAAAAAATTTAGCACCTTTGAGCTCATCCAATAATTCATCCACTATAGGAATTGGAATCTATCCTTAACAGCTTGCTCATTCAAAGCGCGGTAGTCTACGCAAAAGCGCCATGTTCCATCTGCCTTTCGGACCAGCAGTACCGGAGATGAAAATGCAAACGTGCTTGATCTGATAATACCCTGTTGTAGCATCTCTTCACACTGCCGTTCAATCTCATCTTTCAACAATTGAGGATACCGATAAGGCCGGAATGCAATAGGAGAAGAGTTTGGCCTTAAGTGAATCCGATGATCCTGGGAACGTTGAGGTGGTAATCCTTTTGGAGAAGCAAATAAATCATAATACTCCTGCAACAAATCAGTCATCAGCTCTTGTCCTGACAGAGCCTGTATAGCATTGTAGGGCTGACTCCAACACCTGACCATTTTATGGTCCTGCCTGCTCTCCAAAAGATCATTGTGAGTGCCTCAAAGTCCCACAAGATCGGTCCTAGGGTCTTCAACCACTTAACCCCTAACACTATATCCAGTCCTTGTAGTGGCAGTACAAAACAATCCACCCGGAATAATTCTCCCTCTATTTGCAATTCTGCATTTGTGCAAACTCCTGTGCTGGTCATCTGGTCCCCATTTGCCACTGTTACTAACAGCCCTTGACGTTTAGCTATCTTCAGATTTAATTCTGTTGTTGTTGCTTCATTAATAAATGTATGAGATGACCCAGAGTCGACCAAGGCTCGTAATGTATGATTTCCCATGCGAACTTTTAACTGCATAGTGTTAGGTATTCCAATTCCTGTGAGGGCATGCAAGGAAATCCCCAAATCTTCAGAAACTGTATCCACATCTTCTCCCTCTTCTAGTTCTAGCAGAAATATGTTCTTGCCACTACATTTGTGTTCTGGAGAATATTTTTCAGAGCAATTGTAACACTCTCCATTGGCCCTCTTCATAGCCATCTCCTCAGGTGATAACTTTCGAAAACGTGGCTTTGATACTGTTGTAGGACTTGGTCCAGTCGACCCCCTGCCTGAGGCAAGAGTTGAAGTGATTGCCTGTTTAGGGTTGTTGCGATAAATGATTTTATCAGTGCGCCACCGACCTCCCTCTTCATGTTTCATGCGTTGTTCAAAGGCTCGTGCAAGGCTCATTGTTGTTTGCAAGTTGGCCGGTGCTTGTATCTCCACATCTGTCCGTAATGGTTGCCCTAACCCGGCAGTGAACAGGTTGATTTGTTGCTGTATTATCAGATCATCACAGCGACAAAGAAGGGACAAGAATTGGTGTTGATACTCTTCCACCATTCCTGTCCTGTAGAGGTCTTTGAGTTCAGCCAAATCATTGGAACGTATTGGGGTCCAAAACGCAAATTTAAAAATTCTGCAAATCTTGCCCACGACAAAATACCATGATCTCTTTCCAAGGCATAATACCACTGTGTTGCATAACCCTCTAGATGCAAAGAGGTCAACCAAACTTTGTCTTCATTCATAGTTTTCATACACCGAAAATAAGACTCACATTTGGTCAGCCAAGTGAGAGGGTTTGATTCACCATCAAAGCTTGGAAAATTAATTTTAGGGACCCTAGAAAATTGTTTGCGCTCATCACCTTGAACTGACCTGTTGAAGGAATCCTCCTCAGGTCGCTTCTGGACTCTGGAAGCGCTCCCCTCCATAATTCCTTGGCCTTCTGTTCTTGCAATGCGGATGTCATGGGAGTCCAAGCGCGCGTTCATTGTTGCCATCTGAGCTAAGATCCTGTCCAGCTTCTGAGAGTCGGTGAGCACTTCAGGATCATCTTCCGCGCCAGCCATGGATACAGAGCGCTGACCTGTCTCTGATACCAAATTGTTATGATTTCTTCTTCGGGGTGAACGTAGAGGAGAGCACAGCAGTAGATGGGATTGAAAACTAGACCGGAGAGGATATCTAGGGAGGGGAATAGGGGTGTCGCCGCGGCTGGATGAATCTCCAGCCAGGGCAACCGAAGAAGAACCCGGGTAAGAGATTTTTATTTCTTCGATACCTAGTACAACTATCCTGGCCGCCTTTATAGAACTCAGGCGCCGGTTTATTCCATAATTTGTTACTAAATCTAAACTAACCGAATCTTAACAGAATGGAAATTGAATATCCCTTTACCCTTTTATCTGGCTACCAGATTTTTAGCCACTTTTAGACTTCCTGCGCCTCTGATATTACCTTCCATAGAATGCATCTATAATGTTAGTTTTAAGATGATAGTTCTGGTGATGAAAACAAAAGCTCATCCTAAAGTTGCAGCTAACATTATTCATGATTCTCCAACAGTCACGCGCAACAATTAAAGCTGCACTGTATCCAAATCGTGCAAAAGAAATACGAAATGGGGCCAAGGAGACTTACCATAGGGAGAGACGGCCAATGCGAACACCGGGCCACGGTGTGCCTCCCAGGCGAGGCAGTCCCCCGCCTCGGGGCCTGGAACCGCGTTCCAGCCCATGATCCGCCCGTCCACGTGGCCGCTCCACACGACGCCGCGGGCGGGGTCCGTCGCGAGGCAGAGCGCCGGTGCCGTCCTCCGCGACTCGCTGAACTGCGCGGCCGCATCGTCGCCCCACTGCTGCCGGGACGCCGGCGGCCGGAAGGCGTCGGCGAGGTCCCACGCCCTGACGCCGGCCTCCCCCGCGGCCCAAAGGCCCGGAGGTCCCGCGCCGTCGCCGTAGCAGGCGAGAGCGCGGAGGGCGGCACCGGTCTGCGACTCCCTGGGCGGGCGCGGGCGCAGCTCGAGCGGGGGCGGGCGGTCGGCGCGCACCGCGGCGCGCGCGGGCGGGCGGTGCGCGGGCAAGGCGGGAGCGGCAGTGAACTCCGGGAGAGAGCCCGAGTGGTGGGGCCCCGGGGGCGGTGGCCATACGTCGGCGGAGGCGGACGGGAAGACGGGCAGGGAGTGGCTGGGGTGGAGGTGCGGCTGCTCCTGCGGCAGCCTTGCTGCTGCTGCCGGTGGCGCGCGGGGCCGCGGGTCGGAGAAGGAGGCGGAAGGTTTGGGGGCGGGGGTGGAGGCGGGCGGGAGGGAAGCGGACCGGAGCGGGGTTGGGGCAGCAGGGGGCGGGGAGGTGGAGGGAATCGGGGCGGGAGGGGATGCGATGGAGGCGGAGAGGAAGAAGTCGTCGGGGAGGTCGTCCCACGGCGAGGCGGCGGCGAAGGGGTTCGTGGTGTCGCCGGGATCCGCCATTGGGGAGATCGAGCAGTGATGTGAAGGTCGGAGCGGAGGCCGTTGGGGAGTGGGCCGGCCGTTAGTCGGCGAAACATGCGGAGCCGCTTGCGTAGCTGTGCGTGTGTGCCGTTCACCCACCAGTCCACGAGAAAGGCAGAAAGCCCACGACTCCGGCCGGATGTCGTTCATGACGGGCTTCGACTCCAGTGTCGTTCGTGGCAACATCGCATATAAAACAACTTGTATTACAAATTACTGATTTTATGATTTTGAAAATGCAGCTGGTAGGTGTATAGTTTTACAAATCATAATGCTAATTTTCAGAACATATAAAATTAACCTTTTTTAATTTACATCTCGAGTCATCAGATCTATTTTAAGATTTATACGCTTGTTGTCAGTTGTTCTTTTTTAATTATGTATTTGCTATAAAAAATTATTGATGTATTGATTATAGAAAAAATTATAAATTGTACTCCTGCCATCTAGTCTGCCCTGTTGGCCATAGCTTTCGGTCGCCACGGCCCACGGGTCACGGGAGCTAGATTCAGCAACAAACTGAAGAGATGGACAGCTCAGTCCTACAACAAACGACAGTGAAATGGATCCGCCAAGAGATCGGTAATCAAACAACAGTGGCATCTCCATCCATCTAAAAGAATAGTAGTCGGGGTCTATATCTGTGAACACCCCTACCTGATATCAACTGATAGTGACTAGAAGAGTAATTGGGGTCGGTATCTGTGAACACCCCCAACTGATAACAACTGGTAGGGACCACTTATATCAGCACAGAGATTTCGGTAACGTACAAGCTGATTTTGCCAAAATTCTCTTTTTCGCATAAGAATATTGCACGTGAAGCTTTAGTTTGTGTCGAGCCGCAACTCGCCTCTGGCAGCTGGAGCATGAAAAATACGTAGAATCCGTGAGGGAGAAGGTTAATTTCCAGCAGAAAAATTAAAGTTTCCGAGTTATGGTTCAACCCACTGCTTTGTTGTAAGATTTTAAGCAAACAAAAATGCAGGATGAGAAAAGAAAGAGAAAAAACAAACACGATCACGTGTTGAAGAACGGGCACCAGAAGCAATGATATTGCACATACATATGTTTAGTACTATATGTCTAATATAGGAGCATTCTCGATCTGCCTACTGGTAACTAGTATCTGTAAACGTAAGGATGAAAAAGAACAAATGAAATTATAGTATGGTATTAGTATATGACCGCAATACCCCTCCATCTCGTGCAAGTGGTTCTTGTAGTATGATTGTTAGGAGTTTATCCTTATCATAGAAAGCCCACGGTCTGTAGTTTTCATTCATAGCCACCACATTCCTCATGCAGAACTGCACTGCAAGGCACCTTCCAAGCAGCTCCAGCCTCATAAAGCGGATGATTTTCCAGAATTGTGCCGCAAGAGGTCCATGAAAGTCACAACACAGCATTCTGCAGCTTTATCATGAGCTCAAACCTGCAAAAGCTTTGAAGAGAATTCCTTGACGGCATCTCTTATCCGTAATCCACTTCCCCAGTATGATGCAAGGGTCAAGCCGAATATGGCCATGATGACAACAGAACATGCTGCAGGAACTGCTTGACTGATTCCGAGAAATTGTGTAGCGAGAAGTCCAGCAAGGGTGGAGCTTTGCATTCCAGTACAAACTGAAATTGTCCTGCAAACAGGCTCTTCTTGCCTGCAGGTCATCAGTGCAAACAAATTAACAAATGGGCGCCAATGCATTCAGGAATAAGCAAAAGTGCAATATTGGTTTTTGGAATAAAAGTGGGGTATCTGGATATATGAATTACCTCCATTGTGGCAACTTGGAAATCCAGTAACCCGCAATGAATGAGACAATATGGAAAGCCACTATTGGGAGAAGTAAAAAGAATCCTTCTGAAGACAGGATCTTGCTCCTGTTGATAGCAAGAGGGCTGCCAATGCATAGGGATGTACACACCATAGCAACAAACGGCATTACTGGTTGTATAGCATTCACCAATCCCTTTGCATATGTATTTAGGAGAAGGCCTAGTGTCACAGGAACAAGAACTACCTGTAAACCAGAATAAATTGATATGTTACATGGGTACATGAATAATTTGTAGCACAACACGTACTACTTGATCACCGATTAATTCATTACCTGCAGAATAGATTTCGCCATAGCAATTCCATCAACCGGAACAACTGAACCAATCAACAATCCAGTGAGGACAGGTGTGACAACCACTGAAGATATTGTTGAGCTGCTGGTCAACAAAATGCTCAACGCCACATCCCCCTTGCTCAAGAAGCTTGCATAGCTCGACAATTGAGCACCCGAAACACAGCACATAAGAATGAAACCAGCAAAGAAGGGCGATGGCACCCTGAATGCCCTTGCGATCAGCACGCCCAACAGAGGCTTGAGCACGTATTGTGCAGCGTACCCCATCGACAGTGGAACAGGCCTGGACGTTGCCAGACACAAAGAACCAAATATTACAGCATTGAGCGGCTAAAGCCATGAAATTTTCCGGCTCAATGTTTAAAAAAGGAACCTCTTGAAGGCGAGAGCGAAGTCGTCGATGGACAGCTTGATGCCAATGGACAGCATGATGCCGCCCAGCGCAGGAGCGTAGTAATCCTTGGAGACCCTGCCAGATGATCGTAAATTAATAAGTCGCTATGTGTTAGTGGTCCAAGACTTGTAATCCAAGAACCTTTTTGATGCACCCAGGTGACGTACCAGGAGAAGGTGGCGGGGTTTCCGAGCGCTGCGACGGCGGTGGCAGCGACGACGAGCGGGAGCAGCGCGGAGAACGCCTGAGAGGGGTCCCCTGCCGCGGTGGCCGGCGCCGCTGTTTCGGTGCGGAAGGAGAGCAGCCATGCGTTTCCCTCGCGGCGAGGCCATCCGACGCGTCCGAGGTGGGGAAGCGACGGCGCGGAGCAGAAGGTGGTGGGCGCCACCCGCCGCGGCCGCCGCCAGAGCAGCCTGCGGGGCGGCGGCGGGGAGACGCAGGGGCTGGCGTGGGGATGGTTAAGGGATGCGGCGGCACCCAAGACGCTGTGAGAAGAGAAGCAGGAGGAGCAGGCGGCGTTGGCGTTGGCGGCGGCCATGGCCGCGACGGCGAGGTGGAGGTGGTCGGAGTGGAAAGAATGGAGGGTGGGCGGGTTGGGGAGGCTTGGAATTGGAAGGGATAAAATGGAGGCGCCGCGTTAAAACGGAGAAGATTAAATCACTAAACACGTGTTTCTCGGTTAAAATCAGTTTTATTTGATTTATTAATCCTATTTTCAGCTGATTCATATTTTTGTCATTTTTTCAGTTTAGTTTGCATTTTCTTTTAGTCGGCCAGGTGTAAACGTTGGGCGTCCAAGGTGGAGAGCAGAGAAGGTTCGGGGCATGTGCTCTTCTTTGGAACTGTATTGCTTAACGGGGGCGACACCATTCGTTGGTAAAAAAAATGAATTTTTAGGTTCGTTTTGGTAGAGCTATTTTTTAGGAGTGATTTTTTTATTGGTAAGATAACTAAATTTGTGATTAGATGAAACAATTTGGTGTTCGATGGCACTTGTGGGTAAATAGATAGCAAGTATAAAGAGAGGTTTGTATTTGGTTCGTTGAGAAGCTGTTTTGAGGCTAGAGAAGCAGATTTTTTTTTATTCACAGTTCCTTCAAAAACAAAAAATTGATTCACCTGATTTCACCGTGAATTAGATACACAAATCACCCGTTTAGCAGAGCTCCTCTGATTCTCATCAGGAGCTGAGAGCGCTGCAAAAGGGACCTTAGATTGCAAACTTATCAGCTAATATCATAATTATTTGTATGACATACAGTATCCACATGTGATTAATTTTTATTTTTGTGAAACATATTCAAGTGAGAACTTGCCTGGAGTTAAATGGTGCAACTGAAATTCAAATCTGATTTACGGTTTTTTAAATATTCCATTTAAAGTTTGTTAACCAAATAATCTTGAACCGCGTGTAAGCTGCCAACTCGTTGCTTCGCCTGTTGGCAGCGACCCCAAAACGCGGACAAAAATTTTGCTCGCCGGTGCGAGAGAGAGGAGGCATCGTCAACACAGAGCTCACTGGGTTATAGTCTCACCTCTATACAATTTCTGTCGCCCAAAAAACAAGATGTATAACAAACCCCCTTATCCTACCGCTGTTTCCAGAATCCTGAACTCTACAGGGGTAAGCAACATGTTGTATGTACAGCCATCAGCCTATGAAACTGGCGCCCTGAGGCTGCCCGTCATAGCTGAGCAGCGCAAACTTGGCATGCACCCCGATCTTCCCTCCCTCCTTGACAAGCTTTGCAGCGATCAACAACCAGTGACCAGGCACATCATGCGGCCCCTTCACCACCTCTGACATGTCCACGAACTTCAGAAGCTTCCTCGACCGGAGTGGGACGGGCGGTCCGTCAGGGTAAACGCCCGAGTTCAGCTGTGCTGGCTCGTGCCTCAGGGCAGGCTGGGCATCGCGCTGCATGAAGGGAGAGCTCAGAGTTGTGCTTATTGCTGTCAGGAAACTGCCCTTTTGGGATGACGCCGGAGCTCTTGTCCACTCGGTGCTCTGTATAGTGCAGTTAGGGATGTGAGTGTAGAGGAGGCGCAGATGGAGAACCTTCTTTGACCAGGTCCCCTTTGTGATGAGCTGAGCACCGGTGACAATGAAAACTCCACCGGGAGCTCTCTTATGCCACTCTGGATTGTACTTGACAACGGAGGTGCAAACGCAGGAGTAGTTCTTCCACTGGATGGCCTCAATGTAACCTGGGTTGGTGTCTTCTGACTCGCGCCATTCTGACATTGAAGATGCCATGGAGTCTCCGAGCATGCTTGGAATACTAGAGAGGTGCTGCACATGGATGGCCAACCGGTTGCACTTCCTACCCTCCAGATATAGACGTAGGCCAACCACAGGTTTCTGAGAACTAGATACCTGGAAACAGAAGGAAAAAAACATGTAAATTAAAACCATAAATAAAAGGTGAAAAGTACATCTTATGTCTTTAAACTTTTAAAATGTAGATTAACATTTTCTGTACCTGAGAAGTGCTAACATGGAGCTTGGGGCCGAGAAATCTAAACTGCATTGAAGGATATGAACCTTTTTTCATTTGTGGCCCAAGGACAAGCTCATTGAACATAGGTGCCCATTGTAGAGGCACTTGAAACTCCAAGAAATATTGCAAGTCGAGAAGATCAGGTTTATCTGGAAAACAAACCTCATAAGAATTTACTCAGCGAAATAGCACTTTAATCCACTTCACAGTAGACTTTGCACCAATAATGGTAACAAAGTTACAAGAAAAAGACTTACAGCGAAGGTATAGATTGATGGCATGGCTCAGGTAACCACTACCAGGAATACCAGTAAGAAGAGAGGTAATTGGGACAAATTTAAACATAATAGCATCAGGATTCTTGGGAACTGTTTGTAGCCATTTGGAGTGGCTAGGAATGTATACATCTCCTCCCCTTTTCGAACACGTAACTGTCAGGCCCTGTAGCAAAAGCAGTTATGTAACCGATATCTGGATACACAGAGGCAGCAAATTGGTAGGGGTATGAAATATACTTACATCCTTGGTTGATGTTTCGGAGTAGCTAGAAAGATGCAGGTTATTGGTCTGCTGCACTATTCTGACAAAAACATCAGGCACCTATATTGAAATAAATTGGATTAGCTAATTTTTGTTCTAAAATAAATGAGAACTCAGAATGAAGGTGGGAACATTCATGCCTTGCTCTTGCCATCCTTTGTCTTGCGATGTATTGGGGAGTGGTTCTTCCCATCAGAAAATAAGAAATCACCAAGATCCTCCAGATGCAGCTTTAGATCAGCGGTTGAAATGGTTGATGAATGACTTTGTTTAACACATATGACATCCTGACCTCCGATTGCCATTTCCACAATTATATGTGTCCCAAAAGTTTTGATAAACCTGACATTTACAAGATATAGCAGATGTTGTTCCCTTTTCTGAAACAGTTGTTTCAAATATTTATTTATGTGGTTCAGAAAAATAATTGCAGATGGTTTATCAGGGTAACTGTTAGAGAAAATAGAAAGCACACTGCACACACAAAAAGAACATCTTTAGGTTATAGTTCCTTCATGGGCAGCTTATTTTCAGGGCAGCTTATTGGATCCACATGTGGTGATTGTTGTATAGAGTGGAAGAAGTGGGAGCAAGTTTGAAAAATGGCTATCACCTTTTGCAGACAGTGATTGTTAGAGTTAATCTTGTTTCTGGAATATTAGTCAGTTTAGAGTAGGAGTCCTAGTCAGGTATGGCTGAGGAGTTCTCACCGTATTGGTCCAGATTTCTAGTTTAGAAAAGAAATAACGAATCGAGGGAGATAAATAATTGCTGCAGTTTTGGAGTAGGTTTAAAGAGTCCTAGTAGATCATGAATAAAAAGTCCTAGTAGGACTACACATGTACCCCTATATAATAAAAAGAGTAGAGGGATAGCTGGACAGTAAGAACCATCGTCGGAATTCCTAACAGTGATCATGAGTCTTCGCTAAATCTGGTTGAGAGTTTAGGAATTGAATTGAAATATAGCTTTTGATTTTATTTGGTGGCTTAGTCTATTATCATTGTTTGAACTGTCTTTTATTTGAGATGTAAGCCTAAGTGCTGTTTTGATGTATTGAACGGATGTGTACATCCTCACAAGGACCTAGAGGTTGGAAGCTCGTTTCCCTTATCTAAAAAAATGGTCAATGTGTCTTACCAGGATAATGCAACAGGATCCCACTTGGACGGAACAGCCTTTTTTACTTCATCTCGTAGAAGAAATGGAGAAGCTTTAAGACGCAAGTTGTACAACGAGATGAAATATCCATCAAATGCCAGATGCTTTGTCTCTTTGGCATCAGTCAACCAAGCTCCACTTAAATCAAAAAGAGCATTAAAATAGCCTGAAGGGACTTTCCCTTGGACTGAAGATTTCTGATTGAGTAATTCTGACATCTGATTTAAAAATTCAAAATGTAGTCACATATAGTATAATAATTTGCATATAGAGTACAACAACTGCAGTCATCGTGGAATATAAATAAAATAGCATGTGGCATTTATTATGATTATCTTTGTCAATGCGATGGGATCTCAATACAAAAAAATGCAGGAGTAAATATGAATATACAAGTCTAAACTCCGGACAATAAAAGGAACGAATTTTCCATTTTAGCGCCCTAAATTTGTAACTGTCTTTGGAAGGTAGAAAATAAAAACAAAACCAAATACAAGCTGGAGTCAGAGAAAAAAAGGACGGTAGTTTCCTCAAAAACGAAAAAGCGGAAAATAGATATTAAAGCGTGAAGCAGAAATATGATACCCTTGGTCTTGAAGGGGATGATCCTAGTCTACCTGTGAATCGTACTTAAATCAGCCATCCACTAAAGTTGCTGTTCACCTTGAAAAGCGGGAAGGTTCTACACATCCAAGAGGTGCACATGGTCCAATGAAATGTGGTGGCCGTGCAACTGAAATATACGTCATAACTAGTTTTCCTGAAAGCACCTTCAAAAGTTTCCATCGCAGGGACTATCCTTTCTTGTGCCACGAGGCCTCACACAGTTCCATAACTTGCCAAACTTCAGTGAGCAAAAACTGAAGTACCAACTATTCTTCTGTGCTAAGAACAGTAAAAATAGAAGATTTCTTATATTTGCATTTCAGCCGAGAATATTACTCCCACTGTCCCATTATATTAGCATTCGGAGGCAGAAATAAGGATGGAGGTAAAAGACCATTTTGCCCTCGTTAAGGAGCCACATCCCATCGTGTCGGCCAGCACCCCGCAGGGCTTCGACCCGCGGAGACGGCAGAGCGGCCACGGTTCCGACGGACGGCACATGGAGGACGGGCCTGTCGTCGCCATCGGTCGAGGCCGTGGGCGGACGGACTCGCCAGCCTCATCGCGCGATGACGCGAGCGAGGGCAGCCGACAGTGCATTGTCACGCGAGGCGGAGGGAGGACGGCCCGACCGGTGGCGCCGTTCGAGGCGGAGGGAGGAAGGGCCTGCCAACGGCGCGTGCCCGTCCATGGATCCGCGCGCGATCTCACCCGCGTGTGGAGACCGGGGCGAGGTACACCGTCCGCGCTGATTTCCGCTCGAGGTCGCCGGCGCCTTAGGTGAAGAGGCCGGCTTGAGCCCAGACCCGGATGAGAGCTTGGTCGGAGGGGGAGGCGCCGAATCTGGAGGAGGGGATTTCGGCCTGGATGCGTCCTCTCGCCCGATTTGAAAAGCGGGACGGTCCGGGGTTTGGAGGGGAAGGCATCCGATTTGGGAGGAATGGAAGAGAGGAAGATGCATGGGGGAGGAACAGATGGCGAGTCCCAGGAATCAACTCACACGAGTGTTTATATTGTAGAACGAATTTCGAACCCTAAAAACACTAATATAATGCAAAATGGGACGGAGGAAGCACCAACACATAACTGGCGCACGATCCTACAGGCTGAAGAACACGGATCAGGCTGTAGTTGTACAGTAGTCTTGAAGCCCGAGCAGGACCTAATCACATCAGAATGATCAACGCGCACGAAATCGTAGAACGATCTAATTGCTGCCAGAGGACCCAGCAGTAGGGCAACATCATCTCCCGTCCCGCCGATGCAGGTGGCCAAACTCCGGTGGGCTGTCGGCATCGGGCACGCGACAGGACGGGTGCCAGGACGCTGCACATTCTCGAGCGTTTATGGCTGGATGCGAGTACTCGTAATTGAACTTTGAACACGAGGAATTTCAAAAAAAAAATGGTAAATCATTGGGGGGCAACAGCGAAGAACAACGAAGACGCTTGCGAGGCGAGCCCCGATCTCACCAGTCCGGCAGAGCCCGAGCTGCTAGACAAGTGAGTTCGCACGACCTTCAGTCCAGAAGTTGCCCACCACCACGGCGCTCGCAGTCTCCCGGACGCGACAAAGTCAAGAGGAAGCTCGAGAACAAACGCGTGAGCCCAGCCCCGATCCCCGAAATCCCCCAGCAATCACGCGCGGGAGCACGAGACTGTCGGCGCGGATCAGGGTAGAGCAGAGCAGAGCATAGCAGGGATACCTGGTTGAACTCGAGCACGTCGGAGAGGAAGCGGATGCGGTCGCCCTTGTCGACGACGACGTCGAGGGGCACCCCGCGGAGCGTGGCCCCGCCGCCGCCGGGGAGCGGAACGTCCCTGCGGGCCCCGTCGTCGAGGTCCACCAGCCTCCGGGCCGCCGCCTTGGCGAACCGCAGCCGGAAGTCCGACGTGAGGTCGAAGCCGGCGCCCAGGGCGCGCACCACCTCATCCGCGACCTCCATCGCGGCTAGCGCACCAACCGCCGCCTCCTCCGAGAAGGCAAGGACCACCCTCTACTCTACGGACGGCGAAGCAGCCAACCACCGCACAAGCGCATACCTACCTTGCAGGGAGGAGAAGAGAGGACAAGGAGAAGTAGGAGGAAGGTTTGACTATGGAAGGTTCAGGTCGGGTCGTCGGAGGAGCAGAGGTTTGATGGGAGTGCTACACGCCTGTGGGTGGGGCCCGCAAGGGGGAGCGGGAAGACGGACGGAACGGAACGGAAGGCGAGCGGATTGGGGAGGGAAATAAAACCGGACCTCGAATCGGTGATCTGCCGTCCGTCCGTCCTTCCGTCAGATCAGAGGGTTTTCCTGGCACGACAAGAAGGATGGTTGGGCTGGCGTTTAGGATACGGCGTGTGTGTTTTACTTGTTGATGAAACCACGACTTAAACGTGGTGGTGTAGATTTAAGTGACATAAAAGTGTGTGAAACTAAAATTAAATGCTGAAGTAGATTTTTGTAGATTGTTTTTGTCATTTTGGTTAGTGTGGTCGACCGTCACACACGTAACATTAGAGTCGTTGAAGCACGATAGAGCATGTTCGTCACGAAAGCGGTGTGGTGACAGCTGTAGCCGATAAATTCTAGCCATAGTGACATCAAGTTCCATTACTCGAGAGAACGCTCGTCACTAGAGCAGGGCGCAGTCCAATCTTTCTCTTTTCTAGAGAGTTCGAATGTGGGGTCCTCATATGGTGTTTCGGTCATGTGGAAGTGGAAGCATTGCTAGTAGTGGCTCTATTTTTTCCTCTTAAGAACAAAAACTAGGTGATTGATATTAAAAATAAATTAAGTGCTAGACAACACATTGATCATGTAGAAGTGGAATGTCACCGTAAAACAATAAAATATATAGATATAGTGGCAAAATACACTCACTCCGTTCAATTTTATTTAACACCGGTTAAGTTATTTTTAAACTAATCTATGTCAAATAGAGAAACAGAGGAAGTACTAATAAAAACACGTCTCCTCCATGACCACGCATACGCATTGATATTGAGCCCATGTTTTTCTCTTGGTAATCACTAAAAACAATAAACGACTGCGAGGTAGCTTGTTCGTAGCTGCCGATCCAAATCAACGCGTCAGCTTCCGTTGGAGCTTCTCTCGTCAACATGTGTTTTGATGGACAAACACATCGAGACCGCGTCTGTCCGGCGCGTGCTTCTCTTTTCTAGGGCCACAAGTTTGCTCGCCCCATGAGCATGGCATGGCTGGTGTGGTGCAGAGGAAAACGCAGAGCAGAACACCCTGATAGATCCCGTGTCCGGAGCATTTCATGGCAGGTGGGAGAAGGAAACGCAGAGCAGAGCAGAGCAGCGAGCAGAAGTGGTCGGGTCAGTCGAAGCCGGCGTAGGCGTGCTGGGATGGGGCCTACTGACCGCCGTGGCGCGCGCTTTGCTTCTGCTACGTCAACAGGCTTTCTCCTGATTCACGTCGTCGTCGTTGCCCGGTTTGGATCCATTCAGTTTTAAGAAACCAAAAGGCTAGGGGCCGGGGGGTCTCTTAAAAGCTGCTAAAAAGTGGGTTGTTTGGGTCCACTTAAATCTTAAAAGCTGGTTTCTTAAAAACTGAGTGGATCCAAACAGGGCCTTAGATGGATGGATGGATGGTTGGTGTACATATTCTTTTTTTTTTGTCAACACATGCTTCTGAAGATTAACACGGGTAGACTTGTCAAGTCTAGAGGATAAAAAAAACTAAGCTGTATGATTTATATGGACAACTATTTCTGAACCTACTTAGTTAATCCAGGACGTGCAACCCATGATCACATTAAGGTGCATGAAGACACTCTTTTTTTTCCACCAGATGCGATAAAAACGCTTAATCCATATAGTCATTCCGTTTTGAATTATTTGACGCTGGTTAGTTTAACTTGAAATGAAGGGGTAAGCAACGGGTGTAGATAATTGTCAACATATAAACATAGGCCCGGTTTTGATATTGTGTCCGGTTAGGCCCTTTTGTTTATTTGAAGATTCGCATCGATGTGGTGTTTGTGACGACTTTAGAAAATACTAGTACTGGTCCAAGTTTGAAATGCGTACGTGTCATTGTCGAGCCAGATAACCTATTATTCTTTGGCTCCGAGGTTTTCCTATTCTGGAGCCAAATACGCATCATGCCGGCCACCTCTGGTTCTGATGCCAGCGTGCACTCCGCCTCATGCGCAAAGCCGCGGCAGGTCCACAGTTGACGAGCGCGCGTCGACAGACGAGGTTGCCCGCGACCTTCGTTACTCTCGAGGCCAAGCCAACTGACCCCGCGGCGGCTTCGAGCTCCGACAGCGGCCTCCTCTCACTCGGCCGCCTCAACGCGGCACCAGCATCAAGCCACATGCCTCCCTCACGTTCTGCGTGCGTCTGTGGCGGCCTGCCGGTATCCATGCATGTAGGCAGTCTCTCTCCAGGTGATGAGTCTAAATTACACATAAACTACTTTGGTCGTCAGCTACTTCTATACCTCGCAATTAACCCGTCCAGGTCGTGCACACCATGTTCTGATTAATTTACAATATATGAAGATCGATGTGTATTCCGTCTAACAAACCGTCATGTGATACTGAGGTTACATGTGCATAACAAAGCTCTGAGATGGTGTCGGGTCAATGGATTATTCTTGGTTTCGGCAGAATTTTCACCACAATTGGATGGATAATTCAATTCGTTAAAGGGCAATCGAACAGCTAGTCCCATGTAAATGCGGATTGTACAACGGTTTTTTTATTTACATAATACATATTCCTCAACATCAACAGGTAGCAAAAGAAGGGTGTATTTGCTAACTTTAGACTGGGTAACACATTTAAGTTTTAACACATTTAAATTATTGGTCGTACGTGATCACTGTAGCACATAAAGTCATATTTTTCACTTTGAAGACTCGGTGGATGTGCACTGCCCCAGTACTCCTTCCTTGAAAGACATACGACACGGTTGTTGGACTTCCAGGGACAGACAGTAGTCGTGTGAACGCTCGGAAGATGCTCCGGTCAAGCAGAGCGACAGAAACTGTCCCGAAGTGACCAAACTTCAGCTAGTGATTAGCTCCACAGAACGTTTACTGAAAAAAACGAGAGGATGGCAATTCATACCAGAAGCTTGACGCACAATGTCATCCGTTGCAATCGTTGACTACAGGAATCCGTTAACAGTGCGCGTGAAGGAGCCGATCGACGACATGATCGAATGGAGTTAAGAGTTACTCCCTCTGTTTTCAAATAAATGACGTTTAGGATAACTAATTTAGTTTAATTTAAACTAATTTTTTGTTCTAATTATCATTTATTTCAGAACAAAGGAGGTATTGTATTAGCTCACGATTATACAAAATTTGCAACGTTCCCATGCATGTGATTATTCAGGCAAGAACCGGTTGAACGTGTGCATTCGGCAGCTAGCTGTGATCAGGTGCCTGCGATGGAGTGGCCCTTGGCTGGACTTGAGCATTCAGGCGCTTCATTTTCATTCATTCCCCGGAGATGAGGCAGGCAGCTGGCAACCGGGACAGCGACTCTCCTAATCAACCCGTTGACCACCCAGGTCGCCGTGCAGACTCGATTACGAGTTACGACGACGTGACATGCAGTCTCTCTCTCTCTCTCTCTCTCTAAGAGTTTGGTTGATGATGGTTACTGCCACTATATAAAAGGTTCGCTGAAGCTTTAAGGCTATACTTGAACCTGCCTAGTACGTACAAAGAGGATAACTTTTTTTCTTCTTCTTGCAGGTGTATCCTGTCGCCGGTGTTCCCATCCATCCATCCATCGGCCAGCTCCCTGGGCCAGACAGCTACGTGCCGTCTGCCGTGCGTTTCGTCAGGTGTCCCAAGTCGATCGCCGGCGAGCGGCGGCGCGCCGTTCGCAGTTGCATCCGGGCGCCGGCGGGTAGGGGTAAGGGTAGCAGCCCTCCGAGTGCGATTGGGAGGCTTCGTGTTAGTTTGACACGGAAGACGAGTCACGCGCTGGCTGCCGTTTGTCAAGCGACACGCGGCTGCCGGGAAGCTGCGTGCGAATACGAGACGCAACCAAATTTCAGATCTTTCCATATTTCACGACACATCAAGAGAGATTTCTTAACCAATCACTTTTTTTTTCGTTTTGCCTTTTTTTCAAATAAATGAACAGAGACATCACCTCTTGTCTGAAAAAAACCCAAAAAACATATATCACTGCGCTGTCTAGTAACAAACAACCAAGCCATATACACCCAACAACTTGGTGTCCCACGACCAAGAAGGTTCTCCAAGAAACGCTCCTGCAAACTCGCCCCCCCCCAAAGAAACCGGCGTCCCTACAGTACACCACGACGAAGTGGCCTCCACAGCACGACAAACTTTCCGGTGCCACGCTTTCCCAAACAAGACCCCAACCACAACGGGGGGGCACTAGGAACACGACTGCCGGTGACAGATTATCCAAGATGCGGGCCTATTAATCTTCGGCTTCTCTCGCGAGGGTACAATTTTGCGAGCCCGAAAATTGTCCGACCACCAAAGGTTGGCTAAGGCTGCAAAACCGACTTCCTTCCATGGGTGTATCATAGGGGAAATTCACCAGCTACGAATTCTATACCGGCAAAATTACACAAGCAAAGGCAGCCACCGATGATACAATCAAAGGCAAGATTGTCACTGTGCATTCGCCTTCTCTGCTCTTTCCTTCTCGATTTCGACTTTCCTTTCATCAGCGTGTGGAGCTATGCCACTAGCAAGAGCCTGGTAGCGGAAATCCAAAGTCCGCATAAGGCTCTGGAACCTGGCAGGATCAGATGCTTGCAGACCTGTGGCAACCGGCAGGCAACTCATGAGGCACTTTGAAGAGATGTTTTTGACAGAGGACAGATGTTTAACAAAAGAGTAACTGAGTAAGGTTTACCTTGGCAAGTTTCAACAAAGAAAATGAATGGATCCACCTCATCAATTGGCGATGTTAGCTCCTCATCATCACTGAAGTCATCATCCGAGTCGTCATCCTCATCAGCTGGCTGGAAGCCTCTGGCCTGCGTAAAAAAATATTGAAAAGTTGAGCCACAGGTTGAATATCATTGAGTACTAGCACGAGGCTTTTTTGTATGGGCCACTTTTCCCCTATAATACAATGACATGCATCTCTCCTGGGTGTTAAATAAAAAATATTGTTGAGAAATTATATCTATTGTTCCAGAAAGCTACGATGAATGATTTTTAAAACCAAGGTAAAACATGGTATACTGGCATTTAGTAGTCTATAAGATGGCCCAAAACACACCTCTGCTGCCAATTTCTTGAGATGGAGGCTGCTTGCTTCATCCCCATCTTCATCATCAAGACCCATCTCCTTGTCGGAGTCAACTTCATCGTCATCTTCTTCATCAGCATCAAGATCATCCATATCATCGCTAGCCTCCTCACTTTCCTTCTTTGATTCTGTATATCGACCAGAGGGAGAAAAGGTACCATTAAAATTCACAAGATTTCACTGGAAAAAAAACTAAAGAAATAATCTAAGCAGAACCCAGAACCAAATTAATACAACATGCAAGATTAACAAATGAAGTACAAGGAGTTCCAATCAGACTTTTTTTATGTGTGCACTTTGGGTCAGATTTAAGGCCCACGTGAGGTTGCTCAATAGCACCATTTTCTGGAAAACAGAAACCCACCAAAACAAACGAAATGCAATAACTATGGAAACTCCACCTGCAACTTGGTCTTTGTAAGCGACAAGAAGCTCAAGTGTTGCTTTGAAAATCCTATCTAAAGCATCTGCTGGAATCTTATCTGCTGGAAGCCCAATAAGTGAGGTCAATCCCAAGCAGCAAACTTTCTTGTCATGCTCTCTGTAAATAAAGCAATACATAAATCTTCCTTCAAGATAGGTAATAAGGACAACAAAATAAATCCATAAAATATAGACACACATACCGCTTGAAATTGGCACGTGCACCACTCTTTTTTATTTGTTGTAGCATAGCAAACCAGTGGTTAAAAATTTCTGCTGCGACCCCAAGCTTATTTAAAGTTTCAAGAGTCAGCAAAGGATTGTAGTAGAGCGCATTAGCAATCTGCATGTGCCACATGACAATTATTAGATATAAGCACAGAATACAACACATAAAGGTCAGAGCATGGTGAGTACTTGAATCATATGATTGCTAAAAATGTTCTTATGATCCTTCTTTTTCGATAGCTAGTTTGCACTGAAATTACTCTTGACACTTTTAATTTCATATTTTGCTGCTAGCTAAAAAATTCAATATAGTAAGATGTGTGGGAAGGCTGCCTAGAAATTCCCTTCCCCAGACCCCACAATGTGTGGGAGCTTTCAGCACTGGGTATGCCCTTTAGTAAGATGTAATTAACATCTCATTCTGTGTGATGGAGTCCTTGGTTCTTAAGTCAATTGGAAATTTGAAGAGCCGCATTGTGTATTAATCAAACAAGAACTCTATATGTTGTACTACCAAACATATTTGTTCATGAATTTCATTAGATATATCACCTTATTTGCCAGTGCTCGAACAAATGAGATGAATACTACACTTTCATAAAAAATTGAGAGAAATTTTGAAGATGGTACATTGTTTGGGAATATCAGCTGATATTAGAAAAGGCATGTGTGTCCATGTTGCATCTTACAACTTGTAAATCCTTTTTGTACTCAAAGCAACCAAGCAGAGGATCAATGAGATACAGAAAATGAGATAGGACGTGTTTGTATTGCAATTTACCACTTGTACAAGAAGGCATCTCAAATAGGGCTTCTGTGTTCTCTGCAATCGCTCAATAGTAAGCACGATGTAAGGCTCAACCCACTGATCCACATTGCCTTTGCAATTCTGAAAAAACACTTCAATGAGCTTGGGAGCAGGCCCAATATCAGAATCTTCCATGTTTCCATCCCTCATAATCTACAGGTGTATTGGCGTTAATCAGTAAAAGCTAGCACTAATCAAAACAACGAAAGCATCACAAAAAAATTGAGCAAGCATCAAATTAATCTACACTCACGGACGATAGTGTGTTCCACAGGCTTTGCTGATAATCAGGGTTTTTACATGCCAGAAAATGCTCAGTTCCCCGTGAAATGTAGTTATCCAATGGAACAAGAATATCTGTGGGAAAGGTACAAATAATTAAGGCCAAATTGCAGTTAGTCAACTAAACAAAAAACACTTTAGTTAATACTTTATAAGGTAGCATTAGTGGTCAATAAATGCAAAATACACTATTTATTCAAACTATGATATGAAAAGCTTAGAGGGACCAGACAACTTCAACTACAACATATGTTCAGCCGTTGGACACTTAAGCAACAGTTTCAAGTTATAGCACTGGAGACTGGTCTGCTAAGCTCCACTCAGAATTGTCTCGTTGTAGATTAAAACAGGCTACACCCACTAATTTTTATGTTCGAACAGATACCCCCAAATAGTTCACATGATTATTTTGTAACATTAATGTATATCAAAGGGAAAATGTGCAGATTTCCAATAACAGTAATATACATATATGAAAAAGATTAGTCTATATCAGTCCTAAATTCACAGAATAACAGTCGGTTTGCAGTAGAAAAGATAAGCCAATGCATGTATCCTGATGCTAACAACTAAGCATATGGAACACCTAGAATAATTGGGGGGAAACGACCAGTATAAGAAGACATGGCACATAATGATAATTGACACATCAATAGTGCAAATCATGTGCCAGTAAACTTTTATGAGAAAATAACTTCTTTCTAAGAGGATCAGACAAAATATTAGTCTCACAACACAAAGTTACACATACTCTCAAAGAAATCAATAGCCCAATCATTAAGAGCCTCCATGATCAATGGCCACAAGCTCCACATGTCAAATGAAATCGTCGGGGAGAAAAATGTCATGTAGGAAACAATTTCAAGGACTTCTTCATAAAAATCTGCCAAAGGAGTTCGGGAAAGTAAGTGCATGGACCAGAAAAGACAATGCACCATAATACATAATGAGCAGAACCATAAAGTGGGTACTAATTAGAGTAAGAACTTAAAACTTCAGGAATCAAGAAGTTTCTATTAAGTTTAAATGGTATATTTTGGAAAGAACTTCAGCTCCAGGAATTCTTGGAACTGGGTACTCCTAGCCCCAGGAATTCTTCAAGAAGCTTCCTGGAGCTGAAACTTCGGGATTCAAGGAGTTTCTATAAATTGAAGTGGTATATTTTGAAAAAAAAAACTTCAGCTCCAGGAATTCTTGGAACAGGGTACTCCTAGCCCCAGGAATTCTTCAAGCCGCCCTAGGATAAGCTTTAAAGGGTGTTTGGCTGAGTGATCATGTTCCCATTTTAGACTAAACATATACCTGAAGCACTTTACTTTAGTCTACGAATTCAAATCCTGAAAATTATTTTTCATAATGTAAACAACATTACAAAAGAACCAAAGTGGGGCGTACCCTTCCCTGGACCCTACGCAAGCAGGAGCTACATGCACCGGGCTGCCCCTAAACAACATTATCTCCATGGTGTACAGCAAATAGTATTAGATGTTCCATGAGCCAATCATTACAGGGAGGAAATTCCTGACGTTGATCTAATCATTCCTAGCATGTAATGACTGAATCACTGAATTCTTTGAGACTTGGATTAACAGCAAAACTATAGTCTACAGGAGGAAATTCCCCATGTTGATCACTTGATCTAATCATTTTATAGCAAGTAATGACTGAACCACCGAATTGTTTGAGACTTAGTAACAGAAAAGACTGATGGCATAAAGAAAACAGATAGAAAATATGTGTCATGGCAAATATGTTTTCATTGGTATTGATCAGAAGAACTAATTTTGTAGTTTAGTTACACTATATTTAGGGTAGTGAATCAATGGGAAATTTTACAGGGCGGAATTCCACAAAGCAATCAATATTATTTGCTTCACCGCAAAAGGTAATATTAGTTTTCCAGAAACATAGACCTGCAGATATTTAAAAAAGCATTTTTTGGTGTCTGCTAGGATATAGATAGTCCAAAACTAACATTTAAATTAAAAATATACAATTTAAACTACAGAAAAAATGTCAAATATCCTTGAATAGTATAGTACCTTGACCATCAGATGTCAACATCCTACGCATGATAGGCAATAACGCGGGCTCAATTTGAACAAAAAGATGTGGAAGGCTGCTAATTGACTCAAGTATTGTGCTGATTGCTCTTAAGCAACCAACAGCTGCCAGAGCACCAGAATCATCAGCTTCATCTTCAGCTTCTGAACTAGCCATACATCTCCAGAAGGCAGCAGCCTATCAAATCAATAAGTATCACATTTCATGTGGAGGCAAACATTTTTTAAAAAAAAACTTGAAGTATTATACTCAGATAAACATTAACAGGGCTTAAACTTATAGAAGGAAGAACATACCAAATTCTGGCACAGTCCTAGTGCATAAGGTGCCATCTCCTCACCAAATTTGTCAACAATAGTTTCAAGGGCAAAGACAAGGTCCTCATTCTCAACCTCATTCATCAGTTTAAGAAATTCTGCAGAATACATTATAAATCAAATGATTAACTAAGCATCGATTTACAAGACAAAGGTAACAATATACTCATACCATCAAGAAGTTGAGGAAGTATAGGACGAATTTCATTGAGATCTGCAACAACAAATTATAGTCAAGTTTTGCACTAATGTCCACAACTTAGTAGTAACTAAGGTTAAAGAAAAGGGTAGCCCGATGCATGTAGCTCCCGCTTGTGTAGGGTTCGGGGAAGGGTCCGACCCATTTGGGTCTTTTGTATGCAGCCTTTCTCTATATTTCTGCAAGAGACTGTTTCCAGTACTTGAACCCATGACCTAATGGTCACAAGGCAACAGCTTTATCGCTGCGCCAGGGATCCTCTTCTTAGTAGTAACTAACGTTACCGGGTAAAAAAGCATACCTTTGCATGCTTCGACAAAAGACCGAAGTGCAAAGACTGAATCAACCCGCACAGGAAGATCAGGATCACGCATTCCAGAGACAATACAGTGCATCGCTCTACGAAAGTTGTCCGGGTCTGAGAAGTTGATATGGGCATACTGCCCAGCAACCCATGCTGCCTGTAAGATTGATAGATTAAATCAATATAATAAAGGCAGAATTAATTTGAACGCCTGACCACTCAATAAAACAAAGGCAAGCATCTATACTATAAAAGCATCAAACACTTTCTTGATTGAAGTTTATGCGGGTCAGCTGATCAAATTCTTTTCATACAATCAATCAGTTAGTAACAGCGATCGCAGCAGTGTGCCACCTGAGATTATTAATCATCGTCTCCTAATCTAATAAAAATGTGCATTGCAGAGTTTCAAGTTTAGCTACGCGCTACTGAAAAGCACTGAAGTATAACATTGGACATCATATATGCAAAACACAACTAGAATCTAACCAAAATGATCTAACAATATAACTAAAGGAGTCAGCAACATTCTTACAATGAATAAGTGCATCTACAATAGTAATAAATAAGCAGGCAAAATGAACATCCAGAAAACTCCACCTTTGCACGCAGATGTCCGACGGCACTATTGAACTCAGGAAAGACATGTTGGACCAGCATCCGCTCCAGCTCGGATTTATATGGGTCTGTTTGCTTCAATTTGTCACATAATGTTCCAATAGCAAGAAGAGCACCATCTTTTTGGCGATATGGCTTATGATCAGCAGATGCCTCGTCATACCTGTTAATTATGCCTTCAATTGGAAGATCCATGCAGATAACGAATACTGAATTTGATAGGCCAAATTTACCTCCTAAATATATCAACAATGAAGTGAATGAACTTCTGGAGGTTGCCTTTCCCTCGCTTTCGAACCAATTCACTCACAAAGTCCATTGCAGCTGTTCGGGGACTGTACAGATCCTCAATAATATCTGCAAACAAGTAATCAGATTAGCGACTGAATTGAGACAAAAACAGAGGGCATGTGATTATTATGAGTCCTCCAAGACAGAAATACAAGGTTAGTGTAGATTTACCATAGCCCTTGCGAACATATTCATGAGGATCTTCATCCCATAGCTTTTGATCATTGTCGTTGAAGCACATAAGAGGGAAAACTATCTCAAAAATAAGTATGTCCATTTGAGGTTGCATCAACTGATACATACTATTCTTTGTAACACTGCAAGATAAAAACCATAAAATTAGTGACAGATTTTAGAAGGATTGAATAGGACAACTCATGATCATAAAGCAACAGATGGAAACCATGAATTGAGGTTGCAACAACCTTCCTAGTAGTATGGAAAACGGGGGGGCATAACAACTAAATAAACCACAGAAAATTCGGAATATTGCTCATCTGATTAGAAACGCCCAATTGAGCAAATGTGCACCTAGTAACACATGAAGACCTAGCAGCGTTAGTTGCTTGCATCCTTGGACCTTTATAAAAACTAGCAAGCTTGCTCCCTAGGTTTCCTTGCTCAAGTAGCAGTTAGTCAAATAGTGTACCAATGTTATACGAGAGCTATATTGGTGAAAACTTAAGGATTTATCTCAAGTATAACAGATTTGCTCTTAACTAATAAACAAGATCTCAATTCACCCACAATAGCAACAATACCTCATGATGTTTCAATATCACTTGAACTCATTAGTAAAAATTACCACTACTTCGTGCCAAAAAAGGTAAAAGAAAAAATGAATGATGATGCGGATAATGTGAGATGCTAGGGTCACATAAGACTGTTTTACAATTACAATGTGTACAATTATCTTCTGGACACAGACCTGTTAGTAAGATACTGAAGAACAAGATTGATAACCCTATCTGGCAAGTAGTCACCAGTACGAATTGCATTCAGCAGCTGCATGTGGCATGCCAATATTTTTCCTGCATAATTCTTCTGAAACATTTGAGCGAAGGCTTTACTCTCTGGTTTCTGAAGCTTCAGGTCACCAAATCTGTGTACATAAAATAATTAGATCGATACAGAGAGTAAGCACCTAAGTTTAATATGTGTGCCTATTCAAGACTAACCTGGTATACAGGCGATTCAAGATATGAATTGTCCATTTCTTAACTTTCCACCAGCCCCAAGACTTTCTGGTCTCAGGATCTATTGGTTGGCCTTCCATTGAAACTGGCCTTTCCAACAAGTTTATATACAGAACCATCCATGCATTAAAGACATTCGGATCAAAAAGTTGCTTTGGGATCTCCAACTGCAAAAAGGAGAGCAAAAGAGGAAAACAATTAGACCTGTCATAAAAGTATTACAGAACATGTCATAAGAGATTATAGCAAGTACAGAACATACATAAATTGAAGACCAAAATATTTTACAAATCAACTTGATCAAATCAGCTACTTCAATTGGGGGATTGACAATCTGAACAAGTTTGCTAAAAATGCTTAGCAGACGAGGGAAAGTCTCCTCTACAATATGATACAAAGGTATCCTCTCTTCCTCAGACTTGAACCTTCAAAATAAATATGAAACATCAGTGAGATTTAACAACCTGCAATATAGCACTAAGAAACACAATATGTGTTGATTTCGCCTTTGGATTGCAAGAAACATTGAAAAATAATAACAAGGTTTGTTTCTGGGCTATTTCTTGCTTTTTACCATATCCTAAAATACATCTATAATTACATTTACCAAACTCAGACTGGGCCACTCGGCTGAATCCAGTATGGTAGGATACATCTATTTGAGAAACTGGGTTGCCTTGGATAGGTTTATACCAAGTTGAACAGGACAGTTTTGGTCTGTAACAGATGAGATCAAACAATTTCTCAAGCAACTTTCCACAGAATGGGGAAATTATACAGGAAGTACAAGCAGTGGCCTAGCAAGAGGGTTGCTAGTAGGGCATGGCACCCGCACGCTTCATGTAATCATTGTAATGTACTGTTTGAATACATAAATATAGTAAGCTTCCCTTGGTCCCTTAAAAAAAAACTCAACCGGTGGGGGTAAGACGACCCCCACAGCTTTTTCATAGAGAAGCTCAACCTTCTCCGGTCAACAAAAACCCCAAACCCCGGCATCACCCTATAGGGCCACACAAATACCTAGGCCAGACACTGTTGACCATGCTGAGGAGAGCTCAAACCAGGCCACGGCCTGGATATCTGACACCCAAGTAAGCGCCAGCGCCACTGTATTTCAGGCTACCAGTGAGGGGATATTTTTTAGTTCCACAAACAGCGCACACCAGGATTTGAACCCTGGTGGGAGGCCTCACAACGTGAGGCATTAACCAACTGAGCTGCTGTCGGTTTGCCTTGGTCCCTTTTAAAAGAGTTAATACTAGTTGCCTAATTGTATTTTTCTAGTTCCATCCGAGAGTGCACATCCTGATATGGCGATATCCAAACATGGAGCCTACAAACTCAAAAGTCAAAACTAAGTAGTCATCAACTGCAACTTGCAGCTATTTGTGGATTTAGTGTTGAAAGATACCTAGATATAAACAGCCAATTGATATATAAGAAGCGTTGTATAGTTCTGAACTGAGTATATTACTTACGTCTATAGTATATTCCTACTGCAGAGCTATCTTAAACATGATAACAGCTACATATTGCAAAATTGAATAGACACTTGAATTCATATTCCATTATATATGCATGCTTATCATGTAATACCAAAAACCATGCCGCCCAACTATGACCTAAGATCTGAGCATGAAAACAATGGGCAGGTCAAATAACACTAGCTATACAAAAATCTGTAAGGCCTTGAGGTCTAGGGAGTTGGGATTTTTGCACTAAATGTTTAAAAGCACAAAAAAAAGAAGAACCAAACAAGAACGAAGTAGATTATGTAATGCAATCATATTACTGGCAATATAAACACTCATGAGAAAGAACATACAAAATTGATGACAAGTGGGGAATCAATGAGTCTATAACTACTGCAAATAAAAACTGAGCCTACAAAATAAGTGAAACAGGAAACGTAGTTATAAAGTGGCCTGCATACTTACTCATATTTTCTGGCAAGAACCCTTAACACATATAAAGCTCCAAAAATTTGGTTTTGTAATTCAAGGTTGTGTGTAACCCAATGAAGAAGACTTGGCCACTGTTCTGGATAATCAGAATGTATAATTGTTTTGATACTTTCACCGAGCTGAGCCCTACAAATAACCATAAATGTTAACCAAATGCATTCTTAAATTGCAAAAAGAATTCCTTCAACCACTAGGTTGCATGGAGTTTCAACTTCATAAAGAGAGATGTTCAGATCAGTATTGCAGTACTATCGCTTCCAAACCACTTGAGTTTCTTAACAAAAAAAAAACTAACCCTTAATGCCTACAATTACTGGACCAGACAGGCATGAACCTGTGTTTTAGCGGGATCAAACAAAATGTCTACATTGTTGACATGCAACTTTACTGCAGATTGAAACTCAAAAATACTTGTCACGGTAATTATCTATATCTATTTCGGCACATTTATTACCATATGGAGGGGAAATAGAAATAAACATTTGTTATGATAATTATTAGAGTCGGCTTCAAAATAGGAAACTGAAAAGATTATGTATAAGAACCATACAGTTGCTAACAAGTGATGGTATTAAAAAAAGGGCGTACCCAGAGCCGAAGGCTCCCACACATGTGGGGTCTAGGGAAGGGTTATTTCTAGACAGCCTTACCCCTGCTTTTTGCAGAGAGGCTGGTTTGAACCCAAGACCTCAGGACACAAGTGGAGACACAAGTGATGGTATTATGCAAGAATAGGTTAGCATTAAAAAATGACAAAGTCCGGTCAGTAAAAGAGTAGCTTTTCGTGTTTGAGTTGAGCTAGTTATGAAAGGATGAAATGTGGGCTACTGTGAAGTATTTACCTCAACAAAGGAGGCACTTGAACAATAAAACCTAGTATATTCTCACGAACCATGGCCTTGTCACTATCTAGAACTTTCTGGGGCTCGTCTACAAAAAAAAAGGACATATGTATTCAAGTTATCAGAAAGCATAAGAAAATCAGTAGTTCACTAACAAACTCTATATACCTGGATCATTTGGAGACCAGTTCTTTGCAATGAAATTTTTGAAATGAATACTTGCTACCTGTCGTACAGCCATATCACAACTTCCATCCACAATGATCTGTAACAATCTCACCAAATGCTGTGGCGTGTACTGCAACTGCAGAAATAGCAGCAGTATGAACACAGGTACTCAAAAGACACGAGAGTCAGTGAAATCATAAAGGATTATGAATATGCTGATATGAAACATCACAAAAACGGTGAGTCCTGCAGCCGTGCCCAACCATACACAACATCAGCACTCATACAACATCTGTTTCAGTTTAGGGATGGTGACAATTATGTCCAATATTAATTAGTAACATTTGTTTAACTTTCATAATTTAGATTCCTTCGGAATAGTTTCTACAATCTATGTATACCTATGTATCATCCCATTGTGTAGTCCCGTTTTTTTTTCTAAAAGAAGGACCTTAAGCAGTGGAAACCGCCCATCCCCAGAGAAAAAACTTAACCTATGTTGATCTATGGCATCTGCAAAATTATCCTGACTGCCCTGATCGGAACGAGGAGGTTTTGCATGAGTGGTAAGTACGATAAATTTCTTTGGAATTCTTCCATTCCAAACAGAATATACAAATTTCTATGAAAATGTTAAGAAAAAAGGATGAAAGATATAATTGGTGGCAGTAGCGTGGACTGAAAAAGACAGGACCTTTCTACGCTTGCGGCCGACCATGTAGCCCATTTGAATATGTTGACCCTGCACCCTGTCTGCTGAACAGTTAATCGAGCTACCAACCTGTTTTGGCGCCAAGCTAGGCAAAGAGTAACTAAAATTACTGTTAGGCGAACCCGGGACTTAAATGAGCCTAACAACGTAACCCGCTCCTGCAACAGTACCGTCGGTACTACTACCAAATGGCCATCGCAGCAGTTACTTTAGTGAGCCTGCCTGCACGAGTACCGAGTACGACACCACAAACAGACATAAAACCTGTTCCAAACAAAACAAAGAGAGTCCCCCCACCCCTCCCACGGCGCAGACACCCAAAAACACTCCCAGAGGGGAACCGAGGTCACAGATTCATGCGAGTATCGCTAACGATCGGGCCAGGCCCGCCGAACGCGATCAAACAGTGCGAATGGGTGGGTACTACTACTGGATTCTCGGAGAGGAGCAGAGCAGAAGAGCCCCTGTCGGGGCCGGTGGACAGCAGCTGACCTGGTCGAGGCTCTCCTCCGCGGCCTTACGCTCCTCAGGAACGTGGCTCAGCGCGGCGCGCAGCACCACGGCGAGGCTCGGCAGATCCATGGCCACCGGCGGCGGCTGAGGCCAGGGAAGGAAGACCGGCGGTGTCAACGGCGGACAGGAGGCGGTACGGTGGAGAGTAAGAGTCCAAAACCCTAGCTCGTGACGCGAGGCTTCTCCGCCGCCGCCGCGAGAGCGCCGGGGGTGGAGAGAGCAGGGAGCGGGGCGCGCGGCCGTGGGGGTGGCGGTCCCTTCCTTTTTGGCGTTGCGAGCTCCTCGGGAAGGGGGCGGGCGGGCGGGCGCGTGCGGGAGAAAGAGAAACGTGGGGTGCGGTATTTAACCCTAGGGTTTGGGGTTGGTGACCATGGTTCGTTACGCTGGTCAGCGGGGCCCATCTGTCAGAGATAATACCCCCCCCTAGCCAGGCCCCGGGGGCAGACAGACAGCTGGTTACAGGGTCGCCTCTATCATTTCTCCCGGCCCGTAGTACCATGATTGGTCCAGTGTGTTAAAGCTGGTATTGATCTGGATTAAGCTTTTCTTTTGCATTATTCTTGGGAAACTGAAGCATGTTCCATAATAGTCCTGCTCCTTCGCATCAACTTTATTTGACAAAGGAATAGCGGCATAGCGCCACCGCGCACTTGCTTGCTAACAAGAATATCAAAATAGAAGTTGTCTGTTGCCACACCTTGGACCTGTGGGCAAAAGAAAAATTAGCCAGCAGCATTGGTTGCCAGTGAACCAATGTTATATGACTCACTTCATTCTCCTGTGTGAAAGGATTTTACATGTTACAATCATCTTCAAGCTTACCCATTAGCTGCACTCACTGTCTATAAGAAAGTACTAGTCGCGGCACTCATAATTGTTGTTGTCGTAATAGTAACTATGGGCTTAACAACCCTGGAGAGACACCAAGGTACACTGACATGTGCAATAGTAGTTATGAGTGCAAATCAATATGGTGTATATCCTCCATAACTTATAAAAGATATGTAGTTTACGCAATCTCTTATAATTATTGAGCGGCTATGTCGCATGATGATGGTATCACTTAGGGGATGGCCACTACGACAATAACGGTCCTTGGGGATACCTTATGGCTGCAATAACAATCCTTGTAGATATAAGAAAAATGAGATGTTGACATGAGTGTGAATTGACGGTTGGAGATACCTTATGACTGCAATAAAAATCCTAGTAGATATACGAAAAATGAGATGGTGACACCACTATAAGAAAGAGGTCAACATACGACAGCCCAGATAACATACGATGGCTAGCCGTCGTATATAAACTTATATACGACGGTCCGAAGAGGTCATCGTATATAAGTTTATATACGATGGTATAGCCGTTGTTTATTACTCGGCTGTCGTAAATAGATGGTACATACGACATCCAACCCTAGGATGTCGTATATAGCGTTTATTTACGACTGTTATCGTATCTCATGCTGGTCGTCGTATATAGTTCACATATACAGCCCATCGGGCCTAACCCTAATTTTTTTCTCCTCACCCGCTCCGCGCCGCAGCCTGCCGCCCGAGCCGCCGCCGCTCGCGCCGACCTCCCCGCTCCGGCCAGTGCACCGCCGCCCTCCCCCACCGCAGTGCGCCACCGCCTCCACGCCGCCGCCCCCACCCCGCCACCGCCCCCACTGCACCCCGCCGCCTCCACACCGCCGCCCCGACGCCGCAGCCGCCCCCGCGCCGCAGATGACCCGCGCTGTAGGCCGCTCTCCCCACGCGGCCGCCCCGCGTCGCCGCGACCGTCGCCGTCCGTCGCCCTCGCCGATCGTCTACTCGCTGCAAGTATTTCTTTGAACTAATTCAATTACTTGATAGTTATGCTAATTAGTTGGTAATTATGCTCATCTAGTTAGAATAGTAGTTCATAATTTTGCTAATTAGTTGTCTGTTGTAAATTACTTGTTATTATATATGCTTAGGTTTAGGTTAATAATATTTAGGATTTGTTGTTGTTATGTTATGCATGTTTCATAATGCTTAATATACGACGGATTTATTCTTGTTACGTTGTTATAATGTTGTTTAGGAGGTATTGTTGTTTAGGAGTTATTCATGCTTTAGGATTTATTATTGTTATGTTGTTGTTTAGGAGTTGTTGTAGTTATGTTACGTTATTATATATGCTTAGGTTTAGGTTAATAATATTTAGAATTTGTTGTTGTTAAGTTATTCATGCTTATGTTGTGTCGCTCGACACAACCCTCACCACCGCCGCGTCCTCCACGCCCTCCTGGCCTCCTTCCTCAGCACGCTCGCGCAGTCCCTATCGCTCCCGACGCCGCCCGCAAGTATCCCTGAGGCCATCAGGGCCCTCGCCCCCTACTTCCCGATCGCCATCGCCCCCTTCGTCGCCTCCCCCGCGGCGCGCCTCGCAAGTTACGAAGTCCTCGCGCTCGGGGAGTCCCGCCTCCTCCCGCACCCGCCGCAGGACCTCATCTCCTCGCTCTCGGACAGTGCCGACCCGACCTCGTCTGCGCCGTCCTCCGCCATGCCTCGGACCTCCGCGCCTCTAAGATCCTCGCCGTGCTGCAGTGTTCCCTCTCGCCAGCCGCCGAGAAGTCCTTTGACGCTATGGTGGATGTGAAGCAGACTTGTGAATGCCCGCCTGGACGCCCACGAGCCCGCCTAGGCGACCGGCCAGGCGCCCGAGGTGGGTAGCGACGGCGGGTGTGGCGGCGGCGGCAGCAGCAGAGGAGGCGGGCGGCCAGCTAGGCAGTGGAGGAGGCGGGAGACCGGCTAGGAGGCGGAGGAGGCAGGGCGGGCGGCGGCGGCAGACTGGCGGGCGGGCGGAGGAGGCAGGGCGGGGCGGGTGGGCCTCATGGCCCAACTATTGTGGACCATCGGATGAGATCCGACGGTCCTCATTTTCACTAGGGTATATAAATAAACCCTACCCTAGTTTTCTCCTCACCCTCTCTCCCTCTTTTCTCCACTTCTAGCGACGGCGGCACTATGACTGTGAGGCGGCGGCGCTAGGGGTGGACAACGGAGGCGGCACCTACGGCGGCACCAAGCGAGGTGGCGGCGGGCGGAGGGGGCGCAGGCGAGGTGGCTGCGGGCGGAGGGGTCGCCAGCGGCGGGCGGAGGCGGCGGTGCCGCCTGACCATGCGAGGCGAGCCGCCCTGGCGTCCGCACGCAATCGACTGGATGCCTCAAAAACGCTGATGTGAAGAACCGGTGGAAGGATGTTGCGGTGCTTGCTGTCAAAAGGTGTTGGGAGAAGAAGCCCAATGATGCGGGGAAAAAGGTCCCGGGTAAGAACCTCAATGAAGCGGTGAGGAGGGCCGCACTGCTGCTCATGATGGTCTGATTCAGACTATGAGTCCAAGGCCAGACCGGCACCTCAGGAGACAAGTACGCAGCACATCGCGCCCTCGGGGAGCGAGCCCTCTGGCAGCCAGCCGAGGGCAATCTGCCCAGCGAGCCCGAGGGCACCTAGCCCGGGGGCACCCAGCCCGAGGACACGTCCGGTGACCAGCCTTATGGGTCACCAGACGTGGTGCCGCAGCGGAGGAGACATACGAGGAGGAGTAACTTTGTTGGTCCTCCACCGATTCCTAGAGAGCCGGTAATTATTCGTCCGGTTGGAGACAGATAACACATTAATAAAGTATTCATTTCTATTTGTTCTCAAAGTCTATGGTCTTACTAAATGATTTAACAAATGTCTTTTTAGTTCTTGGGGGGACCTTTCGTACGATGGACAGAAACACCACAGGACGGTGAACAGTTGCATCGGGAACTTAGTGCGTCTGCACTACCCCGGTGCGATCGATGGACGTGCAGCTACGCCGTGGGACGACTACGCGCGCTTTCCTCACCCGCAGAACGACAACCTACAGGGAGTCGTGTGGGCAGATTTTTGGGTAAGTAACTTTGATAAATATTTGAAGTTTCAATTATTTATGTTCCTTTAAATATTAATGTGCGTGTGTCGAACTGTGTTGGCTTCCTACAGCTCAGGTACCGTCTTTTGGACCCAGCTGAGCAGATGGATCACGTCCGCTCCGTGTTCGAAGTGAACGCTCGAAAGTTTGTTATGCAAATGCTTTCGAATGCTCGAAGTCAAGTAGTTAACGACTACTTGAAGCTCCACGACCACGAGGTTGGTTCGTTCAGAGACGCCTCGGACACGTACTTGACGGAGGAGCAGTACGTAGAGGTAAGTTACGTATTCTTTAAATTATTCACATTACTTTTGGTAAGTAACATCTAATGAACTATGCATGTGTGCAGGTTAGTGTCCCTTGGTTACAGGGACGAACTGAAGATTACCGAGCCCTTTGTATGTATTGGGCTAGCGATGAGTTCATCGCTAAGTCCAAGAAGGCTCGAGATGCTAGAGGGAGCTCGGGGAAGCACGGTATGGGCGTCCAGGGTTTCGTGCGGATGGCCAAACGAATGGTAAGTTTCTTGGTGGTTTTTTTTATATTCATAATGTAGTATTGTTCGTACTAACATATGTTCACAGGAAAACGAGACCGGCGTGCGACCGAGCGCTACTGCGGTCTATAGGAGAGGTCACGCTGACCCTTCTCAGCCAGAGCAGTGTAGTCAGTACGAAGCATAGCGCCTGGTAAGTTTCTTGACCTCTCAAATTAGTTGACACTATATATGTTGTTAAACTAAACAATTTCATTATTTTAGAGACTAGGTATGGGCAAGAGGCTGTGAGGATACACGGCGAAGGGTTCGATTGGGGAAACTCACCCAACATCGACCCTCAAGCCGCGTATGCAACCAGAGGTGGAAAAACACACGGAAGGTGAATTCATTTACTTTCATTGTTTTCAATTCAAGATTATTGGATTTTAGCTTGAATTGGTTCGTTTTTTTGTAGGCTTGCTATATTATCTGGAGTCGTCGACTCCAGGGAGGCACGACCTGCGAGAGGTGGCTCCTCGTAGTCTTTGGCTGCTGGCGCAGGCTCCTCCAGCCGCCGTGTCACCGAGAGAGATCTCGAGGTCATGGCGCTTCGAGAGAGCTTGGCCCGGCAGGAGGAGGCCTTGGCGAGAGAGCGAGAGAACAACAGGGTCGCCATGACGTACCATCCGTCCTATATGGCACAGATGCAAGCGACAATGGAAGTAAGAAACATATAATTGTATTTTAATTACATTGCATTTCAACCGGTTTTGTAAATTGGAATGTTTGAAATGACAGGCGCTAGCTCGACAGCAAGGGCGGCAAATCTTGATACCGTTGTGGCAGCCATCGCCGTTCGTGCTGCAGTCGTCGCCACCACATGAGCACTTTCATGGAGTACAGGTACAAAAAAGAAGTTACATTAAGTTCAACTAAATAATTGAATACGAAAACACCGTTGTAAACTTATACATATGTCACCGTGTTTCGCACGGATTAGGGACGTAGGCTCAGACTCCATCGCCGCATCTACGGGTGCCAGGTTCGCCGCGGCAGGATGAATTCTTCGCCCCCGGAGGTAGTGGAGGGGCTAGTAATGAATAGCGTTGTGATTTTGTTCTTGATTGTGGATGTCAGACTTCGTGATTTTGGGTGTGTATTATTGCACCTTGTGATTTTGGATGTGAATCTGTTTTGTGATTGTGTATGTGTAGTTGGCCATCGAGCTAGGTTGACCATTTTCTGTTTTTTTAAATGGGAAAACTTATAACTACGGTGTATATACAGGGCCGTCGTATATAAACCTAAATTATATACGACGGCTAGGCCCAGGACGTCGTATATAAGCCTAAATTATATACGACAGCTAGACCCAGACCATCGTATATAAGAGTTTATATACGACAGCAAGGGCCCAGAACCGTCGTATATAAAGGCCCAGCCCATTGGCCCTTCCCTACAAAACGGGCCGTCGTATATTACCGGCCGTCGTATATATAAACTTATATACGACGGTGTATATAAGTTTATATACGACAAGATATATACACGGCCACAAACCATCGTATATAAACCACTGCCGTCGTATATAGATTATATACGACGGTTTTAGCCGTCGTATGCTGACGGAAATTCTGTAGTGCACGAGTGTAAACCGATGATTGGAGATATCTCACAACCTCAATAAAAGTTCTAGTGGATATAAAAGAGCATATGATGATAGTGTGAGCCGATGGTTAGATATATTTGATAACTACAATAGATAAGGATGGAATAGATAAATAAAACACTAATACTTGCCTCTCCATGATGATATGTACATGGTCAAGCTGTCAGACACTAATGTTTTCATGGTTTTATTCTATGATGGTTACTTAGAAATACTATCTAGTAAAGTTTGATGTTAATAACATCTTTTAAGAGTTCTTTTGGTTCAACTTTGTAGAGCAGATTTTCTGTTAAGAATAATAAATTCCAATTAAAGTATTTTTACGAAACAAATTCTTAAAAAGTTGTAGATTTTCGCATTACAGATTTAAATCTCACCCAGATTTCGTAGATCTATCGTTCATTTGCTCTATCACCTTGTACAGCATCGAGCCCTTCTTCGTCATAGGGGTTGGGCCTCGATAGAGTGTATGGCTTCTTTCGTTTTCAAGTTCACTTCGTAGCCGTGACAACCAGGCCGAATCGGTTTGGTTACCTACCTACCCATCCCCCGTTATCTTGCTGGACCCCACCGACGCCAGGACCAGTGGACTTTTTTTTCTTTCCGGCGACTGGTACGAGCAAATCGTTGCGACACGCGTGCCCCACCACTGGCTTCCGTTCCGTTCCGCCCCCAACAGCGGCGGCGCGCCCATCCGCCCGTCAATCGTACCGCATCGGACGGCTCGCGGGACACTCGTCCCTGCCGGCCGCGCGCACGTGGCCGCGGGGCGTGGGCGAGGCTGATACCCTGCCTGCTCTGCGGCGGCCAGGCCAGGCCAGCACGCGGCAGGAGTGCAGGGGGAGAGGGCCGTGCTGCAAATCCGCGATCGGGCTCTGCGCGCCGGCATCATTGCGGGGCAGGCACCGGTCCCCGTCAATTCGGCGTGTGATGACGCCGCAGTGCGCGCGGGCGCGGCTCTCATGTCCTCGGCCCTGGCATTCCCCCGCCCTCGCGTCCTCGTACCCGCGCTCCGGATTCGGCCCGTGCCTTTTTGCTCCCCAACGGTGCTCCCTGCTCTGGTTGCGTACGTCCCCGTTCGGGTCTACTACGCCGGCTGCGCCCCCCGGCAGCAGCGGCCGCAGAGCAGAGCACACGCACACGTGTCCCAGGCTCGCTATACCCGTGCCGCGATCATGACGGATCGGGCAGTCGTGTACGGCCAGATTCGTCGGGGCAGGATAATCGAATGGGACGGATGCGTGCGCCATCATCATGCGCCGCTGCGCTCTCAAAGGACGAGAAAGCCGATGTCGACGTCGGAAACGCGCGGTTACACGCCTCCACGGGCACGTCTACCTGTGCCTCGTAAGCCTCGCGCGGTCCGACCCAATCGGCCCTTTGAAACAACGAACTCAACACTTTCTTGAACTTGCTTCAACATTTCAAAAAACGCAGGTTCGCTTTTCCTGTAAAAAATGTTGACGTAGCATCTAAAATATTGACGAAACACGTATTAAATGTTGAACCGATATATTAGAAATATTGACAAAAAACTAAATGTAAAAAATATTCATATTACACAGTGGTTCAAAGGATTCGAAAACAGAGTTACAGTTAAAAAAATCGTTTTAAAAACAGGTTCTTTTTCTTTCACCTCCCGCCTAGTTTCAATGATGTCGCGACTTGTATGCTAGTGCATGTTCCATCCATCTCCCTGCACACGAATGTTGTAGTGATCTATGAATTACTTAATATAGGGTCAGAGAGACTTCAAAAAAAAGAAGAAGCAGTTGAAGCCTTGAAGGCACGACAGGGGACATATGGGCCGTGGGCTGGGCCCGAAAAGAACGGTGCAAGTGCCAGTGGGCCGGGTCCTTCCGATATAGACCATCCTTTCATTAAAGCTAATGAAGAGCTGAGGATGGGATCATCCGACAACTGATCTCGCCCGGCAGATATACAGCCCGGGCAGTCACGAAATGCGAGGAGAGCAGCACGTCATGTTGCACGTAGTAAACTACTAGTAACATTTGGAGCCACTACAGGTCCCTCAAAAGAAGGCCTGCGGCCGAAGAGAACTAACTGGCGGTTGCAAAACCCTCCGACGCCAAGGTGCTACTGCTATCCATTCTGAATTAATTGATGTTTAGGATAAAAAATTAGTTCAATTAATTTAAACTAAATTAGTTGTCCTAAACATCAATTAATTCAGAACGGAGGGAGTAGGCTGCTGTGGTCTGCCGGCGTGTGGTGTGGCGCTAGGATCCTGATCCACATGATAATACCCGAGGTTGAACATGATAATGCTGGCCCTGGAGTTGTGGTAAACAGGGCGCGTCGTCATTATCATTAAAGCAATGAGTGTACAAAAAATTATCATTCTACACAAAAGCAATGAGTGTACAAAAAATTATCATTAAAGCAGAATCGAAGAGTTTATCTCAGTAAAAACGTAATAAACACATCGTACAGTGCGTAGCTAGGAATCGAACCTGCATGAGAGGCCTGGAAAACAGTGGAGTAGACCAGTCAAGCCATTAAAGTGAGTGATAGTAATAGAAAAAAAATCTATTTAATACTTCCTTAGTATGCGAGAACATATACAAAACGACAATTTTTTGTGCACTGAAGGAAATAGTAAACTACTAGTAACATTTAGAGTCACTACAGGTCCCTGCAAAGAAGCCCCTGCGGCCGAAGAGAACTGGCGGTTGCAAAACCCTCCGACGCTAAGGTGCTGCTACTGCTACGTACGCTGCTGCGGTCTGCCGGCGTGCCGTGTGGCGCCAGGATCCTGATCCACATGATAATACCCGAGGTTGAACATGATAATGCTGGCCCTGGAGTTGTGGTAAACAGGGCGCGCGCGTCGTCACGTGTTGGTTCTCGGGATGCGTTTAGTATCCGAGCTTCTAATTCCATTTGACTGCAACTAGCTAGCCGAGCTCCCTAGTTGAATATTTCGTGGAGACTTGGCTAATGATGATACTCCGGCGCCAATCTTGATCATCTCTCTGACTGTAGCTAGCTAGTTACGGCGTACTACCGTGTTCTTGTTACTATGCCAAGAAAACGGTTGACTTGACCCATACTCTGCCAAGAAAACGATTTCTATATCGTTACGGTACCGATGCAGCAGCATCTTCTTAATTCTTACTATTTTATTGCATACGTTAATGGAATGCCAAAGGCCCGGTAACGCGTTCGCTGACCATCCACTTGCCGCTTGCCGGGTAGTACCGCGCGCCAACGTCCAGCAGCATCTCGAGCTTTTGCTTTTCGGGTAGGATTTCTTTTCTTCGTTGCAAGGAAACAAAAACGGATCCCCGTTCCCTTCCCGATCCCACCAAGTCGGGTTATCGCGTGTCGACCTAGCTCCTCAGTTCAGACATGAAAACTCCGAGAAAAAAAAGGCTACGTTTTCTTCAAACCGCGAATCCCATGAGGAAAATACGGACGCTTCTAAGTTCGCCCGGCGCGCGATTGGGCGTGCCCCGTATTCAAACCCAATTTTGCCTACCAGCTGGACGTACACAGCACGCGTACGATCGACAGCTTCGTTCTGTAGATCTATAGATGAGAGGAAATCGCTAGCTGGAGCGAGGGCGACACATTGGATCGGGCCGGCATCGCACCCTGACATCGACATGGAGATTATCCGGCTGCATGCGTGCCGTCAAACGTCGAGATGCAGGAACAGTAGTCTCCTTTGTAGTAGTACTCGCGTGGGATTCTCGCCCGAGCGTGCACGTGTTCTCACTTTAAAATAGTTCTTGTCGGGACAACATTTTGGTAACCTGTTATCGTTCAAAGATGAATTCTGTGTTCCTTCGTCTTCTTGTTGGAATATGAAAATTCACGGGATATCCATATACTGTTTTAATTAGGCTGCAACCGTTCGCGCGCGGGAGCAACCAATATATAATCCCCCCGTGCCTTGATCCCACCGGTGGCTGGAAAAAGGATCCGAAAGAAACGAAACTCCGCCTGTACCGTATGGCAACTTACGTACGCATGCAAGGAAAAGAAATGAAACGTACGCATGGCAACTTACGTATCCCAACACGAACAACGAAGCCAATCCTGTTTTCTCCAAACAAAACAATAAAGGAAAAGAAATGAAACGTTAAGCCTGCTCTTGGTCGTACTCCCTTTGTCTAACATTATAAACTTTTTTTTCTCGGTTTGGTCAAAATCAATCTTTCTAAACTTTGACTTATAACATCTCTGGAAAATATACATATACATAGCTATTTATTACAGCAGTTTTAATGCTGAATATAATAATATCATTTATACCGGATCGAATATCATAAATCTTGGGAGTATCAACTTATGCTTGGATTATAAAAAAAGAGAAAAAGAAAGAAAAAACAAAGTCGTGCGGTGGCGTCGCGGACGCGGCCTGGACGCTGCCCGGACGCGGAGGGAGCGGCAGCCCAAAAGCACGCGCTTTGCGTTCGCTTGCTCCCGAAGTCCACTTGACGGGGACCTGACCAGGGCCGCGTCCGGGACGAAGGAAGCGTCACGTTTCTTGGTCCGCAGCTTCTACTGCCTGGACCTAACTGCTGCTACGGTACCTGCAACCCTGACGGCTTTATTATTACGAGCACGTATCAAACGAAAAGCCAGTGCAGATTTAAACTAAATTAATCGTGTTAAACGTCTTTCGTTTCAAGACGGGGGGAGTCTTATGCATGTTTCATCCAGCACCTCACTCGTCACTCCGAAACGGCTTGAAAGTGAAACAAATCCGAGGTGCGACTCCGCCTTTCAGCAGTGGCTTTTACGCGATTATGAATAAACCAGGGGATCTGAAGGCAATCATCCTATCTACTGGAAGCTAAAAAGCGTAGAGAACATGGTGCCCGGCGAAAGGAAAAATCGAATCAAATCAAATCAGCCAGCCGTCTGGTTTAAATAGCGACCGTTGAAAGCAACGCCAACTAAGATTTCCCCTTTGTTTTTTTTTTCTCGTCGCCGTCGTCGTCTTCTGCATCCCCCCCATCCTTCCTCTTTCGACGCCGCGGCTTCCCCGAACGCCTTCCCTCACTGCTTCCTCCACCTCTTCCTTTCCGGAGCGAGCCCCGCGCGATAGAATCCAATGGCGCCGACCCGCGCCTCCAGGTTCGTCTTGATCCTACTACTCGCGCTGCCGGCGCTCGCGCTCGCCACCGGCGTCTTCCGGGTGCGCCGCAAGTTCCCGCGCCACGCCGGCGGGGCGGAGCGCGGGGAGGCGGAGGGCCACCTGGAGGCGCTGCGGAGGCACGACGTACGCCGCCACGGGAGGCTTCTCGGGGCTGCGGTCGACATCCTCCTCGGCGGCATCGGCCTCCCCACCGAGACAGGGTAGGTGATCAACCAGCCGCCGACGTCGGCACACCAATCGCGCGTGCCGGCGTGCGTTCTTGGCGCGGTGGTGTTTGTGAAGGCGACTTTTTTTCTTCTTCTTCTCTTTGTTGTCTTGCCCATTCTGATTGGGGTTTGGCTTGCGCGGCGCAGGCTTTACTACACGCAGCTCAAGATCGGGTCGCCGGCCAAGGGCTACTACGTGCAGGTGGACACCGGCAGCGACATCCTCTGGGTCAACTGCATCCGCTGCGACGGCTGCCCCAGCAAGAGCGGCCTCGGGGTACTGCTCCGAGCTCCCCCCCTTTTCTCCCGGCCTCCGGCCTTCAATCCCCAGTACTCTTGATGAATGGTTCAGGCATTTGGGGGAAGTTCCTGATGTTTCCTGTCGGCGTCCATGTCGGTTTTGGCTGTAGATAGAGCTGACGCAGTACGACCCGGCGGGGAGCGGGACCACCGTGGGGTGCGACCAGGAGTTCTGCGTGGCCAACTACGGCGGCGTGCCGGCCACCTGCACCTCCATGTCGCCGTGCCAGTTCAGGATCAGCTATGGAGACGGGAGCTCGACCACCGGCTTCTTCGTCTCCGACGTCCTGCAGTACGAGCAGGTGTCCGGCGACGGCCGGACCACCCCGTCCAACGCGAGCGTCACATTCGGGTTAGTTCTTTGGTACAGTGACTTGTGGGATTCCTGCCAGATCGTCGCCAGCGGTGTCCAGAGCTGATCCCCTTGCCCCTGTTTCTGCAGTTGTGGCGCGCAGCTAGGTGGGGATCTGGGGTCCTCGAACCAGGCCCTTGATGGGATTCTTGGTTTCGGTCAATCCAATTCGTCGATGCTGTCGCAGCTGGCTGCTGCTGGGAAAGCGAGAAAGATTTTTGCTCATTGCCTCGACACTGTACGTGGTGGTGGGATTTTTGCTATCGGGAATGTGGTGCAGCCGACAGTGAAGACAACGCCGTTGGTGCCTGACATGTATGTGGCTTTTATTCCCAAGTTCCAGTTGGTTACTCGCCGCTCTCTCTTTTCTCTCTGGTTCATGCCTTTGTGAGCGTCTTACTTCATCCTAGAGAGTTAATCCGGAAATTGGTATTCATAGTATTATCAGGCTCTGCAGTACTTTTCCAAGTGTATTACTAAATTTTAGTACCAACCGGAGTACAAGTCAAAGGAGGAGCTTCTGTAGCCAGTCAGCTATCTGAACTTCGTTCTTGTGGTGTCTTGCTATACCGTGGGATATCTGAATTTAGAAAATCAAGCTATCATGTCGGCTGAAGATAAATAACTTGCCTTGTCTGCTCCGGTTACCAGTTTCCACCAGCCACTGCTATCCACTGTCACTCACTGCCTTGTTCCTTCTAGCTTGACTGGTAATCTGTGGGCTGATCTGCCCCTGGCCCAGGGCAGCCAGAACTGGGCCAAGTGGGCTGGTCAGCCCTGGCCCAGGCCGGGGCCCCTTTCTAGAAGGTTTTTGAGTTTAATCTTCTTAGAGATAGATTAAAAGATCCTTTGTAACAGATTAGGACTCTTGTAAGGGGGGGCTATATATACAAGCCAAAAACACCCCAAATTGAGAGAGAGATAAAAAAAAAGGGCATACCCAGTGCTGAAAGCTCCCACACGTTGTGGGGTCTGGGGAAGGGAATTTCTAGGCAGTCTTCCCCTTGCTTATTTTGCAAGGAGGCTGATTCGAACAATACAGAAAATTTTCCTCCACTTTTCTAACCCTAGCCGCCTCTCTCCCTCCTGCCCTAGCCGCCGCACAAGCTTCTGCCCTAGCCGCCGCCTCCTCTGCAGCCCTAGCCGCCGACAGGGGCTAGAACCAGCCGTCGCCCCTGATTTTCGCATCTGTTCCAGGAAGAACTCGGCGAGTTCTTCTCTGTTTCTCTGTTCTCCGATCTGATCAGCACCAGGGGTGCTTTCTACTCTCTCTGTCCTCTCTGTTCTGCACACAGGAACCACCCTGTTCTGATCTGCACCGCAGGTGCATAACAGATCTGTTCTGGCCGAACAGATCCGATCAGCACACCTGCAGAGCCAGAAACAGGGCTGAACAGGCCGGATTTCCAACAATCGTGGTATCAGAGCCTGTTTCAACCCTAGGCTGAATTCTGCAAGATGTCGTCTACACCTACAAGCAGCGGCAGCGCCATCAGCCATGGCACACCCTCACCGGCAGCTCGTGGGGTGAACACCGGGACGGGGTTCCCCGTGCTCACCAAGACCAACTACGCGGAGTGGGCTGTCATGATGAAGATCAAGCTGAAGGCGCGGCTGCTTTGGAAGGCCGTGGAGGAGGGGAACGTGAGCGAGCAGGAAGACATGATGGCGCTTGACATCTTGGTCAGCGCTGTCCCGCCGGAGATGATCACGACGATCGGAGAAAAGAGGACGGCGAAGGAGGCATGGGATACGATCGCCATCATGCGGGTCGGGGCAGACCGCGTGAAGAAGACGACGGCGTAGCAACTCCGGAAGGAGTTTGAAGACGCTGTCTTCAAGGATGGCGAAAGTGTGGAGGACTTCTCCCTCCGCCTGAGCGGCATGCTATCACGGCTTGCGTCGCTAGGGGAGGAGATAGGAGAAGAGAGGGCCGTGGAGAAGCTCCTGCGAAGCGTTCCAGAACGCTTCCAACAGATCGTGGTGGCGATCACGACACTGCTGGACGTGTCGACCCTCACCTTGTCGGAGGTGACGGGGCGTCTCAGGGCGGCTGAGAACGCTTTCGACTCGACGCAGCGGAAGGGAGGAGTACACAACGGCCAGCTGTACCTCACTCGGGAGGAGTGGGAGGCACAGCGGAAGGAGGAGCGGTCTACCCAGTCCGCGGGTTCTTCTAAGAGGGGCGGCCGAAAGGGCCTGCCCAAGAAGAACGGAGGCAAGAAGGGAGGTTCCGGGAAGGATATTCCGCGGGACCAATGCAGGAAGTGCGGGAAGAAGGGCCACTGGGCCAGGGAGTGTCGGTCGAAGCCTAAGGAGGAGCCGCAGCAGTAGGCTTTCGTGGCAAAGGCGGAAGAGGAGGGCGCCTTGTTTATGACAAGGGTGGCCTCAGTACAGGAGGAGCCTGTACAGGAACGTCCTATGCGCCCACTGGAGATAGTGGAGGGACGTGTCTTCGCTCACCGCAGCAACGACGATGACTTTGATGACACTCGTTGGTACCTCGACACGGGCGCGACCAACCACATGACGGGTTCGCGCGCCGTCTTCTCCGAGCTTGACGAAAACGTCGTCGGAACCATCAAGTTCGGCGATAATTCCGTCGTGCGTATCCAGGGGAAGGGTACGGTCTTATTCGCCGCCAAGACGGGTGAGCACAGGAGGCTCACCGGCGTCTACCTCATCCCACGCCTCACCACCAACCTCATCAGCGTCGGCCAGCTGGATGAGGATGGCTACAGCATCACGGTGCAAGGAGGAGTGATGCACATACGGGATGAGCAGCAGCGTCTCCTCACACGAGTTCAGCGCGACGACAGCAAGTTGTACTCCATCAGGCTCAACATCACACGTCCGGTTTGCCTAACCGCGAGGCGTGATGATGTTGCGTGGCGTTGGCACGAACGCTACGGACACGTCGGCTTCCAGGCGCTTCGGAAGTTGGCGCGAGAGGAGATGGTGCTCGGGCTTCCGCAAATTGATCATGTCGATCAATTGTGCGAAGCTTGCTTGGTCGGGAAGCAGAGGCGCTCCAGCTTCCCCAAGCAAGCTCGGCGGCGCGCGGAGGGCGCGCTCGACCTTGTCCACGGCGACATCTGCGGGCCTATCACGCCGACGACTCCAGGTGGCAAGAAGATGTTCTTGTTGCTTGTGGATGACATGAGCCGCTATATGTGGCTTTATCTTCTAGCAACCAAGGACAAGGCGCCACGCCAGACTTAATTCAACAATTCAAGGCAACAGCTGAATTAGAGTCCGGGAGGAGGCTGAAGTTACTCCGTACTGATCGCGGAGGGGAGTTCACCTCACAGGAGTTCGGCGAGTACTGCGCTCAGCACGGAGTACAACGTCAGCTCACAGCCCCGTATACGCCGCAGCAAAACGGGGTTGTAGAGCGACGCAACCAGACGGTGGTCGGCATGGCGAGGAGCATGTTGAAGGCAAAGGGTATGCCCGGGATATTTTGGGGTGAGGCAGTTATCACGGCTGTCTATATCCTGAATCGATCCCCTACCCGCGGCCTCGACGGGAAGACGCCATATGAAGCTTGGCATGGAGAGCGACCAACCGTCAATTATTTCCGAACTTTTGGGTGCGTGGGGCATGTCAAGAACACGCACCCCCACCTGAAAAAGTTGGAAGACCGGAGTACTCCGATGATTTTTATTGGCTATGCTGCAGGGACGAAGGGATATCGGATGTATAATCCGGCTGATGGGCGTACACACATATCACGTGACGTGATATTCGACGAGGCGGCCAAGTGGGACTGGGGAGAAGGAGCAGGAGAAGAGGACTACACCGCCTTCCACGTCGACTCCTTAGGTCCAGCAGGTGCTGGACCTGCTGTTTCAGCACCCGGAGAGGTGCTGCAGGGTCCGGAGGGGCCGAACAGCACCCCTGCAGTGCCCAGGAGGGGCACAGAAAGGTCTGTACAGACCCTAGGAGTTCCTACGCCAGCCTCCAGACCTGCTGGAGAGGGTCCAGCACCTGCAGCGTCGCCCCAAGGGCCCCTGCAGGGACTGTCCAGCGCAAATCAGGGCTGGGACAGTCCTGCACGGGGGTCAGCAGCAGCGGGGGATTCCAGACTTGAAGATTCCAGCACCTTCGTCACGCCCCGGAATCCTCCACGGCCCATCCGCTTCGCCACGCCGCCGACGGACGTCGGCAGCAACGTCGACGCCTACCACGACGACAACGCTGCACTTCGGTTCCGCACGATGCGCAACGTGCTGGGAACCCTCACCCCTCCTGGTCGGGCTGAGCGCCCACCAAGCTTGGAGGAGGGGGAGCTTATGTTCACCACCGCGGAGCAGCCCACATCCTTCGCCGATGCTGAGGAACACCCGTGCTGGAGACGGACCATGCTCGAGGAGATGGAGTCCATAGAAGAAAACAAGACTTGGCAACTTGTTGATCTTCCTGCAGGACACAAGCCCATTGGCCTCAAATGGGTGTTTAAGGTGAAGAAGGACGAGCATGGGGAGGTGGTGAAGCACAAGGCTCGATTGGTGGCAAAAGGCTATGTCCAACGGCAAGGAATAGACTTTGACGAGGTATTTGCTCCTGTAGCTCGTCTCGAATCTATTCGCTTGCTCCTTGCAGTTGCTGCACACAAGGGGTGGGAGGTACACCACATGGACGTGAAGAGCGCCTTCCTGAACGGCGACTTGATGGAGGAGGTGTACGTCTCCCAACCCGCTGGCTTCATCATCGACGGAGCCGAACACAAGGTGTATCGGCTCAAGAAAGCTTTATATGGACTTCGTCAGGCGCCCAGGGCCTGGAATGCCAAGCTCAACGATAGCTTGCTATCACTTGGTTTCCAGAAGAGTACGAGCGAGCACGGGATTTATTTCCGTGGAGCTGAAGATAAGAAGCTCATCGTCGGCGTGTACGTCGACGATCTTGTGATCACAGGAGGAGGCGATCTGAAGAAGTTCAAAGGGGAGATGATGAAGAGGTTCAAGATGAGCGACTTGGGTCTCTTGTCGTATTATCTTGGCCTGGAGGTGCGGCAGACCGAAGAAGGGATAAGCGTTGGGCAGGCGGCCTACGCTTCCAAACTTGTCTCTAAAGCTGGCCTGGAAGGATGCAATCCCTGTGCATTTCCCATGGAGCAAGGCCTCAAGCTTTGCAAGACAAGTGATAGCCCGTTGGTGCATGCAACGGACTATAGGAGCTTGGTTGGAGGGCTACGATACTTGGTGAACACACGTCCCGATCTTGCCTACTCGGTCGGGTACGTGAGTCGGTTTCTGGAGGAGCCTAAGGAAGATCACTTTGCTGCAGTCAAACGCATTGTACGCTACATAGCCGGTACAATCAACTATGGAGTCTTCTATGCAAGAGGAGACATGGAGCTTATTGGGTACTCGGATAGTGACTATGCGGGAGACGTGGAGGACCGCAAGAGCACAAGCGGGGTGCTGTTTTGTCTTGGAAACAACCCCGTTTCATGGCAGTCCTGCAAGCAGAAGGTGGTGGCCTTGTCCTCATGTGAAGCAGAGTATATCGCAGCAGCTCAAGGGGCATGTCAAGGTGTATGGATGGCACGGCTGATGGAGGACTTAGCTGGAAAATCGAAGGCGCCGGTGCTGCGGGTTGATAACAAGTCAGCTATAGACTTGAGCAAGAATCCGGTACACCATGACAGGAGCAAGCACATCGACGTCAAGTACCACTACATACGAGAGTGTGTGGACAGCAGTACTATTGTGCTTGAGCAAATCTCCACTCAAGACCAGATGGCGGACATCTTGACCAAGGCTCTTGGAAGACAAAAGTTCGTGGAGATGAGAAGAAGGATCGGGATTCTAGACATGGGCCAGTGTCAGGATCAGGAGGAGAATGTGGGCTGATCTGCCCCTGGCCCAGGCCGGCCCCTCCCTGGCCCAGGGCAGCCAGAACTGGGCCAAGTGGGCTGGTCAGCCCTGGCCCAGGCCGGGGCCCCTTTCTAGAAGGTTTTTGAGTTTAATCTTCTTAGAGATAGATTAAAAGATCCTTTGTAACAGATTAGGACTCTTGTAAGGGGGGGGCTATATATACAAGCCAAAAACACCCCAAATTGAGAGAGAGATCAATACAGAAAATTTTCCTCCACTTTTCTAACCCTAGCCGCCTCTCTCCCTCCTGCCCTAGCCGCCGCACAAGCTTCTGCCCTAGCCGCCGCCTCCTCTGCAGCCCTAGCCGCCGACAGGGGCTAGAACCAGCCGTCGCCCCTGATTTTCGCATCTGTTCCAGGAAGAACTCGGCGAGTTCTTCTCTGTTTCTCTGTTCTCCGATCTGATCAGCACCAGGGGTGCTTTCTACTCTCTCTGTCCTCTCTGTTCTGCACACAGGAACCACCCTGTTCTGATCTGCACCGCAGGTGCATAACAGATCTGTTCTGGCCGAACAGATCCGATCAGCACACCTGCAGAGCCAGAAACAGGGCTGAACAGGCCGGATTTCCAACATAATCTGGTATAAGACTAGCTATCTTTCGTCGTGGCTGCTTACCCCAGCCTCATCTTTGCCCTGTTTGCCACTTCCTACTTGGGTACCAATGCAGCCGTGCAAGTGAAACTACATCAGTGACAGCGGTAGTGTGGTACAATCACTTGTCTATGAGCACCGTTAAGAAAACTTTGCTACACTACATTGTGTACCAGTATGTGTGTTGTTGTTCGACTTAAATGCATACCCTCTGTCAACTAGTACAAATGATAGTTCAGCTATATAGATTGTTTGACAGAAGATGAGTAGATTTCGAGGACAAATGCATTTACTGTAATTTCGTACAACAGACATTGGCTTACATAATGCCCATCTGAGTCGTCATGGATGACATAACTTCTCGGTTGAAAACACCTTATGAAAATTTACCATGTAGGCCACACTACAATGTCAACCTGAAAGCAATTGCAGTTGGTGATGTGATGCTGCAGCTTCCAACAGATACTTTTAATACAGGCGAAAGTAAAGGAACTATCATTGATAGTGGAACAACGTTGACATATCTCCCGGAGGCAGTTTTTGAAACTTTGATTGCTGCGGTATGAAAGCTTCTGTCTGCAACCTCTTTTCGTTGTCAAGAACAGTTTATGCTCATCGCATGATGTTTTCTTCATCATTTGTAGATATTTAATAAGTATCAAGATATGAACTTCCAGACTAATCAAGACTTCCGTTGTTTCAAGTTTTCTGGAAAGTATGTGTGATGATGGCTCCCTATATACTCCTATTCTCCACATATGCTGGATACAATATGTCAATATGGGCGTTTTGTACATTCATCATGAAGGGATCATATCCTCTTATGACTGCCTTTAGTTTTTGATAATTAATATTTGTGCATGTTTTGAACTTTGATATTTTTATTTCCCTATCTTTTTAACTCCTCCATTCTGCTATTTTGCAGTATAGATGATGGATTTCCCATAGTCACCTTCAATTTTGAAGGAGACCTTGCACTGAATGTTTACCCACATGAGTACCTTTTTCAGTATGGGGTAATATAACATTTCTTCTCCCTGCTATCCTGTGACTAATATTAGTAGCTAAGTCGGTCCATTAGCTGTGTCATTTAATGCTAACAATTTATCGAACAGCACCTACAATAACAATTGACATCAGTTCCTTGTTTGATGCATGCCTCTTCTGTTTTCTGCTGCATACTGATTTGTCGAAGAATCATTTCAATTTTAATCTTCCAATGACATTCTTATATCGGCTTCAACAGTAGAAGTTTTTGTCTCTTGGGCTCCTTGCATTATGAGTTTCTGACAGTGCAAACCATGATTGGGTTTTCTATATATAAATGAATCAATCCATATGTGGATATGCCTAGCTATGGAATAAATCTGATAAAATAAGGGAAGTTGATAAACCATGAATTTAGCTGTGTGCCTGCAAACATACTTTACCAAATTGTTTGGTATAGTTTGTCTAGTTTACATTTCTGGCCTTCTTACCACCTTTGGTATCACATGCTTGTGATTTGGAATGGTACTTCCAATTTGATTTGGGGGTACTTCCTTCATGTTTTCTGCCCCTAGAGCTCAGTTTTGGATGTTATTTACATCTCCTATAAAGAATTTGCCAAAGTTCTGGAGCCATGACAAACCAAAGATTATTTGTAGGTTCTTTTGGACATGAACTAAATATGTTATTTTCGTTGTGTAGCCTGATATTTACTGTGTGGGGTTCCTAAATGGCGGATTACAGACCAAGGATGGCAAAGATATGGTGCTTTTGGGAGGTACAGGCTGCTCTGTACTATTATCCTGTTTGTTCCTGTTATATGTTGTTGCTTCTAATGCTCAGAAACTCCCTTGCAGATATGGTCCTCTCAAATAAACTAGTTGTTTATGACTTGGAAAACCAAGTTATCGGGTGGACAGACTACAACTGTAAGTTCAAACTCGTCAGAACTGTTCTTTCCCATGTTAACCTGAATTCTTGTTCCTGCAGTTCATTTAGCAATGAAAAAAATTACAAGAAGCTAGCACTCTCGTACATATGGTGTTGCAATCGTTTCATGCTCGCCTTTCTGATTTCAGGTTCCTCGAGCATTAAGATCAAGGATGACAATACTGGCGCTACATACACTGTGAACGCGCATAACATCTCGTCGGGCTGGAGATTTCAGTGGCACAAATCCTTGATTCTGTTAGTAACAATGATGTGCAGCTATGTAATGTCGTAGTCTCGGATGTACAAGTTGGAAGCATTTTCTTCTGCGACAAAAAGTGTTCCTTTTTCTTACGGGGAATGAAAAAGGGGAGAGGTTTATTAGATTATATGGACACCTGTAGTTTAGTAAGGGCATTTGTGGCTGCAGACATTCCCCGGTAGAGTCCATTTACCTCTTGACCAAAGAACAAACCAAATTGCCGATTACCTCTTGGGTTCAACTAGCTTGTAGGAGGGGAATAGCATATCAAGTAATTTATTCTCGATGTTCAACAACATATATCAAGTAACATATTCTCGATATTCAACAACATTGATAATGTTTCATGATTCTTTTAGATGAAGTTGTAATCTAAAAAGTGTGTAACCAGTGACGAAGATTCTCACACATGTGGGCTCTCGGATCTAGGGAAGTGTTATTTCTAGACAGTCTTATTCTATTTTTTGCACAGAGGCTGGTTTGAACTCAAAACCTAATGACACAAGTGGAGATAATATGACTTAGTATGGAGTAATTTTTAATTTTTAGAACGGAAAGCGTTGAGATGTCCATCCGGTCACTATTCTCCAACAAATATTTCATCATCATTATCATTAACCCAAGAAATATGCACATCTTTGCTGCCGATGAAAGCGAACCAAGAAAAAAATTCTACCACAACATGGTACAATCTTTTTTTGCAAATTCTAAGGGTGAGAATCATGGCATATATGGTAGTGATTCCCAGGAAGTGATTCTCTATGAGGATATCCACACTCATGTGCTCTAAAAATATACTCTAAACGAATATTCTCAAACCTTTCCAACACACTCCAAAATATTCTCCATTTTACAGCACGTGCTTAATATACTCTTTACACATACTCTATATCAACTTCCATCTATTCTTTAATATTTCTTTCCATCCTCTTCTTTTTTTCTCTCTTTATTTCCTTTCTTTTCTTTCCTTTTCCCTCTCTTTATTTCTATTTATTTACTTTCTCTCTCGAAGCTTCTCCTTTCTCATCTTCTCCCGTTTGCCTCGTCGAATCAGCCTGCCCGCCTCACGTCTCCTCACTGCAGCAGGCGTCCGTCTCGCCGCAGCCCGCTCGACGCCTCGCCCCTACATGCCCGCGCCGCCACTCGCCGCCTCGCCCCGCGCCGGCCTCCTCGCGCCGCCCATGTCTCCCGCGTCGGCCTCGCGCCGTCGGCCTCGTCTTCGCGTCGGCCCCTCCTTGCGCCGGCCCCGTCCTCACGCCGACGCCGTCGGCCTCGCCTTCGCGCCGGCCCCTCCTCGCACCGCCGGCCACACGCCGCCCCCATCCTCGCCCTCCACTGTCGTCGCCGGCCTTCGGCCTCCTCACGAGTGGTAGCGATGGAGGATGTGGCGACCTGAGATGCGGAGCAGCACCACTATCTTGCTCTCCCGTCGTCGCCCTCGCCTCCCATGTCGTCCAGTGCCGGAGTCGCTCGACCTTCCGTCTCTTTGCGCGAGAGCAACAACTGGAAGTCTCGGTGGTCATCCCGCACGTTCGTACCAGCGGAGAAAATGACGAAACAATGTAACCTACGGGCGTTTAGCGCACATCTTCCCGCACGCCGGTGCGGCTGGCGGGAGCCACTTCTACGCCGAATACAGCGTCCCACACCGAGTCCAGCACCCCGGTACGGTCAGCCTGAGAATATGATTCTTGTAGATCTGTAGATGAGTAATTATGTGACTGGAAGTGATTCTCTAAGATAAACTCTTAAAATCAGGATAGAGAATCACTTCACAGGATCAGGAAAAACTATTTTTTTAGCTCCCAACCCCTAGTTTATTTCATAGAATCACTTCTCATGATCAATTAATAAACACTTATTCCGAAAAATGGACTTAATTTAGCACAACTCACTTGGCTCTGCCTAAGAATCAGCTCCGTGGCCTTTGATGCTTTTCAGTGTACCACAACATCATTTTAAGGTTCATAACTACATCTCTACAAAAAGTTTATAACTTTTTTGTGCCCTTTTAGTTAGTTTAATGAAAATTACTATTTCGATATAACTTCCCTACAAGATACCACATCCGATTTTATTTATAAGACTATCGGACAAAATTGAATTTTAATGCAAATCCTACCCTTAAATCAACAAGTTCAAATAGATATAGTTTTATAAGTTGGTCAAGGTTTATGTTTTAGAGACCCCGTGTCAAATTTATAAAGGATACAAGGGGCCAAAGTATTTAGCAAATTGAAAACGCATAGTTAAATGAATTTTCAGAAAGAAAAACACTGAAAAGCAAATGGGCCCCGTCAGCCATAGCCAAAAACTTCATCGTCAGTTCGTCACGGGCTCAGGGCCCTTCCCCACACCGCCGCCAAATCGCGTCCCCACCAAACCGCAAAAAACATGCCGCCGCCCTCGCCGCTGCTCCCCAGCGTCGCGGCCGCTCCGACAGCCGCTGCTCCAACCCTACTTCTCCTCCCATTCCGCACGCGCCGCACCCTCCCCGTCCCACGCGCCGTCGCCTCCTTGTCCGGATCCCACGCGCACGACGCTCTCCTCCTCCGCCGCGCCGCCGACGTGGCCGACTGCTCCGCGGGGCTCACCTCGCCGCACCCAAACTTCGGGTGCGTCATCGCGCGGCCTCAGCTGGAGACCGACAGCGTCGAGGCCTGGGTGGTCGGCGAGGGGTTCCTCTACGCGCAGGGCACGCCCTGCGCCGAGCTCCTCGCCGCCCAGGAGGCCGGCGAACACGCCCGTGGCGCCACGGCCTACCTCAACCTGGAGCCCGGCGACTGCTATGGGGACAGCACTGCCGTCGCCTCCCTCGTCCAGGTGCTTCACGCAATGGCCTCGCCTCAACCCCCTTCCCACGTTCCGGTCTATTTCTCCAATTTGCCCATCAATTTAAAAAAGCTCACATACCATTTACAAGTCACATAACCCAGTGAGCTTGGATTACAATCGTCAATCGTAAGTATCTATGTATTCAGTGGGTGTAAATTGTTAAAAGGCAATTCGTAAGAGAAATAAGTGAACAATCAACAACATATTCTCTTCTTTTGAGCCTCTCGAACACCAACGAATCTTCCAGGGTAGGTCTGTGTCACCGTGGATGACAATAATGTGTAGGAAGTGGATATTCTCCGAGTTGGAATTTTGTCCCTGGCAAGTTTTTCCACATCAGTCCTGTGAGCGCATAGAAGTGTAGGCAGTGTACTAACGATTTTATTAGGCAGGAATCACAAGAGTTGTTGTGGGCCTTAGACATCCCTTGAAGCACTTGCGAGGGAAGGCAATTCAAGCGTTACGAAGTGAAGGCATACAAGTTGATGTTTTGGGGGAAGATTTGCAGAGTAAAACATTCAAGGTGGTTCTTAGCTTATATATTTTTTAATTATGTTTTGTTCTTTACAGATTTATTTCATGTCCATATTTTCCATGTCAATTTGTGTATAATCAACCATGCTTTGTTTTTAGTGATGCCCTGTATCCTGAATCACAGTTAGGATCTTGTGGTTTTGGCACTAATATAATATCATGGTTTGAAAAGATACGAAAACTTGTAATTTTATTGTAAATACAAAACTATGAGTGCATATTTCATTGTAAGTACACTTCACTTGCTCTATATGTTAAAATATTTGGATATGACATAATGTTTTATAGGATGCAAACAAAGTTGACGTGTTTTGATGTTGAAATAACAGAGAAATTGGACCTCACGAAAAAGCCCCAGAAAAAAAATAGAAAAAGGAGTGAAAAATAATGTTACCTACTAAGTGGATCGTAAATATGTACTCATTATTTGTTGTATTTTACCAGATTATTAGTTTTTAATTTTCATTGTAGGAGGCTCTGAAGTCGTGCCTCACTGTAAATGCCCCGTTACTTTATAGAGCCGCCTTTCATGTCCCATTCTCTGTTCTGAAGTATGCTATGACTGCAGATGGTAACACATTTCTTACTCCATGCTATGGTATTAGTTCAGACATTTATATTCTCATAAATAGTCATAACATCTAACTTGCATCCTATGCCATTTTCTTACTACAATTACTGGGTAGGAAAAATTGCGGCAAGTAGTGGACATGCTTCTTGGGTAAGTGGAAAATCGTCCAGAGGCCGAGCATTTGAACTGCGTGGCAGAAGTGATGCCGTTATTGTCGGTGGAAACACAGTTCGCTTGGATGGTAATATTCTATTTGCTGTATTTCATATCCATGCAGAATTGCAAATTCACAAATTGAATTCTTTTAGCTGCGTTGTAGATCCTCGATTAACTGCAAGGCATGTTAAGGGGCATGTTCCAGTGCGCATTGTGATGACACAGTCTCTTAACCTTCCTGAAGAGGCAAATTTATGGAATATTAGTGATGCCTATACAATTGTTGCGACTCAACGTGGTGCCCGGAGAGATTTCCAAAAGAAACTTGCTATGAAGGGTGTTGAAGTAGTGGAGTTTGACATGTTAAATCCTAGAGATGTTATGTCATATTGTTATGATCGTGGTTATCTTTCCGTATTATGGGAGTGTGGTGGGACCCTATCAGCTTCTGCTTTATCTGCTAGTGTTATTCATAAGGTGGACTTCTATACTTGATTGGTTTTCTTTCTCGTGTCTATTAGCTGATTAAATGAGTTGTGCTGTGGTTCAATGATTTATTTTGTTTGACTTCACATGTGGCGAAGTTTATGGAATAACCATAAAACCAGAAGAAAAAAACGAGTTGGGCACTGAAGGTGTAGAATTTAATTTGTCTGGTTTGCATTTGCTAGAATATGGATGTGGGTACTGTACTTGACATGTTTGGGCATACAGATGCTAATGTAGGCACATTTTGTTTCTTGTGGAATCTAGCATAAACAATGTGCGAGAAACCACTTGTTAAATGTTGGAACTCCAGGGCGAGAGAGTATTTATTCTGGGAGGAGGGGAGGGGCTGGCTATTTATAGCCTAGCTTACAACCAAAATTTATCTCTAAAAGGTTTTATAATATTTATCTAGTTCTACAGATAACTCTATCTCTAGAACTATTTTATTCTTGTCTAATCTGCAGCAGATAACTTTATCTCTATCACTATTATTTTAAAACGAGATTACCTCTAACAACCACCCCCTTAATCTTAATTTTGGAACACACCTCAGGTTTATTAGAATAGTGCCCCTTATTTTGTGTCATCATTCTCTTGTTCTATAAATATTAGTTCATCTAATGATGGCAAATTTTGCATCTCTTGGCAGGTCTATGCGTTCTGTGCTCCAAAAATTATTGGGGGAATAAATGCCCCTACGCCCATTGGTGAACTAGGGATGAGCCAAATGACCCAGGCAATTGATTTAATTGATGTCTCCTATGAACAGGTCATCTCATTTTCTAGTTCACTTATTCCCATCTATGTTTTCTTCAGCAATGCTATTGAGGAGTGCAACCTTTTCTCTCTTTCTTTTCTCTTTTATTTGTCATTTCAGTATGATAACACAGAATATAGTTTTTCTCCATGTATTTTGTAGATTGGCCAGGACATGCTCTTGAGTGGATACATCCAACCCATTCCTGATCTTTCACCTGTTATACCATCTGTAGATGAAATACCATCTGTTGATCCAGATGTATCACTATATGAAACAAATATTATTTCCTTTTACAAGACTTGGGATATTTTTGGTGCTTTCTCAAACTTTTCTCCTCACCCAATTCACATGCCTGACGAAAATGGAGACTATGTAACATGGCCAACCGTGGAACACTATTACCAGGTTATTCTTCATCTTTTTTTTTCTCTGTTACATGCCTTCTGCTCTGTTTCAAGGAGCAATTCTTGAGCATAATGCACTAGCCATCCTGTGTGTGGCCAATTTTTCTTGACCATGCAGAATCATTCTTTGCATTGGAATCTGTCTGTGATTCTGAAATATTTTTTCCAGGCTCGTAAGTTTGTTGGTTTTGAGAATCCTCAAGCAAAAGACATCGTCCAAGAAATAAAGCTGGCAAAGAGTCCTGAGGAGGCTGCTAGAATAGGAAGGACTCGGCAAAGAGAATTCCCTGAGTTGGTATGTCATAATATTTTGTTTTTCATCATCACTGATTGTAGCAGAAGCGATGAAATAATCATCTGGATATAATCATATAAGTGATACATAACATTCCATCTTCTTTTTGATGCAAGTTGCTTAGGAATGTAATATCCACTTACTTTAGGACCTCTTATAGCTTGCAAATTCTAAGTCTACATGCAGATATACTAACTCCAATGTAGTGTACATGCTTAAAACAGATAATGCATGCTCCCATTATGTTACCATAATAATTTATTTATTGGATCTTTATTGATTATATCAAATTTTAATTATTTTATGGTCCGTTGCTAGCATACAGGGAGGTAAATTTTGGTGGTAGTGGTGGTGGTTTGACTTGACCCCAACGTGCTTGGGACAAAGGCTTTGTTGTTGTTATTGTAGTGGTGGTGGTTTGTCTTTTTATCAGTATTAATCTTCCTTGCAATCCTTTTTGTAGTAAAATTGTTTTGATAAATAATGCAAATAGTCTAAAAACCTCTGTTAGTGAGCATGAGTTTATTATACAATATCCTAACTTCTCAAAGATTCAAATGTAACTATGTGGTATTGTTTCATGGAAATATGCCCATGTCCATACGCTAAAGTAATCCAGTTGCTCGAACATGAATCTTGGACAGATGTTTTATTTGCTCTTGAAGAAAAAATGTCGTCTTTGAAAAAGGGCAGCCCGGTGCATGTAGCTCCCGCTTGCGCAGGGTCCGGGGAAGGGTCCGACCCATTTGGGTCTTTTGTACGCAGCCTTTCCCTGCATTTCTGCAAGAGGCTGTTTCCAGGACTCGAACCCGTGACCTCATGGTCACAAGGCAACAGCTTTACCGCTGCGCCAAGGCCCCCCTTCGATCTTGGCAACCATCTACGATTGTTGTGTAATATTCATCACCTTAGATATTTGTTGTTTGGTAGTGCTGAACTACTGATGCTAGTGATCATCTGTAGTTTCTATATGGTAAAAATACATTCTGGTTTAAAATGGCATATGGCCAATTTAATTTGCTCCACTTTATATGTCTGGTTCATTTATCTTCATTTCGTTTCGTTAACTGATATGGGCGTTTTGTACATTATCTTTGCTCTTTAGGTACAGACAGAATGGGAGTCTACCAAAATTGATGTGATGTACAGAGCAATCAAATGCAAGTTTTCAGCTTATCCCCATCTGACTAATATGCTGTTGTCAACGACTGGTTCTGTTCTTGTTGAGGCATCGCCCCACGATTTATTTTGGGGTGGTGGCCGTGAAGGTGAAGGTCTGAATTACTTGGGTAGATTGCTGATGCAGTTGAGATCAGAGATTCTTGGTACGGTTCCAGCAAGTGTGGAGGCAGGGGAGCCAGCTTGATCTGCTAGTGAGCCATGCTCGTCTGGTAGAAGAGTTTATTTGCACAATCTGACTGGTAGGTAGATTGTCAGTGCAGTGCAGAGAACTTATGCATCAAAATTTGTTAAATCACATGTGTACTGTTCAATTTCGTTGGTGCTGAAAGCTAAGATGCTTTCGTGGTCTGAATAACCTAGACTCTGTTCCTTTCCAGAACATTCTCAGATCAAGTGTTCTGCACCTATGAATATGGAGATACTGTCCCTTTTCAGAACATTCTCAGGTCTAGTGAACTGCGCCTATGAACACGGGGAATTATCTGACGAGTACAGAGGAGTCAAGACAGAAAGGACTAAAGAGCAATACACAGAGTGACATGGTGAATATAGAGAAGGCAATAAGGGCTGATTGACTTACGTGTTTATGTTGTTTGTGCTTTGATCTCGTCTGTGGGCATCCGAGTCCACTCTGCAGTGCGTTTGAGATATGTTAAAACGGAGTGATGTATGTACTTGTTAAGAATGTTGAATAAACACGGCTCAAATTTCCTTCCCAAGTGTAAAACGTTCCTTTCACCGTGCATCTATCCCCTTTAGTTCTGTTCCTTTTACCATGTGTGCACTAGTACTGGTAGCACCCGGTACCGTTGGCCTCTCGAACTACCAAACGTTGACTGACATGGTGCTCCATGAGTCCATGACACCTGGTTATGGGCTTATGGCCTGGTGATAGTATCCCCGTGTGTTACCGTTTGATATCATGGTCCATGAAGGACTGGTTGTTCCAAAATACCGTTTGACATCGGGTCCTCTTGACACAACCCTTTTTTGTTTGGATGTAGTGTGCTATATCATTGTTGACATTTGTGCCCGCACTGCCTCTAGTGACAGTTTTCAACTTATCAACACCGTGTGGGAGAGAACCCTTTCATACGTAGCGCTTCTTGTATAAAAGACCATTTAACTTTATCCTGAAAATAACCTCGATAAGTTTTTGAATATGAAGTTCATGGATAGTCTTGTGAAGAACAGCCATTCCTTCCATAATATTCCTCTCTAACATCTGTGACGGTCACCTAGATAGGGCAATAAAGCGGAATGGCTATTGTCAACGTGTCTGAAAATGTCATGACTTTGAATGGACACGTTTAGAATGATCGATAAAAAACAAACAGCATACATGTTCACATTCCACCTCCATCTGTTCCACACGAATCTCACACGAATGTTAGTTGGACGTATGCATGGGTCGCATGTATAGCATTCCTCGGCTCTAAATTAATCATCCTCCGTGTGGAGTGGAGAGACGACCCAACAAATAGCTAGGTGAGGTATTAAAGCATCAGAAGGGTGTCAAATGGAAGTTCCAAACGAGGTGATTTTCCGGCTAGCTTTTACGTACTCCGTCCGTCTTTTTATTGTTTGGATTGGAGCTCATAACGTAACGGGCATAGACAAGAAAAGGGACAAAAATAGGACAGAGGGATCACATTGACCATCAAAAGAAATTGACAAAAATCCCCCATATCTTAGGAGCTAGTAAAACACCACGACATGGAGCAACCAGGAAGACAACACAATTAAAGCATATTGTCACATGAAAATCGATCGACTAGGAACCACATTGTCAAACCAATATCTATGGAAGGCTACACCTAGCCACCTGTCTATGTCCGAGTCTTTCACCTAAGCCCAACTTATAACGATACACTTGTTTTTCTAATAAAAAAACTTATAACGATACACCAGTCACGTCGTCTAGGAGCCAGCCCTGTGGTTCTGGCTCTGGCTCTGACGTGTGCGCCTCCGTGTTGCCAGCGCCGGCGGTGTAAGCCGGCACCGGCGGCTCGAGAGATGCCAGTGACAGCCGCAGCGCTGTTGCTGGATCGCCGTGCCCCTGCTCCCGGAGGCGCTGGATGGCGTTCCTGACGTCCTCGAGGCGCGCGCCTTCGTCGCCGTCGAGCCGAGGCTGCCGAGCTCCTCGGCGGAGAGGCCCGCGAGGCGCGAAGGGCGCCCCGCGATGGCGTCGTGCAGCAGGAGGGCCGTCTCGCGCGCGCGCCCTCTCCAGCTGCTCCCTTGAGCTTGGCGACGCGCTGCCGGAGGAAGCCTTCCATGTCCATCGTGTTCTTGCCCTGCTGCTCCGTCCTCGGCACGGCCTTGAAGCAGCCGAGGACACGCGCTGCCGCCTCCGTGGCCGGCCGGCAGCGGCCACACCTCCGATCGCGGCTCGCCCTCGCCGTACGTACACCACGACGCATGCGTCCACGCCGCGCGCACAGCGTCGCCAGCTCGCTCGCTTTCTTCATCAGGTTCACCATCTTGCGAGCCATGGCGAGAGCGAAACAGACACCTGCAAATCAAAGGGAAACGGTTTGGTTGGTGCGAGTTGGAAGGGCGGAGCTAGCTTTGGTTCTATACCTGATGGATGGGAAGGGAAACAGGTTGGAAGATTTGAAGCCATTGTCGCAATATGGTAAGATACGTAGCTCAGTTCTACCCTGTATTCTTGAAAGATTACCACGATATGGAAAGGAATCACGTAGGCGGAGAGATTTGCAAGATCGCGTGAAATTACCGCGTGCATACTGGTTATTGCACGGTTCACGATATACGGTTGCACTTAATTGAGTACATCTGGAAATGAGAACTGCTAGCCAGACGATGACCGCGAAAGAAAGTTGCTTAGCATACCACGGTTGCCACCTGGATCCATCTGAGCAATACACGTGCTTCTTAGCTAGCTTGACACCGCTGATCCATCACAACAGCGAGATACTAACTTTTAGACGTCTGAAATCAGCATTTTTTTTAAAAAACTATGTTCTGAGTCGTAAAATCTAAAATCGAACAAATATAATTTAGAATTTTTTAAGTCTATACACTAATATCTTTTTTATAGTCAATACATAGTCTTACAAAAATACAAAAACAACTAATAACAAATGTACAGATCTTAAAATAGATGCGACAACTGAGGATGCAGGTTTTAAAAAAAATACTAATCTCATACGCCTAAAAATTTAGCGTTCTGGTTCACAGTATTAACGTTCTACTAATAAATTGCCCCGTTGGCTTTGCATTAATTGCTTCAAAAACACCGAGCTTACTTCACGGGCTGCGTGTTTACGTGCCTCGTGTCAGCGTTTGCGCCTCGCGAGTTCAAGACATCTCGGCCACAGCCCACAGGCCCATACGTGTGGTTCATGGGCCCAGAAAAAGTTCTGATTGTTCAGCAGACGGGTCGGGCCGGGCCGGGCCGGCTCTTCTTCTTCTCTCTCTCTGATTAGCAGAGAACGGCCGGACTGCCTCCGGCTCCGGGTTCGGTTCGGCTTCGGCCTACACGTCATCCAAAAAAACAAGAATGCAGATCAAGGTCCTCCGACAGAAAAATATGCCGGCTGCCGCCTCAGCCGCCTCTGGACAGGAAGCACGCCGGTCGACATCCTGATTTGTTTGTTAATTCGCACGAGGATTAGAAAAGCGCATATTATACTTGAACTGATCAATCATGCAGGCGATCGAAAGTGGGTAATCAACTGCATCAGGGGCGTTGAAAACATCCGTGCTTAGCTCCATGCATGCATGGTTAGCTGACAGCTAACTAGCTAGAGCCGCAACTTGCTGCAGGCATGCCTAGCTCTAGGCCTCTAGCTAGTCTAGTTCGCACTCACCTCGCTGCGCTGGCCGTCGTTTACGTATACTAGGACTTGCTACTAGCAAAGCAACTCGACATGCATATGGCCGCTTATCCAGCTGAACACAGCAAGAAATTGATGATAGGCATGCAACCGTGTACGTGCAGCCTTTTGATATGATGCAGATACCAAGGAAGGGACTACTAGAGTCTCGCTGTGTCACCCGCAGGAAGCACGAGCGCGTCAATTTTAATCACCAACCAATCAAATAGCCACGCTGTCACCGCAAGAAGCACGAGCACATATAAAATAGTCAAGCAACATGATGGCGTAGCTCGATCTCGCGGAAAAGGACCTACGCGCGCGCCGATCGAGGGATGAAAAAGACCACCGCGATGTAGGAACGTTATTTGAGCATCGATCGGTGGAGCTGAGCAGCACCAGCAGCAGCAGAGGCAGATCTTTCGTCTGCAATAGGGCCCTGAATCCATTATAGGAACGAGAGTTCTGAAATAAATAACGTTTAAGATAGATAATTTTATTCGAATTGATATAGATTGTTTTCCTAAACCTTATTTATTTCAGTAGGACAGAGTTTAATGTATTTCAACGTTAAATAAAAAGAAACGGAAGGAGTAGTGAACAGTGATTTTGTCTATTACGGAAAAATTTAAAGTAATTCATAAAGATATTTTTTATGTTTTCTACCGCGCGCATAACCCCTTCTCGTTTGAGAGCAAGTCATTTTCGAGAAATAGAAACCCACATGCAGGTTAGGTGAAGTTGATGGATGGAAATACTCCGGCCCCATCCTGAGATCATGCATGTCGCCCTTGAACCCCCCCGGGTTCACGCACCAATCAGTTTAAGCACGTGGAAATCAAACATGTCGTGATCGATCACCTGTCGGTTCAAAGAAACGTGATGTCCTGCAGGCTCACACATCAACACCTCGTTCCGCTTTCGGTAAACGCTGCTTGGCTAGCACTGTTACAATAAGCTTCATCTTAGACGGCTCCAAACATATTATCACATGCGGTTTTTAAAACCGACTGAAACGAAGAACCTGTGATAATCTACAATTTTACAGGCGGAAAGTAATACCGCCTGTGAAACGAAGACCGACACTTATTATGTATATAATGCGGTTCAATGGACCTTGGGACCTCGTTGCCCTCGTTTACGCTTTAGTGAACCTGAGGATTCAACCATTGAAGAACCTTCTGCAATTGTAGGAGCCGAAGTCACCTCGTTGTCTTCACGATTAAACTAGTTAGAAAAGAATTATAACACTTCATATACTTGACAATCAACATTAACTTAAACTGTTGGAGTTAAGATACGTGATCCATACCTCGTCGGCAGAATCATATTCTGGGTCAAGATACTCTAAAGTATTTTTAATTATTATATTTAGAAAAGGGTCTGATGGACAGTGAAATGAGCCTGAACTGCTAGAGTCACTAAACTCCATATTTCCTTCTTCATTGTCACTAACAGCAACAGTCTTCTTAAAGCTTTTCATTCTAGAACTAATAAGATAAAAAATATGTCCCACTTCAATGAAAGCTACAAAAATAAATACAGACAATAGAATGGAGACAAACTGCTGATCATTGGTGTTTATGTAGATGATTTAATTATCTGTGGGCCATGTGTTGAGACCATCACAAGTTTCAAGAATAAGATGATGACTAGATTCTCTATGAGTGATCTAGGCAAGCTGCCTCATCTGGGGCATGTCAAGAAATTTGGCTCAATCGACTGTTAGCTGAAATAATGGATGAACCTTCTCGTGTGTTCCGACTGTGGGCGGACAACAAAGCAGCGATTGAGTTGAGAAAGAACCCAAAGTATCATGAAAGAATGAAGCACATTGACACCAAGTTTTATTTTATCCGAGCTTGTGTAGAGGAAGGGAAAATGGAGCTAAGTCACATTGGAACTGAAGACCAAATTACAGACATTCAACAACTATTGCTGAGATCATCAACTATTAGCAGGAAATCTTCCTGCGTTTTTTTCTGTCAAAAAAAGGGAACTACTCTCTAGGTAAAAGATAACATATGACCTATAATCTTCATTGTCAATCTTCATATGACCTACAATCTTCATTTGACTTTGTTGCGTGTTCAAAAACTTTGATTAATGAAAATTAGATAGGAACATAGGGTTTGAGAAAATCTAGGGTGCGACGGCGGCAAGGACATGACTCTGCCGGCGGCAAGGGCGAGGAGGGAGGCGACACGGGTACAGAGGAGGAAAGGAAGCGGCGGCGTACCTGGCGGCAAGGTCGAAGCTCAGCCTAATGACTGGAAGGAAGGAAAGGAAACGGTGAGAGTAAAGCTCGGCGTACCAGGAAGGAAGGGAAGGAATTGGCGATGTCGAAGTTCGGCGAAGCTCGGCGGTGAGGGCGAAGCTCGGTGGCGAGGGCGGCGAAGACTTGGCGGCAAACAAATTTTTGGCAGGCTGACGGCGTCTAAGTGATTTCGCCCGGGTTAGGTTTTTCCAAGTAAGCCGAGCGCTATATATAGACGTCTATCTTCGCAGGCGGTTTTTAAGTAATAACCGCCTAAGGAAAGGACTACCCTCATGCGGTTATTCATTACCACCTGCCTACGAAGATAGACGTATATACTGGAATCTAAATATTTTACCTCAAACGGTTATTACTAAATATCCGTCTGAGAAAAGGACTTCTCTTAGACGGTTGATCAGTACCAACCGCCTGAGAAGATCTTTATCTAAACTTAAATAATACTCTCGATTAAAATAAGGGGCCTTTTAAGAAGCCAAATCCAATTTTTTGTAATATGGTTTAGTATTAAAAGTTTCCATAAAATTTCACTTGGTAAAAACTTTGAAATTGATGAGAACATAAAAAACAAATAACACTGTTATTTGTCATTTTTCTATCTTGATTAATATAATGATTTTTTAATTAAGTTTTTCAATGAAACTTTGTAGTCATCATACCAACCTCTATGATTTTTTTCAAGATTTTTATAATTTTTTGGAATTAATTTGTGTTTAAAATTTGAAGAATGTCTCATATATATATGAGCATTTCATTAGAAAGATTAGATAATTTGAATTTTGACATGTTGGAATGTTTTTAAAAATGATCAAAATTCATGCATGTATAATGAAGACAAATATGTTCATACAAATCAATTTCAGTGAAAGATCCTTTTTTAGAAGATACAAAAAATGTGAAGAATATGTGAATATAAACTAATTTGATATTTACCAAAACATTACAAATATTAGCTATACAAGTTTAAAAATAGTTTGGTCCAGTTGGTGGATATTAAATTTTTAAGAATATAGAAAAAAGAATCATCGAATTTGGACTCAATTTACATAATATATACATATTAAGTATTTATATTGGAATCTAAATATTTTAGCTCAGACGATTATTAGTAAATACCCTTCTGAGGAAAGGACTTCTCTCACGCGGTTGATCAGTACCAACCGTCTGAGAATATATTTATCTAAACTTAATTAATACTCTTGATTAAAATAAGGGGCCTTTTAAGAAGCCAATTTCCACTTTCTTGTAATATGGTTCAGTATTACAGGTTTCTATTAAATTTCACTTAGTAAAAATTTTAAAATTTATGAGAACATAAAAAACAAATAACACTAGTTATTTGTCATTTTTCTATCGTGATGAATATAACGATTTTTCAATTGAGTTTTTCAATTGGACTTTGTAGTCATGATACCAACCTTTATGTTTTTTTTCAGATTTTTATAATTTTTTTCAATCAATTTGTGTTCAAAATTTGAAGAAAGCCTCATATGTATATGAGCATTTCATTAGAAAGATAGATAATTTGAATTTTGACATGTTTGAATGCTTTAAAAAAATGACTAAAATTCATGCTTGTATAATGAAGACAAATATTTTCATACAAACCAATTTCAGTGAAAGATCCTTTTTAGTAGATACAAAAATGTGAAGAATATGTGAATATAAATTAACTCGATATTTACCAAAACATTACAAATGTTAGCTATACAAGTTTTAAAATATTTTGGTCTAGTTGGTGTATATTAATTTTTTAAAAATATAGAAAAAATCGTCGAATTTTAGACTCAATTTGCAGAATCTATAAATGTTTGAGTATTTATATTGGAATCTAAATATTTTACCTCTAGCGTTTACTACTAAATACCCGCGTGAGGAAAGGACTTCTCTCAGGCGGTTGATCACTACCAACCGCTTGAAAAGATCTTTATCTAAACTTAATTAATACTCTTGATTAAAATGGGGGGCCTTTTAAGAAACCAAATTCTAATTTCTTGTAATATGGTTTAATATTAAAGGTTTTCATTAAATTTCACTTGGTAGAATTTTGAAATTGATCCGAACATAAAAAACAAATAACACTGTTTATTTGTCATTTTTCTATCTTGATGAATATAATGATTTTTTCAATTGAGTTTTTTCAATAAGACTGTTGTCATCATACCCACCTCTATGATTTTTTTTTTCAGATTTTTATAATTTTTTGAATAAATTTGTGTTCAAAATTTGAAAAATGCCTCATATGTATATGAGCATTTCATTAGAAAGATAGATAATTTGAATTTTGACATGTTGGGGTTCTTTAAAAAATGACCAAAATTCATGCATATATAATGAAAACAAATATGTTCATACAAACCAATTTCAGTGAAAGATCCTTTTTTAGGAGATATAAAAATGTGAAGAATATGTGAATATAAATTAATTTGATATTTACCAAAACATTTACAAATGTTAGCTATACAAGTTTTAAAATATTTTGGTCTAGTTGGTGAATATTAATTTTTTTTTAAGAATATAGAAAAAAGAATCATCGAATTTGGACTCAATTTGCAGAATTTATACATGTTTGAGTACTTATATTGGAATCTAAATAAAAATAAGCAAGGGAAAAGAAAACTGAAGAACAGGCTCTAGCCTTTATCACAGGCGGCTCTTTAGAAACAACCGCCTGCAGTAGGTAAAAGCCACCTGTGAAAACCCATGTCTATATAAAGGGCCCCTCGGGCACCTGCAAAAGCTAACCCGGGAGTTTTTCAGCGACGCCGTGAGGCTGCCAAATTTGGTTAGAGAGACTTATTCCTCAGTTGATCAAGCTTCAAACAGAGAAAAAGTTTGAAGATACTTGTTCTTCCACTTTATTGAGTTTGGATCCAGCCCCACCCCTACCCTCCCGCACTTTAGTTTAATTAGATCCAAATAAACTTGTTAAGTTTCCATTGCATAAAAGATGTAGTTGAGCCTCCCCTTGAGGTCCTACATGAATTTTATAGAAGAGGAAGTAGATTTGAAGGATTAAAGGTTGAAAATGAATACAAGCACATCACATGTTCGATGAAATGTTTCAATGAATAAGCTCAACTTCAAAAATCCATTATTCTCTGTAGAAAGCTCCAAAAATATTTAAACAAATTTTTACTTTACACTGGTGCAAATTATCTGGTTGAAAATGCATAATAATTTCATTAGGTTATTATTTTAGTATAAACACATAAAAAAATTTGTTATTAAATTATATATTCTATTATTAAAGCAAGGATCGTCGAGCGCGGATGTATAACATGCCAAGACCTGATGCTATGTACATTCAAAATGTTACAAATTTTATTTAAGTATCCAAGAGACATCCGAGAATGTAAAAGATTGATGACATATTATGTCCATGTATCGACTGCGAAAATAAGATTGCTTGGATAGATACTATAGTAATTCAATCTCATTTGATAAAAAGAAATTTCAAAGAAAACTACACAATATGGACAGAGCATGGTAAGTTAGATACACATGAAGTGGATAAAGATGATAAGAGAGGTTCAGATGACGATAATATTCATATCGATGATGGTAGTGACAATCAAGATGGTGATGGTGATTTGTTTGATTGTGAGGAGATGTTGGCCACATCGAACCACATGTATTAATTTCTATGGGAGCAAGTAAAGATTTAAGTAAAATGGAGACATTGCAGAATACAACGACGAAACTTTTATACGATGAATCAAAGAGTTGTGATAAGAAGTTTACTCCATTGCATGTAGTCCTAGAACTACTAAAGTTGAAAGTCACACATGGATGGTCCGATTATAGTTTATGTGATCTTTTGAATCTTTTGGCAGAGATTCTTCCAAATCCTAATAAACTGCCTAGAAGCACTTATAAAGAGAAGAAACTTCTTTGGCCGATGGCACTAGGTGTGACAAAAATATACGCTTGTGTGAACCATTGTATTTTGCATCGCAAAGAGTATGAGCACGCAACTAGATGCCCCATATGCGATGTCAGTAGATAAAAGGACTACAATCACCAGTATGTTACCAACATGAATAAGTCTTATAAGAATAAGAAGTTTATTATTAGTCCAGAAGGTGACAATGATGATACTTCTGAAGATGCATGGGGGAAGAATAAGAGAAAAATTTCTGTCTTGGCGATGTGGTACCTTCTAGTAATTGATCGCTTGAAGCGTTTGCTGTCAAACCCTAGGGAGGCTGAACTTATGCGTTGGCATTCTGAGCAGCGCAAGAAGAATGAAAAACATATTCGACACCCTGGTGATGCAACCCAGTGGAAAAATTTTGATGTTCAATATCCAGAATTTGCAAAGGAAATCAGAAATGTAAGGTTTGCCTTGGGTACAGATGGAATGAATCCGTTCGGTGAAAAAAGGAGCATACATAGCACATGACCCGTGGTCTTAACGATGTACAACCTACCGACGTGGTTGTGTCACAAAAAGAAATATATTTTGTTATCTATTTTTATCCAAGGTCCGAAACAACCCGACATCGAAATTGATGTGTTCTTGAAACCTTTAATGGAAGATATGGCGAAATTGTGGAATGTAGGGGTACGTACATGGGATGAGTACAACTGTACAAGCAGGAGTATTTCACTCTAAGAGCAATGATGTTCGTCACCGTGCATGATTATCCCGGACTATTTACATTATCGGGACAAATGAAAGGGAAGAAAGGTTGTGTAAGGTGCGTGGATGGAACTAGATTTTTGTACCTCACTTCATCCAGAAAGACGGTGTACATGAGACACCAGCAGTTCTTGACATATACACACATGTATAGGATGATGAAAGAACAATCTGATAACAAAATCGAAAAAGATACTGCACCAAAACCTTACGGTGGAAAACTCGTGTTCGAAATGGTTAAGAACATTCATATTACTTTCGGTAAGAGCAAAAATGTAAAGGAACAAAGAGGAAGAAAACTACATCTTTGGGTGATACAACTGACATGACTTTTAAGAAATAATCAGTTTTTTTTAGATATCTTCCGCATTGGAAGAACCTGGAATTTCTCCATAGTATTGATTTGATGCACGTTACAAAGAATATATTTGACAGCATCATTGGGACTTTGCTGGACATGTCGAGGAAAACAAAGGACGGATCAAAATCACGTATGGATCTACTAAATATTGATATTAGACCAGCGCTTCAATCGGTAGAAAAGGCGAACGGGAAGCATCATCTTCCCCTAGTCAGCTACAATTTGACACTACAAGAGAAAAGGGCAATTTGCGAATGCTCGCGTGGGATCAGAGTGCCCACAAGTTTCTCACCCAATATCCGCAAACTAGTCTCGATGAAAGATTTGTCTTTATTCGTCTATAATTCTCATGACTATCACATGATGATGACAGTGTTCCTTGCCATTGCAATATGGGTCATCGAACCTGAGCATATAAAAGTTGTCATCACACGTTTGTGTTACTTCTTCAATGCAGTATCATAAAAGGTGATAGCACGTGAAGACTTAGACTATTTGCAAACATATATTGTCGAGGCTATGTGCAAGCTTGAGATGTGTTTCCGACCATCCTTTTTTGATATGCAAGTACACCTAATCATACATCTTGTTGATCAGATAAAAGCATTGGGGCCACTATATTTACATCATATGTTTCCGTTGAGAGATATTTAGGAGTATTAAAAGGTTATGTGCGGGACCGTGCTCACCCAGAGGGTTCAATTATGGAAGGATACACCACTCAAGAAGTGATTGAGGGTTACGCTGATTACATCAAAAATGAAAAAGGATAGGTGTGGCTATACCAGTACATGAGGGTAGAGTGGGAGAGGCAAAGTGGGTAAGAAAACTTTTATGGTTCATGATTACAAATTAGTACACACTGCATATTTTGGTGTACTACAACAACTCGCAATAGTTGAGTCGTACATCAAGGAACACCAAATTGTTCGTACAAAAAACCATGGCCGCAGAGAGGACTAGATCATGAAAGAGCACAGAAGACATTTCACTGAATGGTTAATGGATAAAAATATACCATACGGAAACTCTATAGAAGAGATAACAATGAAGAAGTTAGCTTCTGGCCCATCTACTTTAGTGACATCATGGCAAGCATATGACATCAATGGTTACACATTTTACACTAAGGAAAAAGACGGTTAGAGTGTTTCACAAAATAGTGGTGTTCGTATACAGGCTTGTGATCCACAAGGGCAAAATACCACATACTTCAGGTTCATAGACGAAATATGGGAACTCAATTATGGCGAAAGAATGGAAATGCCCGTATTTAAGTTCCAATGGGTCAAACATTCTGATGGTGTGGAAGTGGACAACTACGGGCTGACACTGGTAGACTTGAATAAAGTGGGTTATAAAGATGACCCGTGGGTTCTCACCGATCGTGTTGCACAAGTTTTTTATGTACAAGATTCAAGAACTGAGAAGATTGCCACTTTTTATGTTGTTGAAGGCTGCCATTATAGTTTCACGCTGTTTAACCTGGACATTGCCATGCAGGATCTCTTTGTTTTCAGTCCCGTTGAGATTTCTATGCTTGCCCCAACAAGTGTTATGCCCTCACAACATGCCTTGGTTGATGCAAGCTTCACCTTGGTACCACTTTTCATGTTGTTGAAGGCTGCCATCATAGTTTCACGCTGTTTAATCTAGACATTGCCACTCATATGCAGTATCTCTTTGTCTTCAGTCCCGTTGAGATTTCTATGCTTGCCCCAACAAGTGTTATGCTCTCACAACATGCCTTGGTTGATGCAAGCATAACCTTGGCATCACTTTTCATGTTGTTGAAGGCTGTCATCATAGTTTCACGCTGTTTAACCTGGACATTGTCACTCATATGCAGGATCTCTTTATCTTCAGTCCCTTTGAGATTTCTATACTTGCCCCAACAAGTGTTATGCCCTCACAACATGCCTTGGTTGATGCAAGCATAACCTTGGCATCACTTTTCATGTTGTTTAAGGTTGTGATCATAGCTTCACGCTGTCTAACCTGGACATTGTCACTCATATGTAGAATCTCTTTGTCTTCAACCCTATTGAAATTTCTAACCTGGACATTGCCACTCATAGCTTAACATGTCTGATGAGGAAGCATCACTTATTGATAAATCTATCCCTGAAAGATTAAGGTCAAATCCCTATGAAGGAACAAAAACAAGATTTGTGATTGAAGTTGTTCGCTTCATCTCTTGTGTGAACTCTAAGAGAGATGGTACTGATTTTTAGTCAATATATTTAGCCATTAGAACTGATAAAGTAGGATCTTCGTAAGTTTTTGAAATGGAGAGAAGGGAAAGAAATCCTTCAAATGGATAGGAATATCCTTCCAACGTATCGTCAGGCTTCAATTGAAGCTTTCAACAATCCAAATGATGAGTCCCGGGTGTTACTTGCATCTACAAGAGCTTGCTGTGAAGTGATTAGCTTGATAGGAGCTTATCAGCATCACAGGCGGTTCTTAATTAATAGCAGCCTGTGAAAACAATAACTTTGTCCAGGCGGCTCTTCATTAAAAGCCGCTTGTGATATTTGAACCAGTACAGGCGGTTCTTTATTAATGGCTGCCCGTGAAAATCATGTATTTAGCTAGGTGGTGATTTATTAAGAACCGCTTGTGAAGTTTGTCACACTATAGGCGGTTCTTTATTAAAAGCCGTATGAGAAAATATTGTATTTAACCAGGCGGTTATTTGTGCGGTTATTGTTTCATTCGCCACCACAGTCGTATTTCTTTGCGGACCGCCTGTGTTTAAAAAATCGAGCCGCTTGTGAAAATACATTTTGTAGTAGCGTAGAAAGAGTCGACATCTACTGTTGCAACGACGTGTTCATTCATCGCTGGGGTACGAGCCTAGCCACACTAAAAGGGAAACGAATCGGGAAGAGCTCATCACAAATCGACACAAAAAAATCGTGATCGAGAGAGTTGCACATTCTTCAGGAATATCTTAATTGTATGCGCGTGTGGCAAGTTGCGGAAAGTAACACAGCATAGCCACACCTACATTTGTTTGGATGCAACGACGGTGGTCCTCGCGTTCAAACGATGTGCTGCTTATCTCTGAAAATCGTATGCGCGCGGTCGCAGAAGCAGCACCGAACGTAGCTGTGATCTGAGCCATGTGCGTGTGTGTGTGTGAGAGAGAGAGCGAGAGGTGTGTGTGTGTGTGAGAGAGAGGTGTGTGTGTGTGTGAGAGAGAGAGGGGTGTGAGAGAGAGAGATCAGTACCCAGGTAGCAGCATGCATGCTGATGGAATGAGCTACTACTGATCATCATCAGAACTGAATGCGCTAGTTTATTAATCGACCACACGGTGAGCACTCATCAACGCAGTTGGACGAACATGCACATGCATGGTCCTGATCAGCAGCTGGCTACCTGATAAACAATAGCGAAATACTTATCAGCAACTTCATCTTCTTCTCTGCCAGATGATCACTTGCATTGGATCGCACATTGAACAGAGAGCCGCGCCAGGCACGTGACGGCGCGTACGACGGGCAAATTATATTGAAGGCAGGCAAACGGTGGTCGGGGCCGTCGCCGGATCGAACAGGTGGCTGGCTAGCTGGCCCATGCATCCACCCAACTGATCCTCATCTGCTTATCAGACTCTCGCTACCGGACACGGCGCGCGACATGCGCGTCGCTAGCTGTATGATCAGATCTGCGGGCTCGATTTGGCTGCTGCTGCTGGCTGGCTCGTTGCGGTCAGCCAGCTGCTGGTCATCTCATCATCATATCAGGCGGCGCGCGCGGGTGGTTCATGCATTTGCATTTGCAGGATGACGCCGGAAGCTGATCGATGACGATCGGAGCCCTGGTAACTTCTGAAAAAAAACGTCAAATACCTCCTCTCCGTTTATTTATATTTAACGTAAAAACTAACCAGCGTCAAATAAAAAATAACAGAAAAAATAGTAAATACTTTCTTATTAGTAAGACGTTTTTTTATTCTCAGCAGAACGTGTTTTTCTTTGTGCTAGAATTATGTTTCTCCAGATTAGCTAGCTAATCTTGGCGGCCACCCAAAAGATGTTTCACACACTCACCCGAAGGTGGCCATCAAGCTGAATGCTACGAGTAGAGTTACTTAAGTCGCACGAGATTCACGCGCCCTTTTAATTAGTATGTACAGTAGTAATTAATTAAGAACACGTCTTTTTCACCGGGACACGGTCAAAAAACACAACATTGCACTACTACAACAAGGTTCATCTCAGACGGCTCTAAACGTATTATCACACGTGGTTTTCAAAACCGTCTAAAACGAAGCGTCTACGATAATCAACAATTTTCATAGGCGGAAACTTAAACCGCCTGTGAAAAAGTTATCACATGCGGTTTGTAACGTAAGAGTATCTACCCGTGAAGAATGTTTATCACAAGCGGTTTGTAACGTAAGATTATCCGCCTGTGTAACTCCATTATCACAGGCGGTTTGTAACGTAAGATTATCCGCTTGTGTAACTCCGTTATCACAGACGTATTTTTTACGGACCGTCTGGGTCTAAAAAACGAGGCGTTTGTGATAATGATTTTTGTAGTAGTATTGCTCTCGCGCACGATGATATATATATATATCCAATATAACAACTATTCCGCGCTGTTGCGTCGCGGTACGAATGCCGAGTCTAATTAGTTGATCGATCGATCTGATCGCCGTACGTTTCATCAGAAACCATTGCGCTCTCAGCTGAAGTTGTAGATCAACGTACGCGCGCGAGCAAATCATCAAGCGGATATACGTACGTATGATGCGACCGACCGAGATCCGGCCGGTCGGCAGCGGGTGCGGTGCAGGTGTGCAGTGCAGCTGGTCGTCTTATCCGGCCGCGCGACCGTGCATGTGCATGGAGCAGCGCAAGCCGACGCACGCAACGCAGCGCCGGTGGTTTCCGACTGGCGTTGCTGCTACCGTACTAGTATCTAGGTTTCACCCGTTTCTGCTGCGGTTTCTGCCGGATCGATCGGACGGAGAGCCCACCTCGGCCACATGCATGCACCGGTCGTCGTCGGTCGGCCTAAGAAACGTGACGCACGAGCACCGGTTAGGAGCACCGGCCTCGATCCATCGGCGGCGCCCGCCGCCCAGCCGCCCAGCCGATCCATCGGCGGCGCCCGCCGCCCAGCCGTCGTCGGCCGGCCTAAGAAACGTGACGCACGAGCACCGGTTAGGAGCACCGGCCTCGATCCATCGGCGGCGCCCGCCGCCCAGCCGAAAGGCACGCCGCAGTCGGTGCCCACGCCGGAGTTTCTCTCTCTCTCTCTCTCTCGTGTGCCTGAGATCATGTGTTGCCTTATCTTGTCTTGAATAAAGAGATGTGGCGGGCACACACACACGCGCGCACGCAGGTTTTGTGTTTGGTCCCCAGCTGAATTTTGGTTAGTACAGCACAAGATCGTCGCTCTTGATTCAATCTCCGATGGATTGGCCACAACGCGACGCTCACCAGTTGAGAGGAGGTAGAGGGGGACTGGGGGACCAATATAAAAGCATTGATTCTCCGCAGAAAAAAGAAGAAGAGATAACGGGACCGGCCGGCTGTTCGTTCCCGGCCGACCCCGAGCTGTTCGTCAGCCGGCAAGGCCCGCCGCACCCTTCTTTTCCTCCCTCTTACCTTGCGACGCGGTCAGCTTTTACCCCCCTTCATTTCAGGATCGGCCGCCACCGCTTCCCCCCCTTCCCCACCGACAGCGAGAGGCGATCCGTTCAGCTGGTTCGTCTTTGACCGGCATTTCTGAGTTCGGGACACCACCGGCCTCTTGTTTCCTAACCACCGCAACCGAGCGAGAGAGCGGGAGGCGTTTGATCCGGCCCGGCCCGGCCCGGCCGGTGTCTGTGTTCTTGGCCGTTTCCATTCCATTGCGCGGATGTCGTATTAAAATCCCCCGCTCTTTACCACGGCGGCAAGACAAGGCAACACCCCCGTCCCGGCGTGCCCGCGTGCTGCCACTGGCCTCGCCGTCTCACTCGCGCCAAGGCAGCAGGCAGCAGGGGGGCGGGTCGGCCGCGGCTGCATGGTGGAGCCCGTCGCGGGGCGCCGGTCGGGCACCTGCCGTCGGCGGCCTAGCGGCGGAGCTGAGCTCCGGCGGCAGCAGCTGCTCCACCAGCGCCTCGTCGCGGCCGCCATGGCCACCGCGCGGCCCGCGGCGGGGGCGTCAGGAGCAGGAGGAGGCGCCACCGGCCGCTGCCTGGAGGACTTGGTCGACTGCCTGCTCGGCGTGCTCCGCCCGCTCGGCCTCACCTGGGTCGCCACGCGCCCGGCGCCCCCGCGCGGGGTGCCCCCCGCGGACGCCCGGCGCCTCGCCCCGGAGCGCAGGGGCGTCCCCGGCCGGATCGCCGGCAATGGCGCATCCGCCGTCGCGTCGCTGTACACGTTGCAGGGCAGGAAGGGCGTCAACCAGGACGCTATGATCTTCTGGGAGGTAGAACAACAACAAGCGTCACTTCCCTGCTTTCTTGTCTGTACTTCTCCTTGCGATTATTCCTCTGCTTAGTTATTTTTTTACTGTTTATTGATTCATTAGATCTCTTGAAGATCTAAGCGGATCAGTTACTCTCAGGATTAAAATTTGCCTGCGACTATTCCGATCCAGAATCTTCTTCTTCCCCGTACTAGGTTCATATGGATGTTACCCTCAAGAAATTGTTTTAGTCAGTGCACATCCGATGCATGTCCTTATGAGTTACGCAACAAATAACATGAGCCCACACCATCCTAAAGCTTACAAGAATCGAACTTTGACTCAAATTCTATATGTATTTGACACGGTTGGATGCTGCTGATAGAGAGTTCCTACTTGGTAGTCTTACTTAGGGCCTGTATGGCAGGGCTTTACATTATGCCAAAAATAGTTTAGCTCTAGATTATCTGGGAAAACAGCTGATCTGGCGTATCCTGACTTATCATCATAATATAATAAAAAACTGTTTCTAGAATGGATTATAGGTATCAAATGACTTTAGTGGGGGAATAAGCTGTGAAAAGCTACTATTTGCAGCTCATCCATCATAGTACAAATTGGAAAACAGATTATGGGTACTTCTGGGCATAATCTATTCTGAATTTTAGGTGTTTGGCAGGGATTATGCCATAATCTGCTATATTCTAAAGATAATCCCTGCCAAACAGGCTCCTAAGAGTAATGATTGCTATTGAGTTGGAATACTTATTGGAGGTTGGACGGGCTCCACATGATCCCCATCCTTATCCATTCCTAGTTTTTTTCTTTTCCTTCTCTATGTTGGATGATCTCATCTGCTTGACGCCCCGTCCTTCTCTTTCCAAATGTTTGATTACCAATTTGGCTGTACGCCCATTGTGACACATATGCAGATCGTGTCTCATTTTTTGTGGACTTATGTTTGCCTTTCATGAGTTTTCTCATCAATTCACTGAACTTAGACTTTCATGATTTGACAACCTTAGTAGGCTCTTACGAATTGCACACAGGCCCCTTGAAAATGGTTTGGAGCAGCTGCTACTTGGCACCAATTATTGACCTGCCATGTTCCTGCCCTGTTTATTGTGTAACATGTAAACTGTTCTGCTGCTGTCGTTTCTTCGAAGGTTATATGTTTGATTTTGACAAACTATTTTTGTACTTGTGGCCAGAATTTCTGTTCAAGAGATGATACCATCTTTTGTGGTGTTTTTGATGGTCATGGACCGTATGGCCATTTGGTTGCTAAGAGAGTAAGAGATCTACTGCCCATGAAGTTAGGTGCAGATTTGAGAATGGATGAGGATAGAGAGACATCCACAAGCAACATTAAAAGCAATGCAAATGAGGTAGGTTCACAAGAACACATAGACAGAGGAGATACTGCGATTTCCACTGAAGCTGAACAGAATGGGGAATATCCTAAAAGTTTCCCAGCATTGAGAACTTCATTCTTAAAGGCATTCCATGTCATGGATAGGGATCTAAGGTTACATAGAAATATTGATTGCTTTTTCAGCGGAACGACAGCAGTAACAATGATCAAGCAGGTAACTGAGCCAGATAGAAATGATCGTGTTTCTTTCAGAGATATCTCATCTCGGTTTCATCAAACATACACATAAGCTGCATGCTGATAAATTCATTGCACTCTTGTACTTGTTGTATACTACAGGGGCACAATCTTATAATCGGCAACCTGGGGGACTCAAGAGCTGTGTTGGGCACCAGAAATGAAAATAATCAACTTATTGCTGTCCAATTGACTGTTGATCTTAAGCCTAACATACCAAGTAAGTTTTGTATTTTCTTCTCTTTAATTTTATTGATTTGTTAAAATGCGGTTCTGCAAATCTATAGACTTTTGTTCCCACTAGAGGTCCACTTCCAGACAGCTACATCCTGACCTGGGGTTAGCTTATGGTATGGAGTTCCATTCCATATTGCCTATGCGTTTTGTATAAATCCACATGACTTATCCTATAACGAATAGCCAGGAATGAAAAAGAAAACGGAACAAAACATGAGATGGGTAGCCATTTAGTGAATTTTATCATATTTCTGGTTAAGCTGTTCTTTCTTGTAGAAGTGACAAACTTTTGACACGGTACCTTCGTAAACCAAGTTCTTTGTTCTAGGAGGCTCTTTCATGTTTGTATTTCTGTTATTATTATGGTATATATAATTGAGATATATATCATTGTATTTAAGTGTGCTTCATGAAAAAAACATAAGAATATCGAACTCCATCACCTCACTGGTGAAACTATCCTTTTTGTAGGTGAAGTTTGCCACTGTTGGGTGTTGAATTAGCATGTTATTTTTTTGCCTTGTTCGCATTATGGTAATTTATCTGTCCGGCAGTTCAGTTTATGCCCTTGAAAGTTATGTGGCGGTTATTTAGGGATATAATCTATACCAACATCTAGCATGTGGAATCAACTTTTAGAACTGTTGGTTGTGTGTGATGTGCTTGAAAATTTAATTTAGAGTATTTTTTATGCTTTATGTTTTTTAGTTATAAAGGAAATCCTTGTGTTTTGTTTTTCCATAATGTGTTCATATATTGTGTCGATTGCATTATTAGTTCAAGTGTTTACAAGGAGCTGTGCCAAGTTTCTACAAAAACAGGCAGATTATTTAGAGTAAATCTAGGCGATAAAGAAACCAAGAAAACCTCAATGGAGGATTTACATTACATTATTACCAAGTGTTATTTTGTACCCATTTGTGAGTAGAGACTTCTGCCTCCAGTCGTAGTACCTGTCACTGTGGAAATTGTAAAGTCAAACGCTTTCATCTTTGACTGATATCACCTTTAAAAATATTTGGATTTGTCACTTAAAAATAGTGAGTACCTCAAATTCATTACGAAATACATCCAGAGTGTTGCGTTTGATACGAAACCTTATGATGAAAATAGAGGTCATGTTTGCACCTGTAAGACCATTTAGAAGTAGAAATATCAGGAATAGTTGATTAGAGGTTTTATCTGTTGTATGTATAAACTAAGATTATCATGGGGTTTCCTTAGCAATATTTATGTCATCAGCATGAGAATTAATTCGATTTCTTCACAGTTGTCATCGGTATTGCTTGGTCGTACAGACATTAGTTCAGTAAAACAACTAGTTTTTGTACATGGATAGCAGTAAAAATCATTTTGTTTAGTGTATTTTTTCCTTCCCTATTTGAGGAATGTCGTGGTAATTTTTTAGGTGAAGCACAGCGCATCAGACAACGAAAAGGCAGAATATTTGCTCTTCCTGAAGAGCCAGAAGTCGCTCGTGTTTGGCTTCCAAAGTACAACTCACCTGGATTAGCAATGGCTAGGGCATTTGGAGACTTCTGTTTGAAGGATCATGGTCTAATTTCTATGCCTGATGTTTCCTATCATCACATCACAGAAAAGGACGAATTTGTTGTATTGGCTACTGACGGGGTGAGCATAAGTCAATGCGCTGTGTCGTTTCTCTGTATTGTTAATTCAATCTTTGTGATATATGTTATAACTTCCTTTTAACTCATTTTAGGTGTGGGACGTGCTGTCAAACGATGAAGTTGTCAGTATTGTAAGTCGAGCCAGTTCTCGGACCTCTGCAGCACGTTTTCTGGTCGAATCAGCTCACCGTGCCTGGCGGAATCGCTTTCCTACTTCAAAAATCGATGACTGTGCTGTTGTCTGCCTTTTCCTGAATACAGATGAAGAGAGTGAATCATCCGGTTCAATGGCCAACAATTTGGCTAATTCTGTAGAATTTACTGGCGATCAGCGCTCTGCAACTATCCAGCTGAGCGCTGGATCTTCAGCAGATATTGTTACTGCAACGGTAACAGATGTAAACAAACCATCTGTTTTCGATGCTATTGCAAAGCCGGTCACCCATACAAAGGACGGTTGAGGCACAAAGCAAGTCGTGGTCAAGTGAGCTTGCATGCTGCCTGTGAGTGGTGTCTGTTGAACCGGTGCATGGCTGTTTGTAGTATCAGGGTGGGAGTTGCTGCTTGCTATTTTTCTGCACGCAAGTGTACACTACTAGAAACACGACAACTTACGACGGCCGAATACCGTCGTAAATAAGGCCTTATTTACGATGGCTCGGGCTGACCGTCGTAAATAAGCTTAATTACGACGGTCAGCTCTAAAACTGTCATAATTTAAGCTGGCCGTCGTAATTGTTTCACTTTGCTGTAGTGGTAACTAGGATTTGCAGTTTTGCCATGTGTAAAGTACCATGTCAGTTTAGCGTGATTTGTTCGAGTTCTTTGTAATAATAACTGTTCATGCTATTGCTGGTCAATCAGTCATCATAGTACCCTATAGGAAGAAGCTTTTTGAGTTCACTATTTTGTAAATATTCATTTGATTACTCTCAGATGGCTTTGCTCCATTTCAATTTCTCCTGGTTGTCTTGATAAGGGCTGTCATAAGCCAAGATTGCTTGTGTAACAACAATGTAATGTTTACTTGGACCATCAGGAAGTGTACCAGAATTAGGAAGCCATGGACAGCGGCTAAGAGTGCGAACATGTTCATCAAAGCTCTAGCCCCAGACTGAAGCCACGGCCAGCGTCTGTGGATGAGGATGCGTGTGTGCGTGCTTATGATGTCTGTGTGTAGCTTACTCTAATAATGTAAAATAACTTAATTGTGTGCATTTACGAAGAACACTTATATTCATCAGTGGCAACCAAATACACGTTCAACATAACACTTCTACCTAATTGGCTATGTATCCATGTTCAATTATGCAACATAATACTTCTACGTTCAGTTATGCAAAAAATTATACAAACTTTCATCAGTTCATAAGACATTAGAAATTCCTTTAGCATATAGGCAACATATATAGCACCGTACACATCTGAAAATAGATTTGATTTTATCTTATACATTTTGTCCATATTCCTTCCACCAGCTCTAATCTCGAGCATACAACCCTTTGGAAGCCATTCATGTGCCTCTGAATACATAAGTAAGATGGAGGGAGTGTTATGTTTTAATATCTAATCAGAAAAAGAAGTAAAGAAATTGGCACCACCATTAATACAAGTCATCACACACCAGAAATTGATTTTCCTTAGTACTCTCCTTTGCTTTCAGAATAAGCTCACCTGTCTCGTTGAAAAGATACTCCATAACTTCTGATTTAGTTGTGAACATGAACTCTGACACAGGAGATGTACAATACTGTGTGTAGAATGAATCAAAGTTGAAATGTGTGTGTGTCAAATCTGAAAAAACAAACAAGCATGAGAGAATAATAATAAATGGTTCTAAAGTATAAGTTGAACCATTCGTCATGTGTATATATGTGTATTGAGTTACACATATGTACAATACTCTCTAATGTTACATGTGATTGAAAAAAATAAAGAACTGTTGATAAATACTATCTTGCTGATGGTGCCATATCATCATTACGATAGACCTCCATAATCCAGCCATCGCAGAGCCAATCTTAAGGATGGCAATCCCACCCGGGGGTGCAGGACGGGTTTTGCACCCGACGGGTGCGGGTGCGGGTGGGATTTTCCACCCGCGAGTCTAACCCGCACCCGACCCGACTTGTCGCGGGTGCAGCTGTGGGTTTTATTTTGCACCCGCGGGTACCCGTCGGGTACCCGAAATACTTTATATTTATAATTTCAAAGTTAAATTTGATTGTTTTATATAACTTAATTATTTTATTTTACTTATCGCAATCTATATTACAATCTTTATAAGTAATTTAATATTTTTTGCTGCTTTTTCATTTAAAATAGATGATTTTTTAGACTTATTTATTAAATGGTTATAGTATCTTTATAAAAAAGCCAAACCCGACGGGCACCCGAAACCCGCCCGAAACCCGACGGGTGCGGGTGCGAATTCTCACCCGCAACCTTTTTGTTTCGGGCGGGTTTTTGCTCCACCCCCGAACCCGACCCATTGCCATCACTAGCCAATCTGGTGGCTCCGCTAACAACTCCATTCATCTACCCCTTCATTCTCTGGTGCTATGACCTGCTGCTCAAACTCCTCGTTTGATGAGATGACAATCTCACTGTATATTTTTATGAAGGAGATACTCATATTTTTAATATAGAGAAATGTCTATAGACATAAGAACAATTTTGTTACTTTTTTATAGATCAGACACACATATATGTATGTGAACTTACAATAAAAACAGAGCAAGCTTTCTCCTTTTTTCTCATATTCCAAAAGTCTAGAGAACTTGATCATATATATACCCTCTATCCACATTCATTTTACTTTCTTCAATTAATAATACATTAGAAAATCAATTAGCATAGGCATCATAGAACTGTATACATGTGAAAATAAATACTCCCTCCGTTTCAAATTATTTAACGTCGGCTAGTTCAAAATTGAACTAACCAATGTCAAATTATTAGAAACGGAGGGAGTATGATTTTACCTTCTACATTTTGTCCATATTCTTTCCACTAGCTCTAATCTCGAGCAGCCAATCCTTTGGAAGCCAGTCATGTGTCCTTTGAAGAAATATGTAAGATGGAGGGAGTGTTACATTTTGATATCTAATAAGAAAAAAAGAAGTAAATAAAATTCACACGCTGGAAATTGATTTTCCTCATCTCTTTCCTTTGCTTTAAGAATGCGCATCCTTCTCCTTGGAAAGATACTCCATAACTTCCAATTTCATTGGGAACATGAACTCTGACGCAGAAGAAGTGTAATACTGCATGTAGAATGAATCAAAGTTCAAATGAGTGTATGTGTATGTGTGTGTCTCTGTGTGTCAAATCTGGAAAAGTAAACACACACGAGGGAAGAAAAAGAAAGGGGCAATTGTGTTTTAACCATAATTTTAGAAGCCAATTATGATCTAGACTCTGTTTTTCAGATTTTGTGTTTTAGCCAAAAGTTTTTTGAGCTGAATCTGCCGTCTACCACAATTCATTAACACCTTTAGTTGACTAGGAATAAACTGAGTACAAAAATAGAAAAAAGAATTTGGAAACTGGAAAGGACCAAAATGCCCCTGATTTCAGTTTTTCCACCCGATTGATCCATTCTACCGGTTGAAAACCTAGCGGGCGTGGCGCTGCGACAGGAGGCGGCGGCAGGCGGGCCGGCGCAGCAGCAGCGGCCAAGCTGCGGCAGGCGGCGGCGGCGCGGCACTGCGGCAGGCGGGCGCAGCTTGAGGAGGAGGTATCGGCGGAGAGCGCGGCTACGCGGAGGCAGCAGGCAGGAAGGTGGGCGTGGATTGAGGCGCACGCAGCGGCAGAGGCAAGCAGGAGCTACGTCAACGAGTACGTCAGCTTGAGGGCACCAGCGTGCTCTCCTGCGCCAATTCGTCTAGCACGTCAGACGTCGAGCTGTTCCTGAAGTTCGGCGAGGCCATTTCCCAGATACCGAGTATGTGAAACTCGTTGCCTGAATGGCAGACTAGGACCGTGATTTTGAAGTCAGCCTTGCTTTGGGTTAAAGAAAGGATTGTTTTCACTTTCAGTGGATTGTAAAGCGCACAACCATCGGCATTAGTAAACTAACCGCAACCTGGAGTCCGTAACTGATATTCCTCGGGCAAACCCACAACAGAATCTTGTCTAGCAGTATCAAACGTTTTGAATCCTAAATGACCAACTCTGTCCTGCTCTTGCAGCAATGGTTCGTTTCGCCAAAAATTTCAACTTTGTAGGCAACTTTGAAAATGGATCGAGCAATGGTTGCTTTGGATGCAGAGGCAACATAAAGTTCACATGAGTTGAATTGTTTCAAAATTATGTGAGAGATATATGGAAAATTCTGTTGAATTTTTGTCAAAATTATGTTAAATTTTTATTATTTAAATTATGTTCAAATTTGGCAAAAAATTGAATTCATTTACATTATGTTGTTGCTGAAAATTTTAATCTTTTAAGTCAAAATTATGGTACAATCACAATAGTGATATGAAAATAGTGGTAAAATCACATAGTGTATATTTGTCCATCCACCACAAAGTTAACACCGTTAGGAGCACTTAACAGACTTGTGGTAATGTTGAGCTTCAGCTGAAGAAACTTGTGGCTAAAACACAAAATCTGAAAAATAGGGTCTAGATCACAATTGGCTTCTAAAATTATGGTTGTGTGTGTATATGTGTATGTGTGTCAAATCTGAAAAAGTAAACACACATGAGAGAAGAAAAATAAATAGTTCTAGAGTATAAGTTGAACCACTCCCCATGTGCACATATGTGTGTTGAGATACACATATGTACATTACTCCTTAATGTTATATGTGCTAAATATTATCTTGTTGATGATGCCATCATTATTACCGTAAAGACCTCCATAATCCAGTCATGTGGAGCATATCTACCGATGACTCCACTTCTACCTCTTCATTCACTTGCGCCATGATCTGCTGCTCATAAACGTCTGATGAGATGACAATCATAGCACGTGAATCACCCTTTCTTAGATACCTTTAACTACTTCGTCGCACAAAAAAGAACCTGTAAGTACAAGCATACATTAATATTTTGATAAATTTCTAAGGATATACAAATTGATATAAAAGGTCTCACAGGTTTTTTTTGAGTGACATAGTTAACCACGATAACTTACTTCTTTTATTAACAACAAATAAAGAATCTTCAATGAACACAATACTCATATTTGCAATATTGAGAAATATCTATACATAAGAATAATTTTGTTAATTTTTAGAGATCAGAAACACACATATGTGCATGAACCTACAATAAAAACAGAGCAACCTTTCTCCTTGTTTAATGATTTTTACCACATATTCCAGAAGTCTAGAGAACTTGATCATATATGCTCTATATCTACAGCCATTTTACTTTAATTAGTTAATAATACATTAAAAATTCCTTTAGCATAGACATAATAGAATTGTACAGATGTGAAATCAATATGATCTTACCTTGCACATTTTATCCATATTCTTTCCACCAGCTCTAATTTGGAGCAGCCAACTCTTTGAAAGCGAGTCAAGTGTCCTGTGAACACATATAACATGGAGTGAGTGTTACGTTTTAATATCTAATAAGAAAGAGAAGTAAAGAAAAATTGGCACTATCAGAAATTGATTTCCCTCGGCACTCTCCATTGCTTTCAGAATAAGCTCATCTCTCTTGTTGAAAAGATACCCCATAACTTCTGATTTGGTTGCGAACTTGTATTTTGACTCAGAAGAAGTGTAATACTGCAGGTAGAATGAATCAAGTTGAAATATATATATATATATATATATATATATATATATATATATATATATATATATATATATATATATATATATATATATATATATATATATATATTATGTGCACGCAATGTACGTGTGTGTCTGTTTGTATGTGTGTCAAATATAAAAAAACAAACACAAACGAGAGAAGAAAAATAAATAGTCCTAAAGCATAAGTTGAACCGCTCGCTATGTCAACATATGTGTGTTGAGATACACATATGTACATTACTCCTTAATGTTATATGTGATTGAAACAATGAACTACTGATAAATACTATCTTGTTGATGGTGCCATCATCATTACGGTAAAGACCCCCATAATCCAGTCATTGTGCAGCCAATCTATTGGCTCCGCTGACGACTCCACTTCTACCTCTTCATTCACTTGTGCCATAACCTAATGCTTATACTCATCTGATGAGATGACAATCACAGCACATGGATTATCTATTCTTAGAGACCTGTAACTACTTCACACAAAAAAGAACCTGTAACTACTAGTATACATTGATATTTTGATAAATTCCTTAGTTAGGATATACAAATTGATATAAAACGTCTAACAGTTTTTTAGTGACATAGTTAACCACGATGACATGCTTCTTTTATTGACAACAAATAAAGAATCTTCAATGAACACAAATTATCTCTACTTAATAAACAATGGTAATCATAGTAACAAGTTTCACACATACTAGAAAAATAATTGTAATGTCTACTTGCTATGCGTCCATGTCCCCAAGTGTCTTGTGTAGCTTACTCCAATCATGCAAAATAACTTAAATGTGTGCATTTACAAAGAGCATTTATACTCAATGAGCCAAATGAATACATGTTCAACATAACACTTCTATATATTAGGCTATGAATATATGTTCAATTATGCAACGTAACACTTATACAACTCTATTTTGGCGGCCTTTCTTTAAGATTAATTTTATTAACTGAAGCAGAATGGGCATGTACTCATAACATATCATACTATATATATTTTATGAAGGCATTACTTGTATCTGCAATATTTTGAAATATCTAGACATAAGAACAATTTTGCTAATTTTTAGATATCAGAAACAGAAATATGTGCATGAACCTACAATAAAAACAGAGCAAGCTTTCTCCTTGTTTAATGATTTTTTACCACATATTCTAGAAATCTAGAGAACTCTCCATTGCTTTGATAATAAGCTCATCTGTCTCATTGAAAAGATACTCCATAACTTCCGATTTGGTTGTGAACTTGTATTTTGACTCAAGAGAAGTGTAATACTACAGGTAGAATGAATCAATTTGAAATGTATACAAAGTATGTGTGTGTGTTTGTGTGGGCGCGCGCAGTGTGTGTGTGTGTGTTAAATATGAAAAAAACAAACACGCGTGAGAGAAGAAAAATAAATGGTTCTAGAGTATAAGTTGAACCACTCCCCATATGCACATATGTGTGTTGAGATACACATATGTACATTACTCCCTAATGTCATATGTGATTGAAAATAATGAAGTGCTGATTAATACTGTCTTATTGATGGTGCCATCATCGTTATGGTAAATACCTCCATAATCTGCTATAGATCATTCTATATTAAAGATGGCCCACAGATTAGGTTCTAGGAGGACTGGTGGCTAAGGTATGCCACTCTAGGAGAACAATATCCCGGGCATATACTATTGTACGACATAAAAATGACATTATTAAAATGGTGATGGCATCTACTGTACCAAACGTGTCATTCAGGCGGGATTTAATTGGACCCCGTTTAGTGGCGTGGAACGAGCTTGTAATGTGATTGGCTACCGTTCACCTCACGCAAGGGACAAATGAATTCCACTGGAAGTTACAAACGAATGGAAAAATTTCTGTTGACTCTATGTATAGAGAATTAATGCACTCATATTTTCCAATAGGACAATAATAAAGAAATCTTGAAGATGAAAATACCTTTAAAAACTAAAATTTTTGCTTGGTACCTTCCTAGAGGTGTAATTTAACAAAGGATAACCTAGCAAAACGTAATTGGCAGAGGAATAAAAAATGTTATTTCTATAACTATGACGAGACAATGAAACACTTGTTTTTCCAATGTCAGTTTGCTTGTTTTATATGGTTAATCACTCAAGTAGCTTCAAATGTACCCACCAAATTGTGCTGCTAATATTTTTAATAATTGATTAGAGGGGACAGATCATAAATACAAGTTACACATTCGGGTGGCAGCTATTGCCATTATTTGATCGTTTTGGCTATGTAGAAATGATATAGTTTTTAAGGGTAAAAATACATCTTCGATACATGTTATTTACAGGTATACTGCTTTGCTCTGTTCATGGTCTCATTTACAACGTTCGGAGGATAGACAACTTTATATGGAGGCATGTACACGGTTGGAGCTGGTGGTGAGACATATCTTTACCTGACATGGGTGGCAACATAATCTACGTATCAATTCCTCATTGCATTAGACATTGTTAGGAGAATTTTCTTTTATGATGTCTTGGATGTATCTTTTATTATGTTTTAGAAGTTGTGTGCATCATAATGATACAGAAGCGAGGTGTTGACTCTATTGTATCATCTTGATACTTTTGAGATCAATAAAATGTTCATTATCGAAAAAATATAGTCACCGGGGAGCCAACCCATTGGCTCCGCCGTCAAATCCACTTCTACCTCTTCATTAACTTGTACAATGACCTGCTGCTCATACTCCTATGATGAGATGACAATCACAACACATGGATAACCCATTCTTCCAGACCTGTAACTACTTCGTCGCACAAAAAAGAACATGTAAGTACTTTTATACATTAATATTTTAATATATTCCTAAGTTAGGATATCAAATTAATATAAAAAAGTCTAATAGTATTTTTAGTGACATAGTTAACAACGATTACATGCTTCTTTTATTGTAAAGAATCTTCAATGAACACAAAGTTCCACACACATATTAGAAAAATAATTGTAATGTATTAGCACTACCTTGCTATGTATCCATGTCCCCAAGGTGTCTTGTGTAGCTTACTCAATCATGCAAATTACCTTAATTGTGTGCATTTTTTTAAAGAACACTTATATTCAATGAGGTAAATGAATACATGTTCAACATAACACTTCTACATAATTTGGCTATGAATCTATGTTCAATTATGCAACGTAACACTAATACAACTTTGGGGGGGGGGGGGGGGCGTTTCTTTTTACGAATGGTTTTGCTAACTGAAGCAAAATGGGTATGTACTCATAACATATCATACTATATATTTTATGAAGGCAATAATCATATTTGCAATATTGAGAAATATCTATACATAAGAACAATTTTGTTAATTTTTAGAGAGCATGAACCTACAATAAAACCAGAGCAAGCTTTCTCCTTGTTTAATGATTTTTTACCACATATCCAGGTCTATAGAACTTGATCATATATGCTCTATATCTACAGTCATTTTACTTTCATCAGTTAATAATACATTAAAATTCTTTTAGCATAGGCATCATAGAACTGTACAGATGTGAAATAAATATGATTTTACCTCGCACATTTTGTCCATATTCTTTCCACCAGCTCTAATCTCGAGCACCCAACTGTTTGAAAGACAGTTAAGTGTCCTCTGAACACGTATAACATGGAGGGAGTGTTACGTTTTAATATCTAATCAGAAAGAGAAGTAAAGAAAAGTTGACACATCAGAAATTGATTTCCCTGATCACTCTCCATTGCTTTCAGAGAATAAGCTCATCTGTCTCGTTGAAAAGATACTCCATAACTTCTGACTTGGTTGTGAACTTGTATTTTGACTCAGGAGAAGTGTAATATTGCAGGTATAATGAATCAAGTTAAAATGTATACAAAGTATATATATTTGTTTATTTTTGTGTGCGCGTATTAATGTGTGTGTGTCTATTTGTGTGTTTGTCAAATAGCAAACACACACGAGAGAAGAAAAATAAATGGTTCTAAAGTATAAGTTTAACCACTCCCCATGTGCACTATGTGTGTTGAGATACAAATATGTACATTACTGCTTATTGTTCTATGTTATTGAAACAATGAACAACTAATAAATACTATCTTATTGATGGTGCCATCATCATTACTGTAAAGATCTCCATAATACAATCATCTTGTAGCCAATTTATTGGCTCCGCCGACGACTCCAATTCTACCTGTTTATTCACTTGTGCCATGACCTAATGCTTATACTCGTCTGATGAGATGACAATCACAGCACGTGGATCACCCATTCTTAGAGACCTGTAACTACTTATTCGCACAAAAAAGAACATGTAAGTACTAGTATACATTGATATTCTGATAAATTCCTAAGTTAGGATATACAAATTGATATAAAAGGTCTAACAGGTTTTTTAGTGACGTAATTAACAACGATGACATGCTTCTTTTATTGACAACAAATACAGAATCTTCAATGAACACAAATCAACTATCTCTTTAATGGACAACTGTAATCATAGTAACAAGTTCCACACACATATTAGAAAAATAATTGTAATGTCTTAGCACTACTTGCTATGTATCCATGTCCCCAAGGTGTCTTGTGTAGCTTACTCCAATTATGCAAATTACCTTAATTGTGTGCATTTTTTAAAGAACACTTATATTCAATGAGGTAAATGAATACATGTTCAACATAACACTTCTACATAATTCAGTCATGAATCTATGTTCAATTATGCAACATAACACTAATACAACTTTTTTTTTTTGGGGGGGGGGGCGTTTGTTTTTACGAATGATTTTGTTAACTGAAGCAAAATGGGTATATACTCATAACATATCGTACTATATATTTTATGAAGGCAATAATCATATTTGCAATATTGGGAAATATCTATACAAAAGAACAATTTTTTTAATTTTTAGAGAACATGAACCTACAATAAAAATAGAGCAAGCTTCCTCCTTGTTTAATGATTTTTTACCACATATCCAAAAGTCTAGAGAACTTGATCATATATGCTCTATATCTACAGTCATTTTACTTTCATCAGTTAATAATACATTAAAATTCTTTTAGCATAGGCATCATAGAACTGTACAGATGTGAAATAAATATGATTTTACCTCGCACATTTTGTCCATATTCTTTCCACCAGCTCTAATCTCGAGCACCCAACTGTTTGAAAGACAGTTAAGTGTCCTCTGAACACGTATAACATGGAGGGAGTGTTACGTTTTAATATCTAATCAGAAAGAGAAGTAAAGAAAAGTTGACACATCAGAAATTGATTTCCCTGATCACTCTCCATTGCTTTCAGAGAATAAGCTCATCTGTCTCGTTGAAAAGATACTCCATAACTTCTGACTTGGTTGTGAACTTGTATTTTGACTCAGGAGAAGTGTAATATTGCAGGTATAATGAATCAAGTTAAAATGTATACAAAGTATATATATTTGTTTATTTTTGTGTGCGCGTATTAATGTGTGTGTGTCTATTTGTGTGTTTGTCAAATAGCAAACACACACGAGAGAAGAAAAATAAATGGTTCTAAAGTATAAGTTTAACCACTCCCCATGTGCACTATGTGTGTTGAGATACAAATATGTACATTACTGCTTATTGTTCTATGTTATTGAAACAATGAACAACTAATAAATACTATCTTATTGATGGTGCCATCATCATTACTGTAAAGATCTCCATAATACAATCATCTTGTAGCCAATTTATTGGCTCCGCCGACGACTCCAATTCTACCTGTTTATTCACTTGTGCCATGACCTAATGCTTATACTCGTCTGATGAGATGACAATCACAGCACGTGGATCACCCATTCTTAGAGACCTGTAACTACTTATTCGCACAAAAAAGAACATGTAAGTACTAGTATACATTGATATTCTGATAAATTCCTAAGTTAGGATATACAAATTGATATAAAAGGTCTAACAGGTTTTTTAGTGACGTAATTAACAACGATGACATGCTTCTTTTATTGACAACAAATACAGAATCTTCAATGAACACAAATCAACTATCTCTTTAATGGACAACTGTAATCATAGTAACAAGTTCCACACACATATTAGAAAAATAATTGTAATGTCTTAGCACTACTTGCTATGTATCCATGTCCCCAAGGTGTCTTGTGTAGCTTACTCCAATTATGCAAATTACCTTAATTGTGTGCATTTTTTAAAGAACACTTATATTCAATGAGGTAAATGAATACATGTTCAACATAACACTTCTACATAATTCAGTCATGAATCTATGTTCAATTATGCAACATAACACTAATACAACTTTTTTTTTTGGGGGGGGGGCGTTTGTTTTTACGAATGATTTTGTTAACTGAAGCAAAATGGGTATATACTCATAACATATCGTACTATATATTTTATGAAGGCAATAATCATATTTGCAATATTGGGAAATATCTATACAAAAGAACAATTTTTTTAATTTTTAGAGAACATGAACCTACAATAAAAATAGAGCAAGCTTCCTCCTTGTTTAATGATTTTTTACCACATATCCAAAAGTCTAGAGAACTTGATCATATATGCTCTATATTTACAGACATTTTACTTTCATCAGTTAATAATACATTAGAAATTCCTTTAGCATAGACATCATAGAACTGTACACATATGAAAGAAATATGATCTTATTTTGCACATTTTGTCAATATTCTTTCCACCAGCTCTAATCTCGAGCACCCAACTGTTTGGAAGGTAGTCAAGTGTCCTCTGAACACGTATAACATGGAGGGAGTGTTACCTTTTAATATCTAATCAGAAAGAGAAGTAAAAAAATTGACACATCAGAAATTGATTTTCCTGAGCACTCTCCATTGATTTCAGAGAATAAGCTCATCTGTATCGTTGAAAAGATACTCCATAACTTCTGACTTGGTTGTGAAGTTGTATTTGACTTAGGGTAAGTGTAATATTGCAGGTACAATGAATCAAGTTGAAATGTATACAAAGTATATATATTTATTTATTTTTGTGTGCGCGCATTAATGTGTGCGTGTCTGTTTGTGTGTGTGTCAAATCTGAAAAAGCAAACACACACGAGAGAAGAAAAATAAATGGTTCTAAAGTATAAGTTGAACCACTCCCTATGTGCACTATGTGTATTGAGATACAAATATGTACATTACTCCTTAATGTTATATGTGATTGAAACAATGAACAGCTAATAAATACTATCTTATTGATGGTGCAATCATCATTACGGTAAAGACCTCTATAACCCAATTATCTTGGAGCCAATCTATTGGCTCCGCCAATAACTCCACTTCTACCTTTTTATTCACTTGTGCCATGACCTAATGCTTATACTCGTCTGATGAGATAACAATCACAGCACGTGGATCACCCATTCTTAGAGACCTATAACTACTTCGTCACACAAAAAAGAACCTGTAAGTACTAGTATATATTGATATTTTGATAAATTCCTAAGTTAGGATATACAAATTGATATAAAAGGTCTAACAGGTTTTTTTTAGTGACATAGTTAACCACGATAACTTGCTTCTTTTATTGACAACAAATAAAGAATCTTTAATGAACACAAATTATCTCTCTCTTTAAAGACAATGCTAACAATAATAACAAGTTCCACACATATTAGAAAAACAATTGTAATGTCTTAGCACTACTTGCTATGTATCCATGTGCCCTAGGTGTCTTGTGTAGCTTACTCCAATCATGCAAAATAACTTAATTGTGTGCATTTTTTTAAAGAACACTTATATTCAATGAGGCAAATGAATACATGTCAAGATAACACTTCTATATAATTAGGCTATTAATCTATGTTCAATTATGCAACGTAACACATATGCAACTTTTTTGGGGGGGGCGTTTTTTTACGAATGATTTTGTTAGCTGAAGCAAAATGGGCATATATTCATAACATATCATACTATATATTTTATGAAGGCAATACTCATATTTGTAATATTGGAAAATATCTATACATAAGAACAATTTTGTTAATTTTTAGAGATCAGAAACACACATATGTGCTTGAACCTATAATAAAAACAGAGCAAGCTTTCTCCTTGTTTAATGATTTCTTACCACATATTCCAGAAGTCTAGAGAACTTGATTTATATGCTCTCTATCTACAGTCATTTTAGTTTTATCAGTTAATAATACATTAGAAATTCTTTAGTTTAGGCGTCATAGAACTGTACAGATGCGAAAATAAATATGATCTTACCTTGCACATTTTGTCCATATTCTTTCCACTTCCAGCTCTAATCTCGAGCAGCCAACTCGTTGGAAGCCAGTCAAGTGTCTTCTGAATACATATAACATGTTACGTTTTAATATCTAATTAGGAAGAGAAGTAAAGAAAAAGTAACACACTAGAAATTGATTTCCTTGAGGACTCTCCATTGCTTTCGGAATAAGCTCATCTGCCTCGTTGAAAAGATGCTCCATAACTTCTGACTTGGTTGTGAACTTGTACTTTGACTTAGAAGAAGTGTAATATTGTGTAGAAATAAATCAAGTTGAAATGTATACAAAGTGTGTGTGTGTCAAATCTGAAAAAAAAAACGTCCGAGAGAAGAAAAATATGGATCTAAAGCAAAAGTTGAAGAACTACTCCCCATGTGCAGGTACATGTGTTGAGTTACACATCTGTACATTACTTACTAATGCTATGTGATTAATACTACCTTGTTGATGCATCCATCAGCGTTACGGTAAGCCTCCATAACCCGACCATCGGGGAGCCAGTCTGGCGTCTCCTCAGACGACTCTCCACATCTTCTCTACCTCTGCATTTCCCTGTGCCATGACCTGCCGCTGATTCTCTTCCTCGTTTGAGGAGATGACAATCACAGCACCTGTGCGCAAAACAAAACTGTAACTACTATAGTATACATACTTTTTTTTTCTCAGTGCTTGGATGGAAAACATATGATGGCCAGTGTGTGTGGTGGCCTAGCTAGAGGGGAGAGGTGTGGAGTTAAAGGGGATGCTTATATGGTGGAGGTTCTTAGACAGAACTGGGTATGGTGTTACCTGCTAGTGTGGTCTCAGAGACAGCTTTTCAGAAAATCTTCATAAATCTGGACAGCTAGAGTGTAAGACTCAAATCATTTACGGCAGATTACCTATTAGCTTGGCATGCCGTTTGCCAGTTAATCTTTTAATCTGGTGCAGGCGTTGAAAGATTGTAAGTTTTAATTTGAAAGGCGTGTGTACTATGGTGGTGTGTGTAAGCTGGAGTACGTACAACACATATTGCTGTACTCTTTTGTGAAACAACACCGTGTCATCCGCTCATCGGCAACATATATAAGCACATTGAGCAGACACGGGTCGTTGCTAGTTTGACATGTTGTTTTCTCTTTTTCGAAAGCCATGCCGTTTCCTCTTAGCCTTTCAATTTAGGGCATGCGTGCAAAGAGAAAGTTTTTGAAAGGGGCGTGCATATGTGGTGGCTATAAGCTTTCATTTGATACCTCATATAGTCAGATGTACTACTTCCGTCCCCAATTACTTATCATTCTGGCTATAGGCATGAGAATTAAGGAGAGGTGAAAATTACGGTGCAAGAAAACAAGGAGTAACGAGATAAAGATGTATTAAGAAGAGAGGAATATTCCGGTGTTGTGAACTCACTACAGGATTCTCGTCATCATATGACGGCCGAAACCGTCGTATATAAGTACAAAGCTGTCGTATATAATCTATATACGACGGCTGGAGATTATATACGATGGTTTGTGGCCGTCGTATATATCTTGTCGTATATAATCTTATATACGACAGCACCGTCGTATATAAGTTTATATATATGATGGTCTCTAATTTACGACGACCCGTTTCGTATAAAAGGGCCAGTGGGTTGAGCCCTTATATACGACGGTTCTTGGCCCTCACTGTCGTATATAAGCTCTTATATACGACGGCCTGAGCCTAGCCGTTGTATATTATTTAGACTTATATACGATAACCCTGTATAGACATCGTCGTATATAATTCATACATGTCATCGTAAATAAGGTTTTCCATTTAAAAAAATAAAAAATGGCTAACCTGGCTCGATGGCCAGCTACACAGGCAATCACAAAACAGATTCACATTGAGAACATCACATCAACATCCACATCCACAATCACAAAGTGCAATAGTACATCCACAATCACGAAGTCATCACATCCACAATCAAAAACAGATTCACAAAGCTACTCATTACTAGCCCCTCCACTACCTCAGGAGGCGAAGAAGTCATCCTGACGCGGTGAACCTAGCGCCCGTAGCTGCTGCGATGGAGTCTGAGCCTCCGTCCCTGATCCCTGCAAAACAAGGTGACATATGTATAAGCTTACAACGGTGTTTTCATTTTCAATTGTTTAGTTGAACTTAATGTAACTTCCTTTTTGTACCTGTACTCCAGGAAACTGCTCCTGTGGTGGCGTCGGCTACAACATAGACGGTGGTGGCTGCCACAACGGTATCTAGATTTTCTGCCCTTGCTGTTGAGGTAGCGTCTGTCATTTCAAACATTACAATTTACATTTTATTGAAATGCAATGTAATTAAAGTACAATTGTATGTTTTTTACTTCCATTGCCGCTTGCATCTGTGCCATATAGGACGCAAGGTACGCCGTGGCAGCCCTGTTTCTCTCTCGCTCCCTCGCCAAGGCCTCCTCCGGTCGGGCCAAGCTCCCCCGAAGCGCCATCACTTCGAGATCTCTCTCGGCGACACGATGGCTGGAGGAGCCTGCGCTAGTAGCTGAAGACTGCGAGGAGCTGCCTCTCGCAGGTCGTGCATCCCTGGAGTCGACAACTCCAGAGAATATGGCAAACCTAAAAAAACAAATCAATTCAAGGTAAAATCAAATAATCTTGAATTGAAAACAATGAAAGTAAATTAACTCACCTTCCGTGTGCTTTTCCACCTCCGCTTGCATAAGCGACTTGAGGGTCGATTGTAACACCCCAAAATATGGCAAAATATGAATTCAAATTTATTGGACGTGATGCATGTTGGAGGAAATTTCAAATTCAAACCGGAATTTAAATTTGAAGCAAAAACAGAAAAAGAAAAAGGAAAGAAAAAGGAAAATGGCCAATGGGCCGAAGCCCGCTAGCCAGCCCAGCAACCCGCGACCCATTCCCCCCTCTCCTCTCTCTGCCGTGCGGGACCCACCTGTCGGCACCTTCTTCTTCCAACCGCCGCCCCCTTTTTTCCCGCCTCCGAGCAACCGCCGCACCCTTCCTTCTGATTTCACCGCCGCGCCCACGATCTACGGCCCCCTCTCGGTGCAGCACAATCCCCACTCGCCCCTGCCGCCCCCTCACCCATTTAAACACCGAGGTCCGTCCCTTTTTCTCCCCGATCGACTCGCCTCAGTTTCCGGTGAGGACCGAAGCTCCCATCGCCGTTTTCCTTCGAATTTCTCCCGTTTTCTCCGATCTAACGCGTGTAGTGTGTGCCACCGCCGTCGGGGAGTCTTGTAGGTGAAGAAGGCACCGTGTTTTGGGCTCTAGCCACATCTTCGGTGAGCACCGCCGAGCTTCCCCCTCGGACTTCGTCGCCGATCGACTTCCAGGGCCTCCGAGCTCAAGAAAACCACCGAGGTGAGACCCCCTACCTCCCCTCTTCCGTTCTATGCCAAGAAATCCGAGTTTTAGCGAGTGTAGACGAAAACCCGAAACTCTCCAGCAAGATCGCCGCCGCGCGCCGCCGGGCAGCGCCGCCCGCACACGGCTAGGGCGACGTGGCCCTCTGTGGCCCGTCCATTTTAAATCGAGCGGATGAAAACAGAACCCCCGCGTACCCCTTCGCGATCTAATCTCGGCGCTCCATTTAATCCAACGGCCCACATCAGCCCCGCGTTATAAAGGCCGGGAATCTTGCGCGCTACCCCCCGAGGTTCTGAGGAAAAAGGATCTAGCCCCCGGAAACTTCTGATCTAGCCACTGGACCCTCGGAAATTCATGTAAAGGCATTTAAAAATCAGTTTTAGCTCCTGGACTTAATAAAAATTAGGAAAACCTCCATGTTTTGCACACTTGGACCCCTGAAAATTTAGAAAATGAGAAATGGGGCCCCACTGTAGTGTGGATTTGCACATCAGCCCCTGAGGATTTTCAATTTCAGGAATTTGAATATGTGAATAGGATCTAAATTCAAATAAGTGATTCAAACTCTTATGTAATGATAATTAAAATCCCTTTTGCACCTGGAAAAGGGTTAGAATAAATTGATGACTGATTTTAGGCTGAAATGAAATCTGACTAAGGGCTATTTACTTTTATTATTGCTGGAAATTCAATTTTAGGCTAGAAATAATTCTGAAAAATAGATAAAAACAAATATAAATTGATCCCATCAGAGATGAAGTCAAAAGATATTTTGTTGGACATTTTAGATCAAATTATATTCTTTTTAGATGATATGTCTTGCTATTTTAATATTAAAGTTCGCTTTTAGGTATGGAAAATAAATCTGAAAATATAAGAAAATAGGTATACAGAATTACAAAATATCAAATGAGGTCCCCACATTTTAAACTTCAATTCAAGAATAGTGTAGAAGATCTGAAAATCCATTTGGAGTAGGAAATTATGTTTCATGCAAACTTTGTGGCTAATAAGTGTATTATCTCATATAGAAAATTTGTTTAAATTGGAAATTCATATATAGTGTGCACTTAGAAATCTGAATATTAAAGTTAAAGGTAAAATATATGTTTAAAAGTGCATGCATGCATAGGAGCAACCTATCTAGGGTAAACACAATACTTAATTATGTGTATGACTTTAAATGGGTATGCTTGTATGACTTGCATGAATGTATGTGTGGACTATTGCTTATGGATTGTGGTTTTCTTTTGCTATGTGTGTATTGGCATGAGTAGAACCAGCCCCAGAGCAGGTTCTCACCTTTCAAGATCAAGACTTTCCATTCCCGGAGCAGCAGGAAGAAGGCAAGTGTCCTTGACCACTTTGATTCCTATACTAGGATGAATAGTTAGAATCTCATTGCATTGTCAACTGAAGTATGAATAGTTAGACCATTTCGCCTATGTAGTAATGTAGGTGCTAAATAAGCTAAGGTGATAGTTATTATTTGCGTACTGCTTTAACCATGAGTTCAACCTCTCCTTGCTCTAGCCATGCATGACATAACTTTCCCACACTTGCTGAGTACCAACGGTACTCAAGCTTGCTTTTCTGTTGGTTTTATATTGCTGCTCAGACCAAGAGAATGATGTGGTGTACAATGACCAAGACTTCGGACCCGAAGAAGGATTCTAGGTTCACGGAGTCCCCTGGGCAACGCCTGTGACGGAGCCCACAAGACTTATCTTCCACCGTTTGTTTATTTCTATGTTGTGAACATGTTATCGTCCATCGAGACGTTATGTAAGACTTATTTGTATTCGAACACTTGGATTGTAACATAATGATGCTTCACTCTTTGTCGTCACATGTATGAGAAAATGATTCTGGCATACATGTGGGAGTCACTCGGTCGTTCTTCAGAAAGACCGGGTGTGACAGAAGTGGTATCAGAGCCAAGGTTGCCCGTAGGAACGTGGACCTAGGTAAAAATGGACGTATTTAAGGACCTTATGTTCGTAAAAACTATTTTTCAAAAGGTGTGGGGTAAAAGTGTTAATTAATATTGTTTCTTTATTTGATTTGTTCATCTTGCCTCAACTTTTATTCAAAACACAATATTTATTTAATTATTGTCTAACTTGATTTTAAATGGTTTATGTTGTAGATGGTTCGCATGGTCCGCACCGCTCGCAAGTCCACCGGAGGGAGAGTTCCTGTAGGTGCCCTTGCCTTGAGGGAGGAGAACCGCCTGGTGACGTACCACTCCTACGGGTTGGCAGTGGCAGGCTTGTTGCGCCGTCTTCAGCGTATGCTTCACACCGCTGGCAACGTGGGCAAGCTGATCATACACTACAGCTCCACCAAGACCATCCATGAAAAGCGTGAAGAATGGAGCTCAGAGATGAGGATCATCCATGACAACAAGCTGCTCAAGATCCACCGCTCTGAAGCTTGTCGGGCGACTCAGGCCGATGCTGAGAAGGATGTCACCTGAGAGGCCATCACCTGCCAGAGTTACATCAACCGTGGCCACCTGGACAGGACTTAGTACATGTATGTCCTCCAGCGTGAGAGTGGCAGCGCGGAGTACAAGTACCCGCCGGTGCAGCAGAGGACTTCTCATGAGCACATGGACCTGTGCTTGGAGGATGCAGCTATGCTCAGCACTCGACTGCTTGAGTGCCAGCAGGAGCTTCAGGATGTCCGTGACACCCCGAAGGAGACTGAGGCGTTGCTTCGCGCCAGCTTGAGGGCGAGGGAGAGAGGAGATGGGAACAGACTGTGTGTCACGGAGAATGACACATGGACTCCTGATTCCCCAGACCGCCGGGCGAACAATCGTCACCGCACTTCTCCACAAGCAGCTTCCCCACCTAGAGCAGAGTCTGAGGGCAGCCGCAATGATGAGGAAGACCCCGACGAGCCAGCCCAGTGATACGAGTCGTTTAGAGTCATTTCCCTTATTTCAGCATGTTATCGAGTAGTCGAGTCAAGAACCTATCTATTTGCTTGTTAATGTTTGGTGTGTGACGTGAGTTGTGGGAGCCACGGGCACTTGTCCACAACCTCGTCTTTATGATTGCATTTGCTTTTGTGTGTGAAACCTTATGAATCAATAGTTGCATTTGTTTTCATATGAGACATGGTGCCTAAGAATCTATGCGGGATTTTTAGAAATTGTCTAAATTCTAATGTCTCAAAAGTTTAAGTTTATACATGCAATGTGGGAAATTAATGCATAATGATTAAGTTGACATTTGGTTAATCATAATAGATGGCCGGGAGAGGAAGAGGTCGTGGTGCCAACCCAACAACGACAACAACAGCAACAACAATGAGGCTGCCAATCCTCACCTTCCTGGATGGCAAGGCAGGGGTGGTCGCCGAGGAGGAGCTGATCCTATCTACCAAATGATCGACAATCAAAATCAACTCATCCAGAATTTGACTCAAGTGGTGTCCAACTTGCACCGAGCTCCACCCCCACAGGCTGCACCATGTCAACCATGGTTGAGTGAGTTCCTAGGAACTCAACCCCTGAAGTTTGCAAGTGCTGCTGAACCCCTGGAGGCAGATGATTGGCTCATGACCATTGAGAACAAGATGAAGATCATAAAGTGCCAGGGATATGAGAGGGTACTGTTTGCCTCTCATCAATTGCATGGACCCGCTGCTGATTGGTGGACCACTTTCGTGGCAGCCCATCATGACCCCGAGAACATAACTTGGGAAAAGTTCAAGCGCAGTTACCGCAACCACTACATACCAAGGGGAGAACTCAAGAACAAGAGGAAGAAGTTCATGGGACTGCAGCAGGGCAACATGACTGTGAGAGAGTACCTCACCAAGTTCACCCAACTGTCCCGTTATGCACCACGGGACATCGAAACTGATGAGCAGAAACAAGACTGTTTTGTGGAAGGACTTACCATGGAAATGCAATGTGCAATGTCCTCCAACAAATATGAAAGTTTCCAAAAGATGGTGGACATGGCGTTCATTGTGGAGAGGAAGTTGAAGGCCTTGGAGAACGAACACAAGAGGAAGATGGGATGGTCACACCAAGCGTCAAGCAGCAACACACGTCCACATCTTCTACAACAACCTGCAGGGCAAATGAGTCGTGTTGTGGTACCCTACTCAGCACCGAGAGGGTACAACCCAAACTTCAGGCCTCCATCAGCATCAGTACAGCCGCAGCGTCAGTTTGTGCAGCAGCCACGCCCCACTTATCAACCTCGACCAGCAGGACAAGGGTCACAGAACCCACCCCAAGACAACAAAGTTCAAGCACCTAAAGTTGGGGTGCAATGCTTCAACTGTGGTGAAGTGGGGCACTACGCTCACAAGTGCCCGAAGAAGAAGCCAATGCAACCACAACAGCAGAACATGATGCGGGGACGGGTGAACCACGTGACAATGGAGGAAGCGCAAGAGGCACGTGACGTGGTGATTGGTAAGTTCCCTGCAAATTTACACATTCCATCCATACTGTTCGATTCTGGTGCTACCCACTCGTTCATTGCTCAAGGATTTGTTAAGAATCATGATCTAGCAACAACACAAATGAATCATATATTAGCAGTGAACTCCCCAGGGGGAGAAATAAGGATAAGACAAGTGTGTTCCAAAGTGAATCTAGACATTAATGGGGTAGTATTTACTGCAAACCTCATAGTGATAAACTCACAAGGAATATATATTATATTGGATATGGATTGGTTGACCAAGCATAAGGGCATTATCCATTGCTCGACTAGAACGGTGGAATTAACCCACACTAGTGGCACAAAAGTTAAGTTCATAGCCGTACAAGAACCTAAGAGGGACTTTAAACTCAATCAAGTGGAAGTGGAAGTGGAAGAGATAAGGGTCATCAAGGAATACCCGGATGTTTTTCCTGAGGAGTTGCCAGGTATGCCCCCAGACTGTGAAGTGGAGTTTGCGATTGAACTCGTGCCTGGGACAGCCCCGATATACAAAAGACCTTACCGGATGGACTCTAAAAAACTAGAAGAGCTCAAAGAACACCTACGGGAATTGACAGAGAAGGGGTATATTCGTCCTAGTTCCTCGGCATGGGGAGCTCCAGTGATATTTGTGCCCAAGAAGGACGGGACCTAGAGGCTATGCGTAGACTACCGCGCGTTGAATGAGGTAACCATCAAGAACAAGTACCCGTTACCTCGCATTGAAGACCTATTTGATCAGTTGAGAGGGGCTTGTGTATTCTCAAAAATTGATCTCAGGTCGGGATATCACCAACTGAAGATAAGACCAACCGACATTCCCAAGACAGCTTTCGTATCTCGGTACGGGCTGTATAAATACACCGTCATGCCATTCGGGCTAACTAATGCCCCGGCGTACTTCATGTATCTCATGAACAAGGTATTCATGGAATATCTGGACAAATTTGTGGTGGTTTTCATTGATGACATTCTCATCTTCTCCAAAGATGAGGAAGAACATGAGGGGCATCTAAGACTGGTGTTGCAAAAGTTGAGAGAACACCAACTATATGCCAAGCTGAGCAAATGTGAGTTCTGTTTGAGAAGAGTCCCCTTCCTAGGACACATAATCTCAGAGGGAGGAATTTCTGTGGATCCCGCCAAGATCGCAGATGGGCAGAAGTGGAAGACCCCTTAAAATGTTGGGGAGATCCGGAGCTTCTTAGGATTGGCTGGATACTACCAACGATTCATTGAAGGGTTCTCCAAGACCTCAAGACCCCTCACCAAATTGTTAGAGAAAGGAATCACATTCACGTGGACACCGGAGTGTGAGACAAGTTTCCAAGAGTTGAAGAAAAGATTGACAACAATCCCAGTGCTAGTTATGCCAGACATGCAAAAGAATTTTTCGATGTATTGCGATGCTTCTGGACACGGGTTGGGATGTGTTCTCATGTAAGAGGGGCATGTCGTTGCCTATGCGTCCCGGCAGCTTCGAAAACACGAGAAGAACTATCCTACGCATGACCTAGAGCTAGCCGCAGTGGTCCACACATTGAAGCTTTGGAGGCATTACTTGATGGGAAAGAGGACAGAGATATATACAGATCATAAGAGCTTAAAGTACATTTTCACACAGCCAGATCTCAACCTGAGACAAAGGAGATGGTTAGAGCTAATAAACGACTTTGATGTGGGTATCAACTATCATCCTGGGAAAGCGAACGTCGTGGCGGATGCCTTAAGCCGGAAGGTGCATGTCAACATGTTGAGCTTAAATGACACGCCTACGGAATTGAAGGAGGAGATTGCAAAACTCAATCTATGTATGGTGAATAGTGGTGAGGCCATCGCCGTGGAAGTGGACTCCACATCAGAGCAAGACATACGTAACGGTCAGAAGAATGACGAGAAGATACAAGAAATCAGAGAACTCATCAAGGAGAATAAAGCTCCTGGGTTTAGAGAGGATGATCAAGGTACGGTGTGGCATGGGAAAAGAATCTGTGTGCCTGAGGTAAAGGAGATCCGTGAACTGATTTTGAGGGAGACTCATGATTCCGACTATTCCATTCACCCTAGGAGTACGAAGATGTATCATGACCTCAAAATCAGATATTGGTGGTATGGCATGAAGCGGGATGTTGCGGAGCATGCTGCCCTATGTGACACATGTCAGTTGGTGAAAGCAGAACACCAACGACCCGCGGGACTGTTGCAACCACTCAAAGTGCCCGAATGGAAATGGAAAGAAATAGGTATGGACTTCATCGTGGGACTGCCTAGGACCCAATCAGGATATGATTTGATATGGGTCATAATCGACAGACTGACTAAGGTAGCTCATTTCATCCCCGTGAAAGAAAGCTACATCGGATCCAAATTGGCAGAATTGTACATGTCAAGAATCGTGTGTTTTTATGGAGTGCCGAAAAAGATAGTGTCAGATCGAGGGACACAGTTCACCTCAAGGTTTTGGCAGAAGTTACATGAGACCATGGGGACTCATTTGAACTTTAGTTCTGCGTACCATCCACAGACTGACCGGCAGAACGAAATGACCAATCAAATCCTTGAGGATATGTTGAGAGCTTGTGCACTCAAGAATAATAGGAGTTGGGATAAGAACTTACCATATGTGGAGTTCTCATATAACAACAACTATCAGGCTAGTATGAAGATGTCACCCTTCGAGGCGTTGTATGGGAGGAAGTGCAGGACCCCATTGTTTTGGAATCAAACTGGGGATTTGGGCCAGAGGTACTACAAGAAACCGAGGCGAAAGTGAGAGAAATCCGCAACAACTTGAGAATAGCTCAGACCCGATAGAAGAGCTATGCCGATATACGAAGAAGAGAGCTCATTTTCAATGTAGGGGACTATGTCTATCTCAAGGTGTCTCCTATCAGAGGACTTCGTCGATTCAAAGTGAAAGGGAAACTATCACCTCAATATATCGGACCTTTCCAGATTCTAGAGAGGAAAGGTGAAGTTGCATATCAGTTGGAATTACCGGCTCGCCTATCGGATGTGCACAACGTGTTCCATGTATCACAACTCAAAAAATGCTTAAGAGCACCCAAAGAGAGGTTACCCATGAATGAGGTGGACGTACGAGAAGACCTTTCATATGCCGAGCAGCCGGTCAAGATCCTGGAGACGATGGAACGCATCACAAGGAATAAAAGAATCCGAATGTGTAAAGTGCAATGGAAGCACCACTCGGAAGCAGAAGCCACATGGGAGCGAAGAGACGTGCTCAAGGCACAGTTTCCGGACCTGTTCCCCTAGAGTCACCAATCTCGAGGATGAGATTTCTTTTAAGGGGGGTAGAGTTGTAACACCCCAAAATGTGGCAAAATATGAATTCAAATTTATTGGACGTGATGCATGTTGGAGGAAATTTCAAATTCAAACCAGAATTTAAATTTGAAGCAAAAACAAAAAAAGAAAAAGGAAAGGAAAAAGAAAAATGGCCAATGGGCCAAAACCCGCTAGCCGGCCCAGCAACCCGCGACCCATTCCCCCCCTCTCCTCTCTCTGCCGTGCGGGACCCACCAGTCGGCACCTTCTTCTTCCAACCGCCGCCCCCTTTTTTCCGCCTCCGAGCAACCGCCGCACCCTTCCTTCCGATTTCACCGCTGCGCCCACGATCTACGGCCCCCTCTCGGTGCAGCACGAACCGCACTCGCCCCCGCCGCCCCCCTCGCCCATTTAAACACTGAGGTCCGTCCCTTTTTCTCCCCGATCGACTCGCCTCAGTTTCCGGTGAGGACCGAAGCTCCCATCGCCGTTTTCCTTCGAATTTCTCCCATTTTCTCCGATCTAACGCGTGCAGTGTGTGCCACCGCCGCCGGGGAGTCTTGCAGGTGAAGAAGGCACCGTGTTTTGCGCTCTAGCCACAGCTCCGGTGAGCACCGCCGAGCTTCCCCCTCGGACCTCGTCGCCGACCGACTTCTAGGGCCTCCGAGCTCAAGAAAACCACCGAGGTGAGACCCCCTACCTCCCCTCTTCCGTTCTATGCCAAGAAATCCGAGTTTTAGCGAGTGTAGACGAAAACCCAAAACTCTCCGGCGAGATCGCCGCCTCCCGCCGTCGCGCGCCGCCGGGCAGCGCCGCCCACACACGGCTAGGGCGACGTGGCCCTCTGTGGCCCGTCCATTTTAAATCGGGCGGATGAAAACAAAACCCCCGCGTACCCCTTCGCGATCTAATCTCGGCGCTCCTTTTAAAATCCAACGGCCCACATCAGCCCCGCGTTATAAAGGCCGGGAATCTTGCGGGCTACCCCCCGGGGTTCTGAGGAAAAAGGATCTAGCCCCCGGAAACTTCTGATCTAGCCCCTGGACCCTCGGAAATTCATGTAAAGGCATTTAAAAATTAGTTTTAGCCCCCGAACTTAATAAAAATTAGGAAAACCTCCCTGTTTTGCACACTTGGACCCCTGAAAATTTAGAAAATGAGAAATGGGGCCCCACTGAAGTGTGGATTTGCACATCAGCCCCTGAGGATTTTCAATTTCAGGAATTTGAATATGTGAATAGGATCTAAATTCAAATAAGTGATCCAAACTCTTATGTAATGATATTTCAAATCCCTATTGCACCTGGAAAAGGGTTAGAATAAATCGAGGACTGATTTTTGGCTGAAATGTAATCTGACTAAGGCTATTTACTTTTGTTATTGCTGGAAATTCATTTTTAGGCTTGAAATAATTCTGAAAAATAGATAAAAACAAATATAAATTGATCCCATCAGAGAGGAAGTCAAAAGATATTTTGTTGGACATTTTAGATCAAATTATATTATGTGTAGGTGATATGTCTTGCTATTTTAGTATTAAAGTCCACTTTAAGGTATGGAAAATAAATCTAAAAATAGGTATACAGAATTAGAAAATATCAAATGAGGTCCCCACATTTAAAACTTCAATTCAAGAATAGTGTAGAAGATCTGAAAATCCATTTGGAGTAGGAAATTATGTTTCATGCAAACTTTGTGGCTAATAATGTAGTATCTCATATAGAAAATTTGTTCAAATTGGAAATTCATATATAGTGTGCACTTAGAAATCTGAATATTAAAGTTAAAGGTAAAATATATGTTTAAAAGTGCATGCATGCATAGTAGCAACCTATCTAGGGTAAACATAACACTTAATTATGTGTATGACTTTAAATGGGTATGCATGTATGACTTGCATGAATGTATGTGTGGATTATTGCTTATGGATTGTGGTTTTCTTTTGCTATGTGTGTATTGACATGAGTAAAACCAGCCCCAGAGCAGGTTCTCACCTTTCAAGATCAAGACTTTCCATTCCCGGAGCAGCAGGAAGAAGGCAAGTGTCCTTGACCACTTTGATTCCTATACTAGGATGAATAGTTAGAATCTCATTGCATTGTCAATTGAAGTATGGAACCCATGCTAGGAAGTTTCCCTAGATTTTCATTATCTTGCTTCCTTGTAGCCTGGGTTGGAAGTTATTTTATTATGTCATTCATTATAATACTTATGCTTAGCCATGCTTAGAATGGGATAAATAGGATATGAGATCATCACATTGATTATTTTACCCTTGAATGGAATATTATGAATTATGTAGAGATAGGGATCTAGGCAAGTTGGATGCTTTCGTTGGTGCTGTGTGCACGAGACACGAGTTTGTGTTTAGTGCTTGCCTGGATCCTAAGGACCGGTTAATGGAACATATAACCTGGCTTTACCGTTCCAACCACATGCTGAGATGGGGCAGCTTGGCCAATTAATTAGGTGCATCTCCAACGTAGTATGGGTGTTTGGATGGTGCGGGGAATAAGTGTCAGCTGGACTACCATATGAACAGTAAGGCTCAAGAGGGGCCACTACAGCGGGGTTGGAGCCTCTTGGATGCTGTTAGGGGTGAAACCTCAATGGGTCCACACTTGTCGGGAATCCCTTTGTAAAGGCCTCGTATTGATCTCCTGGCTACACACCTCGGAAGTGTGAATGTGGTTCGCGACCACTGGCATAATGGAGGTTCTTCTAGTCCACCCGGCAACGGGGGATGAAATCACTACATGTGGGTACAGTGGTGCAAACTCTACAGAGTCAAAACTGTCGTGACAACCGTGCTCACGATCAAGAGCGGCTTGGACTTATTCATGATTAGAGGATGAGGAATTGGGAAGTTGAGGATGTTAAGCGGGGAGCTTAACATTGGAAATGATGTCATGGTTACTTGATATTGATGATGGGTTAGGGGATTGGGACTATTTCACCTATGTAGTAATGTAGGTGCTAAATAAGCTAAGGTGATAGGTATTATTTGCGTAGTGCTTTAACCATGAGTTCAACCTCTCCTTGCTCTAGCCATGCATGACATAACTTTCCCACACTTGCTGAGTACCAACGGTACTCAAGCATGCTTTTCTGTTGGTTTTAAATTGCTGCTCAGGCCAAGGGAATGACGTGGTGTACAATGACCAAGACTTCGGACCCGAAGAAGGATTCTAGGTTCACGGAGTCCTCCGGGCAACGCCTGTGACTGAGCCCACAAGACTTATCTTCCGCCGTTTGTTTATTTCTATGTTGTGAACATGTTATCGTCCATCGAGACGTTATGTAAGACTTATTTGTATTCGAACACTTGGCTTGTAATATAATGATGATTCACTCTTTGTCGTCACATGTATGAGAAAATGATCCTGGCATACATGTGGGAGTCACTCGGTCGTTCTCCAGAAAGACCGGGTGTGACACCGATGTTGGGGGAGTTTTCCCAATCAAACCCTTCGCCGTGTATCCTCACAGCCTCTCGCCCATACCTAGTCTGAAAAACAATAAAATTGTGTAAGTTCAACAACATATATAGTGTCAACTAATTTGAGAGGTCATGAAACTTACCAGCCGCTCCGCTACGTAGTGACTGCACTGCTCCGGCTGAGAAGGGTCAACGTGATCTCTTCTATAGACCGTAGTAGCGCTCGGTCGCACGTCAGTCTCCTTTTCCTGTGAACATATGTTAGTACGAACAATACTACATTATGAATATAAAAAACCACCAAAAAACTTACCATCCGTTTAGCCATCCGCACAAAACCCTGCACGCCCATACGTGCTTCCCCGAGCTCCCTCTGGCATCTCGAGCCTTCTTGGACTTAGCGATGAACTCATCGCTAGCCCAATACCTGCAAAGGGCTCGGTAATCTTCAGTTCGTCCCTGTAAGCAAGGGCACTAACCTGCACACATGCGTAGTTCATTAGATGTTACTTACCAAAAGTAATGTGAATAATTTAAAGAATACACAACTTACCTCTACGTACTGCTCATCCGTCAAGTACATGTCGGAGGCGTCTCTGAACGAACCAACCTCGCAGTCGTGGAGCTTCAAGTAGTCGTTAACTACTTGACTCCGAGCGTTCGAAAGCATTTGCATAACAAGCTTTCGAGCGTTCACTTCGAACATGGAGCGGGTGTGATCCATCTGCTCGGCCGGGTCCTCAAGGCGGTACCTGAGCTGTAGGAAGCCAACACAGTTCGACATGTGCACATTAATATTTAAAGGGACATAAAAAATTGAAACTTCAAATATTTATGAAAGATACTTACCCAAAAATCTGCCCACACGACTCCATGTAGGTTGTCGTTCTGCTGGTGAGGAACACGCGCGTAGTCGTCCCACGACGTAGCTGCACGTCCATCGATCGCACTGGGGTAGTGCAGATGCACTAAGTTTCCGATGCAACCGTTCACCATCCTGTGGTATTTCTGCCCATCGTACGAAAGGACCTCCCAAGAACTAAAAAAACATTTATTAAGTCACTAAGTAAGATCATAGTCTTTGAGAATAAATAGAAATGAATACTTTATTAATACGTTACCTGTCTCTAGCCGGACGAATAATTACCGGCTCTCTAGGAATCGGTGCAGGACCAACAAAGTTACTCCTCCTCGTACGTCTCCTCCGCTGCGGCACCACATCTGGTGACCCAGAAGGCTGGTCACCGGACGTGCCCTCGGGCTAGGTGCCCTCGGGCTGGGTGCCCTCGGTCTCGCTGGGCAGACTGCCCTTGGGCTGGCTGCCTGAGGGCTCGCTCCCCGAGGGCACGCTGTGCTACGTACCCGTCTCCTGAGGTGCCGCTCTGGCCTCGGACTCATAGTCTGAATCAGACTACAATGGTAAAGTAAGTTAAATTGAAAAAGTGATTTAGGGTTAGGATGGAGGAATAGGTTAGGATTAGTATGGAGGCTTTTTTAATATAACAGAATATGAAATCAGGACCGTCAGATATCATCTGACGGTTTAGATCCAGTGGACTTCCATGGCCTGACCTAGCCCAACTCAGCTCCAATCCGCCCAAGCACCCACTCAGCCGCAACCGTCCGAGTCCCGATTGCTCAGCTGCCACCGTTCGTGTCCCGGTTGCTCAGCCACCGTCGCGCGAGTCCCGACTGCGCCGCCGCCCGAGTCTAGGCTCCAGCCGCCGCCGCAGCTCGCATCCCGCCGCAGCCCAGCGCCGCCGTATGGCCACCTCCGGTTCTGTGTCCGTCACCTCTAGCCCCTTGTGCGCTCCTTGCCCTCTGTATCGACTTGGTATTGACATAAGAACACAGAGGACGACCTGAGGACGACTAGGCATCGATTAGGGTTGATTAGTCGCTATAATCGATGACTAATCATCCTAGTCGACCTTATCGGTCGCTAGGCGACTAGGGTCGATTAGGCGACTTGTGATTCTTGGTTATGCCCCGCCGGGGCCTGCCGTTAACTTACGACGGCTTTACGGTTAGTCGACCAGCTCACAACATGACACACTAAATAGGCATTGACGTGCCCTAATCGAGTTGTGTCGGTTTTCACATAAACAAATCTATGCATCTTCTAAACATAACAAATTTCTTAACATAAGAATATACGACCATGCTTTATTAACCTAAACCTAAGCACTATGTAACATGATTAAGCATGATTAACATCACAACAATAAACATGATTAAGCATTATTAAGCATGATTAACATAACAATAATAAATCCTAAACATTATTAACCTAAACCTAAGCATATATAATAGCAAGTAATTTGCAACGGACAACTAATTAGCAAAATTAGGAACTACTATTCTAACTACATGAACATAATTACCAACTAATTAGCGTAATTATCAAGTAATTGAAATAGCTGAAAAAAATTACTTGCGGCGAGTGCGACGGGTGGCGACGAACGGCCGCGACAGCGGCTCGGGGAGCCCGGCGGCGCGGGGCGGCCGCGCGGGGAGAGCGGGCGGCGGCGCGGGGAGGGAGGCGGCGCAGCGGCGGCGCTGGGAGAGCGGGCGGTGGCGGCGTGGGGCGTCGGGGGCGCCGCGGGAATAGCAGGCGGCGGCGTGGGGATGGGGGCGCGGGGAGGGCGGCGGCGGCGTGGGGGCGGCGACGCGGGGCTGGCGGCGTGGGGGCGGCGGCGCGGGGAGGGCGGCGGAGCGGGGCGGCGGCGTGGGGAGGGCGGCGGCGCGGGGTTGAGGCGAGGCGGCGGCGTGTGAGGAAGTTGGGCCCGACGGGCTGTATATCGAGACTATATACGACGGCTAGTCCAACATACGACAGTCCATGGGCTGGCTGTCGTATAGTAGTTCTACTTACGACAGCCATGTCACAAACGACGGTTGTACCATCGTATATAAACTTATATACAACGTCGTCTTTGGGCCGTCGTATATAAGATTATATACGACAGCTGGCCGTCGTATGTTAAATTGGCCGTCGTATGTTGACCTATTTACTGTAGTGCTCTATTATATCCGCTTCATGCTTTTGAATATAACAAAGTACAATGCTCTTTATGAAAAAGAAGAGAGAGATATGCATGGAGATGTGTACGTGCTTACGTACACGGTGTCTGTGTTGTGTGTGGTGTTCCATTTTCTACTCTAGAGATTGTTCGGTGGACTTAAAAAACAGCTAAATGTGCACTTCAGACAAAATAGAATTAATATTTGAAGTTACTCTACCTACGTTATCTTAGTCCTAAAGTAGTGTCCACTAAATGGTTTGTCGTCATCTATTTATTCACCCTACACTTGATGATGCATGAACTGAAGTGTGTCAGCCAAAGTACAATTTATTGCAATGTAACATAAAATACTAAAACAGGTAATGTTCTTTTTTATCCCTAAAACGAGTATAAGAGTAACTAAAACAATATATGACGTTGTATAGCATATACCCTGCAATTTCAAAAATGTCGATAACGCTGGCGTTATACATAACTATAAATATAATATGGAGAAACTAGTAAGAAACAATGGAGAATTTATGAATGTTTTGTCGTTTTCCCTTGCAAATTCCTTCATGGACAAATAGCTAAAATACATTCATTGGACATGCTATTTAATTGGCAAACAAACATGTCTAGATCGCAGCATGAAAATATTACAAGCATTAATCATCATCAAACCTGCAGCAATACAAAGGAGTAATGTATTGGTTTCAGCAATCCAGCTGATCCCTCTTCAGTTCTTTTGGCAGAATAATGCAATGACTAATACATGGGAAATGCAACAGCATGCATTGCATAATTCCGTGATCTCTTGAGCGGATGGTGCATGCTCTGCTTTCTTTAGTTTACCTTCTGTTGGTCAGTTGTACCATCTTATGTCAGGGTCACAATGTGAGGACCTCTTCCACTAGTCTTATTAATCTTCATCAGCATTTGCAGAAACTTCCCCTGATTTACTTTGTATGGCGACCACTTCTAACTTCTTTGCCGCCTTTGCTTCTGTTCTTTGTTTCCTCAGGTTCATTTAATGTAGTTGAGGTGCCAGCATGCTCATCTATGACAAGGCATTTGAAAAGCATTAGGCTACAGCAAATGTTATTGTAAAGAATGTAATAACTCATTAGCCTCAGTACTAATATCTAAGTTCATTCTAATGTTTTAATATATAAGTCCAAATATACTATTTGCACGAAGAAATTAAAGGTCAAAACCTGCACCAGGATACAGTTTGAATAGATGGAATTAGTCAAAATTGTGATAAATAGTTGTATGTACGTTTGTGGGAGATGATATATATGTGAATTGCAATTGACTTTGTGAGATACATATATTTCATTGGTCATCCAGTAATTAACCTAATTGGTTCGTTCTTGAGCTAACTATTTATTATATTAAGGGTATGTTTTATTTCAATTCTAGTTACATAGGATAGATCGATCGACAAGTTATTACTCTATGTCGTTGCTTCCATCCTGTTCCTTTAGCAATCTTTAGTTGTATATGTAGGAGGGGAGCAAACAATTGGGTGGAATGAACTAGCTGCCGAATGGATCGGGCTGGGAGTTTATGACTTCTTATGTTTGGAGCTGTACTTTCTTCAGTAGTGTTCTCCAACAAAAACTAGCATAGGCCACCAAATCTCCATCTTTCTAACCTTTATGCCAATAGACTAATATGTCCAGGTTCTGCACGCGTGAGAATACCTTGCTCTTATTATAGTTAAGCTTTCAACGATGAGAATGGTAAAATACCCGTCAGAGTTGGACATTGCGTCAGCAGTGTCTTAAAAAAGTATATAACCAGAACCGAAGTGGTATAGTCTTACCTATCGGAGACAAACCAGTTTCCTGATCAGCAGTCCCAACTGTTAATCTACTGCGAAGACCCTGGTGCTGCCATGAAAAATAGTTATAAAATTATAATATAACGAAGTGCTCAAATATTTCCCAGAAATTCCCAACAAGTGTAACATGGAGTACACACTAGGAACAGAATCATTTTATTGTTAGCAACATTTTACTGTAACTAATGTTATACAATGCATGCAATGGCCAGTGAGAGTGACATTATAGTGATTATATGTTTGTAACTAGTAGCCGCCTGTTGTCTATTCCTAAGTCCTAATTAATATCATTGAAATGTTTGTAACAAACCAATTGCATGAGATGCCACGCCTGAACTATACAAATTATAATTAATAAGGTAATGAACTTAAATCACAACTAGAGAAATCGTTATATTTCTGTGAGCATGAAAGATGCATGGGAGAAAGACACTACAGGAAACCGAAGTATTTTCGTGGGGTTATGATGACAAAAAACAATTATGATACATATCACCTTGCTTCTCAAATTCAGTAACGCATCAACTTTTTTTAATATAGATAGGCTAGGCGAAGAAACCAAAGAAGTAAACTTGGTACCAGATGAAAGCTTTCCTAAGCTTGAAAAACACCATTAAGGTTTCTATAATTCAGTTTAATTACACAAGTATTTATTCCACTAAGCAATGTGCCATGTTACTTCACATTATGTCAGCACAGAATGCTCACAAAGAAAAATATATTCGTTAATCAAGGATGTTCTGAGACAGTTTAACTTGGTTGTAACTGGTAACTGACAAGTTGATCATAAATATCTAGGAGAAATTTAAAATATAGTACTAGAAACAGCCTCTTGAAAAATATAAAGAAATGCTTTGTAACCCAAAGTCAGTCAGGTCCTTCCGTGGACCCTGCGCAAGTGAGAGCTAAGTGCAATGGCCTGTTTTTTTCTTAAGTTCAAATATAGTAAAATAATTAAATATAGAAAAGTGCTGTTGAAATATAGCAAGATCCAATTTCTATGGAGCAACGAACACCACAAAATATGTAAACAAGAGAAACGTGAAAAAAAAGAGAAACTGTTGCAACCTAAGTTGTAAAATAGAGAAGATGAAGAACGGTGCATAAAAGAACAATCATGTTTTTGCAGTAAAATACTGTCGTAATTATGTATAGCAAAACCAACCAAGTGCCTTAAAAATTGGGATCTATAAATATCGTCATTACTTATTGGTATCAACTGAGATTTCTACATAGCTACGTTAATTATATATAAATCCTTTTTGTTTGTGTTACTGTCTGCTGCACCATACTTATGCATCGTGTACACGGTGAAAGTCTATGTTCTCATGCTTATTTAATTGCATAACAAAATATCAACAACCGTAGAAGATCTACAACACAGCGCCCCAAAAAGAGAACATATGTATTTAATAAACAGAATTAAAAAACAATTACCAAATCTGCAGACTTGTCAAAAGAGTATATGTCATAGACACTCATCTTTCGATCAACAATACATCCAGGACGTCTGATTATTTCCCCAGTTTTAATATAGCGCTCTGCAGATTTCAGCGTACGGAAACTGTAATGGGTAACAGGATCTGTATAGTACTGCACAGTAAGTGAAACAACTGTAAAAAATTCAAGTTCAGTATAACTTATTCTTTTGATGATAAATAATGAAGCTCTAGTTTCATTCACCAGATATTTTTTGACTCCTTTCTTGGTCCTTCTAAACACAACTTCCTTCACCCATCCCTTTGGTAGTTCATCTGGGTTAAGCTCCACATGTGCAAGTAACTACATCCATGAAAAATAGCTTAGTTCTACGAATATTATATAGGTAAAATATGTATAGTCCTGTTTCCACACGTTATCCTTAGAACTTGTGTCGCATTCTCCATCAACACAAGAAGAAATCTTCATCTCCTTTTTGTAAAGTAGTACATCATCCTTTGATTGTAGCCGGACTCCAGTTTGTTGATCGAAAAAAACTGCAGAATAGATATATATGGATCAAAGGGCCAATACAGTCTCGAGTGAGTTAATTATCTATGGCAATCAGAACCTGAAAACCAGAATGAATCAAGAAAAAAAAGAGCGGGTGCTATACTGATCCCCTAATTCGTTATGTGCCTTTATATCTGGTCTCTCAGTTTTCATTTAAAATAGCAAAATATACATATATTTTCACAGACAATGTTTAATTACTTCTATACAGAGCATGGTAAGAAAATTTCAGGTTGACACTAAATATACAAAAGCGAGCTGCAGAAATTACTACACACACACACACACACACACACACACACACACACACATATATATATATATATATATATATATATATATATATATATATATATATATATATATATATATATATATATATATATATATATATATATATACAATTTTAGGGTTTTGAATGCTAGGTAAATCTCATATCATGTTAGAGATTGCCGTCACCTATTGGCTGAAATAATGTTTGATTATTTATAAACTTCAATTGCACCCACTAAAATGATTTGTGATGTACTGGTTTAGATAATATCTGCTGTATGTACCTGTACTTGCATATATAATTAAGGGATCAATTTGGCTTCTTTATTATAATATATTCCTAACATAGCATATATGACTTGATATAGAAGGTCTAACAGGGTTTCTGTGAGTGACATAGTTAGTTAGCCACGATGACTTGCTTCTTTTATTGACAAGAAATAAAGAATCTTCAATGAACACAAATTAACTATCTCTTTAATAGCCAATTGTAATCATAGTAACAGATTCTATACGTTATTAAAAAATGGTTGTAGTGCCTTAGCACTACTTGGTATGGACCCATGTCCCCTAGATGTCGTGTGTAGCTTACCGAGACCATGCAAAATGACTTAATTTTGTGCATTTACAAAGAACACTTTTATTCGATTAGGCATATGAATACACGTTCAATAACATAACACTTCTACCTAATTAAGCTATGAATCAATGTCCAATTATGCAACGTAACACTTCTATATTCAGTTATGCAAAAACTTATAGAATATTATTTTAGGGGCGGTATTTTTTTATGATTGTTTTTTGGTTAACTGAAACAAATGAGCATAAACTCATAACATATCATAGTATCTATTTTAGGGAGGCGATACTCATATTTGTAATATAGAGAAATATCTGTAGACATAAGAACAATTTCGTTATTAATTTTTCAGAGATCAGAAACACACATATGTGCATGAATCTACAATACAGCAGAGCAAGCGTTTCTCCTTTTTTAATGTTTTTTTTCTCATATTCCAGAAGTCTAGAGAACTTGATCATATACGCTCTCTATCCGGTCATTTTACTTTCATCAGTTCATAAGACATTAGAAACTCCTTTAGCATATAGGTAACGTATATAGAACTGTACACATATGAAACTAAATATGATTTTACCTTATACATTTTGTCCATATTTCTTCCACCAGCTCTAATCTCGAGGAGCCAACCCTTTGGAAGCCAGTCATGCGTCCTCTGAATAGAAGTGTAACATGGAGGAGGGGGTGTTTTGTGTTTTAATATCTAATCAGAAAAATAAGTAAAACAAATCAGCACCACCATTAATACAAGTCATCACACACCAGAAATTGATTTTCCTCACCACTCTCCTTTGCTTTCAGAATACGCTCATCTGTCCCGTTGAAAAGATACTCCATAACCTCTTCTTTGGTTTTGAACGTGTACTCAGACACAGGAGAAGTGTAATACTGCGTGTAGAATGTATCAAGTTAAAATTTATACAAAGTGTGTGTATGTATATATATCGAATCTGAAAATTTAAACACGTGCCATAGAAGAAAAAGAAAAACGGTTCTAAAGGATAATTTGGAGAACTACTTCCCGTGTGCGCATACGCGTGCTAAGTTGCACATCTGTACACTACTCTCTAATGCTATGTGATTGAAATACCTTGTTGATGGTGCCATCGTCAGCGTTACAGTAGGCCTCCATAATCCAGCCATCGGGGAGCCAATCTGGTGGCTCCTCCGACGACTCCACGTGTTTTTCTACCTCTTCGTAACCCTGCGCCATGAGCTGCTGCTCATCCATCTCCTCGTCTGATGAGATGACAACCACAGCACGTGGATCGCCCATTATCAGAGACCTTTAACTACGACTTTGTCACAAAAAAAGACCTGTAACTACTAGTATACTTCTTTTCCTCAGTGCTTGGATCCAATGGAAAACATATGACGGCTACTGTGTGGTGGACTGCTGGAGGGGAGAGGTGTGGAGTTAAATGGGTGCTTATACTGTGGAGGTTCTGAGACAGCACTGGGTTACCTGCTAGTGTGTTGTCAGAAACAGCCTGCCAGAAAATCTTCATAAATCTGGACAGCTAGTGTAAGACCCAAAACATTTACAGCAGATTACCTACTGTCAGCTTGGCATGCCGTTTGCCATTTAGTCTTTCCATCTGGTGCATGCATGCAAAGATATCAAGTTTTAATTTGAAAGCTGGCGTGTGTACTGTGGTGGTGGCTGTAAGCTGGAGTGCAACAAACATTGCTGTACTTTTACTGTTATGTGAAACGACACCGGGTTCACTCATCGATCCTTATACAGCCCATATATACTGATCCATGCCACCATGCACAATGGGCTGCGCGAGTGGGAGAGAGAACCGCGGCGCTGAGTATATCGGGCTTTAAAGACGACGGTGCGCTCACACCGTCGTCTATAAATCTCGGTCCTTAATTGTTGATGGTATACCATCGTATATAAGTTCTGAGAACTTATAAACGACGGCCTAGGTTAACCGTCGTCAATAAATGATTAATTAACGACAGTGTTTTCTGGCCGTCGTCAATTGAGAAATATCTATACATAAGAATAATTTTGTTAATTTTTAGAGAACATGAACCTACAATAAAACCAGAGCAATCTTCCTCCTTGTTTAATGATTTTTTACGACATATCCAAAAGTCTAGAGAACTTGATCATATATGCTCGATATCTACAAGCATTTTACTTTCATCGTTAATAATACATTAGAAATTCCTTTAGCATAGACATCATAGAACTATACAGACATGAAATAAACATGATCTTACCTTGCACATTTTGTCCATATTCTTTCCACCAGCTCTAATCTCGAGCACCCAACTCTTTGGAAGGCAGTCAAGTGTCCTTTGAACACGTATAACATGGAGGGAGTGTTACGTTTTAATATCTAATCAGAAAGAGAAGTAAAGAAAAATTGACACATCAGAAATTGATTTCCCTTAGCACTCTCCATTGCTTTCAGAGAATGAGCTCATCTGTCTCGTTGAAAAGATACTCCATAACTTCTGACTTGGTTGTGAACTTGTATTTTGACTCAGGAGAAGTGTAATATTGCAGGTAGAATGAATCAAGTTGAAATGCATACAAAGTATATATATTTATTTATTTTTGTGTGCGCGCATTAATGTGTGTGTGTCTGTTTGTGTGTGTGTGTCAAATCTGAAAAAGCAAACACACACGAGAGAAGAAAAATAAATGGTTCTAAAGTATAAGTTGAGCCACTCCCCATTTGCACTATATGTGTTGAGATACAAATATGTACATTACTTCTTAATGTTATATGTGATTGAAACAATGAACAGCTAATAAATACTATCTTATTGATGGGGCCATCATCACTACAGTAAAGACCTCGATAATCCAATCATCTTGGAGCCAATCTATTTGCTCCGCGGATGACTCCACTTCTACCTGTTCATTCACTTGTGCCATGACCTAATGCTTATACTCGTCTAATGAGATGACAATCACAGCACGTGGATCACCCATTCTTAGAGACCTGTAACTACTTCGTGGCACAAAAATGAACCTGTAAGTACTAGTATACATTGATATTTTGATAAATTCCTAAGTTAGGATATACAAATTGATATAAAAGGTCTAACATGTTTTTTAGTGACATAGTTAACCACGATGACTTGCTTCTTTTATTGACAACACATAAAGAATCTTCAATGAACTCAAATTATCTATCTCTTTAAAGACAATGTTAACCATAATAACAAGTTTCACACATATTAGAAAAATAATTGTAATGTCTTACCACTACCTGCTATGTATCCATGTGCCCTAGGTGTCTTGTGTAGCTTACTCCAATCATGCAAAATAACTTAATTGCTTGCATTTTTTTAAAGAACACTTATATTCAATGAGGCAAATGAATACATGTCAAGACAACACTTCTACATAATTAGGCTATGAATCTATGTTGAATTATGCAACGTAACACATATGCAACTTTTTTGGGGGGTGTTTGTTTTTACGAATGATTTTGTTAACTAAAGCAAAACTGGCATATACTCATATCATACTATATATTTTATGAAGGCAATACTCATATTTGCAATATTGGGAGCCGGCAGGTGGGGCGGGCCGGGAGCCGGCGGCGGCGGGAGCGGCCGGGGCAGGAGTTGCTGGCGGCGGGCAGGGAGCCGGCTGTGGCGGGTGGGGCTGGAGCCGGCGACGGTGGGCGGGGCCGGGTGGCGTGGGAGCGGTGGCGACACAAGCAGGCGACTGCGTGGGAGCAGCGGAGAGCGGCAGCAGTGCGAGAGTCGAATGAGCGAGTGGGGCGGCCGCGCGCGGGTGTAAGTTAGGCACTTTTTTACGACGGTGCCGATGCGTCATCGTGAATAAGCTAAACTAAACTAAACTAATTTAAAGTAATTAAATTAAACTAAAATAATTACACATAATTACAAATTAAACTAATTATAACTAAACTAAACTAATTAAACTAACCTAATTACAACTATTTAAACTAAATTAAATTAAACTAAACTAAGCTAATTAAATAAAACTAGTTAAAAAACCTCAATAGCCGGGGCGGCGCCGGGTCGGGGCGGGGCCGAATCAGTGATGGGACGGTCGGGGCCGGCGGCGGGGGGCCGGCCGGGTTGGGGCGGGCCGGGTCGGTTGGGCCGGTCGGGGCAGCGGCGGGGGGCCGGACGGGGCGGCGCCAGGGGGCGGCCGGGGCGGGGCGGCGAGGGTGCGGGGGTGGCGTCGAGGCGGCGGGGCGAGCATCGGCAACGGTGAGTGAGTCGCGCGCGTGAGTGGGGCGGGTGGGCGGTCGCGCGACGGATAACTAGGGCATGTTTACGATGGTGCGGTCCAACCGTCGTGAATAATGCCCTTATTCATGGCGGGGAAAGGCACCGTCGTGAATAAAGTACTTATTCGTGACGGTCACGGCCTACCGTCGTGAATAAGACCATTATTCACGACGGCTGTTTTCCACCGTCATGAACAATTTTATTAACAACGGTACCGTCGTTAATAAAATTGGCCATCGTGAATTTGTGTTTTTCATGTAATGTACATAAGAACAATTTTGTTAATTTTTAGAGATCAGAAACACAAATATGTGCTTGAACCTACAATAAGAACAGAGCAAGTTTTCTCCTTGTTTAATGATTTTTACCACATATTCTATAAGTCTAGAGAACTTGATCTATATGTTGGAATTTGGCCTACATGAGCAGCACCCCAGTTCCTGGGCTAAATTATTTGGGCCAAATCCATTGGTATAAAGCCAAGGTATGGTGTGGAGAGGTGGCTGGGATATTTAGTCCCACCTTGTCCACCTAGATGGATGTTTCCCAATATATATAGTGGCCTTTAGAGTGTTTCTTAACATGAGAATACTGAGGGAGATAAAGCTGCTGCTATGGACACAAACACACACGCACGCGCGCGCGTGTTTCGCGATTTTACGCGTATTTATCGCGTGACTTGCGACGTTGCGCATTCGCGTCATGACGAGTTGTGTTCAACTGAGCCTTTATTTTCTGTCACTTGTATAATTTGAAATATCTCATCAACACCAAGACTGCCAGGTCAACTTGAGGAGTAATTGTGGCATAACTGCAGACACACATTTAATGTGTGTAATATCGCGTAAATGCAGACACGTGTTTAATGTGCGTAATGATGCATAAATGCAGGCACACGTTTAATGTGCGTAATGATGCATAAATGCAGGCACACGTTTAATGTGCTTGATGATGCATAAATGCAGACACACGTTTAATATGCGTAATGGTCATAATTGCTCCATTAGTTGCACGTTAAAGGATTTCAGGAGGCGGTTTACTGAAATTATGGCAGATCGAATTTGAGAGGGTTGTCAGGCTCGAGTATAAAGGAGATGTCCTGGATACTGGAGAAGACACACAAACTCACCCTCCCAGAAACTGTTCTGCGCCGCTGGTTTTTGCATGCCGTCCCTCCATCCGTCGTGCAACGGATTAAGGGAGAGCGGTGTCTCCGAACCAATGACCGGTGATCTGAAGACCTGCACGGGTGCCGACGATCAGGTTTCTGGGAAGTGCGCTCGCACGACCGCTCGCAGCACTTCCATCGTCCTCAACATCTTCGTCATCTAATCCTCTACTTCCTTAGAGGGATTCTTTGTAAGTAATTACTCGATCCATGACTGATTCGATATTTTTGATGAGCGGTCTATTCGTATATGTTTTAGTTCATTTTCGTCTAATACTAGCACTGTTCATGTTGACTGCTAGTTTATTTATTTTTCCTATTTCTCTGTTCTGGTTTGTCAAATTAATTGCATGCCATGTGAATTTTCCAACACTATATGCTCTCCATCTACAGTCATTTTAATTCCATCAGTTAATAATACATTAGAAATTATTTAGCTTAGGCATGATAGGACTGTACAGATGCGAAAATAAATATGATCTTACCTTTCACATTTTGTCCATGCATGCATATTCTTTTCACCAGCTCTAATCTCGAGCAGCCAGCTCGTTGGAAGCCAATCAAGTGTCTAGCTTCTGAATACACATAACATGTTACATTTTAATAACTAATCAGGAATAGAAGTAAAGAAAAAGTGATGCACTAGAAATTGATTTCCTTGAGGACTCTCCATTGCTTTCAGAATAAGTTCATCTGTCTCCTTGAAAAGATGCTCCATAACTTCTGACTTGATTGTGAACTTGTACTTTGACTTAGGAGAAGTGTAATATTGTGTGTAGAAATGAATCAAGTTGAAATGCATACTAAGTATGTGTGTGTGTGTGAAATCTAAAAAAAAACATGTACGAGAGAAGAACAAAAAATGGATCTAAAGCAAAACTTGAAGAACTACTCCCCATGTGCACAAACATGTGTTGAGTTACACATCTGTACATTACTTCCTAATGCTATGTGATTGAAAAATTAGTGATTAATACTACTTGTTGATGATGCCATCAGCGTTACGGTAAGCCTCCATAATCCAACCATGGGGGAGCCAATCTAGTGTCTCCTCAGACGACTCTCCACATCTTCTCTACCTCTGCATTTCCCTGTGCCATGACCTGCTGCTGATCCTCTTCCTCGTCTGAGGAGATGACAATCACAGCACCTGTGCGCAAAACAAAACTGTAACTACTATAGTATACGTACTTTTTTCTCAGTGCTTGGATAGAAAACATATGATGGCCAGTGTGTGTGTTGGCCTAGCTAGAGGGGAGAGGTGTGGAGTTAAAGGGGATGCTTATATGGTGGAGGTTCTTAGACAGAACTGGGTAATCTTCATAAATCTGGACAGCTAGAGTGTAAGACTCAAACCATTTACGGCAGATTACCTATTAGCTTGGCATGCCGTTTGCCGGTTAATCTTTTAATCTGGTGCATGCGTTCAAAGATTGTAAGTTTTAATTTGAAAGGCGTGTGCACTATATGGTGGTGTGTGTAAGCTGGAGTACGTACAACACATATTGCTGTACTCTTTTGTGAAACAACACCGTGTCATCCGCTCATCGGAAACATATATAAGCACATTGAGCAGACATGGGTCGTTGCTAGTTTGACATGTCGTTTCCTCTTTTCCGAAAGCCATATGCCGTTTCCTCTTAGCCTTTCAATTTGGGGCATGCGTGCAAAGAGAGAGTTTTTGAAAGGGGCGTGCATATGTGGTAGCTATAAGCTTTCATTTGATACCTCAAATAGTCAGATGTACTACTTCCATCCCCAATTACTTATCATTCTGGCTATAGGCATGAGAATTAAGGAGAGGTGAAAATTACGGTGCAAGAAAACAAGGAGTAACGAGATAAAGATGTATTAAGAAGAGAGGAATATTCCGGTGTTGTGAATTCTGTTATATCAGCTTCATGCTTTCGAATATAATAAAGTACAATGCCATTTATGAAAAAGAAGAGAGAGATGCATGGAGATGTGTACGTGCTTACGTACGGTGTCTGTGTTGTGTGTGGTCTTCCATTTTGTACTCTAGAGATTGTTCGGTGGACTTAAAAAACAGCTAAACGCGTGCACTTCAGACATAATAGAATTTATATTTGAAGTTACTCTACCTACGTTATCTTAGTCCTGATGTAGTCCACTAAATGGTTTGTCGTCATCTATTTATTCACCCTACTTGATGATGTTGGTCACCACGATTCAGTCGCCGGAACTGAACGTGGAGAAGATGTTTCGCACGAGTGACGAGGAAGGAGCAAGCAGTTTGTTTCTTGACGAACAATTCGGCCTCAACACCGGGCTAGTTCGTCTATATTCCAACTGAATACATGCAAAAACTAGGCGAGAGGCTCCTACTCCCGCAGCGCGATCTCACGATCCGCTGAACGTGCTCAGCACGTTTACACACCGAGTCCACTACATGAAAAGTTTTATGCAACCTTCTAGTGCTATCTCCTACATACTTACGTACTCACGTGTAACGCAAGGCTTACTTCAACAAATCTCCCCCTAAGCCTTGTCTACTTCTAGAGTGTTGTGGACGTCGATCTTCGTTCTCATCTCGATGAGGTGATCTCGACCGAGGGGTTTAGTCAGAACATCGGCTAGCTGATCATTTGTGCCGACTGATTCTATCCTCACCCTCTTCTCTTCAACACACTGCCTAATGAAGTGAAATCTGGTGTCTATGTGCCTGCTTTTGTCATGGAACATGGGATTCTTGATCAGTTGGATTGCGGATAAATTGTCAATCTTCAGGGTGACAGCATCAACAGCTTCCCCTTTGATCTCGGCCAACAGACGTGCCAACCAAACACCCTGACATGTTGCCGTAGCAGCTGCTATGTATTCCGCTTCACAACTTGACAAAGCAACAACCCTTTGCTTCTGAGACTGTCAGGTTATGAGTTTCCACTGAGGAGATACATAACACCAGTAGTGCTGCGCCGAGTATCAACATCCCCGGCCAGGTCACTATCACTATAGCCAACTAGCTCAAGTTCATTTTGCTTTCTCCTGAAAAAACATCCATGGTGAATGGTTCCAGCAACATACCTCAGGATTTTCTTCACAGCAAGAAGATGTTCAACAATTGGCTTCTCCATGAATCGGCTGACATAACCCACTGAATAAGTTAGATCAGGTCTTGTGTTCACTAGGTATCGAAGAGCCCCCACAAGCTTTCGGTACTCAGTTGGATCAACAGGAGGTGAATCACAGCTCTTACTCAGTTTCAAACGGGGCTCCATTGGAATATGACATGGATTGCACATGAACAGGTTAGCAACCTTTATAATATTCATTGCATAAGCTACCTGACTTACTGCAATTCCATAGTTTGTTTGATTCACTTCCAAGCCGAGGTAGTAGCTCAGCTTTCCCAGGTCTGCCATCTTGAACTCTCCTTGCATTTCCATTTTGAATTTTTCAATCTCAGATGTGTTCCCTCCAGTGATGATGAGATCATCCACATAAACACACAAAATTATCCATCCATCTTCACTCCCTCGAGTATAAACAGTGTGTTCAGCTTCACCACGTTGAAACCCCAGTTCAGTTAGTGATGCATCTAACTTAGCATACCAAGCACGTGGGGCTTGCCTTAACCCATAGAGTGCCTTCTTCAATTTGAGCGATTTGTCTTCCTCCCCCTCAATGATGAAATCAGGCGGTTGTGATACAAAAACCTCCTCTCGTAAATCCCCATTGAGAAAGGCAAACTTAGCATCCATGTGGTGAACCACCCAGCCTTGGTGTGCCACAAATGCCAACAATAACCAAACTGTTTCTAAACGTGTCACAGGTGCAAATACCTCATCAAAGTCCACACCCTGTTGTTGCACGTTCCCTTTTGCCACCAAACATGCTTTGCGTTTGATGATGAGACCATCAGCATCTCTCTTGGTCTTTAAAACCCATTTGAGACCAATAGGACGTTGACTCTTTGGAGTAGCAACCAACTCCCATGTGTCATTTGCCTCTATTGCTGTCATCTCATCGAGCATTGCCTGGCGCCAGCAATCAAACACATGTGCTTCTTCAAACGAGGTTGGTTCATTAGTGTTGATCATCAACAACTCACCTTGTTCTTGTTCATATTGAAGTTGTGGCTCCGTTGCCTCCATTAAGTCCTGAATGGAGCGATATGCCGCACCGGTGCATCACCATTATCGGCGTCGTGCCTTGATGAAGTGGAAGCTGGACTTAACACATGTGCTGGGGGCTCAACAACATGCGGATCAGGGGAGATAGATACTTGTCTCAGTGCTGGTGACGTCTCACCCGTACCTGGGTTCATGATCATCGAATCATCATGTGAGACCGTCACATAATAAATGGTGAAGTCTCTGCCAGTCTCTTCTCCCTCCCACTTCCAAGCCGCTTCTTCATCAAACACTACATCCCTTGTGACTTTTACTCTTTTAGTATTGGGATCATAGGTGCGGTAAGCCTTCGATCCCGGCTCATATCTAATGAAAATCATTGGTCTGCTTCTATCATCAAGCTTCTTCAAGTGACCAGTTGTCTTCGTATGAGCAATCACCCGAACGTACGTAGGTGATGCACCGCTGGCAGTGCTCCTGCCCATAATTCAAACGGGTCTTCCCGCCATTACCTTTGGTCACGGTGCGATTCAACACATACACTGTTTTCACCACTGCTTCTCCCCAGAACACACCCGGGAGATTTTTGGCCTTCAACATGCTGCGAGTTGTACCCACTATCATCTGATTTTGCCTTTCAACAACGCCATTCTGTTGAGGAGTATACGGCGCAGTCAATTCTCGGTAGACTCCGAGTTCTGCGAAATACTGGTTCATATGTTTAGAGGTGAACTCTCCCCCCCCCTGTCGGTACGAAATGCACCAAGCATTTTCCCACTCCTGCGTTCTTCCGCTACCTGAAACCTCCTAATCACCTCTGGTGCCTCATCCTTTGTGGACAAAAGAGATACCCACATATAACGACTAAAATCATTGACAAGTAGGAGAAAATAGCTTTTACCACTCGGTGTTGTTGGCGTGATAGGGCCACATATGTCTCCTTGTACCAACTCCAATACTTCAGTGGCATGCCTTGCACCTTGACATGGAAATGGAGCTCGCCTATGTTTCCCAGCCAGGCACGCTTCACACACTTTGTTCACCTGTGTGAGAAGTGGTAATCCCTACACCAGACCTTCACGAGACATTCTTCGAAGAGCTCCAAAATTTGCATGTCCAAACCGAGCATGCCAATGCCATGCGTCATCACCAACCACTGCACTCAGACAGACGGGTCGAGCCAACTCAACATCAAGAACATACAACCTCCCCGGTGTATGTTGAATCTTGGAAATCATCTACAGATTCTCATCACGAACACGCATCACACCACCTTCCACATGAATCTGATAGCCAACTTCGTTGAGTTGCCCGCAGCTGATTATATTTGCTGTAAGCCGAGGAAATAGTACACGTTACCGAGCAAATGATGTTCCCCATTCTTGCAGCTGAACAAGACAGTCCCGCATCCTTCAATACGGACAACAGATCCATCACCAAACTTCACGGTCCCGGTTACATGAGTGTCCAGCTCGTTGAACGCATCACGTACCCCGGTCATGTGATTAGATGCTCCAGTGTCAAATATCCATCGACGTGCAACTCGATCCTTTGTGCCTTTGTTGATTGCCAAGACCTTCTCACCCTCTGCTTCGACAGTATTGTCGCGATCCTCCACGGCAGGAACAAGTGACACGGTGTTCCCCAACCCAGTCTTCACACTTGCAGGAATTATCTCCACACATTTTGTAGGTGCCACGTTTTCTATCAGGAGCAAACTGGGCTCATCTTCTTGCACCAGATGTGCTTGTTCCTTCTTAGACTTCCCACGACAATCACGAGCCCAATGACCGATCTTGCCGCAGTTGTGGCACTGATCTTTGCCACGATTTGTCTTGGAGCTAGGTTCGCTCCGGCCAGGTGAAACTTGCTTCTTGTTGAAACCTCCACCTTTTCCATTACGCCAACTCTTACCACGGTTCGCAGGACCACCAGAGTGTTTTGTACCGGCATAATCCTTCTGCTTGTACCTTTGAAGCCACTGATCCTCAGTGAGGCGGAGTTTACCATCTTCACGCACTTCTCCAACGTCAACATCTTCTTCGGCTGCTCTCAGGCGCCCTGTGATCTCCTCCACTGAAAGACTCGCCGAGTCCAACAATGTTTCTATGGAGATCACCAACTGCTTGTACCGCGAACGTGCAATACGAAGATACTTGTCAACTATCTTCTCCTCTGGCTCAGGATCACCAAGCGTAGCCAGTTGGTTTGTGAGATTATTGAGTCGTATTGCAAGGTCCCCAATAGACTCTTTCTCACGAAGTGAAAGCAGCTCGTATTCACGACGTACCTTCTGCAGTGTGGACTTCGCACACGATCATCCCCAATCCTCATCACTTTGATGCAATCCCACACCTCTTTTGCAGATGGCTTGACAGCAAGTGTGGCAATCATGTCTGCGAGTACAGCACTGCATATGGCATCCAACGCCATCCGATCCGCCTGAAAATTGGCTCCTTGCTCACCGCCTCCCACAGCGACCTGGCCTCCAACTTGATCTTCATCAGCAGCGACCACTCGTTGTAGTTCATCTTCGTCAGAATCGGATAATTCGCCGGCCCCGCAGGCGTCACCTTCTCGATGATCCTTTCGACGACACGCTCGCCACCGACCCGTGATCCCCTCGGCCTGCGCGAGAGAGAGCGTCCCCGACGTCTGTCGGCAGCCGGCGATCACGAGCCATCTCCTGCCATCTCCCTCACTGGCTCTGATGCCAATTATTGGTCGCGACGATTCTTTCAGTCGCCGGAACTGAACGTGGAGAAGATGTTTCGCACAAGTGAGGAGGAAGGAGCAAGCAGATTGTTTCTTGACGAACAACTCGGCCTCAACACCGGGCTAGTTCATCTATATTGCAACTGAATACATGCATGCAACACATGCAACAAACTAGGCGAGAGGCTCCTACTCCCGCGGCGCGATCTCATGATCCGCTGAACGTGTTCAGCACGTTGACACACCGAGTCCACTACATGCAAAGTTTCATGCAACCTTCTAGTGCTATCTCCTACATGCTTACGTTGCATGCATGCAATGGAAAAGAAACAAACATGTTCACGTGTAACACAAGGCTTACTTCAACAGATGATGCATGAGAACTGAAGTGTGTCAGCCGAAGTACAATTTATTGCAATGTAACATAAAATACTAAAACAGGTAATGTTCTTTTTTATCCCTAAAATGAGAATATATAAGAGTGGCTAAAAAATATATGATGTTGTATCGCATGTACCCTGCAATTTTAAAAATGTCGATAACGCTGGCGCTATACACAACTATAAAATATAATCAAGAAACTAGTAAGAAATGATGGAGAATTTATGCACGTTTTGTCGTTTTCCCTTGCAAATTCCTTCATGGACAAATAGCTAAAATACATTCATTTGACATGCTATTTAATTGGCAAACAAACATGTCTACATCGCAGCACGAAAATATTACAAGCATTAATCACATAAAAAACCTGCGGCAATACAAAGGCGTAATGTATTCGTTTCAACAATCCAGCTGATCCCTCTTCAGTTCTTTTGGCAGAATAATTCAATGACTAATACACGGGAAATGCAACAGCATGCATTGCATAATTCCGTGATCTCTTGAGCGGATGGTGCATGCTGCTTTCTTTAGTTTACCTTCTGTTGGTCAGTTGTACCATCTTATGTCAGGGTCACAATGTGAGGGCCTCTTCCACTAGTCTTGTTAATCTTCATCAGTATTTGCAGAATCTTCCCCTGATTTACTTTGTATGGAGACCACTTCTAACTTCTTTGCCGCCTTGCTTCTGTTCTTTGTTTCCTCTCAGGCTCATTTAATGTAGTTGAGGTGCTAGCATGCTCATCTATGACAATACATTTGAAAAGCATTAGGCTACAGCAAATGTTATTGTAAAGAATGGATTAACTCATTAGCCTCAGTACTAATATCTAAGTTCATTCTAATGTTTTAATAAGTCCAAATATACTATTTGCACGAAGAAAGGTCAAAACCTGCACCAGGATACAGTTTGAATAGATGGAATCAGTCAAAATTGTGATAAATGGTTGTATGTACGTTTGTGGGAGATGATATATATGTGAATTGCATATGAGTTTGTGAGATACATATATTTCATTGGTCATCTATCCAGTAACTAACCTAATTGGTTCTTTCTGGAGCTAACTATTTATTGAATTAAGGGTATGTTTTATTTCAATTCTAGTTACATAGGATAGACGGATCGGCAAGTTATTACTCTTTGTGGTTGCTTCCATCCGTTCCTTTAACAATCTTTAGTTGTATATGTAGAAGGGGAGCAAAACAATTGGGTGGAATGAACTAGCTGCCGAATGGATCGGGCTGGGAGTTTATGAGTTCTTATGTTTGGAGCTGTACTTTCTTCAGTAGTGTTCTCCAACAAAAACTAGCATAGACCACCAAATCTCCATCTTTCTAACCTTTGATGCCAATAGACTAATATGTCCAGGTTCCTCATGCGTGAGAATACCTTGCTCTTATTATAGTTAAGCTTTCAACGATGGGAATGGTAAAATACCCGTCAGAGTTGGACATTGCGTCAGCAGTGTCTTAAAAAAGTATATAACCAGAACCGAAGTGGTATAGTCTTACCTATCGGTGACAAACCAGTTTCCTGATCAGCAGTCCCAACTGTTAATCTACTGCGAAGACCCTCGTGCTGCCAAGAAAAATAGTGATAAAATTATAATATAACGAAGTGCTCAAATATTTCCCAGAAATTCCCAACAAGCGTATCATGGAGTACACACGCACTAGGAACAGAATCATTTAATTGTTAGCAACATTTTAGTGTAACTAATGTTATACAATGCATGCAATGGCCAGTGAGAGTGACATTATAGTGATTATATGTTTGTAACTAGTAGCCGCTTGTTGTCTATTCCTAAGTCCTAATTAATATCATTCAAATGTTTGTAACAAACCAATTGCATGAGATGCCACGCCAGAACTATACAAATTATAATTAATAAGGTAATGAACTTAAATCACAACTAGAGAAATCATTATTCCACTAAGCAATGTGCCATGTTACTTCACATTATGTCAAAGCACAGAATGCTCACAAAGAAAAAATATATTCGTTAATCAAGGGTGTTCTGAGACAGTTTAACTTGGTTGTAACTGGTAACTGACAAGTTGATCATAAATATCTAGGAGAAATTTAAAATATAGTACTAGAAACAGCCTCTTGAAAAATATAAAGAAATGCTTTGTAACCCAAAGTGGGTCAGGTCCTTCCTTGGACTCTGCGCAAGTGAGAGCTAAGTGCAACGGGCTGTTTTTTTTTAAGTTGAAATATAGTAAAATAATTAACTATAGAAAAGTGCTGTTGAAATATGGCAAGATCCAATTTCTATGGAGCAACAAACACCATAAAATATGTAAACAAGAGAAATGTGAAAAAAAAAGAAACTGTTGCAACCTAATTAAGTTGTAAAATAGAGAAGATGAAGAACGGTGCATAAAAGAACAATCATGTGTTTGCAGTAAAATACTGTAGCAAAACCAACCAAGTGCCTAAATTGGGATCTATAAATATCGTCATTACTTATTGGTATCAACTGAGATTTCTACATAGCTACGTTAATTATATATAAATCCTTTTTGTTTGTATTACTGTCTGCTGCACCATACTTATGCATCGTGTACACGGTGAAAGTCTATGTTCTCATGCTTAACAAAATATCAACAACCGTAGAAGATCTACAACACAGCCCCAAAGGAGAACACATGTATTTAATAAACATAATTAAAAAAACAATTACCAAATCTGCAGACTTGTCAAAAGAGTATATGTCATAGACACTCATCTTTTGATCAACAATACATCCAGGACGTTTGATTATTTCCCCAGTTCTAATATAGCGCTCTGCAGCTTTCAGCGTACGGAAACTATAATGGGTAACAGGATCTGTATAGTACTGCACAGTAAGTGAAACAACTGTAAGAAAATTCAAGTTCAGTATAACTTATTCTTTTGATGATAAATAATGAAGCTCTAGTTTCATTCACCAGATATTTTTTGACTCCTTTCTTGGTCCTTCTAAACACAACTTCCTTCACCCATCCCTTTGGTAGTTCATCTGGGTTAAGCTCCACATGTGCAAGTAACTACATCCATGAAAAATAGCTTAGTTCTACGAATATTATATAGGTAAAATATGTATAGTCCTGTTTCTACACACGTTATCCTTAGAAGTTGTGTCGCATTCTCCATCAACACAAGAAGAAATCTTCATCTCCTTTTTGTAAAGTAGTACATCATCCTTTGATTGTAGCCGGACTCCAGTTTGTGGATCGAAAAAAAACTGCAGAATAGATATATATCGATCAAAGGTCCAATACAGTCTCGAGTGAGTTAATTATCTATGGCAATCAGAACCTGCAAAACCAGAAGGAATCAAGAAAAAAAAAGAGAGGGTACTATACTGATCCCCTAATTCTTTATGTGCCTTTATATCTGGTCTCTCAATTTTCATTTAAAATAGCAAAATATACATATATTTTCACAGAAAAATGTTTAATTACTTCTATACAGAGCATGGTAAGAAAATTTCAGGTTGACACCAAATATACAAAAGTGAGCTGAAGAAATTAGTACACACACACACACACAAATATATATATATATATATATATATATATATATATACACACACACACACACATATATATATATATATATATACACACACACACACAATTTTAGGGTTTTGAATGCTAGGTAAATCTCATATCATGTTAGAGATTGCCGTCACCTATTGACTGAAATAATGTTTGATTATTTATAAACTACAATTGCACCCACTAAAATGATTTGTGATATACTGGTTTAGATAATATCTGCTGTATGTACCTGTACTTGCATACATAATTAAGGGATCAATTTGGCTTCTTTATTATAATATATTCCTAACATAGCATATACGACTTGATATAGAAGGTCTAACAGGGTTTCTGTGAGTGACATAGTTAGTTAGCCACAATGACTTGCTTCTTTTATTGACAAGAAATAAAGAATCTTCAATGAACACAAATTAACTATCTCTTTAATAGCCAATTGTAATCATAGTAACAGATTCTATACGTTATTAAAAAATGGTTGTAGTGCCTTAGCACTACTTGGTATGGACCCATGTCCCCTAGATGTCGTGTGTAGCTTACCGAGACCATGCAAAATGACTTAATTTTGTGCATTTACAAAGAACACTTATATTCGATGAGGCATATGAATACACGTTCAATAACATAACACTTATACCTAATTAGGCTATGAATCAATGTCCAATTATGCAACGTAACACTTCTATATTCAGTTATGCAAAAACTTATAGAATATTATTTTAGGGGCGGTATTTTTTTTATGAGTGATATTTGGTTAACTGAAACAAATGAGCATAAACTCATAACATATCATACTATCTATTTTAGGGAGGCGATACTCATATTTGTAATATAGAGAAATATCTGTAGACATAAGAACAATTTCGTTATTAATTTTTCAGGGATCAGAAACACACATATGTGCATGAATCTACAACACAACAGAGCAAGCGTTTCTCCTTGTTTAATGTTTTTTCTCATATTCCAGAAGTCTAGAGAACTTGATCATATACGCTCTCTATCCAGTCATTTTACTTTTATTAGTTCATAAGACATTAGAAACTCCTTTAGCATATAGGTAATGAATATATAGAACTGTACACATATGAAAATAAATATGATTTTACCTTATACATTCTGTCCATATTTCTTCCACCAGCTCTAATCTCGAGGAGCCAACCCTTTGGAAGCCAGTCATGCGTCCTCTGAATACAAGTGTAACATGGAGGAGGGGGTGTTTTGTGTTTTAATATCTAATCAGAAAAATAAGTAAAACAAATCAGCACCACCATTAATACAAGTCATCACACATCAGAAATTGATTTTCCTCAGCACTCTCCTTTGCTTTCAGAATACGCTCATCTGCCCCGTTGAAAAGATACTCCATAATCTCTTCTTTGGTTTTGAACGTGTACTCAGACACAGGAGAAGTGTAATACTGCATGTAGAATGTATCAAGTTAAAATTTATACAAAGTGTGTGTATTTATATATATCGAATCTGAAAATTTAAACATGTGCCATAGAAGAAAAAGAAAAACGGTTCTAAAGGATAATTCGGAGAACTACTTCCTGTGTGCACATATGCGTGCTAAGTTGCACATCTGTACACTACTCTCTAATGCTATGTGATTGAAATACCTTGTTGATGGTGCCATCGTCAGCGTTACAGTAGGCCTCCATAATCCAGCCATCGGGGAGCCAATCTGGTGGCTCCTCCGACGACTCCACGTGTTTTTCTACCTCTTCGTTCCCCTGTGCCATGAGCTGCTGCTCATCCTCCTCCTCGTCTGATGAGATGACAACCACAGCACGTGTATCGCCCATTATCAGAGACCTTTAACTACGACTTCGTCACAAAAAAAAAAAGACTTGTAACTACTAGTATACTTCTTTTCCTCAGTGCTTGGATCCAATGGAAAACATATAACGGCTACTGTGTGGTGGACTGCTGGAGGGGAGAGGTGTGGAGTTAAAGGGATGCTTATACGGTGGAGGTTCTGAGACAGCACTCGGTTACCTGCTAGTGTGTTGTCAGAAACAGCCTGCCAGAAAATCTTTATAAATCTGGACAGCTAGTGTAAGACCCAAAACATTTACGGCAGATTACCTACTGTCAGCTTGGCATGCCGTTTGCCATTTAGTCTTTCCATCTAGTGCATGCATGCAAAGATATCAAGTTTAATTTTGAAAGCTGGCGTGTGTACTGTGGTGGTGGCTGTAAGCTGGAGTACAACAAACATTGCTGTACTTGTACTGTTATGTGAAACGACACCGGGGCATCCGCTCATCGATCCTTATACAGCCCATATATACTGATCCATGCCACCATGCACATTGGGCTGCGCGAGTGGGGGAGAGAATCGTGGCGCTTAGTATATCGGGCCTTAAAGACGCTCACACCGTCGTCTATAAACCCCGGACCTTAATTGTTGACGGTGTACCATCGTCTATAAGTCCCGAGAACTTATAAACGACGGCCTAGGTTAATCGTCATCAATAAATAATTAATGGACGACAGTGTTTTCTAGCCGTCGTCAATAAATCTGGTGGTCGTCTATTGTTGCGATTCCTGTAGTGTTGAGTTACACATCTGTACATTACTTCCTAATGCTATGTGATTGAAAAACTAGTGATTAATACTATCTTGTTGATGATGCTATCAGCGTTACGGTAAGCCTCCATAACCCAACCATCGGGGAGCCAGTCTGGTGTCTCCTCAGACGACTCTCCACATCTTCTCTACCTCTGCATTTCCGTGTGCCATGACCTGCTGCTGATCCTCTTCCTCGTCTGAGGAGATGACAATCACAGCACCTCTGCGCAAAACAAAACTGTAACTACTATAGTATACGTACTTTTTTCTCAGTGCTTGGATGGAAAACATATGATGGCCAGTGTGTGTGGTGGCCTAGCTAGAGGGGAGAGGTGTGGAGTTAAAGGGGATGCTTATATGGTGGAGGTTCTTAGACAGAACTGGGTATGGTGTTACCTGCTAGTGTGGTCTCAGAGACAGCTTTGTCAGAAAATCTTCATAAATCTGGACAGCTAGCTAGTGTAAGACTCAGACCATTTAACTACGACTTCGTCGCCAAAAAAAAGACCTGTAACTACTAGTATACTTCTTTTTCTCAGTGATTGGATCCAATGGGAAACATATGACGGCTACTGTGTGGTGGACTGCTGGAGGGGAGAGGACGAGAGGTGTGGAGTTAAAGGGGGTGCTTATACGGTGGAGGTTCTGAGACAGCACTGGATTACCTGCTAGTGTATTGTTAAAAACAGCCTGTCAGAAAATCTTCATAAATCTGGACAGCTAGTGTAAGACCCATAACATTTACGGCAGATTACCTACTGTTAGCTTCGCATGCCCTTTGCCATTTAGTCTTTCCATCTGGTGCATGCATGCAAAGATATCAAGTTTTAATTCGAAAGCTGGCGTGTGTACTGTGGTGGTGGCTGTAAGCTGGGGTACAACACGTATTGCTGTACTTGTACTCTTATGTAGAAGGACACCGTGTCATCCACTCATCCTTATACAGCCCATACTGATTCATGCCACCATGCACACTGAGCTGACGCACGTCGTCTGACATGCCGTTTCCTCTTAGCCTTTCGACTTGGAGCGTGCGTGCATCGAGAGAGTTTTGCGAGGAGCTTTCAACAAAAATTACACACACAGGCTGTAAATTTGAACAAATGACCTGTGATCTGTGAACCAGAGACTTTATTCACCTGATTCCAGCTTGATGAAGCATGGATATTAATCACGGAAGACAATTGACATACCACCACCGACTTCGATCGTCGTTCTTCGCCATGTCATGCATGCACGATAACGCTGTCGAAACGTTCACTCTACAACTGTATTACTACCTGGACAGGCCGGTATGGAGATTGGAGAACAGTGCAGGCCGGTTCTTACCGACTCAAAATAATGTTCTCGTTTGAAAAAAAAAACTGTCAGGCTACTGTAGAACAGTCGCCACGAACCCGCGGCATTGCGCGCTCAGCAAACCAAACCTGTAAGTTTCCCTCCACAATACTCAGGAAAAGACCGTGGTTCCTTTGCACTCATGTGGAGCTGCAATTCACATACACCAAACACAGGTCTGGCAAGCTTCAAATTTTAGCATCGGCTTCACGACGGGAATACATTTGCCAGGCACGGGTCTTACAGACCTCACAACCCACAACAAGCCTTCAATCTTACACGTTTTAAGCTGTCTTCCCGTCTTCTAATATGTGTCAAAAACTTTGCAAGTCATAAAGTGCAAAACTTAACAGGCTCAGATATGCCAGTTACTGCTCCAGAAACTATCGGGAACGGCCAAGCTTCTGGCCAAAATGTAAATGATTTGTCTCCATTGCAAAAAACATATCAGCATCTGAACCAAATAAGCTATGGTTACAAGACATATGATTTGCTCGTCAGTTCAGGTTCGTCTCATCTGATATCTGACAAGAATTTGCAGTATGGGTGCCTGTTTTAATGAATAAGCACGGCAGTTACTGACAAAGCACAAGCTACCAAAACCCAGAAACAAGGACTACATCTCAGCTACAGATTAGGCTATCCTCCGCACGTTACCCATGGCCGGTGAAAAGATTCTTAGAAGAATGCCACCTCGAATTTAGTAGAGATGTACGCATAAAGAGATCTACCGATCAATTATCAATATATATATTGACATATATACAGAGTATGCATGAAGCAAGCAGTCAATCACAATTCAAGGTACAGTTCAGCTGCCCAGAATGCTAGTTTATACTGTGATCCCGGAACAGGGTAGAACCGATCGCTATCAGCATTCAGCAGTACTACAAACTAATAAAGGCATTCAGGTGGTAATAATAATTCCAAATGAGCACTGATGATGCAAATATTTCTGATTTTATTGGAACAAGTTGGAATGATCAAGTAGTCAAGTCACATACGACGAGATAAATGACAGCTGAACTAGTTGGAAGAAAATGACATGCCAATGCACATTTACTGCAAAGGCATGGTGTCAGCTCTGGTAGCAGAACCATCTGCATATACGGGATGTAGAACATGACCAGCTACTGGATCGACATGAATCCATTTTCTGCCTGTCAGTTTGTTGCGCTCAAAGCGGACATGGCCTTCTTTCAGGCAGAAAAGTGTATGGTCCTTCCCCATGCCAACGTAGTTACCAGGATGGAAGCGGGTCCCTCTTTGGCGGACGATAATATTCCCTGGTTCTACTTTCTGAGAAAGAATACCGACAAATATGAGAATAAACATGTGATCGCTTTACCCAAATCGTTAAAATTAGGCAAGAATGTATAAAAAAGAGACATGTATTGGTCATAAAAAATATGCTGAATTGTAATCACCTGCAAAGTGCCAAAGGAAAACATGATGAAGCCTCTGGCCAATTAATCAATACAGAGAAATGAAATTATGCATATGAATGTAGCAAATTAGCTATTTGGATGCTAGTCATGCCAAATTATTCTTACGATTCGCCTAACATAAGAGCATTTACATTTTAGAAAAACAGATTGTAGTAAATGAAAGCGGTACCTCTCCACCAAACTTCTTCACACCTAGATACTTTGGATTGGAGTCACGCCCATTTTTTTGTTGATCCAGCAGTCTTTTTAGTGGTTGTCGGTACCTGAGATATGGGGTACCCCGCGCACAGGGTAAAATGACTAAGGAACTCGCCCTTCTCCGCAGGGAGAGCTCCGAAGGCGCCACGCGTCCGGCGGGGCCGGACCTCCCTCTCCTCAGAGGAGAGCTCCGGGCCCGCCACGTGGCATACATAAGCCGGACCTCCCCCTCCGCGGGAGAGAGGTCCGAAGGCGCCGCGTGTCCAGCGGGGCCGGACCTCCCTCTCCTCAGAGGAGAGCTCCGGGCCCGCCACGTGGCCAACAGAAGCCGAGCCTCCCCCTCCGCGGGGAGAGGTCCGGAGGCTCCACGTGCCCCGCGGGGCTGACCCTCCTCTCCTCTGAGAAGGGCTCCGGGCCCGCCACGTGGCAGCAGAACGGCGCTGCCTGCCCCGAGCGGTAGGCAGCGGGCGTAAAGGCGCCCCATACCTTGCCCGTACAAGGTATTCAAGGCCCGCGTCTTCCCAAGACGCGGAGACGCGGAGCACGCGTCTGTCAGGTGCCGTTGCGCCCAGTCGCATCACAGACTGACGCGCGGTGACAGAACCTGCCAGCCAATAAACACCGCGACAAGACATCCCATGCCGCCTGCGCCGTCATCAACCACTACGACTAGCATGCGGCATGGGCAGGGCGGCAAGATGAAGACTCAGAAGCCTTCGACCAGGGGCAACTATCGGTATAACTGCAGATACGGTAGATGATAGACAATCTTCCCGGGACCACCTGTCGGGTCCCGGCCCCCCTTGTAAGCTGCCCGAGCCTTGGACTATAAAAGGCTCGGGTAGGCGTCGATAGCAAGGGTTCGCACTTTGCAACTCATACGCTAGCCATACACTCTCAAGCTGTAACTCACCCCCGAGCTGAGGCCTCCGGTCCTGAGCAGCAAGCAATACAGCGAGCTCCATAGCTCGCCGTGGACGTAGGGTTTTACGCTCCGGCGGCCTGAACCACGTAAAACTCATCGTGTCTAGCTCTTACTAACTCGTCCATCTGCGCAAGCTCTCCGCTAGAGACTAGCCCCACCGAAAAAAGAACCTCCGCGGGCTGCCCAGTGCAGGCCCGGGGGAAGTGTCGACTGAACACTTCGACATTTGGCGCGCCAGGTAGGGGGCTTTTCTCCTAGCGCGACGAGTTTCCGCCGACGAAGATGACCAAGCTTCCTTCAGCGGCAAACTCTCCCCCTCCGCGTTCACGGCGAACCGTGACCACTGGGGAGTACATGTCGACACACTCAGGACGGAGTGTGTCGGCACAAGCTGGTAGCCAGCAGCCGACTCCGGCAACGCTGACTCCGGCTATGCAGGCCCCGACCTGTGTGAGATCTTCTGCAGCGCTGAGCGTACACCATGGAGGTGCGCTAGCTGCAGCAAGAGCGCTGCTGCGCAACCCACCTGCGGGGGATGCACCCCATTCAGTGACCCAGCAATGGGTCCGCGAGGTGGACCGCCTCGTCGTCGCCGCCGCGAACCCTCGGTTTCGGCGAGGACGGCGCCCAGGACAACCGGCTGTGTCGCTGACGCGCACACCCACGGTTGACGGGCTAACGGCGGATTCCAGCTCCTAAAGGCTTCTGTCGACGGACCTGCGAAGGGAACTGGAACGGTGCCACTTGGGCCAGGATGCCCGGGTGTACCTCGAGCGACGCCGAGAAAGGCGTCGCAACCATGAGGCTGGCGACAGCATGTCGTCGGCCTCGACACAACCTGAAGGGCAGGCCTTCGCCACGCGAGCCCTGCCTCAGGCATATGCTGCGCAGCATATGCCACAGCTATATGCGCCGCAAGCAGCGGCCCCGGTCTATGGTGCAGCATTGCCCATGCCGGGATACGCGGTGCCAAGTGCGAACCAAGCGTTCGCAGCGCCAGTACCTGCAGCAGCAGGTGCAGGGTGTGCGGCCCTTGCACCCCACCTTCGCTTCGCAAGGTGGCCACGCAAGTTTCGCCCGCACCTGCCAGAGAAGTACGACGGCAGCGTCAACCTAGCGGAGTTCCTCCAGATCTACTCAACCGCCGTACTTGTCGCAGGAGGGGACGAGGTTGTCATGGCCAACTACTTCCCCGTCGCCTTGACCGGCCCAGCTCGGTCTTGGCTCATGAATCTACCTCAGGGGTCCATAACCTCCTGGAGAGAGCTCTGTCGGCAGTTCGTCGCCAACTTCGGCAGCTCCTACACCCGTCCCGGCACGGAGCTTGACCTCCACGCCGTCAAGCAACAACCTAGGGAGTCGCTGCGCTCTTTCATCCAGCGGTTCTCTCAGGTACGCAACACCATCCCACATATCCAAAGTGCCTCTGTGGTGGTGGCGTTCCGACAGGGTGTCCGGGACGAGAAAATGCTTGAGAAGCTCGCGACCAGAGAGGTCCGCGACGTCTCGGAGCTCTTCAGCCTGGCGGACAAGTGCGCCAGAGCAGCTGAAGGGCGGAACTGGCACGCTCTGCCGACCTCCGAGTCAGGAGGACAGCCCGGGTCCGGTGCTGCTGCCTATGGGGGTGGCAAGAAGACCAAGAACCGGGGGAGTGGCAAGATGAAGTCACCATTCACGGCCCCCGTCGCCGCAGCTGCGACGACCAGTGGAGCTCGGGGGCCACGCCCCGACAAAAGGCAGCGGCAATCACCAGTCCCAGACAGTGACCAGGGTGGGCTATGCCCCGTGCATGGCACCGGCAACCATACTGCTGCCGAGTGCTGGGAGATCCAGAGGCTTGCAGAGCGCTTCCGAAAAGGAAGACAGCAGAGGGTTGAAGCACCGCCCTACCCTCAGAGGGATGGCAAACAGAAGGTCGATGCCCCAGTCACCGCTGCCCATCAGGTGGGGTTCCAGGAGCCTCAGCGTGTCATAAAGACAGTGCATGACGGTGAGGACTCCAGTTCCGACGGTGACGGGCCAGGGTGTTAGCCAGCTGCGGCGCGCCTCCGTGCCTCGAACATACCTCTCGGGAGCCGCCTAAGGTCTGTCAACCCCTTGAAGGCCTCGCCGGAAGGGGAAGACGCCTTAAGTCATCCAAGACGAGCCCGGGCCTACCTACCCCTTGAAGGCCTTAGCCAGCAGGGGAGAACTCCCCGGGGGCCCCCAGGAGAAGCCGCGCAGGACCTGATCCAGCGCGAAGATAACAACCTCGTCGACAAGACTCGGCTGCAGGGAACACCCCACAACGCGCGGTCTCGGCTAATGCTCTAAGCACTACCGCCAAAGAACCAAACGCGTCGGGGGCCTGCAGGAGGGCAACTTGGTGTAGCGGCACGCTCTATTCCAAGAAGGACCCATAAGCTCTCCCCCAGCAGGGAAGGTCCCTTCCGAATCATGAAAGCTGCCGCCCCAAGTACACATGCCTTCCAACCGAGAGTGGGATCCATTCCCAAAAATCCTTGCCATGAAGCAACACTGTAAGTCCTACTTCCTGAGCATCAGTAGAACAGGGTTATTCCCTTCTGTAATAGATCCCATAGAATTTAGGAACAGAGCTTGGGGCAGCTAAGTCTCAAGGGACGGTACAGGACTACGTCCAGTTTAGCCTGGTTCCGACCCTAAGCGCGTAGAGTCTTGCTTCCCTTGTAGACAAGGCGGAACATTGCCTCCATGTACAGCCAGAATTCCACCTATGGGCACAAATACAGAGACCTGTTCTACTTAGCTCTCTCTCATGCGCTCATTTAAATTATGCATTAATTTTTATGATCGCACTATCTCTGTATGTTCATCATACATATAGCTCCCCCTCTCCTGCGCTCATCCATAGTCGGCATTCGCTATCCTACCGAAGGCGGGTGCGCTTGAGGCACCTGCCGATGGCCGAGTGAGTCTCTCGGGCCTCCCCCAGTCTGGTGTTGCGGTGCGAGTTGGTTACCTCCAGGAAAGGCCTGCGTTGTGCATGGGGGGTCCAGGGTGCGTATCCAGCTTAGCCGGCCCTGAGCCCAAAGCATGTGCATCCTGCCCTCCGGAGGTACAGGGGAGTACAACCGCTTTGCCTGGTCATGAACCCAAAGCACGTGCACTCTGCTTCCCAGCGCATGGCCCGGTACTAGGGATCGGACGGCCGTACCCGGACCTCGGAGGGAGCCGGAGCTCCGGCGCCTCGTGCACAGAATTGCCCAAGCCCCGTATAGCGAATCAGGATCGTAAGACGGATAAGACTAGGAGACGGGAGGGGAGGACCCCCCGAGGAGAATTACGTTTTCTCTGCCCGTGTGCAGGACCTCCAGGTTACGGCAACAGGGACTGCATGAAGCAGGGGGGAAAGGAGCTACCAACTACTCCGACCTAGGACTGGAAGGACCGGGACCTGCCCCTCCAGCAGGGGCGGGACCCGGGGGCCCCACGTGTCCAGCGGGCCCGGAACTCTCTCCTCCCTTGAGGAGGGCTCCGGGCTCGCCACGTGGCAGGCGGAAACCGGACCTCCCCCCTCGGTGGGAGGGCTCCGAAAGCCCTACGTGTCCAACATGGCCGGAGCTCCCGCCTCTAAAGGAGGAGCTCCGGACCCGCCACGTGGCAGGCAGATTTGGAGCTCCCCATAGGGCGAGATCCGGAGACCCCTTGGGCCCCTAACACGGTTAGGACCCGGGGAAGGTGTCTATGCGGAGCTCCGAGATTGGAGATGGCCTCTGAGTACCTTGCGGAGCTAAGGACTCAGTCAGGTAGAGCCAAGAAGGAGAGAAAAAGCATCACAGACACAGATATCAAAAAGAGTCGAACTAAGCGAGGCTCCATGAGCTGGACTACAGACTCGATAAAAAGGGAGAAACAAGTCCTAAGGACCTCCCGGCTCCCGCCGGAACCTTGCGGCTACAAGGGCGGCCACATCCTCGACTTCTGCCCTGGCAGCTTGTTCCTGCTCTGCGGCTGGGCCCTCTCTCGCTGGTTCTAGCGAGAAAGAGGGGTCGCGGCTCTTAAAGCATGCCAGCACATGAGAGGCGACCTCCAAGGCTAGGCCGCGTCCCTCGGCCTCAAGCTCGCTGGCGACCACCGAGTCTAGCCTGTCCAGCTTGGTGCCGATCGACTCCAGCGCGGGGATCACCTCCAACGCAGGGGCCGCGACCCTCACCGGACTGAAGCCAAGAGGGATCAGGGCGGACTCTGCTCGATCCACGAAGCTCGAGACCGCAAGAGCCTCGGAAGACCGCAAGGCCGAAAGCTCCTCCACCTCGCGGCGGGCCGCCTGCAGAGCCTCCAGGTTCCTCTCGGAGAATTCCTTCTCCTTGGCCGCCAGGGAGCTCCCCCGAAGATGGAGAGTCTTGGCGAGCCGCTCCAACTCAGCAGCCTTGAAGTCGGCGGTCAACTCCCGGTCCAAGACCGCCCGACGATCACGGGAGACCTGTTCCTCCCTCAAGTGGAGGTCTGCCTTCAGGATCTCCATCTCTTCGACCCGAGCTCGAAGGTCATCCTCGCCCGCCGATAGCTGCGCGGCGACCCTCTCCGCCTCAGCTGTCGTGGAACGCTCCCATTCCTCAACGGCGAGTTCACGGCGCTCCAGCTGCTGCCGTATCTCCACAGCAGCAGAGAGGCTCTCCTCGGCCCGGGCGTGTGCCTCCAGGGCCTCCCTGTTGATCCGCCGCGATTGGGTATCCATGCGGTCGACAGCCCGCTTCATCCGGTCGAGGAGCACTTCCCTGAAGTCGAGCAACTCCCGCCTGGAGTCGAGCTCGCTCTTAACCTTCGCGGTCCTCTCCCGCAAAAGGTTCCCCTAGGTGAGGATGCGATCCCGTTCAACCATATACTCCTCCCGCTCACGACCTAGTGCAGCCAAGACCTGCCGAACGCTCGTCTCGGCAAACGCGAAGGCATCCGCCAGGGGCAATGGAGCAACAGAGGCCAGGACAGTCCCCCCGACCTCCTCCATTACCTCGTTCTCAAGAGGAGTCGACGCACCAGCAACCGAGACGAGACGCCGATCAGGAGAAGATGGCGCCGAAGCTCTGGCAGCCGGACCTGCCGGGCTCTCTTCAACTTCTGGCTCCTTGACCTGTGGAGGGGGGCGAGCCAGGGAAGGCGGCGCTGGAGTAAAGGCCGGGCAGCCTGGTGCAGGGTCGACCTGCGCTGGCTTGGGGGCCGCGGTGGCCGTCTCGGCAGGAAGAGACGACGCCGCCGCGGAGTCCGGGCACACCGGAACAGGAGAAGTTCGCGCTGGCCTGGGGGCCGCGGCAGTTGCCCCCGGTTCCGAGCGTAACGTCACTGACTCCCCGCAAGTCGGGGATGGCCGGGAAGTGCGGACACTCCAGCGGGCTCTGAACCCTGACTTCCGAGCCAGGGTAGGACTCCCAGAGCCCGCTACCGTCACAGACGGCCGCTCCACAGTCACTTGAACTGGCGGAACAGGGGACGCCCCAGAAGCTTTCCCCAGCGCATCAGCCCGGGGCCTCTTCGAGTCGCCACCGGAGGGAGTGCCAGGCACCCCAGATTCCCGACTTGGCACAGACGCCGCTGCTGGAGGAGATCGAGCGCGCTTCTTCTCTGGTGGCGGATTGGAAGCCATGGCGAGGGAGAACTCAAGGGCAAGAGAGCAAAAGCACAAGAGTCCGAGAAGAAACGCAGAGAAGTGCGAAGGGAAGCCGCAATGTGGGTGAGACCCTCCCTAAAAACTTCCCGGGTGCAATTCCAACGATTCGGAGCTCTTCGAATACACCGCATCGGCAACCGCCTCGGCTCCTAGACCGAGTGCCGATGACGAGTGGACCCAAACTGCCCAACTGAAGCGGTGGGTCAAGGGGTCAGTCTCCTGAGAAGATGAGCCGGCAAGGCACTTCGGCGGTTCCCGAAGAAAGCGCCGCAACGTGCAGAAGTGGCAGTCTTGGGAACCGCCGCAGTAAAAGCAACCATCAAGTGAGTGCACGCTCCCACGATCCCGCGGTCGTTCGTGCTCCGGCAGCGGTCAATTCGGGACTTAGAGAAAGTGCGCGGATCGGAAGAGACGGAGGTCCCACCTCGGGCTCGCTAGCTCCCCCGAGATGGCCCCGGGGGCCACTGTCGGTACCTGAGATATGGGGTACCCCCACGCACAGGGTAAAATGCCTAAGGAACTCGCCCTTCTCCGCAGGGAGAGCTCCGAAGGCGCCACGCGTCCGGCGGGGCCGGACCTCCCTCTCCTCAGAGGAGAGCTCCGGGCCCGCCACGTGGCATACAGAAGCCGGACCTCCCCCTCCGCGGGAGAGAGGTCCGAAGGCGCCGCGTGTCCAGCGGGGCCGGACCTCCCTCTCCTCAGAGGAGAGCTCCGGGCCCGCCACGTGGCCAACAGAAGCCGAGCCTCCCCCTCCGTGGGGAGAGGTCCGGAGGCTCCACGTGCCCCGCGGGGCTGACCCTCCTCTCCTCTGAGAAGGGCTCCGGGCCCGCCACGTGGCAGCAGAACGGCGCTGCCTGCCCCGAGCGGTAGGCAGCGGGCGTAAAGGCGCCCCATACCTTGCCCGTACAAGGTATTCAAGGCCCGCGTCTTCCCAAGACGCGGAGACGCGGAGCACGCGTCTGTCAGGTGCCGTTGCGCCCAGTCGCATCATAGACTGGCGCGCGGTGTCAGAACCTGCCAGCCAATAAACACCGCGATAAGACATCCCATGCCGCCTGCGCCGTCATCAACCACTACGACTAGCATGCGGCATGGGCAGGGCGGCAAGATGAAGACTCAGAAGCCTTCGACCAGGGGAAACTACCGGCATAACTGCAGATACGGTAGATGATAGACAATCTTCCCGGGACCACCTGTCGGGTCCCGGCCCCCCTTGTAAGCTGCCCGAGCCTTGGACTATAAAAGGCTCGGGTAGGCGTCGATAGCAAGGGTTCGCACTTTGCAACTCATACGCTAGCCATACACTCTCAAGCTGTAACTCACCTCCGAGCTGAGGCCTCCGGTCCTGAGCAGCAAGCAATACAGCGAGCTCCATAGCTCGCCGTGGACGTAGGGTTTTACGCTCCGGTGGCCTGAACCACGTAAAACTCGTCGTGTCTAGCTCTTACTAACTCATCCATCTGCGCAAGCTCTCCGCTACAGACTAGCCCCACCGAAAAAAGAACCTCCACGGGCTGCCCAGTGCAGGCCCGGGGGAAGTGTCGACTGAACACTTCGACAGTGGTCCATCGCCTAAATATCAAGTTTAGTCCTCCAGATAGCTCTAGAATCAAATATACTTCGAAGATACAAAGAAGAGTTGAGTACGGCTGCTGCTTGAGCATTGCTGTGGATGAGTTGGTCTTGCTCTGGTGTAAGTTCTTCATCATTCACGGGGATATCTACACATGTGCAAACAATGTGTCAAAGTGTGGGGTTAAGAGAAATAAGGTGCAACTTCATATTGTGTTTTCACATTGTGTAGTTTGTGACATAAAAGTGTGAAGGTTTGCCTATATGAATAGATAAGTAATTTGTGTGCAATTTTAAACGCTTATAGTTAAAAGGATATCGAGTGTAGTCTTTTTCGGGCTTATTGAGTTTCTTTTCTTTCTCAAGCCTCCTCCTTCTTCTAGCTTCATCTTTGCCTTTTGAAGAAGATCGGCAAGACGCCTCACTTCTTCATCTTCGTTGTCGGTCTCCAAGTCAAAGGGAGGGAGCCTTGGCATGTCCTTGATTGGGTTGACACCCTTGTGACTTGAGAACTTAAAGCCCTTCACCGCTGTGGGTTCTGTTGTTGCTGGTGCCGGTGGTTTCAACGGGCGGTAAGTCCTTCTTGTCGTTTTCCCCCATCTCCTCTCCAAGCGGTTAAGCTCTGAGGAGAGTTAGGCTCTGATACCAATTGAAAGTTGCCTAGAGGGGGTGAATAAGCGGAAAATCTAAAAGGCGGTTTAATAGAAACGATTAGTTCACAGAGTGCAAACTAGTCCGATCACAGAGAATTTTATCTCAACAAGACAAGGACACAATATTTATCCCGTGGTTCAGCTCCACAATGAAGCCTACGTACACGTTGAGGAGTCCACCAAGGACCGGGTTTCTCTCAACCTTTTCCTCACCAAGCCACCACCTGTTTTTCAACTATATCACAAATGCTTCACAATATATCATGGGGCAACTCACAACTTGAGGCTCCCAAGAGAACTCAGCTCAAAGCACTTACAAACTAATGCTCTTCAACGACACACTTCTCACTCAGTACTAAAAAATCAACCAAGAGCTCTATAGTGCACACTCTCCTTCTTCACCTCTTCCCAAAACTCGCAAACCCTCAAGAATCACTCTTAGTGCTCCAAGAATTTGAAGAGAGGGGACTAGAAAAGCTCTAGGAAGGTTGTTTCGACGTTAGGGTGCTTGTTCTTTTCTTTGAGGACCGGGCAACCCCTTTTTATAGAGGTCTCGGAAAATAGCCGTTACCAACTGTCAAAATCCGGACTAGTCCACCCTTTGACCCCGGACTAGTCCGGCCTGCGGGGACCGATGACATCATTCTTCACCTACTAAACGGTCGGATTCTACCAAATAAACGGTCAGATTCTACAAACTAAATGGTCACATGCTTCGGACTAGTCCGATCCACAACGGACTAGTCAGATCTCACACATAAACCATTGTACCAGTTGAGAACGGACAAGTCTGGTCCACCGGACTAGTCCAGCCTCCAAGGGCGGACAAGTCCGGTCATCCAAGACTTAGTCCCTACAGCTACTTCTAAGTTCCAAACGGACTAGTCCGACTCACAGAGGACTAGTCCGATCTCACACAGAACCTCCTGTTCCGGTTGGAAACGGACTAGTCTGAACCTGCTGACTAGTCCGACCTAAAAAAAAAAGACTAGTCCGGTCATTCACGACTTAGCTCCTGAAGGGCTCGGACACTCTCTCCACGATCTAGCCCGTCCCCAGACGGACAAGTCCAAACTCACACAGAAACTCTTATTCTGTTCTATATCGAATTAGTCCGATTCTTCGGACTAGTCCGGCTTTCCACCCCGGACAGGTCCGAACTCACACAGAACCTCTTGTTTCGTTTTACATTGGATCAGTCCGATGTACCGGACTAGTCCGGCCCTCCCGCCCGGACATGTCCGGCCCTATTCCTAGGGCTATCCTAAATCTTCACTCCCCTCAACCTAAACTCGGATTATGAGCTCTTAGATGATTCTGAACACTTTACTCTATGGTCACACTCATGCTCAAAGGCTAAACTCAACACAAAAGAATTAAAAAACCTAAATTCTATTCTTCTTGTGCATTTGCCTTTTTCTCCTCTTTTCCTTTTTGAGTGTATCCATCTTCGTAGATTTCTTAATCACCTGTACTCACACATGTAATACTCATTAGTCCCTTAAGTGTTGTCATTAATCATCAAAACCCACGGGGAATTAGCCTAGATGCACTTTCACTTGTTTTACTTCCACCATGCCAAATTGGTTTTTGTCGAATTCCATGATTGTTATCAGACCAATCACAGTCAAAGAATACTGCTCGAAGATCCTTATTACCGACAAAAGCAAATTTAGAATTTTTTAATGATTCTATAATAATTCGTTTCACGTCCTTGAGAGCCGATTGCCCTTGTCATAACTCCGGTATTTGATATTGCCGCGAGGGGACGATGAGATTCAAATGAGTTGTACGGAATCAGAAGACATTGACGTCATATCAACCGTAACTTATAACTTTAACCAATCCGTAGGATAGTTATCGCAAGTGTTCATGGATATTGGCATCTTTCATGCACTGTTCAAAATATGAAGTTATAAGAAAACTTTGTAAATACTCGTAAGTTATAAGAAAAGTTTGTAAATACTCCTAAGTCATAAGAAAATGTTACATGATCACGAAACCAGGATAGGAAGTTAGGTCTTCCATTTATTCCATCTCGTCGCATCACTTCTACTTGTTTGTTTGTAGGTTGATGTTTATGTGTCTAATTCTGTTTGTGAAACTCTATGTACGAAAAGAAAATTTGTAGAACAGATCTGTTCTATTTATAATGAGTAGCATAAATGTAGGACAAACACTTACTCGAAATATTTGTCCATCTCATCTATATTAGCATACATGTAGAGGAAAGCATCATTCTTTTCTTCTGCGATAGAGTTGTAGGAATTGCAACTACCAACTGTAGTGCCTCTTACTGCAAAAATGGAGAGATCACTACAAGGAGTTTGATCATCCATATTGTACCGCATTACCAAAGTATTGACATTGTGTTCCTCTGCAAAGTAAACACTTGAAAAATATCCTACTTCCTTAAGAGTAATTGCTTCGGCGATGCACCCTTCTACCTTTGCCCTGTTACGAATCATTGGTTTCAGATGTCTTAGCGCTCTTTTAATATGATACATCCATCTATATTGCACGGTACCGTCAACTTTAGCTTCATATGGAAGATGAATAAGGAGATGTTGCATTGGATTAAAGAAGGCTGTAGGAATTTTTTTCATCTTACATAATAATATCGGTATCTCCTTCTCCAACTTACTTATCATCTCTATCGTGATTTCTTTAGCATAGAGTTGTCTATAGAAGTGGCTATGCTCGGCTAGCACCTTCCACACTGCATCGTCAAAATAGCCCCGAAACATAACAGGTAGAAGCTTTTCCATGATTATGTGATAATCATGACTCTTCAACCGAGTTAGTTTTTCCATTTTCACATTCACAGCTCGTTTCACACTAGTTGCGTAACCATCTGTGAATTTCAAACTTTTCAACCATTCGAGTACTTCTTTCTTTTCCTTGGGTCAAAGAAAGAAGGAAGCACATGGTTTACCACCACTTTTAGAAAGCTCAAGAGTTGGACGGTTACAAAGCTCAGCCTGATCTTTTCGAGCCTTTATATTGTCTTTTATTTTGCCCGTCATATTCATGCATGTGCTTATGATACATTCCCCATGTTACGCTCTTGATGCATGACATCAATGTTGTGTATTAGTATCAACGACTTCACATATAGTAGCTCCCATAGTCCAAATATATAAGTACAATTGTGATCATCTCCGAAATCGACAAAAATATCTAGGACAATCTTTATCTCGTAACAGTTTATCCAACATATCAGATATTTCTGGTCCTTTAGTGACAACGGTGTCCTTTCTGAATACACTCCTCTATTATCTTAACATGTGATTTGAAGGAAGCCAACGTTTGTTACAATCAAAGTAACATATCTTTCCTCCATGAGTAAGTCAAAAACAGTCAGTGTCAGAAGCACATATTGGACACGTCAAACGACCGTGAGTGCTCCATCCAGAAAACAAGCCATACGCCGAAAAATCATAGACTGACTACAAATAAGCACCTTGAAGGATGAATCACTTCTTCTTGTAATTGTCGTATGCTTCGACTCGTGTCTACAACATTTTCAATTCTTCAGTCAACAGTTTCAACATCACGTTCAGACGTGACACAGGATGATCCGGCCCAGGTAAAATGAGGCTAAGAAACATGAACTCATACTTCATACAGAGGGCCGGTGGTAGATTGTATGGAATAACAAAGACATACCAACATGAGTATGGTGAAGCGTTTGTACGGAACAGCGAGAATCCATCTGTCGCCAACCCAATCCGAACGTTTCTCGCATCTCGGCCGAACTCTGGATCAAACCGGTACAGCGCCTTCCATGCCTCACCGTCGGACGGGTGCGTCATGACTTCTTTGTTCTGACATACACCTTTGTGCCATCTCATGTCTGACAGTTTTTCTAAAGAAACAAACGCTTCAAGCGAGGTGTCACGGGTAAATATCGAAGCTGCTTACGTGCCACTTCTGTCGTAACATTTTCACCATCTTCATTAACGACTTTGACATACCTCGATTCACCACATTGTAAACATTTCTTCTCTTTTGCATGTTCTTTTTAGAAAAGCATGCAGTTGTCTAGACACACATCAATCTTCTCATATTTCATACCGAGTGGGAGGGGGAGGGCAGTTCTGGGTGGAGGATTGGAGGCCGAGCGCCGCTCGGGTGGAGGTGATTGAAGACGAAGGGGGCGGCGGCGCGGGGTATCGAGGGGGGGTGGGGGGTGGCGGCGCTGGGTATTGGGTGGCTAGCTAAGGGTTTAGGGTGTGAAGTTTGGGCCGGGTTTAGTGGGCCTATGGAGTTGGGCCAAAACTAGTGGGTCTAGCTGGGCAAGTCTTTTCTGTTTTATTTTTTACAATATACTTGTTAATATAAAATGATATTATTAATAATATTTTCCTACATTATTAAGGTGTCGCCTCGACTTACGCCTTATCGCTTAAAAGGTAAAAAGGGGTAGGTCGCCTTATGTCGCCTTACCGCCTTAATAACTATGCACTCAACCAATCAAATTAAACTAAAATTTCTAACAATTTTGAAGTACGTAATAAAATAAAACAAATAATTAACAAATAAACACACTAAATAATAAACAAATAAAATCTACACCTAAATACTCAAATAAGAAAACTAAATTAAATATTTATATTCAAATAAGAAAACTAAACTAAAATTTACACCTAAATTTACACTAAGTAATATAGTTAACAAATTAAATAACTAAATAATCTCCACTATTAATTAAGTAACCAAATTATAAAATAAATATTAAACTAACAAATTAACTAATCAACTAAACTGAAATAAAGTAACCTAATTAAGTAACAAATTAACTAATTAACTAAACTAATTAATAAAGTAACTAAATTAATTAATGAATGAACTAAATAAATAATTTATACGACTAATAGAACTTACCTTGATGTGACGGCGAAGCGGGGCAGGCTCGGGGCCGAGCGGTGGCGGCGGTCCGGGACGGGGGGCGACGGGCGGAGGCGACGCGCAGCGCGAGGTCGAACGGCGCGGCGGGGCAGCGCCGGGGCCAGGCGGCACCAGGGTCGGGCGGCAGAGCTGGACAGCGGCAGGGCCAGCACCGGCGGGGCGCAACGACTGGGCGGAGGCGGCGGTGCTCGGGTGGCGCGGCGGGGCGCGGCGGCTAGGCGGAGGCGGCGGGAGTCGGGCGCAATGGTAGGGCGGAGGCGGTGGGGCTCGGGCGGAATAGCCCGTGCACGGGGCGGCGGCGGTGGATATAAACCGCCACTTACGACAGCCTAGTTACTTACAACAACCCATGTGCTTGGCCATCGTAAGTTACGCCTTAATTACGACAGGTCTTTAACTTACGATGGTTTAGGGTTCTGGCCGTCGTAAGTTAATTATATACGATGGACTGCTAACTTACGACGATCAGGGCTCACGATCGTCGTAAGTAACATAACTTACGACGGCCCTGGTCGGCCGTTGTAAGTTACATAACCGTCATAATTAACGTGATCGTCGTAAGGTTACCTATTTCCTTTAGTGATAGGACATGTCCGGTCGAGTGTGTACCAAGTACCTCAAGCATCTCCCAATTAAGCTTCTATAGAGTGTTGGATCCACCAGTGCTGAAGTACAAGTCTTGGACAACTTTAAGCGTGGTTCCATCGGCGTTGTAAAACTATTGCACTCTTTCATACATGCTTCCTCTAGCAGTTTATATGCATATGCACTTTGACACAGCTCCATACCCTGCATTCCCTGCTTGACCTTGATCCCGAGGTAGTATGACAATGGTCCCACATTTTCTTTCTTGAATATTTCAATATCCTTCAAGGTCTCCCCCACAATCAACAAGTCATCAACATATACTCCGATAATAACCTTGGACATACCCTCAAGTTGTTTGTACAATCCATGTTCTGATTTACATCGGTTGAACCCCATCTTGTTAAAACTCTGATCTATCTTGAAGTTCCATGCCCTTGGCGCCTGTCTCAAGCCATACAACGCTTTGTGAAGCTTCAATACTTTATGTTCATGTCCTTCAGCTATGAACCCACGGGGTTGAGACACATATACCTCCTCATCAAGATCTCCATTCAAAAAAGCTTATTTCACATCCATATGATGAGCAAACCACCCATTGTGTGTAGCCACAGCCAACACCATTCAAATTGATTTCATTCGAGCAACCGGGGCAAACACTTCTTCAAAATAAATCCCTTGTCGTTGAACATATCCCTTTGCGACCAATCTGGCCTTGAACTTCGATATGTCCCCCGACTGATCTCTCTTTGCTTTGAACACTCACTTCAAACTGATCGAACGTTGCCCATTTGGAAGATCAATAAGTGTCCAAGTGTTGTTGTTCTGGATTGAAGTCATCTCTTCTACCATGGCCTTCGCCAGTGATCATGCTTCAAAGTCTCTTCAACGGTTGTTGGCTCATCACCGATTGCTGCCAGCAATTCTTCCACCCCCTGATCATGTCTTGTGAGCTGTTTGAGCACATTGTCCATCGTCCGGTAGCGTTGTGGGGCTCCATCAGCATTAACATCAAGTTCCGACGTTCTCGATGGTGGCGATACAAACACCACACCTCCAGGCAACATGGACTCAGATGATATGCAAGGCTGAAGACCGCACGTGGGTATATCCTTGCTCCTTGGTGATGAGTTCGTCTCACTAGTTGGGGATGACACATATTTGCCGAGTCGTGTGATATCTACGAACTCTTGCCGTGCAACACCTGCAACCACGAACTCCATCTGCGTTGGCTTACCATTTACGCGAGATACATGCACACGTCTCGTGACCGGATCATAGAACCTCCAAGCCTTTGATCCAGCTTCATAGCCAATGAAGACCATGAGAGAACTCTTGTCTTCCAGCTCTGTAAGGCGTTTACTTCCCTGTTTCACGTGGGCAACACACCCAAATGTCCGGAAGAAGTGCACCGAAGGCTTAACACCATGCCGTACCTCATACGGAGTCTTCCCATCAAGGCTTCTTGTTGGTGATCGATTAAGAATGAAGACTGCGGTGCACACAGCCTCCCCCCAAAATCAGCCCGTCACTAACATCGCCTTCATCATGCTCCTGGCCATGCCCATGATCGAGTGGTTTCTTCTTTCAACCACACAATTCTGCTCCGGCGCGTGAGCAGTGAGATGTCGCTGGATTCCATGCTTGGTGCAGTGCTCTACAAAGCTCCGTGCCGTAAATTACTCGCCCCGATCAGTGCGTAACGTGTCGATCTTTCTCCCAGCCTCGGCTTCGACACAAATTTGAAACTTGGTGAACGCTTCCAGTGCACCATCTTTCGTGGTCAGCAAGACTAACCACATCTAACGTCTTGTGTTATCGACAAGAAGAAAGAAGTACTTCTTCCCACCCGGTGTCGCCGGCGTCACTGGTCCACACAAGTCTCCATGTACGAGTTCCAGCTTGTTTGTTGCCCTAAACTTTGTCTCGGTCAGGAACGAGTGTCGTCGTTGCTTCCCGGCGAGGCAACTATCACAAACTTGATCAACGTGATCAATCCGTGATAACCCTTTCACCAGATCACCTTGCGCTAGTAACTTGAGACCACAAAAGTTCAAGTGTCCATACCTTGCGTGCCAACGCCACGCTGGACTTGTTCCAAGTGTTTCTATGCACACCGGTCGATCAATGACGAGTTGCAAAGAGTAAAGACAATTTGGAGCACATCTGACCTTGGCCACCGGAACTCCTTCTTGATCCTACAACTTGAGAAACCCTTCATGGATTACAATCTTGTAACCATCTTCCTCCAACTGGCCAAGACTCATGATATTCGTTGTGAGACGTGGAATATAATACACAACTGTGAGTGCCTTGTGATCACCAGTTTTGCACTTGACAAGAATAGTCCCACGCTCCTCAATGTCAGCGACAGAACCATCTCCGAAACGAACCGTACCTTGCAGTTTTGTATCAATGTTGGAGAACACAGAACGTACCCCAGTCATGTGGTTTGTCGCCCCCGATTCCAGTATCCACTGTGTACTCTCACCGTTCTCCTTGTCCCCCAGCTGAACAAGGAACTTGTTCTCATCAAGGTGCACTTTCTCCTTGGACGATTCCTCGCCTGATTCTACAATGGCAGCACTAGCCATCAGCAGAGTGGGTTCCTCCTCCAATTCAGCCTGCACTGCATGGGCTTCGGCGTCTTTCTTTTTCTTCCTGCAGTCCCGTTCCCAGTGCCCACGTTTTCCGCAATAGCGACACTCGTCATGACCTACTGATTTTCTGTTGTCACGGCCTGCATTGGCACCATGGTGGCCTCCTCCGTTGGCTCCCGAGTTCCTTCCGCTGGACTCTGCGGTCCATTTCCCACGTCTGGATGAGGGACCTCGTCCACAACCGAGTCCCCGCTGGTTTCCACCGAATGATGATGTCTCCTTCGGATGATCCACACCTCTGTTGCCTGACATCTTGAGACAAGACGAAAGTTTGGCAACCAGTTGATCTTCCGTCATGTTTAGTCTGGCGATCGGATTGTCTCCGGTCCAGCCAAGATGTTCCTCCGCAGCTTTAAGCCGACCAATCAACTCGTCCACAGAGACTTCTTCAAGATCAAGTAAAGTCTCAATGGATGCGGCAATTTGATTAAACGGGAGGTAGAGCTTGTAGGAATCTTCTCACGATCTCCTCTTGGGTGTAGACATTCCCGAGAGCCTAAGGCTGGTTGGTGATCCGATTTATCCGGATCCCGAAGTCATCAACGGTTTCACCCTCCTGAAAACTGAGTGCGTCGAACTCCCAGCGCCAAGTGCTTGCTCTCGCCTTTCGGACCCGATCAGCTCCCATGTGTAACACCCCCAAAATGTAGCAAAAACAAATTCAAATCAAATGGACGAAATGCATGTTGGAGAAAAATTCAAATCCAAATCAGAATTTAAATTTGAAGCAAAAACAGAATAGAAAAGGAAAAAAGAAAAAGAAAAAGGGGCCACTGGGCCGAAACCGCCGCAGCAGCACCAGCCAGCCCAGCAGCCCACGGCCTACCCCCCCTCCTCCCCACTGACCAGTGGACCCCGCTTGTCAGCCCTTTCTTCAACCGCCGCCCGCCGCTTCTCCCGCGCCCGATCGCGCCACCCCCGTCCGAATTCGGCGCCCACGAGCCACGATCTCCGGCCCACTCGTTGCTCCACCACCTCAACTGACCCCGTCGCCCTCCCTCGTCCATTTAAACGCAGGGAAACCCCGCCGGTTTCCCCTTGCCGCTACATTTTATTCTCCGGTGAGAACCGAGGATCCCTGTGCCGTTTCCTTCCGAATTTCATCCGAATTCTCTGATCTAACGTGTGTAGCTTGTTCCACCGCCACCGGGGAGCCTTGGAGGTGAAAGAAACGTCGTGTGTCGCGCTCTAGCCTCCGCTCCGACGAGCACCCCCGAGCTCCACCCTCGGACGTCGTCGCCGAGCAGTTTCCGACCCTCTCTGGTTCACGAAAAGCCCACTGGTGAGCTCCCCTACCTCTCCTCTTCCGTTCTATGCCAAGAAATCCAAGTTTTAGCAAGCATAGACGAAAACCCGAAACTTTTCGGCGAGATCGCCGCCGGGCAGCGCCGCCCGCACACGGCCAGGGCGACGTGGCCCTTTGTGGCCCGTCCGTTTTAAATCATGCGACCACAAGATCTCCCGCGTACCTCTTCACGTTATAATCTCGGCCGTCTATTTTAAATCCAACGGCCCACATCAGTCCCGTATTATAAACCCCGGGAAACTAACGCGCTACCCCCTGGGGTTCTGAGGAAAAAGGATCTAGCCCCGGAAAACTTCCGATCTAGCCCCTGGACCCTAGGGAATTTATGAAAATGCGTTTAATAATCAGTTTTAGCCCCTGGACTTGATAGAAATTAGGAAATACCCTCTGAAAATGATGCATTGACCCCTGAGATTTTTGGGAAATACAATTTGGACCCTGCAACAGTATAGAATTTAAATTTAAACACTGGAGGAATATTTAATTTAGAAATTCAAGCAAATTGAGTATGATTTAAATTCAAACATAGGTATAAATTCAGTTTACATTATTCTAACTCTGTTGAAAACTTGTAGAACAATCTGAAGTTTGAATTTAGATGGAAAGTAAACATTGAAATTTCAATGAGGTTGCTGTTTTGTTATTTATTTCTGAAATATACCCTTTTAGGCATAAAATAAATTTAATATATGAAGAAAATGAATCTAAGTAACCAAAAAGGGTAGGGAAAATTTATAAAGGTTCTGTTTAGATATTTGGAACAGTATAAATTTTGTGTATGAATTTATTTTGCTGTCTTAGTGCTGAAATTCATTTTTAGGCTTAAAATAATTCTGAAAAATAGGCAAAATATATTTAAAATTGATCCCATCAGATAGGAAGCCGAAAGATATTTTGTTGCGCAATCTAGATCAAAATATATTCTATGTAGGAGATATGTTTTGCTGTTTTAGTACTGAAATCCACTTTTAGGCATAGAAAATAAATTTGAAAATGTAGAAAATAGGTAGACATAATTAGTAAAGATCAAATGAGGTCCCTAAATCCAAAACTTCAAGTTTGAAATTCTGTAGGAGATCTGTAAACCTATTTGAAGTTGGAAATTACATTTCATGCAAATATTGTGACTAAGAAGTGTATTATCTAATACAGAAAATTTGCTAAAATTGGAAATTCACATTTAGTGGGCACTTAGAAGTCTGAATATCAAAGACTAGAAGTGATATATATATATATGTTTAGAAGTGCATGCATGCATAGAATCAACCTATCTAGGGTAAACACAAAACTTAATTATGTGTATGACTTTAATGTGTATGTATGTATGACTTGCATGAGTGTATGTGTTGATGATTTCTTATGGAATGTTGTTTTCTCTTGCTATGTGTGTGTTGGCATGAGTAGAACCAGCCCCAGAGCCGGTTCTCACCTTTCAAGATCAAGATTTTCCATTCTCGGAGCAGTAGGAAGAAGGCAAGTGTCCTTGACCACTTTGATCCTATACTAGGATGTGTAGTTAGAATTTAATTGCATTATCAATTTGGAATATGATACCAATGCTAGGAAGTTTCCCTAGAATTGCATTATCTTGCTTTCTTGTAGCCTTGGTTTGGGAGTTATTTTATTATGTCATTCATTTATACTACTCATGCTTAGCCATGCTTAGAATGGGATAAATCACTACAGGGATTCGAGAAACTTACGATGGCTAAGGCCGTTGTAATTAAGTCATAAACCGTCGTAAGTTAGATATTTACGACGGTGTTTCTTTACTTACGACGGTATACAACCGAGGTAATTACCAGATCGTAAATAACGTAACTTACGACGGCTACCGTCGTAAATAATTTAATCTTACGACGGTGTCGCGCATCCGTCGTAAGTAACGGCCCAGACCACGTGGTGGCCCAAGGCACGTTACTTACGACGATTCTGGTGACTGTCGTAAGTAACAGAGGCTAACTTACGACGGTCACCAGAGCCATGACCTAATGCTTATACTCGTCTGATGAGATGACAATCACAGCACGTGGATCACCCATTCTTAGAGACCTATAACTACTTCGTTGCACAAAAAAGAACCTGTAAGTACTAGTATACATTGATATTTTGATAAATTTCTAAGTTAGGATATACAAATTGATATAAAAGGTCTAACAGGTTTTTTAGTGACATAGTTAACCACGATGACTTGCTTCTTTTATTGCCAACTAATAAAAAATCTTCAATGAACACAAATTATCTATCTCTTTAAAGACAATGTTAACCATAATAACAAGTTCCACACATATTAGAAAAATAATTGTAATGTCTTAGCACTACTTGCTATGTATCCATGTGCCCTAGGTGTCTTGTGTAGCTTACTCCAATCATGCAAAATAACTTAATTGTGTGAATTTTTTAAAGAAGACTTATATTCAATGAGGCAAATGAATACATGTCAAGATAACACTTCTATATAATTAGGTTATTAATCTATGTTCAATTATGCAACGTAACACATATGCAACTTTTGGGGGGTGTTTGTTTTTACGAATGATTTTGTTAGCTGAAGCAAAATGGGCATATACTCATAACATATCATACTATATATTTTATGAAGGCAATACTCATATTTGCAATATTGAGAAATATCTATAAATAAGAACAATTTTGTTAATTTTTAGAGATAAGAAACACACATATGTGCTTGAACCTATAATAAAAACAGAGCAAGCTTTCTCCTTGTTTAATGATTTCTTACCACATATTCCAGAAGTCTAGAGAACTTGATCTATATGCTCTCTATTTACAATCATTTTAGTTTCATCAGTTAATAATACATTAGAAATTCTTTAGCTTAGTCATCATAGAACTGTACAGATGCGGAAATAAATATGATCTTACCTTGCACATTTTGTCCATATTCTTTCCACTACCAGCTCTAATCTCGAGCAGCCAACTCGTTGGAAGGCAGTCAAGTGTCTTCTGAATACATATAACATGTTACGTTTTAATATCTAATTAGGAAGAGAAGTAAAGAAAAAGTAACACACTAGAAATTGATTTCCTTGAGGACTCTCCATTGTTTTCGGAATAAGCTCATCTGTCTCGTTGAAAAGATGCTCCATGACTTCTTACTTGGTTGTGAACTTGTACTTTGACTTGGGAGAAGTGTAATATTGTGTGTAGAAATGAATCAAGTTGAAATGTATACAAAGTGTGTGTGTGTCAAATCTGGACAAAAAACGTGCGAGAGAAGAAAAATATGGACTAAAGCAAATGTTGAAGAACTACTCCCCATGTGCAGGTACATGTGTTGAGTTACACATCTGTACATTACTTCCTAATGCTATGTGATTAATACTACCTTGTTGATGCATCCATCAGCGTTACGGTAAGCCTCCATAACCCGACCATCGGGAGCCAGTCTGGCGTCTCCTCAGACGACTCTCCACATCTTCTCTACCTCTGCATTTCCCTGTGCCATGACCTGCTGCTGATCCTCTTCCTCGTCTGAGGAGATGACAATCACAACACCTGTGCGCAAAACAAAACTGTAACTACGATAGTATACGTACTTTTTTTCTCAATGCTTGGATGGAAAACATATGATGGCCAGTGTGTGTGGTGGCCTAGCTAATGGGATATGAGATCATCACCTTGATTACTTTACCCTTGAATGGAATATTATGAATTATGTAGAGGTAGAGATCTAGGCAAGTTGGATGCTTTGGTTGGTGCTGCGTGCACGAGACTCGAGTTTGTGTTTAGTGCTTGCCTGGATCCTAAGGACCGGTTTATGAAGCATGTAACCTAGCTTTACCGTGCCAACCACATGCTGAGATGGGGCAGATTGACCAATTAATTAGGTGTATCTCCGGCCTAGTATGGGTGTTTGGATGATACGGGGAATAGGTGTCAGCTGGACTACCATATGAATCGCAAGGCTCAAGGGGGGCCACTGCAGCAGGGGTTGGAGCCTCCTGGATGCTGTTAGGGGTGAAATCTCAATGGGCCCACACTCGTCAGAAATACCTTTATAAAGGCCTCGTAGTGATCTCCTGGCTAAACACCTCATAAGTGTGAATGTGGTTCACGCCACTGGCATAATGGAGGTTCTTCTAGTCCACCCGGCAACGGAGGATGAAATCACTACAAGTGGGTACAGTGGTACAAATTCTGCAGAGTCAAAACTGTCATGACAGTCGTGCTCACGGTCAAGAGCGGCTTGGACTTATTCATGATTAGAGGATGATGAATTGGGAAGTGGAGGATGTTAAGCGGAAAGCTTAACAATGGAAATGAAGTTATGGTTATTTGATATTGATGATGGGTTAGTGGATTGGGACCATCTCACTTATGTAGTAATGTAGGTGCTTAATAAGCTAAGGTGATAGGTATTAACTGCGTAGTGCTTTAACCATGAGTTCAACCTTTCCTTGCTCTAACCATGCATGACATAATCTTTCCAACACTTGCTGAGTACCAACGGTACTCACGCTTGCTTTTCTGTTGGTTTAAATTTGCTCCTCAGGCCAAGGGAATGACGTGGTGTACAACGACCAAGACTTCGGACCCGAAGAAGGATTTTAGGTTCACGGAGTCCCCCGGGCAATGTCTGTGATGGAGCCCAAAAGACTTATCTTCCGTTGTTTGTTTGTTTACATTATTGTGAACATATTATCGTCCTTCGAGACGCTATGTAAGACTTATTTGCATTCGAACACTTGGCTTGTAATATAATGATACTTCACTATTTATCGTCACATGTATGAGAAAATGATCCTGGCATACATGTGGAAGTCACTCGGGTGTTCTGCGGAAAAACCGGGTGTGACACCATGTCCCTCAGCTTCAGCGCGTCCCAAGCCATCTTGGCTGATGCCTTGGACGCAATCTTGCCCATCAGTTCCGGTGGATCTGCCTTCGTCAGCACCTCCAAGGCCATCCGATGCTCGATGAAATCTTTAGTACCAGTGCTGACAGTGAGCCACAAACCCCTCACCTGCAACATTACCTTCATCAATGCTGCCCAGTCATGATAATTCGTCTTCGTCAAAACCGGGAATGTCCCATCATTGCTGATCTCCTTCATGACCTGGTGAATGATGAGTCCTCCCGACCCGCCTGTACCGGCGCCACCCGCTCGCCCGCCGCTGCCACCCGTTGGTGGTTCGTCCTCCAGACGAAACCGATGAGGCATAAGTGTGTCCCGGATGACTTGATCACGCCCCCAATGCCGGAACCTGGCTCTAATGCCCAATTGTCAGAACGCCACCGGCCTGAACTCAACGTCGGGGAGGGGGAGGTGAACAGTGGATCCGAGCGAACTTTACGTCGATCGCCGAGATAGCAGGGAGAACTCGAGGGAGTTGTTGGTGGTCGATACGTTCCACCTTGTTTTGGTTTTAAACTAACTAAAATAGAGGGCTTCCAACGTGCATAATCCTCGAAACGTGCGCAATTCGCCCGCCATGCACGTTGCGGTCCCGATCCCACATTGTGCCATGCATGCAACTTCCCCGTACAAATGTAGGGTGTGGCAGGAGTGTCTAATAACTGAGAACATGCAAAAACATGCAGAAATAACGTGTAGAAACTGAGAATTAACTAACATCCACTAAATGGTTTGTCGTCATCTATTTATTCACCCTACACTTGATGATGCATGAACTGAAGTGTGTCAGCCAAAGTACAATTTATTGCAATGTAACATAAAATACTAAAACAGGTAATGTTCTTTTTTATCCCTAAAACGAGCATAAGAGTAACTAAAACAATATATGACGTTGTATAGCATGTACCCTGCAATTTTAAAAATGTCGATAACGCTGCCGCTATACACAACTATAAATATAATATGGAGAAACTAGTAAGAAACGATGGAGAATTTATGCACGTTTTGTCGTTTTCCCTTGCAAATTCCTTCATGGACAAATAGCTAAAATACATTTATTGGACATGCTATTTAATTGGCAAACAAACATTTCTACATCGCAGCATGAAAATATTACACGCATTAATCATCATCAAAAACCTGCGGCAATACAAAGGTGTAATGTATTCGTTTCAACAATCCAGCTGATCCCTCTTCAGTTCTTTTGGCAGAATAATGCAATGACTAATACACGGGGAAATGCAACGGCATGCATTGCATAATTCCGTGATCTCTTGAGCGGATGGTGCATGCTGCTTTCTTTAGTTTACCTTCTGTTGGTCAGTTGTACCATCTTATGTCAGGGTCACAATGTGAGGGCCTCTTCCACTAGTCTTATTAATCTTCATCAGTATTTGTAGAATCTTCCCCTGATTTACTTTGTATGGAGACCACTTCTAACTTCTTTGCCACCTTGCTTCTGTTACTTTGTTTCATCAGGCTCATTTAATATAGTTGAGGTGCCAGCATGCTCATCTTTGACAAGGCATTTGAAAAGCATATTAGGCTACAGCAAATGTTGTTATTGTAAAGAATGGAATAACTAATTAGCCTCAGTACTAATATCTAAGTTCATTCTAATGTTTTAATAAGTCCAAATATATACTATTTGCACGAAGAAAGGCCAAAACCTGCACCAGGATACAGTTTGAATAGATGAAATCAGTCAAAATTGTGATAAATGCATGGTTGTATGTACGTTTGTGGGATATGATATATATATATATGAATTGCATATGACTTTGTGAGATACATATATTTCATTAGTCATCCAGTAATTAACCTAATTGGTTCGTTCTTGAGCTAACTATTTATTATCTTAAAGGTATGTTTTATTTCAATTCTAGTTACATAGGATAGATTGGCAAGTTATTACTCTTTGTGGTCGCTTCCATCCGTTCCTTTAGCAATCTTTAGCTGTATGTAGGAGGGGAGCAACACAATTGGGTGGAATGAACTAGCTGCCGAATGGATCGGACTGGGAGTTTATGACTTCTTATGTTTGGAGCTGTACTTTCTTCAGTAGTGCTCCAACAAAAACTAGCATAGACCACCAAATCTCCATCTTTATAACCTTTGATGCCAATAGACTAATATGTCCAGGTTCCTCACGCGTGAGAATACCTTGCTCTTATTATAGTTAAGCTTTCAACGATGGCAATGGTAAAATACCCGTCAGAGTTGGACATTGCGTCAGCAGTGTCTTTAAAGGTATATAACAGAACCGAAGTGGTATAGTCTTACCTATCGGTGGCAAACCAGTTTCCTGATCAGCAGTCCCAACTGTTAATCTACTGCGAAGACCCTCGTGCTGCCATGAAAAATAGTAATAAAATTATAATATAATGAAGTGCTCAAATATTTCCCAGAAATTCCCAACAAGTGTAACATGGAGTACACACTAGGAACAGAATCATTTTAATGTTAGCAACATTTTATTGTAATAATGTTATACAATGCATGCAATGGCCAGTGAAAGTGACATTATAGTGATTATATGTTTGTAACTAGTAGCCGCCTGTTGTCTATTCCTAAGTCCTAATTAATATCATTGAAATGTTTGTAACAAACCAATTACATGAGATGCCACGCCTGAACTATAGAAATTATAATTAACAAGGTCATGAACTTAAATCACAGCTAGAGAAATCGTTATATTTCTGTGAGCATGAAAGATGCATGGGATAAAGACACTACAGAAACCGAAGTATTTTCGTGGGGTTATGACGACCAAAAAAAACAATGATGATATATATCACCTTGCTTCTCAAATTCAGTAATTCATAAACTTTATTAAGCTAATATAGATAGGCTAGGCGAAGAAAACAAAGAAGTAAACTTGGTAACAGACGAAAGCTTACCTCAGCTTGAAAAACACAATAAAAGGTTTCCAAAATTCAGTTTAATAACACAAGTATTTATTCCACTAAGCAATGTGCAATGTTACTTCACATTATGTCAAAGCACAGAATGCTCACAAAGAAAAATATATTCCTTAATCAAGGGTGTTCTGAGACAGTTTAACTTGGTTGAAACTGGTAACTGACAAGTTGATCATAAATATCTAGGAGAAATTTAAAATATAGTACTAGAAACAGCTTCTTGAAAAATATAAAGAAATTTTTTGTAACCCAAAGTGGGTCACAGGTCCTTCCGTGGACCGTGCGCAAGTGAGAGCTAAGTGCAACGGGCTGTTTTTTTTATGTTGAAATATAGTAAAATAATTAAATATAGAAAAGTGCTGTTAGCAAGATCCAATTTCTATGTAGCAACGAACACCACAAAATATATAAACAAGAGAAACGTAAAAAAAATAGAAGAAACTGTTGCAACCTAAGTTGTAAAATAGAGAAGATGAAGAACGGTGCATAAAAGAACAATCATGTGTTTGCAGTAAAATACTGTCGTAATTATGTGTAGCAAAACCAACCAAGTGCCTTAAAAAATTGGGATATATAAATATCGTCATTACTTATTACTATCAACTGAGATTTCTACATAGCGACGTTATATATAAATTCTTTTTGTTTGTGTTACTGTCTGCTGCACCATACTTATGCATCGTGTACACGGTGAAAGTCTATGTTCTCATGCTTATTTAATTGCATAACAAAATATCAACAACCGTAGAAAAGATCTATAACACAGCCCCAAAGGAGAACATATGTATTTAATAAACAGAATTAAAAAATAATTACCAAATCTGCAGACTTGTCAAAAGAGTATATGTCATAGACACTCATCTTTCGATCAACAATACATCCAGGACGTTTGATTATTTCCCCAGTTTTAATATAGCGCTCTGCAGATTTCAGCGTACGGAAACTGTAATGGGTAACAGGATCTGTATAGTACTGCACAGGAAGTGAAACAACTGTAAGAAAATTCAAGTTCAGTATAACTTATTCTTTTGATGATAAATAATGAAGCTCTAGTTTCATTCACCAGATATTTTTTGACTCCTTTCTTGGTCCTTCTAAACACAATTTCCTTCACCCATCCCTTTGGTAATTCATCTGGGTTAAGCTCCACATGTGCAAGTAACTACATCCATGAAAAATAGCTTAGTTCTACGAATATTATATAGGTAAAATATGTATATAGTCCTGTTTCTACACACGTTATCCTTAGAACTTGTGTCGCATTCTCCATCAACACAAGAAGAAATCTTCATCTCCTTTTTGTAAAGTAGTACATCATCCTTTGATTGTAGCCGGACTCCAGTTTGTGGATCGAAAAAAAACTGCAGAATAGATATATATGGATCAAAGGGCCAATACAGTCTCGAGTGAGTTAATTATCTATGGCAATAAGAACCTGCAAAACCAGAAGGAATCAAGAAAAAAAAAGAGAGGGTGCTATACTGATCCCCTAATTCTTTATGTGCCTTTATATCTGGTCTCTCAATTTTCATTTAAAATAGCAAAATATACATATATTTTCACAGACAATGTTTAATTACTTCTATACAGAGTATGGTAAGAAAATTTCAGGTTGACACTAAATATACAAATGCGAGCTGAAGAAATTACCGCACACGCACGCGCGCGCCCACACACACACACACACACACACATATATATATATATATATATATATATATATATATATATATATATATAGGGTTTTGAATGCTAGGTAAATCTCATATCATGTTAGAGATTGCCGTCACCTATTGGCTGAAATAATGTTTGATTATTTATAACTTCAATTGCACCCACTAAAATGATTTGTGATGTACTGGTTTAGATAATATCTGCTGTATGTACCTGTACTTGCATATATAATTAAGGGATCAATTTGGCTTCTTTATTATTATATATTCCTAACATAGCATATACGACTTGATATAGAAGGTCTAACAGGATTTCTGTGAGTGACATAGTTAGTTAGCCACGATGACTTGCTTCTTTTATTGACAAGAAATAAAGAATCTTCAATGAATACAGATTAACTATCTCTTTAATAGCCAATTGTAATCATAGTAACAGATTCTATACATTATTAAAAAATGGTTGTAATGCCTTAGCACTACTTGGTATGGACCCATGTCCCCTATATGTCGTGTGTAGCTTACCGAGACCATGCAAAATGACTTAATTTTGTGCATTTACAAAAAACACTTATATTCGATGAGGCATATGAATACACGTTCAATAACATAACACTTCTACCTAATTAGGCTATGAATCAATGTCCAATTATGCAACGTAACACTTCTATATTCAGTTATGCAAAAACTTATAGAATATTATTTTAGGGGCGGTATTTTTTATTATTGATTTTTGGTTAACTGAAACAAATGAGCATAAACTCATAACATATCATACTATCTATTTTAGGGAGGCGATACTCATATTTGTAATATAGAGAAATACCTGTAGACATAAGAACAATTTCGTTATTAATTTTTCAGAGATCAGAAACACACATATGTGCATGAATCTACAATACAACAGAGCAAGCGTTTCTCCTTGTCTAATGCTTTTTTCTCATATTCCAAAAGTCTAAAGAACTTGATCATATACGCTCTCTATCCAGTCATTTTACTTTCATCAGTTCATAAGACATTAGAAACTCCTTTAGCATATAGGTAACATATATAGAACTGTACACATATGAAAATAAATATGATTTTACCTTATACATTTTGTCCATATTTCTTCCACCAGCTCTAATCTCGAGGAGCCAACCCTTTGGAAGCCAGTCATGCGTCCTCTGAATACAAGTGTAACATGGAGGAGGGGGTGTTTTGCGTTTTAATATCTAATCAGAAAAATAAGTAAAAAAATCAGCAACGCCATTAATACAAGTCATCACACACCAGAAATTGATTTTCCTCAGCACTCTCCTTTGCTTTCAGAATACGCTCATCTGTCCCGTTGAAAAGATACTCCATAACCTCTTCTTTGGTTTTGAACGTGTACTCAGACACAGGAGAAGTGTAATACTGCGTGTAGAATGTATCAAGTTAAAATTTATACAAAGTGTGTGTATGTATATATATCGAATCTGAAAAATTAAACACGTGCGATAGAAGAAAAAGGAAAACGGTTTTATAAAGGATAATTTGGAGAACTACTTCCCGTGTGCACATACGCGTGCTAAGTTGCACATCTGTACACTACTCTCTAATGCTATGTGATTGAAATACCTTGTTGATGGTGCCATCGTCAGCATTACAGTAGGCCTCCATAATCCAGCCATCGGGGAGCCAATCTGGTGGCTCCACCGATGACTCCACGTGTTTTTCTACCTCTTCGTTCCCCTGCGCCATGAGCTGCTGCTCATCCTCCTCGTCTGATGAGATGACAATCACAGCACGTGGATCGCCCATTATCAGAGACCTTTAACTACGAATTCGTCGCCAAAAAAAGACCTGTAACTACTAGCTAGTATACTTTTTTGCTCAGTGCTTGGATCCAATGGAAAACATATGGCGGCTACTGTGTGGACTGCTGGAGGGGAGAGGTGTGGAGTTAAAAGGGGGTGCTTATACGGTGGAGGTTCTGAGACAGCACTGGGTTACCTGCTAGTGTGTTGTCAGAAACAGCCTGTCAGAAAATCTTCATATATCTGGACAGCTAGTGTAAGACCCGAAACAGTTACGACGGATTAGCTACTGTCAGCTTGGCATGCCGTTTGCCATTTAGTATTTCCATCTGGTGCATGCATGTGCAGAGATATCAAGTTTTAATTTGAAAGCTGGCGTGTGTACTGTGGTGGTGGCTGTAAGCTGGAGTACAACAAACATTGTTGTACTTGTACTGTTATGTGAAACGACACCGGATCATCCACTCATCGATCCTTACACAGCCCATATATACTGATCCATGCCACCATGCACATTGGTCTGACGCGCGTCGTCGTTAGCCAGACATGTCGTTTCCTCTTATCCTTTCGACTTTGGAGCGCGCGTGCAAAGAGAGAAATGGTCTATGAATGTGAATAATCAGAGACTTTATTCACCTAATTCCAGCTTGATGAAGCATGGATATTAATCACGGAAGACTATTGACATGCCACCACCGAATTCGTCGTTCTTCGCCATGTCATGCGCGATAACGCTGTCGAGACATTCACCCTACAACTGTACGGAGATTGGAGAAAAGTGCAGGCCGGTTCTTACCCTTACCGACTCAAAATAATGTTCTCGTTTGAAAAAAAAAACTGTCAGGTTACTGTAGAACAGTCGCCACGATCGAACCCGCGGCATTGCGCGCTCAGCAAACCAAATCTGTAAGTTTCCCTCCACAATACCCAGGAAAAGACCGTGGTTCCTTTGCACTCATGTGGAGCTGCAATTCACATACACCAAACACAGGCCTGGCAAGCTTCAAATTTTAGCATCGGCTTCACGACGGGAATACATTTGCCAGGCACGGGTCTTACAGACCTCACAACCCACAAGCCTTCAATCTTACACGCTTTAAGCTGTCTTCCCGTCTTCTAATATGTGTCAAAAACTTTGCAAGTCATAAAGTGCAAAACTTAACAGGCTCAGATATGCCAGTTACTGCTCCAGAAACTATCGGGAACGGCCAAGCTTCTGGCCAAAATGTAAATGATTTGTCTCCATTGCAAAAACCATATCAGCATCTGAACCAAATAAGCTATGGTTACAAGACATATGATTTGCTCGTCAGTTCAGGTTCGTCTCATCTGATATCTGACAAGAATTTGCAGTATGGGTGCCTGTTTTAATGAATAAGCACGGCAGTTACTGAGAAAGCACAAGCTACCAAAACCCAGAAACAAGGACTACATCTCAGCTACAGATTAAGCTATCCTCCGCACGTTACCCATGGCCGGTGAAAAGATTCTTAGAAGAATGCCACCTCGAATTTAGTAGAGATGTACGCATAAAGAGATCTACCGATCAATTATCAATATATATATATTGACATATATACACAGTATGCATGAAGCAAGCAGCCAATCACAATTCAAGGTACAGTTCAGCTGCCCAGAATGCTAGTTTATACTGTGATCCCGGAACAGGGTAGAACCGATCGCTATCAGCATTCAGCAGTACTACAAACTAATAAAGGCATTCAGGTGGTAATAACAATTCCAAATGAGCACTGATGGTGCAAATATTTCTGATTTTATTGGAACAAGTTAGAATGATCAAGTAGTCAAGTCACGTAGGATGAGATAAATGACAGCTGAACTAGTTGGAAGAAAATGACATGCCAATGCACATTTACTGCAAAGGCATAGTGTCAGCTCTGGTAGCAGAACCATCTGCATATACGGGATGTAGAACATGACCAGCTACTGGATCGACATGAACCCATTTTCTGCCTGTCAGTTTGTTGCGCTCAAAGCGGACATGGCCTTCTTTCAGGCAGAAAAGTGTATGGTCCTTCCCCATGCCAACGTAGTTACCAGGATGGAAGCGGGTCCCTCTTTGGCGGACGATGATATTCCCTGGTTCTACTTTCTGAGAAAGAATACCAACAAATATGAGAATAAACATGTGATCGCTTTACCCAAGTCGTTAAAATTAGGCAAGAATGTATAAAAAAGAGACATGTAATGGTCATAAAAAATATGCTGAATTGTAGTCACCTGCAAAGTGCCAAAGGAAAACATGATGAAGCCTCTGGCCAATTAATCAATACAGAGAAATGAAATTATGCATATGAATGTAGCAAATTAGGTATTTGGATGCTAGTCATGCCAAATTATTCTTAAACCCGCTTAAAATAAGAGCATTTACATTTTAGAAAAAACAGAATGTAGCAAATAAAAGTGGTACCTCTCCACCAAACTTCTTCACACCTAGATACTTAGGATTGGAGTCACGTCCATTTTTTGTTGATCCAGCAGTCTTTTTAGTGGCCCATCGCCTAAATATCAAGTTTAGTCCTCCAGATAGCTCTGGAATCAAATATACTTCAGGAAGATACAATTTAAGTAAATGGATTGGCATGACGAATTGCAAAAGGGATCACCTGTTGCACTGTTATAGACTGGAACCTTGGATGTCAAATCATTCACATTTATTCTCCTAAAAACTGAAAAGAGTGCCATGCTGATTTTACTAAAAAAAAAAGTACCTGTTAGCAGTGAATCTGTAATTAGTTTATTTCGATTTTGTAGAAGTATAAACAAGTCAAGCATATACAAAGAAGTGTAGTTTCTTAAGAACATCATGTTGCATTGTCAACCACGATAGATAAATGTTCAAGCATTTATTCTTCAGAATAGATATTACTATTTGCTTAGAAGATAGGTTGAAAGCTTTAAACACAACTGGATATCTTGTATAAGTTATATTTGACAGCAGTTTCCAGTGCAGTCAGTTACCCACGTTTTTGTGGCGTGGCAACAAGGTGCGGTGGTGGTGACACCGATGCTGGTGCCCGCCATATCCGCTGTGGCGTCGGTTGGACGTCCAGGAGGATGCAGCGGGTTGAGCAGACACCATAGAGCAACATGGAGGAGAGCTTGAGGCAGGGTGGCGGGAAATCAGCTAGAGCAGTTCCGGTCACCAAAATTTCATGTCGCTAAGTTGCAAAATACTTGCCGTTTGGCACAAACTGGTTATCTGTTTCATGTACAGTGTGGAACTATAGCATCTAAGCTAATTCATTACCATAAGTCCATAAATACAAGAAAACACGAGAATTCTATCAAGTGAGGCTACTAACACCTTAACAGGGCACTACACATGAAGCCAAAAAAAAGGACCTTTGTTGCTCGCTTAAACTATGAATGCTCCAGTGCCAACCTAGGAGCGGCGAACCAAAAGTTTTAGCGATAGATGTTGTAAAACACAGGGCCGGACTTGATTAGAGGCGCAGAATTCAGTTGGAACCCCGTATTTTTTGGACAATGAACTGGGCTCGCATCTTGGGTACCGAAAGTGTTATGGATTGATAAATTGATTGCAAGAAAGGTAAGAACTAATGGATCGGGGTGAAATGTATATTTGGGATCGATCGCCCGCCGCCACAGCAGAGGAACTAAAAATGTCTACAGGGAATCACAGAACGAAGTGTTTGACTAATTCTGAGGTAGGGTACTCACCAATAAAAAAAAAAGGAATCAGACCGCCGCGTCCGAAATAATCTAGGCTCCACTCCAACAGGCGGACGAGCGGCGGCAGCGGCGTCGGCAGGAAGAGGAAGAGCGGCGGCGGTAAGGGAAGACGAAGGGCTGGCGGCCGAGGTCGTGCAGCAGGGAGTGGGCTGGGCTGCTACCACTTGACCAATGGGCTGGATTGCAGGCCTATCAGCCTACCAAATCAGGCCCCGTTCTATTAAACAAATATGGTTAGCTTTGGGGACGGCTAAACTGACAGCATATGGAAATGGAAGGGGTAAGTGTCGACGTGCAATTCCCGTACCTTGCAAAAGCAAAACAAAAGAATACACAAAGAATGCTCCACGGAACTCGCACCCAGAATTATCAATAACGAGCATTCAATTACAGTTTTTAAAGTAAAGATGCAAGGTCATCCACAGAAACGTTCTTGTTACACAAGAGAAGATATCAACCTTTGGGGTCTCCAATTACCACAGGAAAATAATCACTGAGTGGTCTGATTAATTAAAAATAGACATATCATATCTTTAAATTCAAGCAATTAGCAAAACTTTCATAGCTTCAAATTAATTTGTTTAGCCTAAGCAGATATAAAAAAACTGGACCTGTGAGATAAAACCGCCACCATGCCATTATACTAAAAGTAATAGGGTGAATCGCAGTCCAGAGAACTCCTGAATCCTTGTCATCTACCTACATGGTTCACATGGTCACATGGACCATTTTGCCACTACCACTCAACCAATTAGAAGGATCATCACACGTCAACACTAATGCTGTAGGGAGGGGATTTTTTTTGTTCAAACCCTAGTCAGTAGCCTTCCATAAGTTCTTACCGCCGCGCGCCAATGGCTGTTCCCAGCCAAAGCAATACTTGTCTTTTTTTCAAGAGAAATACAATAGGAGAAGCATTCTGCAATAATTGCGTACAGTGCACTCCATTAGCATAGTGCTTCTGTCAAACTAGTTGAACCCATTGGACATCCGCTTCGTTGCACATCTTTTGAACATGTTTGGGCCGTAGGGATCAATACACGAGTCTTAGGTTGTTGAGCCTGATATACATACTTATCCACTTCTGTTGTAAGTTTATTTCTGGAGTTAGTCAAAATCAAACTAGACCTAACTTTGCCAATTTTATAGAAAAGTATTAGTATCCATAACAACATATTAGTACCAATAGATTTATTATAAACTGTATTTTCATAGCATACTAATTTTGTGGCGTAGATGCTACTATTTTTTTACATAAACTTAGTTAAAGTTAAAAATTAGTTTGGCTTTGATTAATTTTAGAAATAAACTTCCACTGGGACGGAAGGAGTAGATTAAAAAAATGAAGCTCAATTCTTAGTCTGATGTGGCTTAAGATTATTTAGACTCGCAACATCAACAATTTAGGACACAAACTTTATGAGAAATTCCACTCATAATACAACAATGGCTTAGCTATGTTGCACAACTAGAATTTGGATTTCGATCACAAGTTCACGAGCAAGCTGTACATTACTTACCTAACTATGAGTATGAAAAATATAAGAAACGAGAGGCCAACTAAATGAAAAAAAGCAAGTACCAATTATTTCAGTTTGGCGGAGAAATTAATCTCCAGAAAGAACATCATAGAATGCAAACTTGGAGGGAGTGTTGTTTAAGTAGTAGATGTTTCTCTTGTTATTACTCATCTCAGGTTGCATGCGAAGAGTGGCTGCTCAACCCCCGTGAATGCTGTCACAGCCGAGTTAATTCAGTGAATCAACAAACGATGAACACTAGATATGTGACGTGGGTTAGTTCCCTCTTTCTCTTCCCTCCGATAATCAGTGATGATACAGAACAACCCGAGTCCAGAACGATAAGAACAGCAGGGGTGAGACGAAGGAGGAAGAAGCAAGAGGAGACAAGGAAAATTGAATTTTGTTACAAGCCGGGGCCTCCTCGCCAGCCAGCCAACCCCTTTTTTTATTCCCCCACCAGCTTAATGGGTCGGTTCCCGCCAAAGTAGATGGGCTGTCACATTTCTACCGAAGATGGGCCGCGCACTTCACTCACTGCTTGAATTGAATAACCCGCGCCTTCTTCTCCCGGCAAGTCTTCCATGGAGGCTGTGACACTGCCCCCCTCTGAAGATTCAGACTGTCCCCAGGCTGGTGAAGTAGGAAATGTGTGCTTGAGTACATAGTAGTCCTCCCAAATATAAGAAGAATCCAGCAGTCCCACCCACTGAACAAGGATTTGTGTAACTGCAGTATTGCCCTTCTTCACAAGCCTCCTGTCTAGAATCTTGACAGGAACCACCTCCTTGATGTCTATATCAGGTATCTTCGGCAAGGATGAGTATACAGGTCAGAAATCTGGAGAAAACTGCTTGAGTTGGGAGACATGAAACACAGGGTGGATATGACTGTCTTGAGGCAAGGCCAATTTATATGCTGCAGAGCCAATGCGTTCAAGTATCTCAAAGGGTCCAAAGTAGCGATAGGATAGTTTTGGAAAAGTTCTGTGGACTACAGAGTTCTAGACATAAGGCTGTAACTTGACTAGCACTTTTTCTCCAATCTGGAAATGCCTGTCAGATCTGTGTTTGTCAGCATGAGATTCCATCTTCTGTTGAGCATGATGTAACTGTTGCTTCAATAATTCAGAGAAAAGCTGTCGTTCCTTGAGAAGGTCAGTGACTTCAGAGTTAGTGGAATGACTTAGTAGAGGACAGAGCCCTGGTGAGGGATCCTCACCATATAGTGCTTTGAAAGGAGTACATTTCAGAGAAGTGTGAAATGAACTATTGTACCACAATTCAGCGAGAGATAACCATTTGGACCATTTAGTTGGTGTAGCCTGCAAAGAACATCTCAAGTATTGCTCTAGGCACTGATTCAGTCTCTCAGTCTGCCCATCTGTTTGGGGATGGTAAGCAGACTGAGTTTTAACTCTGTCCCCAAAAGCTTGAATAGCTCAGACCAAAAGGAACTTTTGAATATTCTATCACGATCAGATACAATGGTTTTTGGAACTCCATGTAATTTGACAATATTGTCCAAGAATATTTGAGCAATCAGGGAAGCAGTGAATGGATGCTTGATAGGAAAGAAATGAGCATACTTTGTAAAGCGGTCAACAATTACCATAACGACAGTGAAGCCTGAGGAGTTTGGGAGACCCTCAACAAAATTCATAGAAATGTCAGTTCACGAGCTAGAAGGGATAGGCAAAGGACATAACAACCCTGGGTATTTGCAGTGTTCAGATTTGGCTTGTTGGCATACTGCACACTGATCAACATAAAACTCCACAGATAGCTTCAAGCCAGACCAATGAAATAACTTCCTGAGTTATGTTGCCTGGACTCCAGAATGTCCCCCTATTGCTGAGTTATGAAATGCAGCAATCAACTTTGTTTGAAGTGCAGAATTTTAATCCACCCATATTCCGCCTTTGTATCTAATAAGACCACCAACCAGTGTATATCCCTAGTCATTGGGTCTTTTAACTGCTAGCTGTGTGAGGAGACTTTGAGCTTGGTCATCAGTGGAGTAGGAGTTTAATATCTCCTGAACTCATACTGGAACAACAGCTGAGATAGTCTGCATATTCATATACTGACCCACTCTAGAAAGGGCATCAACAACTCTATTTTTAGACCCTTTTTTTACATGAACTTAAACTGAAGGCCAACAAATTTTCTCATTGCCTTCTTTTGCATCTCAGTAGATAAGGTTTGGTCCTACAAATGACAGAGGCTTTGGTGATCAGTCTTAATGACAAATGGTTTCATTTGCAGGTAGGGTCTCCACTTATCAATAGCCATCATCACTACTAAGAATTCTTTTTCATATGTGGACAGCTTATGATTAGTTTCACTAAAACCTTTGCTAAAATAAGCAATAGGATGACCCTCTTGTAGTAAAACTGCCCCAATACCATGGTCACAAGCATAACCCTGAATTGAAAATATCCATGATGTGTCTTAAAAGCAGTTTTACACTCATCAGTGCCATTCGAATAGGGTGAAAACCAGAAGCAAGGTCTATGGTACTGAAAATGACAGCTCCAGCTATTTCATCAAGAAAATCCTCTATAATAGGCATAGGGAATTTATTCTTAATGATAATGACATTGAGTTTCCTATAGTCCACACAAAAACGCCAAGTGCCATCTTCTTCTTAACTAAGAGAATTGGAGATGTATAAGGACTTAAACTAGGTATCACTATACCTGACTGTAGCATGTCTGACACTTGATTTTCTATTTTTGTTTTCTGCTCTGGTGTATATCTATAAGGTTTGCAGTTTACTGGACTTGCATCAGGAAAGACAGAGATAGCATGGTCATAAGTCCTAGATGGTGGTAATGATTTTGGTAGAGTAAACAGTCTCTGAACTGAATAATCAAGGTCTAAATGGGCACAGGTATGTCATGTAGTGAATATTCAAAATGTTGCGAGGATTTCGTATGAGAAGGTTCAATTAACACCATTGCCCAGAGTTGATTACCTGAAGCCCATTTACAGAGCTGCTCACCAGAAGCTTCAGCCAGATGATATGAGATGAAGATAAAATCCCTTGCAGTTTAACTGTGTAACCCTTATGCTGAAATTCCAGCCATTTGTGTGTCCAGTCACATTTCATAGGACTATAAAGTTGGAGCCAGTCCATGCCAAGCACCAAATCATATGCACCAACATTGAGCACTTTCATATCATGAGAAAATGTATGTCCCTGGATTAACCAAGTGAAATTAGGTACCTCTGCAGAGCACTGAGTATGAGATCCATGAGCCACCTGAATCTTCATAGGAACAATAGGATGACACTTCAGTTGTAACTGATCAACCAATGTGTCATTAATAAAGGTATGAGTACTACCAGAGTCTACAAGTATCAGCAATGATTTGTTCTGAACTAAGGCTTCCAACTGTATGACATTGGGATGTAACTTGCCAAAGAGAGCATACAAGGATATTTGGTTGTCAGTTTCAGTCTTGCAGCTGTATGGAAATTCTAGAGCAGTTAGCACATCCTCAGACAAAAGATCACCCCCATCCGCAGAACCCTGTTCAATGGAATTTAGTTGTGCAGGGGCATTACACTTGTGAGATGGACTATATAGAGCACCACATTTGAAACAGAGATTATTAGCTCGACGATATTCTCTTAGCTGACGAGCCTTCCATAACTCTGATGGATTGATAGAGTTTCTTGTGTCAGGTTTACTCAGTTGACTGACAGAATGTCTGAATGGAGGTTGTTTGGGCTTCAGTTTAACTTTTTCATTCAAACTTTCCTGCACTGACACTAGAGTGGCTGCCTGTGTCACAGATGTAGGAAGATGCATTTCCACCAGTAACCTAAGATCATCCTTGAGGCCCAAAATAAACTGAGATGTCAACATAGTTTCACTCAATGATTTATCATATAATCTGATATAATATACTAAGTGCTCAAACTGTTGTCTGTAATCAGCTACAGACCCTGTCTGTCTGAGATTGAGCAATTCCATGGTCTTGCTTCGATGAGTATCCCTTTCAAATTCAGTAGTTACTGCATCAACAAAATAATTCCAAGAGGTGTGGTGATCAGAAAGTCTGAAACTCTCAAACCAATGTGAAGCCCGGTGAACCATATGCAGGGAAGCTGCTGCCACCTTGAAATCCTCTGGAATATCATATAACTCAAAATATGCAGCATATTTAACAAGCCATATCCTCACTTCCTCCCCATCAAATGTAGGAAAATCCATGTTAGGAGCCCACCGACGCCTACCCCGTGTGTCTCCTTGATCAACAACCTCATGATCTACAACCCCATGATCCACTACAGGTAAGGTAACCCGATTCACTGGATTGTTTTGGTGTTGGTACACTTGCAAAGGGGGTGGAGGTGGTGGTGGAGGTACATTAGTAGAAGGACCAGGACCCATAATACCACTTTCAGTAGGTTGAATTGCTTTAGTTAACACCAACTGATCCTGACGCAGACTAGAGATAGATTTAAAGGACAAATCGATCTGAGATTGTACCTTAGCGAGATCATCTCCCATCGTTTGCATACGAGAATCCATAGACTTGATCGACTCCTTCAACTCAGCAATAGCTTCCATGACTTGCGTAGTGCTCTCCGTCATCTTGTCGGCAAGGAAGCGCGCCTGCTGATTTGGTTTGCAGGCCGTCGTGCTGATCGAGATGGAGACTGATCCAACCCGGATAGGGTATTTTACAGATCAAGTCCCAATCGATCAAATTCACCAAGGCAACTCGTCTCTGATACCAGTGTCAGAGCCGAGTTAATTCAGTGAATCAACAAACGATGAACACTAGATATGTGGTGTGGGCTAGTTCTCTCCTCCTCTTCCCACCGATAATCAGTGATGATACAGAACAACCCGAGTCCAGAACGATAAGAACAACAGGGGTGAGACGAAGGAGGAAGAAGCAAGAGGAGACAAGGAAAACTGAATTCTGTTACAAGCCGGGGCCTCCTCGCTAGCCAACTGACCCCTTTTTTTATTCCCCCACCAGCTTAATGGGCCGGTTTCCTCCAAATTAGATGGGCTATCACATTTCTACCGAAGATGGGCCGCCCACTTCAGTCACTGCTTGAATTGAATTACCCGCACCTTCTTCTCCTGGCAAGTCTTCGATGGAGGCTGTGACAAATGCCCAATAACAAATACGGATTTGCCATGAACATTCGTCAATTAGAAACTTCTACGAGACCTTACAGAATCGATTTTTTTAAATAAGATATCTTAATACAAAAATTTTAAAAATAAATGCCGTTTCAAATAATCGTAGAAACAGATAGACCTCACCATTTGGACGGAACGATTTATCCACGTATCGCTCACCACCGTCATTAGCTAATGGGCTCACGGCCTCACATGAGCGTACTGCTGGTGGGTGGGTGGATGGGCTAAGAAGATGAAGATTAGCTACTGGGCTGATATGAGTTACGGTGGTGGGCCGAGTTTCCCTAAATCCTGTGATTCAGTAAATGCGCGAAATTAACCTCTTCCATAACAAAAAGCACGATCCTCCTCTCAGAAAAAAAACAAAAAGCACGATCCATCCACCCGTACCCGTGCGGTCCACAGAAAGCGGGCGCGCGCATATGGCCCCGACCCCGAGGTCCTCCACCTGTTGACCGGGCGTGCGGCCAAAGAAGCGTGGCGCCACGTAGCGTAGCGCAGCGCAGCGGCCGAGCGAGCCCGCCCGCCGGCTCGGGGCCTGGGCCCCACCCGCACCAAAAGGCCAAAAAGAACCCCACACCCGCGGCAGTACCGCGAAGTGCCGGCCCCATCTCGTCCCCTTCCTTCCTCTCTTCCGCCCTTCGTCGTCTTCCTCGCCACCCCTTCCTTCCGCGCCTCCACCGCCCTCCTCCGCGGAAACCCTAGCCCCCTGGCACCCTTCTGCCACGGCGGTCAGCACATGAAGGCGCCCCGCCGCTCGCCAGGACGAGGAGGGAGCGGATTCGCGGCCGCGCCGCCGCCGTCGCCCTAGGGCGCGCCACGCCCTCCGCCGCGCCGGGCCCCCGCGCGGGTCGAGCCCCTCGGCGTCCGCCATGTTCGAGGGACACGTACGATCTCTCACCCTCCCTCCGTGTTCCCCATTTCCTCCGTGTGATTGTCTGGGCGATTTTTTTTTGTCGCGTGACCGAGTTGTAGACCGCTGTGCTGTTCGTGGTGGGGTTCGAATGGGCTAGCGAATCTATGTGGCGCTCATGGTGATCATTTCACTGATTTATGATCCTTTAGGAGAGCGGTGTAGCTCGGGTGCCCCTGCCTCAGACTGGCGTGGGTCTTTGCGTTTTGATACCTACTTCATGAGGAGTCCGGTATTGTTGAACTATGGAGGGAACCTCTCAACGGAAAATACCTCTCAAGGGCAAAAACAAGTGTTTATAGTTTCCGTGCACACTTGTACATAATTATTTTAAGTTTCATAGTGTTTCGTTTAGAACTCAAGACTTTGTGCGCTCAGCTCGAAAAATTTATTGTTATATTCAACATGTGGCGATGTTAGTGTTGTAATCCCCTAGGCCATCGTCTTGCCTGTTAATGTTGCATCAGTGTTCATTTTGTTTATTTTTAGAATTTCCTAGCCTATGTTACTTCCACAGGTTAGGTACCTGGCACTCAATGATCTCTTGTTTCAATTAGCTGCTATTTTTCTACTAGAACATACTGTTCCCCACACAACAGTGTGCCATAAATGAAAGTTGATCAGTGACCACCAATCTGCATCATAATACTGTCTGTGGCTATTGATCACTTCTTTAATCTCAATAACTAATGCCATTTTGAGCTTCCCATGGGTTTAGTTGTGAGGGTGCCTTTTCTTGTATGGGATTTCATGCTGACCTTACTTTCATGTTCTTATGTATGTTGTATAATACAACAATACCGGTAATAAGTGGTAGTGAGTAATTTATGGGATCTTACAGTCACTACTCGTGATGATACTCATTCATCATAGTGGGCCATACATGGAATCTGGAGGAGTTGATGCCTAGGATCTTTAGTAGTATTCACTGAGTAAGTTGGTGCTTTTGGAATTTGAACCACCTTAAAGTAGAGTTCTGATCTTATGGAGTTTTTATTCTAGTTATCAATAGATTCCACCGTGAGATTCATTTTTTTCCAGCAATTTTTATGATAAAAAATGTGCATAGCACCGTAGTTACTGCTGGACTGGTGAATCACCTGGGTGATCTACAATCAGTGTTTTAAAAGGGCGCCTGGACGCCTAGGCAACTGCCAGGCGCCTGGACGCCAAGGCGCCCGCCTAGGCGACCAGTCATGGCATCCAGGCGGGAGCGCCTGGACGCCTAGGCGGTGACTAGGCGTCACCTTTTAAACAGTGTCTACAATGCCTCTTTAGTCCTTTTAATAATATATTTGTTTTGTGAAAAATTCTTATATTTCAGCATTATCTCAGTCATGAAGGTTTGTCATAATTTTAATCATATGTTCTGATCCATGAGAAAAATGTGATGTTTTTAGGTGCTATATTTGCTACGCAAATATTTGGGTGAATATGTTGAAGGGCTTTCTGTTGAAGCTCTCAGAATAAGTGTTTGGAAAGGTATATTTGTTTCTTTCTCTCTTTCCCCCCTTTTGATAGACCACCATCTTCTGCTGGTCTATTGTTAACTTTGGATATGATACTATTTGTTTCTTGTCAACATATTTCGTAGTTTTGTGGCTATGCACGTCCTTGTTTCCTCATTTAGAAGAGATCATTATTCTCTGATGCTGGGTTTAAGTTGTATGGTGTGGGACAAGTAAAAGCACTTGGCTTGAGCAGGATGAAGTGGGACCAGTAGAAAATAATCCTGCCAGGTCCAACTACTTGAAAGTTGAAACTCTAGTAACTTATCTATTAACTAGAGCCATAGCATGCTATATTAGAATAGGATGTCCAATATGATACCGAATGTGTCAAAGGGATTGTTTGTGATCTAACACTTCACGTGGCAGTCCTGCTAGATTGGTGTAGGTAGCCCTTAGTGGGATGCGATGCTGTAGTCTGCTTCTATAAAATGCTGCATGTTGCATCCTGAGCCAATGAGACTATGCCCTGGCAGGGTGTCTCACTGAAACACCTAGTGCAAACCCGTTTTGCATTTCAGCTGGCAGATAAAGACACTTGTGGGATCACTGTTTCAATAGTTTAGCATGCAAGAATATGTAACAGTTTTAAGAAACAAGGATGAGGATCAGAATGTGGCCTGGTTGGTCTTCAATAAAATACCATTAGGCAAAAAGCTTGCTAATGTTTCTAATGACTGCTTCACTGAGGATTCAGTATGAAGAGAGGGCTTTAAGGTTCTGCCGTCCCCTACACAGAGGCTCAAAACTCAACTTAAGAATTACATTAGTGGTATTGTTGGACATTAAAATTAATTGAAATTAAATGCCATGAAAATAATGAAGTACTAACTTTTGAACTGCTTACTGTTTGAACCATCAGTTTGAACAGCAAAAGAGCCACTTGACCTGTTCATTCCTTGGTTGCTTTTGTTAAAAAGGAAATATACCATTTTGATCAACCACACATTACATGCGTTTAACCACTTTACCATTCTGTTGAAAATTTCAGCAGTTACTGTGCCCACACTGACCTTTGTTTAGCTATATTATTTGTGTACTGCTTAATTATCTGCTTTCATTTTTCTCTGAAAAGGTGATGTTGTTCTGAAAGACTTAAAGCTTAAGGCTGAAGCGTTGAACTCTCTTCGGCTCCCGGTAACAGTGAAAGCTGGATTTGTTGGCACTATAACGTTAAAGGTACATTTTTGACTTTTGTTGTACCATACCTAATTGTCTCTGCCCTCTAATTTTTGTACTTGTATCCTTACATGACAACATCTAACATCCTTTGAAGAGTATTGGTACTGATATCTTGGACCTTGTTTTTGATTGGAATTTTTATTAGATACTTTACTTCTTTCAGCAGTATTTACTATTAATTATTTTTTAAGAACAAAACTACCATATTTATAAGGAGGGACCAGGCCTCAACCTTTAGCTCTAAAAAACTATCATATTTTCCTGTAGATGTCCGTGTAATATCCACATGAATTAATATCTTTAAGTTAGACCTGTGAGGATGAGATTTGGCTGCTGTCGTTGGTTGCTTAGGTGCCCATATCCAAGTCCAGATGCCTTAGTACCTTCACCTAGTTCTGCTATCGTTAACTGCCAAGTTTGCCACTGCTTTTCATTCTTGTTCGTGCATTTTAACTGCTAACTTGTGAGTTCTGGTAGGTTCCATGGAAGAGCCTGGGTAAAGAACCAGTTATTGTTCTTATCGATCGTCTCTTTATTCTTGCCCATCCTGCTCCTGATGGACAGACTCTCAAGGTATTTATTACTGGAACTGAAAAAATTCTATGCATGATATTTCCTCATTGTCCCCGTTGCTCACTATTTTGGTATCCATCTTTCTTTTCAACTTTATTAGGAGGAAGACAGAGAGAAACTTTTTGAAGCTAAGCTTCAGCAGATTGAGGTTTGTTTTCATTTTTTCGTATTTCTGTTTACTCTCTTCTTCTGGCAGTCAATTTTGGACAGTAATTCTATGAGATATGTATTATTTTGAGCTCTTTAATGCCTTAGTTGGCACCTGTACTTACTTTTCTTGTTGCTATGATTCTCTTCGTGCCATTTGTTATAATGGAAACAATGCTCCTTTCTTGTTTGCATGGTCGTCAATCGTCATCAACATATTGTAAAATAAGGGCATGCCTGCTTCATTTACATGTTTTAGCTGAAGTTTTAAATATATTTCCATCGTAATTGTTTTTTATGTTTAGATAAGTGTGAGAAGGAGGCTGGAATCAGTTTTATGATATATATTCTTCGGACTGGAATACTAGGGATTTTTTGGCAGTGTTTAAAATACAAGAACACTTGCTGTAAGCATCAAGACCATGCGATCTATTGTTGTGTTGTTGTGCACTGGACTCCATTTACTTTAAGCCCTTACTGTTCCATTTGGTGATCCTTTCATTGCCACCTCCCAAAAAAATTCTAGCTCCAACTTAATGAGCTTGGCGTTAGCTTTCTCCTTTGGGATAGCTTGCTGTTCATCAGTCAATGATTAGGACTTTTTGCCCTCAGCAATCTTGCAGTCCTGTTGAATTCTGATTTAATGATGCCTTGTGGTGTTGCTGCATTTTTTTGTCTGTAGTTGTTTTCCTTCTTCCTTAGTTCTATTGTGTCATTCTCTGTTACGGTGTTACCTGAATATTTTATGCACAACATGGAATTTAAATTACTCCCCCCTCTTTAATGCAGGCTGCAGAGGCAGCAACCCTTGAAGCAACAAGTAGGAGTTTGAAAGGAGCACCTGTATGATCTTTTCCCCTGTTTGTTTCATAATCCTTATTATTAATGTGCTTTCTAATATTTTCCAAAATTATATTAGGGAAATGTTATCCGTTCATAGTGATCATACCAGTGACTGCAGTTAAGATGCATATGGCAGAGGAGTAAAAACTAGGTTTCAATATTGTTAACTTAGCTTCTTCATCAAAAAAATTTGTTAGCTTAGTTTATAGTACTAGGTCTGCCACCTTGATTTATTCAAATTTTAATTAAAAGAACCTAGTACACCCACTTTAGTGAATTGCCACATCTTGACTGTTGTGGTCTTAGCTCTAGGACTGCTCAGTGCTCGTCTTCTTACGCCAGTCATATAGATAGATACACATCAGCATGATTATATGATACTTCTGACACACAGAAGCCACTAACTTTGTCTGAGGCTATGAGGACATGGGACTCTTGTAAGCATATTGATCCTCTATTTGGTCTAGTCAATGTTTTCTAAGGTAGTGAGCTCAGAAACCATACTGGTTTAGAAAGTGAGGGTGGTAACCCCCCCCCCCCCCCCCCCCCCCACATTAAAAAGTATAGTTTCTCTTTTGTGTCCATTCATCTATTCTCTGTTCCTTTCATGTTACAGGGACCAGGTGGAAACTCATGGCTCTACAATTTAATATCGACAATTATTGGAAATCTCAAAGTCACAATCAGTCATGTACACATCAGATACGAAGATTCTGTCAGGTTTGCTTATTCATTTGCATATCTGCTAAACTTTACTGTCTTTCATTGAACTCTTTTCATATATGTTTCCTTTTCTCTCCCAGCAATTCTGGGCACCCATTCGCGACTGGTTTCACTTTATCAAAACTTGCAGCAGTTACTGTGGATGAGGATGGTAATGAGACATTTGATGCTGGTGTAGCCCTAGATAAGCTGCGAAAGGTTAGAAAAATTCATATAATATGGAATCTCATGTTCTGTTCATCTGCTTTGTTGATCTATATCATGGGAAACATCATATCTTATTCTTCATCGGTGATGCTTGAAATCGGACTGGGTACATTTTTTTGATGTTTGAAATCGGAATCTATATCTCTAACCTAACTGCTTAGCATAGAGTACTTGCAAGTTATAGTAGTTAATTTGATGCACTCCATGCTACCAGAATTAGTGTAGCTTTTGTACTAAATAACTTTGGTCATCACTCATCAGTATGCATGGAGTTCTGTAGATATTCCACATTGAATAGCATTAATGTACTCCACAAAAATGAGTGACTTGCACATAATTGTCCTTTCTTTCCTTTGCAATGCCTGGATGTTTGTAGTGCTGTGGGGCAACAGAAGGGAGAAAGGTTATTTATGCTTTTGCTATTTGTGTAAAAGTAACTACTGCATTTCACAAGTTAGCCCTTTACCCTTAGAGATGGTGCTAGAAAACACTCAGATAAAAGTGAATGGCTTCTGACTTTTGATCCTTTCTGCCATACCGACGCATGACTTCCAAAAGCATAAATTCAGGAAGACATCTGCTTGTTAGTGTTAGTTAGCTAGGGTGTGGGAGCTGTCAAGCACTGCCTGCGCCACAGGGGACATCAATTTGGTTGGTTGTCTCTGTGGACTATGTCAGTTCGTGGTTGTTTTGAGCATATGTTGTGGTGGTACAACTTGGTTTGGATAAAGGCTTGGTTGTTGTATTGATATATAAGGGCAGAGTCTGCAATGGTTGTGGAATCTGGAGGTTGACCCAGAAGTCAATTGGTTGATTGTTGGAGTTTTTAAATTCTATAGATCAATAGAGGACAAAAAAAGCAGGAGCTAACAGTGCATATATGGAAACTTTTAACTCAATAATCACTTAATCTGTCACTTGGGCATAATGGAGATACTACTAAAGGGTATAAACTATAGTTGGAGCAATATGCAGACATCTCCGCTGCCGGAGAAACTTGACTGGTGTTCAACCTCTCTTGTATGGAAAATCAACTTCCTAAATACCCTACTTCCCCCAATGGCCAGACTGCTGTTGGATCACATTCCTTGCATAATTTAAATAGGAACCAAGATGCAAAAAGCTCAAATCTTCTGGTTTGAAAGTTATTGGATACACCATCCAAATCTCATGGATGTAGTCTAAGCAACGTGGGAGACACGAGTACAAACTACAATACAACAACAAACAACAACAACAACCAAGCCTTTATCCCAAGCCTGTTGGGGTCGGCTAGACATGAAACCCAATATCAATGAAGTAAAACAGAGGAAGAGATATGAGAACAAGGGGAAAAAAAAGGAAAAAAAGAAAAAAAGGAAAAAAGAAAAAGGAAAAAGAGAAAAGAGAAAAGAAATAAGAAAAAAGGAAAAGAAAAAGAGAAAAGAAAAAAAGAAAAAAACAAGACTACGATTCTGGCACATGAATTGCTACTTTCCATGCGGTCCTATCATGAGCTAAGTCTCTGGATACATTCCAATCTCTCAAATCTCGTTTTACCGCCTCCTCCCAGGTCAACCTTGGTCGTCCTCTACCCCTCCTAATATTTTCTCTACCTCTTAAAATCCCACTGTTAACCGGTGCTTCTGGAGGTCTCCGTTGGATATGTCCAAACCACCTAAGCCGATGTTAGACTAACTTCTCTTCAATCGGCGCCACCCCTACCTTATCACGAATCGCCTCATTCCTTATTCGGTCTCTTCTCGTGTGCCCACACATCCACCGTAGCATGCGCATCTCTGCGACGCTCATTTGTTGGACATGTTGCCGTTTAGTTGGCCAACATTCCGCCCCATAGAGCATCGCGGGTCTGATCACCGTCCTATAGAACTTCCCTTTTAGCTTTTGTGGGACTTTCCTATCACATAGGATTCCAGAGGCTTGTCGCCATTTCATCCACCCTACCTTGATCCTGTGGCAAACATCCTCATCAATATCGCCATTGCTTTGTAACATTGATCCTAAGTATCGGAAAGAGTCCCTTCTAGGTACTATTTGTCCTTGTAGACTAACATTTCCCTCTTCACGACCAACACCACTAAAGTCGCACCTCATATACTCGGTTTTGGTCCTACTAAGTCTAAACCCCTTGGACTCTAAGGTTTGTCTCCATAACTCTAATTTCTTATCAACACCATCTCTAGTTTCATCTACCAGCACTACATCATCAGCAAAGAGCATGCACCAAGAGATATCCCCTTGTATATCCTTCGACACCTCATCCATGACCAAGGAAAAGATGTATGGGCTCAAAGCTGATCCTTGATGTAATCCTACCGTGATATGAAATGCATCAGTCTCACTATCACTTACGCGCACACTTGTCCTAACATTATTGTACATATCCTTGATAAGGATAATGTACTTTGTTGGCACTTTATGTTTCTCTAGTGCCCACCACATGACTGACCTTGGTATCTTGTCGTACGCCTTCTCCAAGTCGATGAACACCATATGCAAGTCCTTCTTCTGCTCCCTATATCTCTCCATAAGCTGACGAAGCAAGAAAATCGCCTCCATTGTAGACCTCCCAGGCATAAAACCAAACTGGTTTTTAGTGACATTGGTCACTTTCCTCAGGCGGTGTTCAATCACTCTCTCCCAAAGCTTCATAGTATGACTCATAAGCTTAATACCTCGATAATTAGTACAACTTTGAATATCTCCTTTATTTTTGAAGATAGGTACTAATATACTTTTCCTCCATTCTTCAGGCATCTTGTTTGACCGAAAAATGTGGTTGAATAGCTTTGTGAGCCATACTATTGCGACGTCCCCAAGACATCTCCACACCTCAATAGGACATCGTCAGGGCCGAGGGCCTTTCCTCCTTTCATCCTTTTTAAGGCCTCCTTAACCTCAAACTCTTGTATCCTCCGCACGAACCGCCTGTTGGAGTCATCAAAGGAGTCATCCAACTCAACCATAGTGCTCTCATTCCCATCATTGAATAGCCCATTAAAGTAATCACGCCATCTATTCTTAATCTCTTCATCCTTCACTAGAATGCGGTCAGTCTCATCTTTGATGCATTTAACTTGATTGAGATCCCTCATCTTTCTCTCGCGGATTTTTGCTACCTTGTATATGTCTTTTTCACCTTCTTTTGTCCCTAGTCTCTCATATAACTTATCATAGGTTTGTCCTCTTGCCTTACTCACAACCCGCCTTGCATTCTTCTTAGCCTCTTTGTACTTAAGCATGTTGCTTGCGTTTCTATCATTATGCCAACTCTTGTAACACTCCTTCTCCTTAATGGCCTTTTGTACATCCTCATTCCACCACCAAGTGTCTTTATCTATAAGTTTCTTTCCCTTTGTCACACCGAACACCTCACTAGCTACCTTCCTAATGCAAGTTGCCATCTTCATCCACATACTATCTGCATCTCCATTTTCTGCCCAGGGTCCTTCTGTGATCACCCTATTTTTAAAGGATTCTTGTGATTCTCCCTTCAACTTCCACCACTTTGTTCTTGTGATTTTGACACCTTTGTCCCGCAAAGAACATGTATGGAAGCGAAAGTCAGCTACCACAAGCTTATGTTGTGTCACAACACACTCCCCCGGGATCACCTTACAATCTAGACACTCCCGTCTATCCTTTCTCCTAGTGAGGACAAAGTCAATCTGGCTAGAGTGTTGGGCACTACTAAAGGTCACTAGGTGAGATTGCCTCTTCCTAAAGAGGGTGTTAGCTATCAACAGATCATAGGCTACGGCAAAGTCTAGGATGTCCTTACCCTCTTGATTTCTATCGCCGCATCCAAAACCTCCATGTACTCCTTCAAATCCTAGGTTAGTTGCACCCACATGACCATTGAGATCTCCCCCTATGAGGAGTTTCTCGGTTATCGGTACACTACTAACCATATCCTCCAAGTCCTCCCAAAATTGCCTCTTAGCACTCATGTTGAGCCCAACTTGTGGGGCATAAGCACTAATGACGTTCAAGACAATGTCCCCAATTACTATCTTGATTAAGATGATCCTATCCCCTCGTCTTCGAACATCCACTACTCCATCCTTAAGACTCTTATCTATTAGAACACCTACGCCATTCCTAGTCCCAGCCGAACCAGAATACCAAAGCTTAAAACCGGTATTCTCGACTTCTCTCGCCTTTTGACCCGCCCATCTAGTCTCTTGTACACAAAGGATATTTACTCGTCTCCTAATGGCAACATCTACTAACTCACGTAGCTTCCCCGTCAAGGATCCTACATTCCAACTACCCACCCGAAATCTATGTTCCTCGGCTAGCTTCCTTACGCTTTGCACCCGTCGAGTAAGATGCAAAGACCCTTGCTCACTTATCACTACATCCGGGCGATGATGTAGCGCGCCACTAAGGTGATGGCGATCCGGCCCTTGCTCATTTAACACCATATCCGAGTTCCGATATGGCGCGCCACTAAGGCGGTGGCGACCCGGCCCTTGTCCACTTAACACCATACCCGGGTTTCGATATGGCGCGTCGCTAAGAGGGTTACGCCCCAACGAATTTCTATTGGGTTTCATTTCCATGAGAGTGGCTAAGTGTAGTTGTTGGCTCGCCAAGCCTATCACAACCCCCTCCTCCTTTACCCGGGCTTGGGACCGGCTATGTCATTACAACATAGGCGGAGTTGAGTACAAACTACAATAGTGCAACCATAATTGCAGCTAAGTTCAAAAGACTTAGATGTGTATTCAAGGGATGGGGTAGAAATATGGTACACTAAAGAACCTTATTAAGGACTGCAATGAGGTTATGTTAAAAAAGGGCGTACCCAGTGCCGAAGGCTCCCACACATGTGGGAGCAATGAGGTTATGTTAATTTTTGATAAATAGGAGGAACAAAGAGGGCTACACACAAAGGAGGGCAACTTTAGACATGATCTGAAAGAGCACTTAATCTTGTATTCTTCTAATTAAGGCTCAAAAACGAATATTGATGGGACAGGCTGGGTGATGAATCAATGTAGTTCTTTTGTGTGAAAACAGCAGAAAGGCATGCAATAAATAACATTTCTATCATACAAGAATAACAAGATGAAGAGGGAATTAATGAACCAGGGTGAAAAGGAGACAACTCTCTGGAATAATTACAAGAACAAAATGAGAACTTCCAAATCCACAGATGCTTTTTAATCTTGATGACTTAATCCAGCTATGTACTACCTTGGAGTATCTAGCTGATCCGTTTACACAAAAGAAGGCATTGACCATACGGTGAAGGAAATGGCGAGTGAAAAAGCTCCAGGACCTGATGGTTTCAATGCAAAATTTTTGAAAGTTTGTTGGAACATTATAAAGGAAGACATCTACAAACTCTGTGAAGACTTTTTCAATGGTTCAATCAACCTGCAGGCAATTAATGACTCTCATCACACTTATACCCAAAGTCAACAATCCATTGTCAATAAATGATTTTAGAATTTAGGCCCATTTCACTCTTAAACTCATTTGTGAAGCTTATCATAAAACTTATGTCCAATAGACTAGCAGTCATCATCGAACTACTTCAGCTATTTGCATAAACCAATATGGGCTTATCAAGTCTAAAACAATTTAAGATTGCCTGGCCTGGGTATATGATGTGATGAAGTCATACCACATGCTCTAGCAGGAAGAGGTTTGTTCTGGTTGAAAGATGTGATGAAACTCTAGGAAACCTTCAAAAGGATTACTCAAGCTAAGGTGGGTAAAGGAGATAAGGCCAACTGTGGGAGGACAAGTTGGGAGGGACATTGTCTGAAGAATGACTTTCTGAGATTATTCTCCTTTGCAAGATGCAAGAACACCTCAACTTCACAGTACATTAGTAACTCGGAGGTGTAGCACAATTTCCGTGTTCCTCTTTTAGAACAGGCAGTACAGGAACTTCAGGGATCCAACCAGCTAATCACAAAACTCCACAGTAGAGGCAAGATATGGACATATGGACTTACAGTTGGGAAAATACAAGCTTTACTTCCAAAAAATTCTATTCCCTTAGCTTTAAACGTATTAAACCGCCATCTCTATTCAAATGGATTTGGAAGGCTAAGGCCACCAAAAAACTTGAGATATTTTGTCAACCATCAAGATCCAGATGCATAGGTTCAGATCAATAGACACCCACCAAGTGCAGGAATGGCTGAATAGGCTTCCCCTAAATTCTCACTAAGATCTCCGTATAGTTGCTCTGCTATACAGCCCTCAGGCCTTGCATTCTTGGCTGCCGCTCTAGGGTTTTAAAATCATTCAAGCTATATTAATACATACTCTGGCAGTAGGGGTTTCCCTACTGTTTTCCTTTAAAAAAAGCAAGCAGATTGTAGAAGCATCAATTGAACAATAGTGTTATTATATGTTGACTAATTCGATATCCTCATATTATTGACTGAAATTATTTTGGTACCTCCTTATACTAAATAGATGAAGTTTTTTTTTATCACAATGATGAGCTTTAGTGAACTCAAACTTTTTGGTGTTTCAGCAAGGATTTTGTTGCAATTCCGGCGCTGAAACTGTCCCTGTTCTTGCTGAATAAACCGATCTGCCCTAGCAGATCGATCTGTCTTCCTTGAAGACAGACCAGAAAATTTCTTCAGCCAACAACAGAGGAATAACAGCAAGTAGAAGAACAGTTCTGGTGCAGAAAACTGAGCAGATTGATTCTGTTCTTGGGAGAACAGATCAGGGAAGAAATCAGGAGATGCCCGATCTGTTCTGGTTTTGTTGGAGGCGCAGAACAGAGGGAAAAACAGGGGCGGCGGCTGGTTCTAGCCCCTGGTGGCGGCTAGGGCTGCAGAGGAGGCGGCGGCTAGGGCAGCAGCTGGGCGGCGGCTAGGGCAGAAGCTGTGCGGCGGCTAGGGCAGGAGGGAGAGAGAGGCGGCTAGGGTTAGAAAAGTGGAGGAAAATTTTTCTGTATTGATCTCTCTCACAATTTGGGGTGTTTTTGGCTTGTATATATAGCCCCCCCTTACAAGAGTCCTAATCTGTTACAAAGGATCTTTTAATCTATCTCTAAGAAGATTAAACTCAAAAACCTTCTAGAAAGGGGCCCCGTCCTGGGCCAGGGCTGACCAGCCCACTTGGCCCAGTTCTGGCCGCCCTGGGCCAGGGAGGGGCCGGCCTGGGCCAGGGGCAGATCAGCCCACATTCTCCTCCTGATCCTGACACTGGCCCATGTCTAGAATCCCGATCCTTCTTCTCATCTCCACGAACTTCTGTCTTCCAAGAGCCTTGGTCAAGATGTCCGCCATCTGGTCTTGAGTGGAGATTTGCTCAAGCACAATAGTACCGCTGTCCACACACTCCCGTATGTAGTGGTACTTGACGTCGATGTGCTTGCTCCTGTCATGGTGTACCGGGTTCTTGCTCAAGTCTATAGCTGACTTGTTATCAACCCGCAGCACCGGCGCTTTCGATTTTTCAGCTAAGTCCTTCATCAGCCGTGCCATCCATACACCTTGACATGCTCCTTGAGCTGCTGCGATATACTCTGCTTCACATGAGGACAAGGCCACCACCTTCTGCTTGCAGGACTGCCATGAAACGGGGCTGTTTCCAAGACAAAACAACACCCCGCTTGTGCTCTTGCGGTCCTCCACGTCTCCCGCATAGTCACTATCCGAGTACCCAATAAGCACCATGTCTCCTCCTCTTGCATAGAAGACTCCATAGTTGATTGTACCCGCTATGTAGCGTACAATGCGTTTGACTGCAGCAAAGTGATCCTCCTTGGGCTCCTCCAGAAACCGACTCACGTACCCGACCGAGTAGGCAAGATCGGGACGTGTGTTCACCAAGTATCGCAGCCCTCCAACCAAGCTCCTATAGTCCGTTGCATGCACCAACGGGCTATCACTTGTCTTGCAAAGCTTGAGGCCTTGCTCCATGGGAAATGCACAGGGATTGCATCCTTCCAGGCCAGCTTTAGAGACAAGTTTGGAAGCGTAGGCCGCCTGCCCAACGCTTATCCCTTCTTCAGTCTGCCGCACCTCCAGGCCAAGATAATACGACAAGAGGCCCAAGTCGCTCATCTTGAACCGCTTCATCATCTCCTCCTTGAACTTCTTGATCGTGCCGCCTCCTGTAATCACGAGGTCGTCGACGTACACACCGACGATGAGCTTCTCCTCTGCGGCTCCACGGAAGTAGATCCCGTGCTCGCTCGTACTCTTCTGGAAACCAAGTGATAGCAAGCTATCGTTGAGCTTGGCATTCCAGGCCCTGGGCGCCTGACGAAGTCCATATAAAGCTTTCTTGAGCCGATACACCTTGTGTTCGGCTCCGTCGATGATGAAGCCAGCGGGTTGGGAGACGTACACCTCCTCCATCAAGTCGCCGTTCAGGAAGGCGCTCTTCACGTCCATGTGGTGTACCTCCCACCCCTTGTGTGCAGCAACTGCAAGGAGCAAGCGAATAGATTCGAGACGAGCTACAGGAGCAAATACCTCGTCAAAGTCTATTCCTTGCCGTTGGACATAGCCTTTTGCCACCAATCGAGCCTTGTGCTTCACCACCTCCCCATGCTCATCCTTCTTCACCTTAAACACCCATTTGAGGCCAATGGGCTTGTGTCCTGCAGGAAGATCAACAAGTTGCCAAGTCTTGTTTTCTTCTATGGACTCCATCTCCTCGAGCATGGCCCGTCTCCAGCACGGGTGTTCCTTAGCATCGGCGAAGGACGTGGGCTCCTCCGCGGTGGTGAACATAAGCTCCCCCTCCTCCAAGCTTGGTGGGCGCTCAGCCCGACCAGGAGGGGTGAGGGTTCCTAGCACGTTGCGCATCGTGCGGAACCGAAGTGCAGCGTTGTCGTCGTGGTAGGCGTCGACATTGCTGCCGACGTCCGTCGGCGGCGTGGCGAAGCGGATGGGCCGTGGAGGATTCCGGGGCGTGACGAAGGTGCTGGAATCTTCAAGTCCGGAATCCCCCGCTGCTGCTGACCCCCGTGCAGGACTGTCCCAGCCTTGATTTGCGCTGGACAGTCCCTGCAGGGGCCCTTTGGGCGACGCTGCAGGTGCTGGACCCTCTCCAGCAGGTCTGGAGGCTGGCGTAGGAACTCCTAGGGTCTGTACAGACCCTTCTGTGCCCCTCCTGGGCACTGCAGGGGTGCTGTTTGGCCCCTCCGGACCCTGCAGCACCTCTCCGGGTGCTGAAACAGCAGGCCCAGCACCTGCTGGACCTAAGGAGTCGACGTGGAAGGTGGTGTAGTCCTCTTCTCCTGCTCCTTCTCCCCAGTCCCACTTGGCCGCCTCGTCGAATATCACGTCACGTGATATGTATGTGCGCCGATCAGCCGGATTATACATCCGATAGCCCTTCGTCCCTGCAGCATAGCCAAGAAAAATCATCGGAGTACTCCGGTCTTCCAACTTTTTCAGGTTGGGGCGCGTGTTCTTGACATGCCCCACGCACCCAAAAATTCGGAAATAATTGACGGCTGGTCGCTCTCCATGCCAAGCTTCATATGGCGTCTTCCCGTCAAGGCCGCGGGTAGGGGATCGATTCAGGATATAGACAGCCGTGATAACTGCCTCACCCCAAAATATCCCGGGCATACCCTTCGCCTTCAACATGCTCCTCGCCATGCCGACCACCGTCTGGTTGCGCCGCTCCACAACCCCGTTTTGCTGCGGCGTATACGGGGCTGTGAGCTGACGTTGTACTCCGTGCTGAGTGCAGTACTCGCCGAACTCCTGTGAGGTGAACTCCCCTCCGCGATCAGTACGGAGTAGCTTCAGCCTCCTCCCGGACTCTAATTCAGCTGTCGCCTTGAATTGCTGAATTAAGTCTGGCGCCTTGTCCTTGGTTGCTAGAAGATAAAGCCACATATAGCGGCTCATGTCATCCACAAGCAACAAGAACATCTTCTTGCCACCTGGAGTCGTCGGCGTGATAGGCCCGCAGATGTCGCCGTGGACAAGGTCGAGTGCGCCCTCCGCGCGCCACCGAGCTTGCTTGGGGAAGCTGGAGCGCCTCTGCTTCCCGACCAAGCAAGCTTCGCACAATTGATCGACATGATCAATTTGCGGAAGCCCGAGCACCATCTCCTCTCGCGCCAACTTCCGAAGCGCCTGGAAGCCGACGTGTCCGTAGCGTTCGTGCCAACGCCACGCAACATCATCACGCCTCGCGGTTAGGCAAACCGGACGTGTGATATTGAGCCTGATGGAGTACAGCTTGCTGTCGTCGCGCTGAACTCGTGTGAGGAGACGCTGCTGCTCATCCCGTATGTGCATCACTCCTCCTTGCACCGTGATGCTGTAGCCATCCTCATCCAGCTGGCCGACGCTGATGAGGTTGGTGGTGAGGCGTGGGATGAGGTAGACGCCGGTGAGCCTCCTGTGCTCACCCGTCTTGGCGGCGAATAAGACCGTACCCTTCCCCTGGATACGCACGACGGAATTATCGCCGAACTTGATGGTTCCGACGACGTTTTCGTCAAGCTCGGAGAAGACGGCGCGCGAACCCGTCATGTGGTTGGTCGCGCCCGTGTCGAGGTACCAACGAGTGTCATCAAAGTCATCGTCGTTGCTGCGGTGAGCGAAGACACGTCCCTCCACTAACTCCAGTGGGCGCATAGGACGTTCCTGTACAGGCTCCTCCTGTACTGAGGCCACCCTTGTCATAAACAAGGCGCCCTCCTCCTCCGCCTTTGCCACGAAAGCCTGCTGCTGCGGCTCCTCCTTAGGCTTCGACCGACACTCCCTGGCCCAGTGGCCCTTCTTCCCGCACTTCCTGCACTGGTCCCGCGGAATATCCTTCCCGGAACCTCCCTTCTTGCCTCCGTTCTTCTTGGGCGGGCCCTTTCGGCCGCCCCTCTTAGAAGAACCCGCGGACTGGGTAGACCGCTCCTCCTTCCGCTGTGCCTCCCACTCCTCCCGAGTGAGGTACAGCTGGCCGTTGTGTACTCCTCCCTTCCGCTGCGTCGAGTCGAAAGCGTTCTCAGCCGCCCTGAGACGCCCCGTCACCTCCGACAAGGTGAGGGTCGACACGTCCAGCAGTGTCGTGATCGCCACCACGATCTGTTGGAAGCGTTCTGGAACGCTTCGCAGGAGCTTCTCCACGGCCCTCTCTTCTCCTATCTCCTCCCCTAGCGACGCAAGCCGTGATAGCATGCCGCTCAGGCGGAGGGAGAAGTCCTCCACGCTTTCGCCATCCTTGAAGACAGCGTCTTCAAACTCCTTCCGGAGTTGCTGCGCCGTCGTCTTCTTCACGCGGTCGGCCCCGACCCGCATGATGGCGATCGTGTCCCATGCCTCCTTCGCCGTCCTCTTTTCTCCGATCGTCGTGATCATCTCCGGCGGGACAGCGCTGACCAAGATGTCAAGCGCCATCATGTCTTCCTGCTCGCTCACGTTCCCCTCCTCCACGGCCTTCCAAAGCAGCCGTGCCTTCAGCTTGATCTTCATCATGACAGCCCACTCCGCGTAGTTGGTCTTGGTGAGCACGGGGAACCCTGTCCCGGTGTTCACCTCACGAGCTGCCGGTGAGGGTGTGCCATGGCTGATGGCGCTGCCGCTGCTTGTAGGTGTAGACGACATCTTGCAGAATTCAGCCTAGGGTTGAAACCGGCTCTGATACCACGAATGTTGCAATTCCGGCGCTGAAACTGTCCCTGTTCTTGCTGAATAAACCGATCTGCCCTAGCAGATCGATCTGTCTTCCTTGAAGACAGACCAGAAAATTTCTTCAGCCAACAACAGAGGAATAACAGCAAGTAGAAGAACAGTTCTGGTGCAGAAAACTGAGCAGATTGATTCTGTTCTTGGGAGAACAGATCAGGGAAGAAATCAGGAGATGCCCGATCTGTTCTGGTTTTGTTGGAGGCGCAGAACAGAGGGAAAAACAGGGGCGGCGGCTGGTTCTAGCCCCTGGTGGCGGCTAGGGCTGCAGAGGAGGCGGCGGCTAGGGCAGCAGCTGGGCGGCGGCTAGGGCAGAAGCTGTGCGGCGGCTAGGGCAGGAGGGAGAGAGAGGCGGCTAGGGTTAGAAAAGTGGAGGAAAATTTTTCTGTATTGATCTCTCTCACAATTTGGGGTGTTTTTGGCTTGTATATATAGCCCCCCCTTACAAGAGTCCTAATCTGTTACAAAGGATCTTTTAATCTATCTCTAAGAAGATTAAACTCAAAAACCTTCTAGAAAGGGGCCCCGGCCTGGGCCAGGGCTGACCAGCCCACTTGGCCCAGTTCTGGCCGCCCTGGGCCAGGGAGGGGCCGGCCTGGGCCAGGGGCAGATCAGCCCACAGATTTACTTTACAAATGTTGCTTTTATGCTCAATCCATTTATTTATTTTTTGATTCCGAATGCTACTTATGACTACCAAATGACATTACTGAGCTTGTTTCGACGCAATGTATCACACCATTAAGCAATTTATATATAAGCTAAGGCATTATCTTCTATTTTATCTTTGGTTGCTTGTTTCTTGTATCGAATTTGTAATTAAGATGACATCAAAAGCTTTTGTTCTTTTGTCATTGTTCAGTCTGTCGAACTGCATAGGCTAGCCATCTACCATGACTCTGACAGTGATCCTTGGAAGCTTGATAAGAAATGGGAAGACCTAGATCCTACTGAGTGGAGTAAGGTTGCTCCCCTGTCTACCAGAACACCTTCTTTGTTTGGTACCGGTTTGCTGGTACTTACACTTGGGTGATGTGTTACAGATATTTCAACATGGCATAGATGATCACTCTGGCAATTCCATTTGGGCAGTAAATCGAAACTATTTGGTTTCCCCTATAAATGGAACTCTTAAATATAAACGACTTGGAAAGGACGAAAGAGGGGATCCAGATGCCCCTTTCGAGAAAGCCTCACTTGTACTCAGCAATGTTTCTTTAACTGTAACAGAGGTACTCAATCACTGTACTTCTTTAATATCTTCTATTACCGTGTTGTTCTATGTGCTTACTTGTGTCTGTGATTCCATGTTACCAGGCTCAATATTATGATGGCATCAAACTGTTGGAGGCATTTTCTAGGTTCAGGACACGTGTTGATGTATCTCACTTACGGCCTGTTGTGCCAGTGAAGGAGGATTGTCGTGCTTGGTGGCGTTATGCTATGCTGGCTGGTCTGCGACAAAAAAAATTATGGTAATACTTCATTTTCCAAGTCAGGCTAACAATTGGTGAACATCATTATTTCATGGAATTGGTGAAAAACGAAAAAATGTTTTTGCTTCTAAATTCATCATTATTTCCTTTTATACCGTCGTGGCTGGGCTGCTGATGTTCTATTTCTGTGCTGTTGCCTGAGTTTGTGCGAACTGCACAAGTTTCTGTGCTGTTGCCTGAGTTTGTGCGAACTGCACAAGTTTCTTCAGAACAGCAATGACGTGTTGTGCGACTAGGCATTAGGTTTTGCTTCTGACAGACACAAGTAAGCACATTGCTTGGTCCACCTTCGTTAGCCTTGTTTGTGATGATATCTCCATTGCGAATCGTCTTTTCTCGTGCAAAAGAGCTGTCTAATGAGCATAAATGTATTTCAAGCTGCATGCCTGTGGCCATGCACCACATATTCCGTTTGTGCAGGTGATACTGTTAACCCTTATGGTGCTTTGGGGTACTTTGCAGCTTACATGACTCAATCATTAGGCTTATTTGATTTAACTGTGCACCATCTCTGTTGTCTGTATTAGAGTAGTAATTGTGGCTGTATTAGATGATAGAGAATAATGAGGTACAGGGATGATTATATAGAGAGATTAGGTGGGGGAAAAGACTAAACTACCCCTAACTCTAATCCCCCACTAATGACTAATATGCCCCTGTGACACACACGTAATTACAGTCTAACAGTCTGTGCTGCTTTTGATGCTACACCACCTTTTGTCCAGTTGCTGTCTTCCTTAGTTCATGGAATCAAAACTCTTGTTACATGGCATATGATCATGAACTGCATGCCTTCTCCTCAGATAACCCCTTCCCTTCTTTCTGTACCTTTGATGTTTCAATCTTGTCATATGTTTTAGAGCCTTCCACAATCAGGGACCTTCCCTTGGTGCTACCATTATTTTGGAATAGACCTATTTAGTGGCCAGAGTACACAAGGATTCATGTCTTAAAGGCATGAATCTGAGGCGTATTAACATTGTCTATAATTTGAAATGCTTGTTAGTGATGCTTATTTTCCTTTATTTTTTTCAGCTATTGGTTCTCATGGGAGAGAACTAGGCACCTGTGTCAGCTTCGTCGCCGTTATGTTCAGTTGTATGCTACTCTATTACAACAAGCATCTGATGTCGGCATTTCTGAAATTCGGGAGATTGAGAAAATTCTGGACATGAAGGTGATAATACTTTGGAGGTGCGTGTTAGTTCAATATGTTCTGATATTGTGGTTTATGTTAGTCCCTTAAACCTGAGCAACTCAACTTCTTTCTATCATACTATTCTTAGCATTCTATCCTTTCAGGTTGTTGGGACATGCTAAGGTTGAAACGGTGAAATCAAAGGAAACACTGCAGAAAAAAAGTGGCTCAAAGAGAAGCTGGTGGCCTTTCGGATGGTTTGTGAAACATATTGATAATAAGCTCTTTTGTTTTGTTGTCTAGTGCTACTGTTTTCTTGAGACTGGATTAATAATTTTGAATATTTTAGTCCTGTTTAGCACACCTCCAGCTCCAATATCCATTCTGGATACTGAGTTCAAAAGCTAAAATAATGTATTTTAACTTTTACTTCTAGTCAAATAAAGAACAACATGACTCAAGTAAAGCCCCTTAATCAGTTTTTATCACTTCTCTGTTATGTTTTCGTATTCAGGGATTTGGAATTCTTAATATATACTAGTAGTTCCCCATATCTCTTCTTGAGTCTATATAGATCTTTTTTAAGCCTAGCTTCCCAACCCTGTCTTGTTAGAGTTGCTTTCACAGAGTTTCTACCATGATGTATTGACATAAGCAATAATTGTTGTCGTGCTTGTTTATCACTTGAGATGAGAGCAATAGTATTTTGATGCATTGTCATTCACTTTATGATTTGAGGATATTAATAAATGAGCACACTTTCAACAATTCGCTTTGAACAGCTTCAAGGCTGCCTACAAAAAGCATTATAAGCTTCTGTTGCTACAAAAAATAACTTGTACATTATAGGATCATTGAACTATCAAAATATACTGTATGGCGCATTAGACAACTTTTTAGTAGTAACGGGCTAACGACATTACATGGCTTCAGAACATTAATTTTTGCAAAAACTATATGATCACTGCTGTGTTTGTTTTTTGGTTGGATCATACTCACAGATCAGTGTCGCTCTCCTGATGAGAGGATACTGGCATGCTTTATTTTATACGCGAGCTTCTGCGCATCTTAATGTGGTTCTGATTTTAATTAATTATTTTTTTCTTTATTAAGGAGCTCGGCTGGTTTACCTACTGAAGATACTACCCAACTACAACCACAGTTAGATGAGAACGAGCAACTGACCAAAGAAGAGTGGCAGGCAATTAATAAACTTCTGAGTTACCAACCAGATGAAGATCTATCTTTACCCCTTGAGAAGGTTTCATCAAATACAATTAGGTTCTTGGTGGAAGTATCTATTGGCCAAGCTGCCGCAAGGATCGTCAACATTGAGCAAACCGAGGTTTTGTGTGGTAGATTTGAGCAGCTTCAAGTGGTCACTAAGCTGTATCCCAAGAGTACACAATGTGATGTAACTTTGAAATATTGTGGCCTGTCTTCTCCCGAAGGTTCTCTTGCTCAGGTCAGTGCACATGAGACAATTATTAGTCTAGGGATTTTGAAATTGCATGTCACCCTCTGATGTTTCATCTTAAAAATGCCACTTCATCTAAGCCATCATTTCTATTTGAAGGTAATAAACATCAGTTACTTTCTTTCTTAGATCCACTCATCCTTGCTCTACATTATCTAAACCTTGGCCATGCAATCGCTGCTTCTAGTGGATCATGTTGGTTTGATTTCCTACCACTAATCCACCAACAATTGATGAAAACCTGTTTGGCTTATAGTCGCCATCATATCTTTATCACCCAATTAATAATACAACTAATATCATCAAATCCTGCATTACAAGTGCACAGTTGCAAGCATTTGAAAACTTCACTGGTCAACCTGTTGATGGAAAAACTGAACTTGATAGCATGGTCCAGCTAACAATTGGTGGAAACTACAGTTGAACCTGGTTGTTTCTATTAAACCCAGCTGGCCATCTGAACCAACATCCCAAAATCTTTGAATGAGTTTTAAATGACCAGCTGTTGTGTTACAGTTTTAGGTGCAAGAGTCCGCTTCATTAATCTTGAGGGATACACAGTAGGGAGACCCCTGTTGAGGCATTTAGAATTAATTTCAAGCATGGTTTTTAAGGCGTTGCTTAAGCGCTAAGGCACCCAGTGACCTTAAGGCGTCCCTGTCGACTTAGATCCCGGCGTAAGGCGGGTGGGGAGGCAGAGCCGCCCTGTGGGAGATGCGCGAGCAGCAGAAGAGTACCTGCGAGAGGGGGGGCGCCGACGGAGGAAGGCAGCATGCCGGGTGGGGGGTGGCCACCGTCTATCTGTGCCTGAGTCGGGGGGGGGGGGGTGGGAGCCGTCTGTGGAGCAGATCCACTGGGAATCCGATGGGGGGGGGCACCGGCGGAGGAAGGTAGCAGGCCGGGTGGGGAGGCCGCCGCCGGGGAGGCGCCGCCTGCTGGTTGAGGGGGCGGGTGGGCGGTGGGGACTGGGGAGCGGGGCGGGTGGGGAGTGGTGAGCGTCACCCTAGAAATAAATCGGGCTGATTGGGGTGAGCGACCCGTGGGCTGGGCTGAGGCTAGAAAACAATATTATGTATTTGTTAGTTGTAATTGTATTCCTACATTTTCCTATATCTATATGTTACTAAGGCGTCGCCTCGACTTACACCTTATTGCTTAAAAGGTAAAAAGGGGTAGGTTGCCTTATGTCGCCTTACCGCCTTAATAACTATGATTTTAAGTAGCGCATACAACTTTACAAGGACTAAGCACTATCATAAAGCAACTTTACAAGCAAAGAGAAGGAAAGGAAACTAAGAGTGATTCTATTCGACTGTGGACTTGGGATCTAGAGCTCTCTTTGAATGCGTTAGCTTGAAGCCTTGAAGCACCTTGTAGTTAACAAACTCTTTCTTTCAAGTTGTGAGATATGGATGTTTGATCGCGAGGATATAATCGTTGCCTTGCTTTGATATGTTTGTTTTATTAGGCCTGTATTATCCACCAACAACTTCATCTCAATGTTTCATTTGATTCATGACTAACCTTAGGAATGTGGAGGCTTGCTAGCAGGCTTGTGAATGCCCGCCTGGACGCCTAGGCGCTGGGGGGCGCCTGGACGCCCAGGCGCCTAGGTGGCCGACCAGGCGCCCGAGGTGGGTAGCGACGGCGGCGGCAGCAGAGGAGGCGGGCGGCCAACTAGGCGGCGGAGGAGGCGGAGGAGGCAGGGCGGGCGGGCTGAGGCGGCAGACTGGCGGGCGGGCGGGTGGGCCTCACGGCCCAACTATTGTGGACCGTCGGATGAGATTCGACGGTCCTCATTTTCACTGGGGTATATAAATAAACCCTACCCTAGTTTTCTCCTCACCCTCTCTCCCTCTTTTCTCCACTCCCGGCGGCGGCACTGTGACTGTGAGGCGGCGGCGCTAGGGGTGGACAGCGGCGGCGGCGGCACCTACGGCGGCGCCAGGCAAGGTGGCGGCAGGCGGAGGGGGCGTCAGGCGAGGTGGCGGCGGGCGGAGGGGGCGCAGGCGAGGTGGCTGCGGGCGGAGGCGGCGGCGCCGCCCGACTAGGCGAGGCGAGCCGCCCTGGCGTCCGCGCACCACCGACTGGACGCCTAGGCGCCGCCTCAAAAACGCTGCTTGCTAGACCTTTTAGGGCAACCAAAATGGCTGCTTTAAGTATGCTGAAGTTGATAAAATAATTTAGCATATGAGACATGTAATATGGAAGGGCAGACCTGACGCAGTGTTAGTGTGTCTCCACTTGTGTCCTGAGGTCTTGGGTTCTTTCTGCAGAAACAGGGGTAAGGCTGTCTAGAAATAACCCTTCCCCAGACCCCATAATCTGTGGGAGCCTTCGGCACTGGGTACGCCCTTTGGACATGTAATGTGGTACTATGGAAATGCACATACTACCATTTCAGTAACCAACAACCTGCTTGCCAATGAAATATTGCACCTGGGAAAATGATGCACACAAATTATTAGAGGAATTAATACAGATGTGCTGATAAGTAATATAGCAAAGAACTTTGAGGGAACTGTTTCAACATGCTACTAGATAACGCCCTAAGGGCAGCCTTAATCCACGAACAGCAACAGCTCAATCCAAAGCTCAAGAAGGAGATCTAGTCCAAGATCTTAAATAGAAGCATCAAGGTCTATTGATAGTATAGGAACGGCAGCGCGGGGTAGGAGGGCAGGGACGTACGCGGAAGGCCGGCAGAGCGGGGTAGGAGGGACGCGCGTGGCGAAGGCTGACAACGCGGGGTAGGAGGGCAGGGGCGCGCGACGAAGGCCGGTGGCGCGGGGTAGGAGGGACGCACGCGGCGAAGGCCGAGGACGCGGGGTAGGAAGGCAAGGACGCGTGCGGAAGGCCGGCAGCGCGGGGTAGGAGGAGGGACACGCGTGGAAGGCTGGCAGCGCGAGGTAGGAGGGACGCGCGCGGCGGTGGCCGACGGTGCGGGGTAGGGGATCAAGGACGCGCACGGAAGGCCGGTAGCACAGGATAGGAGGGGTGAAGGCGCCGCGGCGGCCATGGGGAGGAGCGGTGGCCCTGCTGCGGCCATGGGGAGGAGCGGAGGCGTGGCGGTCATGGGAGGCGCGGCAGCCAGAGGAGGCGTGGGGCAGGTGTCAGAGGCGCGGCAGCGGCTGCCATCAGAGGCGCAGCTGCTTCCATCAGAGGCGCGGCGTAGGCGAGTGGAACAGGGAAGACGCGGGGCGGGCGGCGGCAGATCTGCGGCAGCGATGGAACTGCCACTCGCGGCGACCAGAGGCGCGGTGACGGCGGATTCGGCCGCGCCGGGGCCGGGAAAGCCGGCGGCAAGGAGGGCGGCGGCGGATCCGGCCGCGCCGGGGCCGGGAAGCCTGCTACGAGGAGGGTGACGGCAGGTCCGGCCGCGCCGGGCTGGGGCAGCCGACCAGAGGCGCGGCGGCCACGGGCGTGTCAGCCAGGGACGCAGCCAGGGGCGCGCCGGCCAGGAGGCGCGGTGGCCAGGGGCGCGGCAGGGACGTGCCGGCCAGGGGCGCTCCATCTACGGGTGGAGCAGTGGCGGCCTGAGATGGGCGAGCGCCAGAGGCGCGTCGACGGGCTTGAGGCGGAGGGCACACGCGAGGCGAGCCACCGCCGGCTTGCCGGCCGGCGGCGGCGCTGCTACATGCGAGGAGGAGCAGGCTGCGGCTGATGGTGGGAGGCGGCGGCTGTGGGGGAGAGAGGGGCGGCGGCTGGTGGGATGGAGAGACCGAAACCCTAATCCGATACCATATTGGAAGGAATAACTGAACTCAATTCATTGATAATGCCAAGGGGTTACATATATAGGGTACAAGCTAGGGTTTAGGAGTCCTCCTAGCTAATGACCAAACTACCCTTGACACACACACAATACACACAGTCTAACATATAGGATAATGGTATGAGTCTAGTTAGTCTCCAAGGCCTTACACTAACACAATTCACATACAACTAATACAGCAACTACTAGTCAACTAATCATTAGGATGTAGTGTGTAGCTGAGTATTAATAAGTAGATGCATACATAGCTTCAATGTCAGGCCTATAGAAGGCAGTCTTAGAGGGAGAAATTATAGCAGCAAACATATTTTTTTGAATGAGTTTCAAATGACCATTGTTGTAATAATATCTCTTTTGTCACTCATTGCAGAGTGTTGTTAGTGAGGGAAAAAGCAATGCTCTTGATGTTAGTTTTGTGTGTGCTCCAACTGCTACGGACCTGGATTGGCAGCTCACAGCAAAGATATCACCATGTCACGTCACTGTATGTATCTAAGTCTGCAGGTTCATTGAACTTTAGGCAGAGAGAATTTTATATCTTCTGTTATTCTTTGTCTGAACAAGATGTCTGGTAAAGTTTTGGGTAAATGTTGGATGCACAATGGGTAACTTTCATTACAGTCCATCATCTTTTTCTTGTAAAAAGGGTGTACCTAGTGCAGAAGGCTCCCACACATTGTGGGGTTTAGGGAAGGGTCATTTCTAGACAGTCTTTGTACTTAAATAATTTTTTGTTTATGTTTTTGATGCCAGTGTTTTGGCCAAGGAAATATCTTGGAAAAATTGTTTTTTTTCTGTTTATGGATGCACATATATTAGCCTACCCCAACGTGCTTGGGACAAAGGCTTTGTTGTTGTTGTTGGATGCACATATATGACATCTACCAAAGTATTAGCTGCTAATGGTAGACAGTTTGCAAACAAATTAGACCACAAGGTTGGCCACTCATGTTCTGAGAGCAACTATTAGTTAATGCTGCAAAATATGAAAAACTAATACAAATACTTGATGTTTATGGACAAGATCTCTAGCACTTCAGCCTGACCACTATTTTCTATGCGAATGCATCTATAATCTAGTTTTATGTGAAAGTATTTTAAGACCAATCTATACACACGATTCTTTTCTTTCCAAACCTGAATATACTTTTTGAAGCTATTAATGTTGAAAGTTTCAAAAGTTTCACTGGACCTGCTTTTGTGGAAGGGGGAGTACATGGAAACTGTCAAATCCTCTCTTGTATACTTCATACATAAATATTGATATGCTTGGTAAATTCTATAGAATTGCCATATTACTATTCACATAACACTATTTAATCCAATTTCTTCTGTTAATAGTTTCGTTTTGCATCTTGTATTGTTCTAATTCACAAACTATAACATTTACAGGTACACTGGTTACTTTACTGCTTTCTTATATATCCATTTTAACGTTGCTGCTGCTAGTTGTATGAAAGCCTTTTTCTGTTGTAGATTTATTTTCTCATGAAACTCGTATCTATTGAAAGGTTTTGAAGGGGAGTTATGAACGGTTTCTGGAGTTCATTGAACGAAGCAATTCCATCAGCCCAACAGTGGCTATGGAGACGGCAACTGCTTTACAGGTTAGTATACCTTTTCCCGCTTGACCTTAGAAATCAAGTATGGAATATCTGGTTTTGAAAGCACTTTGTTGGACAAACATGGAAGTGGAGTTTCAATAATTTCTCCAATTCTTTTGAATTGCAGCTTAAATTAGAGCAGGTCACACGTAGAGCTCAGGAGCAGCTCCAAATGGTGTTGGAAGAGCAGAGCAGGTATATGTGCTCCTAAATTTCAGTACTTCTTTTTTCAAGAAATATTCATGATCTTCTTAGCGGTAGTAAGCATACTAAAGCGGCTTTCCTCTCAGAAGCGTCAGTGTCATAGATGAATTCTTGTGATTAAATAAACATGCTTTTATTGTCCAGTAATTTTTGTGAGCATTGTTTTCCATCTAAGTTCCTTGTATCATCAAAGATGATTCTTCTCACGTTCTATTTTCCTTGTGTTAACTTTTTTTGTTGTATGCTCAAGTCCAGTGCCATGAAGTGTTGGTTAGTGCTCACTGTTTGCTGTTCTGTTTCTAGATTTGGGCTCGATATTGACCTGGATGCACCAAAAGTTAGGATACCCTTGACTGCTAATGAACCTTCACTGGGAAATGAGTACTTTATTCTGGATTTTGGCCATTTTACGTTGCATACAAGGGTAGGTTTATGACACCAGAGCATATAAATATATCGTACTTGTGTGTTTGTTTTACTGACGTTGTCAGTTACAGGATGGTTCATGTGATGAAGAAAGGCAGAGTTTGTATTCACGCTTTTATATTTCTGGGAGGGATATGGCTGCTTTCCTTATTCGTGACTTGTCCCACAACATATACTCCATACCTGATAATTTAGATCAAGATGTGCTCTCAGGCCACCCCTCTGATGATCAGTTCTGTTCTCTTCTTGACCGTTGTGGAATGTCAGTGATTGTGGACCAGGTAGCATATATAATTATCATGTTAATCTTTTTGAACACGTACATTTATTACTTGGTTTCATGAAATATGGCAACTAAGATTAGTGGCATCGTTTTGAGTTCAGTTCATCTTTTGTGTTGTGTTATTGGCTTTACTTCTAGTGGGGTTATTGCTCATACAACAACAACAACAACAACAAAGCCTTTGTCCCAAGCGCGTTGGGTAGGCTAGACATGAAACCTAACAATTTTTTTATTTTTTAAATGAAGTAAAAGAGAGGAAGAGATATAAGAGTAACAAAAAAACTAAAATTTCGGCACATGAATTGCTACTTTTCCATACAGTTCTATCATGAGCTAAGTCTCTAGATACATTTCAATCTCTCAAGTCTCGTTTTACCGCCTCCTCCCAAGTCAACCTTGGTCGTCCTCTACCCCTCCGAATATTTTCTCTACCTCTTAAAATCCCACTGTTAACCGGTGCTTCCAAAGGTCTCCGTTGGATATGTCCAAACCACCATAGTCGATGTTGGATTAACTTTTCTTTAATCGGTGCCACCCCTACCCTATCACGAATAACCTCGTTCCTTATTCGATCTCTTCTTGTATGCCCGCACATCCACCGTAGCATTGCGCATCTTCGCGACACTCATTTGTTGGACATGTTGCCGTTTAGTTGGCCAACATCCCGCCTCATATAGCATTGCGGGTCTGATCACCATCCTATAGAACTTCCCTTTTATCTTTTGTGGAATCTTCCTATCACATAGGATTCTAGAGGCTTGTCGCCATTTTATCCACCCTACCTTGATCCTGTGGTAAACGTCATCAATATCATCATTGCTTTGTAATATTGATCTTAAGTATCGAAAAGAGTCCCTCCTAGGTACTATTTGTCCTTGTATTTGTCCTTGTAGACTAACATTTTCTTCTTCAAAACCAACACCATTAAAGTCACACCTCATCTACTCGCTCTTTGTTCTACTAAGTCTAAACCCCTTGAAATCTAAGGTTTGTTTCTATAACTCTAATTTCTTATCAACACCATCTCGAGTTTCATCTACCAACACTACATCACCGGCAAAGAGCATGCACCAAGGGATATCCCCTTGTATATTCTTCGACACCTCATCCATCACTAAGTAAAAGATGTATAGGCTCAAAGTTGATCCTTGATGTAGTCCTAGCGTGATAGGAAATGTATCGGTCTCACTATCGCTTACGCACACTGCACACACTTGTCACAACATTATTGTACATGGCAATGTACGTTGTTGGCACTTTATGTTTTTATAGCGCCCATCACATGACCTGCCTTGGTATCTTGTCATACACCTTCTCCAAGTCAATGAACACCATATATAGGTCCTTCTTTTGCTCTCTATACCTCTCCATAAGCTGACAAAATAAGAAAATCGCCTCCTAGTAGATCCTTCAGGCATAAAACCAAACTGGTTTTTAGTGACATTGGTCAGCGGTGTTCAATCACTCTCTCTTAAAGCTTCATAGTATGACTCATAAGCTTAATGCCTCGGTAATTAGTACAACTTTGAATAGGTAGGTACTAATATACTTACTCCACTCTTCAGACATCTTGTTTGACTGAAAAATGTGGTTGAATAGCTTTGTTACACATACCATTGCCATGTCCCCAAGGCATCTCCACACCTCTATAGGGACATCATCAGGGCCGAGGGTATTTCCTTCTTCCATCCTTTTTAAGACCTTGTTAACCTCAAACTTTGTATCCTCCGCACGAACCGTCTGTTGGCGTCACTAAAGGAGTCATCCAGCTCGAGTATAATGCTCTCATTCCCATCATTGAATAGTCCATTAAACTAATCTCGCCATCTATTCTTAATCTCTTCATCCTTCACTAGAATGTGATTGTCTCATCTTTGATGCATTTAACTTGATTGAAATACCTCATCTTTCCATCTTGTATATGTCCTTTTCATCTTTTGGTTATTGCTCATCCAAAGAGAAAATGGACTGCCCAATCTGGTCTGGTTTGGATATATTAAAGGACTACAGTAAAATACTATGTGCTTATATATTAAAGGCCAAGTGTGATCTGTTTATATGAGGTAACAGTAGGTCCGTTCCTACTATAAAATTTTAATATCTTCATTTTTTTTTCTGAGATAATGATAGCCAGTAGGAGAGAATCCCTGATAGAGTCCTAGCACTTTATTGTGTTTTGGTCGGAGAGGGAAGCAATTACTTTGAATATCGATGACTGCAAGATATGCTATGCTATGTTTTGGGCTGAAGGCACAGAACAATGTATTGATTAACTAACTTTTCTATGGGTTGAAGATCAAGGTTCCACATCCAAATTATCCCTCGACTCGTGTTTCTTTTCAAGTACCCAATCTGGATATTCACTTCTCACCAAAGAGGTACTGCAAGATAGTCGAACTGCTTGGTGTACTCTACCATTTGAAGGGAAGCAATAGTGAAAATTCAAGTAGCAAACAAATTGGTAGTCTGGCCCCTTGGTATCCTGCTGATCTAGCCGGTGATGCTAGAACTTTGGTTTGGAGGGTATGTACTTACACTCTATGATTGAGACCTGAGTCAGCCTCATTATACCTATATGTAAGAAAACTCAAGCAACTAATTTGTTCAGGCCACTAATATAATATTTTGGATATTTTTGTTTTTTGTCCAAGGGCATTGGCTATTCTCAAGCTGAATGGCATAATTGCTACGTTGTATTATCTGGGATGTATCTTTACATTTTGGAATCAGAATTGTCCCATACTTACCAGAGATGTTGTAGGTATGTAATATTATGTTTCCATAGTGTGTTCTTATTTGAAGAAAAATATTTGTAACCCGTTACAGTTTTTAGCATACTGTACTGTTTGCCAACTGGATGTTTACACACCTGGATTTGTTTTGACTATACAGATTGGATATCAGAAATGTGCATGTGATGTGAATCTATTGGAATTGAGAAGCATTGTTTCCAAATAACAACTAATATATTAATGTGCATACTTAGAAACTGCAAAGATATTAAATAAAATTTTCTTTTAGAAAACAAGGCATGGCAGGATTGTTTTTCCTTAATCTTTCTTTTTGAAACTGGCAAACACGATTAGATGAATGTTGCTTGCACAATGCTATTTGTTGCCTTTAGTGCTCAAAGTTGTTAATCTTTTTGTTTGTTCAGTAGTATTCACGTATTTCACATTCATGTGCGTTTGGATGTTTGATTGTGCAGCATGGCTAGTCGGCAAGTGTTTGAGGTACCACCATCTAGTGTTGGAGGGTCTCTCTGCAGTATTGGTGTGTGTTCTAGAGGTGCAGATACACAAAAGGTTAGTTATCTGGTCCTTTTGGCATTGTATCACCGAAACCTTGAAAAGTACTTATAGGGCACTCAATGGTGCTTATATTGTAACAAGCTAGATATTGCACAGCTATTCTAGTTTTTTATAACACTGTTTAGAGGATCCTAGAACCTAATGGAACATCAATTCTTGAGTTTTCTCCTTTGTACAAGTTTTTTTCTTTTCTTTTGGCTGTATGTTTCACAAATCAGGTTTGTTTTCAGCGTTTCTTAATTTACTTACATGTTAGGAGCTTCAGATACTGTATTCCCCTATAAAACTGTACATCAAGCCTTGATATTAAATCAGCATTTTCATTTGTTTCCCTTTCTTTTCAAATTACATATGCCCAGGCCTTTGAGGCTAAGAACTTACTCATGCACTGTGAATTTCCATGTTGCAAAATCATTTTTTTGTGAGCCATGCGCCGATAAAAAAGTCCAAAAAATACTTGAAAATCTATTTACCAATTACTTAGAGATTTAAATATATATTTTCTATATTCTGTGTGTTGGAACTTTATCGTTGGCTGGAGGTTTACCAGTTAAAAGGATTTTCTTTCGGTTTTCTTTGATCTCAGTCTTATTCAATATGCAGGCACTAGAATCAACCAGCACACTGATAATTGAATTCAGTAATGAAATAGAGAAGGGCAGTTGGGTAAAAGCTCTCGTCCAGGCAACATATCGAGCTTCTGTATGCCTCTTCTTTACTTTCTCGTAGAGTACATTTGACCAGCTGTTTGTACTCTAATCGTCATATGCTGTCTGTAGGCCCCTCCTGAGGTAAACATATTAGGAGACCCTATCAGCTCCCCTACAGAATCGAGCACACCAAGGCTTAGTAGCTTGGGGTCAGTGGATCTTGTTGTGAATGGCTCTGTCATTGAGACTAAACTTTCACTGTATGGAAAGGTAATGTGTTGTATCGACTGTCAAGTTTTGATAGCTTGTTCTGAAATGTAACCCTGATGCCTCATGGCATTGCATATTGGTGTGACAATTTAGTGTTAACTTGATAACTTTATTTCATTCATTTATGCCACTGCTACAGTTGGACAGAAAGACAACTGATCCACAAGAGCTGCTAATGTTGGAGCTTCTCGGGAACGGAGGCAAGGTGATTGTTTCAATCTTTCTTGATTTACAGGAATACTAATAACACATTTTTGCTTGCATGTATAGTCTCATACTATTGACTCTAAATTTAGCATTGATTTTGTTAGACTCTGTAATTGTGTGGGGGGCACAGGGGTATATTAGTCATTAGTGAGGGATTAGGGTTAGGGATAGTTTAGTCTTTTCCCCTTACCTAATCCTTCTATATAATCATCCCTGTACCCTCATTATTCTTATCATCCAATACAGCCACAATTATTCCTCTAATATGGTATCAGCTAGGTTAGATTAAGGATTAGGGATTAACCCTAACCCTAATGGCCCAGCCACCACACCAGGCCGCCGCTAGCGCCGCTGCGCTGCCACCCTGGGCCGTCGCCGGGGCGCCACCGCCCTGGGCCGCCGCCCGCGCCGCCGCCTTGGGCCGCCACAGGGGCTGCCCCGTTGCCACCATGCGCCGCCACAACCCGATTCCTATGTGATAGGAAAATCCCACAAAAGCTAAAAGGGAAGTTCTATAGGACGGTGATCAGACCTGCGATGCTATATGGGGCGGAATGTTGGCCAACTTAACGGCAACATGTCCAACAAATGAGTGTCGCAGAGATGCGCATGCTACGGTGGATGTGCGGGCACACGAGAAGAGACCGAATAAGGAATGAGGCGATCTGTGATAGGGTAGGGGTGGCGCCGATTGAAGAGAAGTTAGTTCATGATAGGACCGCATAGAAAGTAGCAATTCATGTGCCCAAATCGTAGTCTTGTTTCTTTTTCTTTCTTTTTCTTTTTTTGTCTTTTTTCTTTTTTCCTTGTTCTTTTATCTCTTCCTCTCTTTTACTTCGTTGATATTGGGTTTCATGTCTAGCCGACCCCAACATGCTTGGGATAAAGGCTTGGTTGTTGTTGTTGTTGTTGTTTTTCCTTGATCTTATGGCTGTGGATGCCAATAAGCCAGAAACAATTATATTTATGTTGTATTCTCCTTTATTACTTAGGCTTTAAGTCAGTTGTGATGACTGATGAGCATAGATTCACATATACTTCCTTAATTGAGCTAAGCAGCGCCAAGAAAAAAAGGCTGGAGGGAGTATTCTATTTGAAGCCCAATATCTATAAAATTGAGATCAATTAAGGAAGATAACGTTTGAAAACTCTGTATCCCATCCAACCACTGTTCTACACGCCTCCCCCCTGCCAAAATAATCCTGCTCCTGTTTTCTTCTTTGGTCCCAACCAATCTTTTCTTTTTCTCCTTTCTCTCTACCCAGCCACCCTCTTTCAGATGTCAGTAAATAACTGATGCAGTTGTGTTTCAAATTATGTTGCAAAGATATAAATGAGGCCTTTTAATTTGAAGATCTTGGATTCTATGTTAGTAGATTTATATGGGACATTCGTGAAATTTCAGAAACATCTTTTCTGTTCTCCTATTATGTTTGCCCAAAGTTTTAGTTATGCCTGTGAAGGTTTCACGATAATACCTTTCCATGTTGGGTTTTATGTTGATTTTTTCAGCTCTGCTGTTTCTCTCAGTTTTTAGTCAACTGCATTAGTGTGGTTACTTGGGGCCTGTTTGTTTAGGCTGTGCTTTTTCAAAATTTGGCCTATAAAAGTGACTTATATTTGCCAGCTTTTCAAAACGGAGAAAATCTGTATTTGTCCTTGTGGATTGACTGTTCAATTGGTAAAATACATAATACATGTAATCAAGACATGTAATAACCCATAGAACAGCACCCACAGATGACAGCAGCTAAAAGACAGATTTTGACTTCCATCAGCAGCCACTTCCAAGAGCAGGCTTTCACCTTCTGGCCAGCAGAAGCTGAAACAAACAGGGCCTTAGGAGCCCTTAAATTAGCACCTGTTTGATCCAAGTTTGCAATGATTACCATGGACTCTGTCGCATACATAAACCATTTGTTTCATCCTTATTAGTTAATGGATCTATGTATTGATATTGTTCCGATGTTTTAGTTCAGCACTAGTTTTACATTATAATTTACAGGTTCTATCTCCATCGTCCATGTCCTCTTATTGTTTCTTACCTTTTGTAGGTTAATATTGTTCAATCTTCTCGTGGTCTTAGTGTGAAAACAAAATTACATTCATTAAAGATAAAGGATGAGCTACAGGGTCGTCTTTCGATGTCTTCAAAATATTTAGCATGCTCTGTTATCAATGAAAGCATCGGATCTACTTGTTCTGGTACAGAGGGTGACCTAAGCTCATTTTCTGTTGATGAAGATTCTTTCATGGACGCATTAACAGAATTTGCTCCAGACCTTAGTTCTAATCCACAGGACAGTGAAGTTCTCTCTAACTTAATTTCTGATACAAATGAGAACACTGAAACGAGTTCGAAATGTGGTTTCTGGTTTGACGGGGATCAACAAAAAATGAAGCCTACAGAGATATTTTACGAGGCTCAAGACAATAATGCCACAGACTTTGTTGTTCTCACATTTTTGAGCCGGAGTCCAGATTCTTGTTTTTATGATGGTATAGATTCACAGGTATTTGGAATCTGAAACTGTTATCCAGTGCAATTTCTTGTCTTTATTTATTAAGGACACCATTAATACATAGCACTAGAAAACATATACATATATATATATACTTTTAAATTTTCTGCTGTGTTGTAAGTACCTTCCTTTAAAATTTATTGTTTCTATGATCTTTTCAGATGAGCATTCGTATGTCTGCGCTGGAATTTTACTGTAACAGACCAACACTTGTTGCTCTCATTGAGTTTGGATTTGATGTCAGCATGGTTAGTTCTGTGCCGAAAGGTAACCCCGATATGATAGCTGCAACACATATTGTGAAACCCACAGGGAAGGAAGATGGGGGTCGTACTGTTGTAAAAGGATTGTTAGGTTATGGAAAACATCGAACTATTTTCAATATGAAAATGGATGTGGACCGGGTATCAATGTTTCTTAACAAGGAAGATGGTTCTCAGCTTGCAATGTTTGTGCAAGAGAAGTTTCTGTTTGATCTGAAGGTGAATACAAATGAATACTGTATTTTCTATATGGGAATGGTTTCTGGGCTGTGATGTATAACAAGTCCTTTCTATAGAGTTCTGTGGGAAATACACAGTTTCGTTCTATAAAGTACCAAATAATCATAACCAAATTAAGGGATTTCCCCTGAAACACTAGGTTGTTAAGTTACTTTTTGTGAGAAGGAAATGAAGTCATTGTTGATAATGCAAGAGGATGGTTACATATATAGGCTATGAAGCCCAACTCACAGGACCACAATACCCCTTGACACACACACAGTCTAACATCCCCCCGCAGTCGAAACTCTGGCTGCGACAGATGTTGAGACTGGACAACAACACACTTACTACATGAGTAAACACAAAGACACTCTAATAAGACCCCCTCGCAGTCACAACATCTAGCCGTAGCAGATGTTGAGACTGAACCAAAAGACCCTACATACATGAGTAAACACACACACGCTAACAGCTTCCCACGGAGAACACTGTAGAAGAGCCCACTCAGCGGCGAGGGCGGAGTGGGCCGCAAGCACCTCGCCATGAGGGACACGACCGGTAGAGATGGCCCAAGTGCGCGTGGCGGAGGGCGCGACGCATGCGAAAGGTGCGGAGTAGGGGGGATGGACGCGCGCGGAAGGCCGACAACGCGGAGGAGGAGGAACGCGCGCGGCGAAGGCCGACGACGTGGGGTAGGAAGGCAGGGACGCACGCGGAAGGCCGACAGCGCGGGATAGGAGGGCAGAGACGCGCGCGGAAGGCCGGCAGCACGAGGTAGGAAGGATGCGCGCGGCGAAGGCCGACGGTGCGGGGTAGGAGGGCAGGGACGCGCGCGGAAGGCCGACAGCGCGGGATAGGAGGGCAGAGACGCGCGCGGAAGGCTGGTAGCGCGAGGTAGGAAGGATGCGCGCGGCGAAGGCCGACAGCGCGGGGTAGGAGGGCAGGGACGCGCGCGGAAGGCCAACAACGCAGGATAGGAGGGCAGAGACGCGCGCGGAATGCCGATAGCGCGGGATAGGAGGGTAGAGACGCACGCGGAAGGCCAACAGCGCGGGATAGGAGGGCGGAGACGCGCGCGGAAGGCCGACAGCGCGGGGTAGGAGGGCAAGGACGCGCGCGGAAGCCCGATAGCGCGGGGTAGGAGGAGTGATGCGCGTGGAAGGTCGACAGCGTGGGGTAGGAGGGGTGCGCGTGGCGAAGGCCGACAGCGCGAGGTAGGAGGGAAGGGACGGGGATGGGTGAAGAAGCCGCGGCAGCCATGGGGTGGTGCGGGGGCGCTACTGCAGCCATGGGGAGGAGTGGAGGCGTGGCGGTCATGGGAGGCGCGACAGCAAGAGGAGGCGCTGCGGCCATGGGAGGCGTGCGGGCGGCCCTGGGAGGCGCGGCGACCATGGGAGGCACGGCGGCGGCGGTGGCGGTGGCGTCCATCGGAGGTGCGGCGGTGGATGCGAGGGGAGCGCCAGCCAGGGGCACGACTAGGTCAGAGGCGCGCCGGCCAAGAGCGCAGCCAGGGGCGCGACAGCAGGAGGCGTGCCGACCAGGGGCACCGGCGGCAGAGCAAGGAGAGGGGCAACACTCCCAGATCAGGCCGCCACAGAGCCATGGAGAGGGGCGGCGATCCTAGATCGGGCCGCCATACGCCCGGCCAACGCTTGGATCGGTCCAGAGGCCCCTGCAGCGGGACCCAAGGCAGCGCCCGGGGCAACGCCAGCCTGGCCAGAGCCAGCGGCGGCCGCGCCCTGAGCGGCGCCGGCCAGGCCAGAGTTGGCGGCGGTGCAGGAGAGGCAGGCGTAGAGGCGGGAGGAGACGGGCGTGGGGATGAGCGAGGACCGGCAGACGGAGCACGACGCGCTCTGTCGCAGCAACGCGTCGAGGGGGAGGAGGACGCCACCACCAGCACCGGCCGCCCCTTCTGCCCCACTCCGTCCATCCAGGCAGCTACGTCTCAGCATGCTCGCTTGCCTAGGTAGTGGGCCGGTGGCGACGGCGGCGGCGGCGCGCTCAGCCTCAGGCTCCAGGACGGCGCCGTAGCGCTGGGAGAGGACGTTGGGCGCCGCCAGCGTTTGCACGAGGCGGCGCACGACGGCGGCCAGATGCGGAGCGACGGGAGCAGCGCCTCCGCGGCCTTGGCGCCGGCGGCCGGTGGGGAGGAGTCGGTGGATCCCTCGAGAATGCCGAGGCTGGGGAAGCCGGCGGCGGATCCAGCCGTGCCTTGCCCGGGGAAGGGGGCGGCGAACCCAGCCGCGCCGAGGCTGGGGAAGCCGGCGGCGGATCTAGGGGAGGCGCGGGGCGTGCCGCCGCCTGCTTGTCGAGGTGCTGCACGTGGGCGGCGGCCAGAGATGCGGCGGCGTGCCGCCGCCGGCTCGCCGGCCGGCGGCAGCGCGCTGGCAGTGGCGGCGGCACCTACTACATGGAGGAGGCGGCTGTGGGGACGAGAGAGGAGGCGGCGGCTGGTGAGAGGAGGCCCAAGGTAAACCCTAACACTAATCTGATACCATGTAAGAAGGAAATGAAGTCGTTGTTGATAATGCAAGAGGAGGGTTACATATATAGGCTATGAAGCCCAACTCAAAGGACCATAATACCCCTTGACACACACACAGTCTAACACTTTTTTTCCTATTTTTCAAATGCGCAAGTAGTGACTAATAACATATAAGTTTGCTAGAGTTACCACTTAACTTCACACTGTAGAATATAGCATATCAATTCTAAACATTCAAAATGTATATCCCTATCTGTGTGGTATTAGAGTGAATAGTTTCAGGGTGCATAGAAGGGTCTAGATGATTTTCTTTAAATTTTTTCCTGCATCTTAAAGCTTAACATATCAATCCATGCGATATTGGACTCTGGTTTAGTGTACGCAGTGTGTTGTGCTCCATTCTGTGGTTATCATGTAAAGAAGTACTCCCAACTCCAAGCAGTACATTCCTTGTCAGAGTCTATGGTATGTTATTGTGTCTTGGATTTATGGGACTATACCAAACTTAGTTTTACCTGTGCTTGTTGTCAAACACTTTGGAGTTTAGACTCCATCACACCACTTTAGAGTTGCCTAAGCATTTGTGTATGAGCTTTTAAGTTTCCTTGATAGAATAAAGCATTAACATCTGTGCCTGTTGTGCTTGCTATCTTATTGCAAGATATTCTAGGTTTTATAGTTGCTTAAGTTTCATGCCACATTTCTTTTTCATCAGTTAATAATGTTTATACATTCCAATCTCTCAAGTCTAGTTTTACCGCCTCCTCCCAAGTCAATCTTAGTCGTCCTCTACCCCTTCTAATATTTTCTCTACCTCTTAAGCAGAAAATTCCGCTGTTAACCGATGTTTCTAGAGGTCTCCGCTGGATATGTCCAAACCACCTTAGTCGATGTTGGATTAACTTCTATCCAATTGGTGCCACCCCTACCCTATCATGAATCGCCTCGTTACTGATTCGGTCTCTTCTTGTGTGTCCGCACATCCACCGTAGGATGCACATCTCCGCGACATTCATTTTTTGTACATGTTGTCGTTTAGTTGGCCAATATTCTGTCCTATATAGCATAGCGAGTCTGATCACCGTCCTATAGAACTTTCCTTTTACTTTTTGTGGGACGATTCCAGAGGCTTGTCACCATTTAATCCACCCTATCTTAATCCTGTGACAAACATCTTCATCAATATCACCATTGTTTTGTAACATTGATCCTAAATATCAAAAAGAGTCCCTCCTAGATACTATTTGTCCTTGTAGACTAACATTTCCTTCTTTAGAACCAATACCACTAAAGTTACACCTCATATACTCGGTCTTTGTCCTACTAAGTCTAAACCCCTTGGACTCTAAGATTTGTCTCCATAACTATAATTTCTTATCAACAACATCTCTAGTTTCATCTACCAAAACTACATCATCGGCAAAGAGCATGCACCAAGGGATATCCCCTTGTATATCCTTTCACACCTCATCCATCACTATGGAAAAGATGTATGGGCTCAAAGCTGATTCTTGATGTAGTCCTACCGTGATAGGAAATGTATCGGTCTCATTATAACTTATGCGTACACTTGTCACAATATTATTGTACATATATATGCATATTTTCTTGAACTCTGCCTTTTTTATGTATTTTATTTTTAAATATTTTATCATAACAGGTCCATCCAAGTTCTTTATCAATTGATGGTATGCTGGGCAATATGAGATTTTGTGACATGTCCCTAGGACCAGATCATCGTTGGGGATGGCTTTGTGATATCCGGAAGCCTGGTGTTGAGTCACTTATAAAGGTATTATTGACTTTTAGTTGTGATGCACATTGGCTGATGATGTTCCTGCAAAGTCTTCAGAAAGTATTGCAGAGAGTATATATATGTTTGGATAGAAAGGAATTTCGGTCATTTAGGAAATTCTATAATTCAACACTTAGCAGTGTTTCAAAAAATTTGAAAAAAATCATGTATGTAGCACACAGTTAAATAAATTCATGTTTGTATTTAATTTTAAATTTCTAAAATGTTCATGAAGCAGACCCAAGTGGGTCGGACCCTTCCCCGGATCCTGCGCAAGCGGGAGCTACATGCACCGGGCTGCCCTTTCTTTTTTTTTGTTCATGAAGCAGACAATTGATGATGTTTTTTCCCTCCTGCAGTTCACGTTCAAATCATATAGTGTTGAGGATGAAGATTTTGAAGGTTATAATTACAGCTTGACCGGGCAGCTTTCTGCTGTCCGTATTGTTTTCCTCTATCGTTTTGTTCAGGAGGTGTGTATTAACATTCCAAGTGGTTTTATCGAATCGCCAGTGGTATATTTCTTCATGCTCCTCAAATTTTGCAGTTCACTTCTTACTTTATGGAGCTTGCCACCCCTCATACAGAAGAGGCTATTAAGTTTATTGATAAAGTTGGAGGTTTTGAGTGGTTGATTCAGAAATATGAAATGGATGGTGCTTCTGCTATAAAGCTGGACCTTTCTCTTGATACACCCATAATCATTGTTCCAAAGAATTCTCAAAGCGAAGAGTATGTCTATGTTTCAGTTATTATCTAAAATTATTATGAAATCATCCATTGAGTATTTAATTAATTCCTTAGATCTAATGATCTGAAGATCCTCCTTTACGTTCTATAACTCAAGCATGTGCCAGTGTACAGTTCCAAATTATTTGGTTCAGATAAGGCGCTTCTTAAAATGAAGCCACAAAGAATGGTCATAATGATACCAAAAAGCATGACATATGCCATTGCACCTTCCTGCAGTTTTATACAACTTGATCTAGGACAATTGAAAGTGGGTAATGAGTTTAGTTGGCATGGAGGTGAAGAGAGTGATCCTTCTGCTGTACGGCTTGATATTCTCAATGCTGAGGTAAGATAGAACAGGGATTTAAATTTCAATTTTGTGACTATTTTCAGTATATTCATCTTAAATGGTACTTTGATCAATGCAAATAGATAAATGGAATCAACATGGCAGTCGGAATAAATGGAACACTTGGAAAGTGTATGATTCGGGAAGGTTATGGCATCAACGTTGAGGTGCGACGTAGCCTGCGGGATATTTTCCGAAAGGTCCCAATGCTTTCTATGAAAATTCAGGTGAATCGTTGTTTCCTGTCTGGACACTGCCGTTTTCTACTCCAAGGTTAAGTTATGTGTTTGTGGCATGCAACTTTATCTTCATTCTGCAATATGCACTTCTTGTCTACTTATTACTGCTATGCTTAAAGTTGTACTACAACTCAGGGCTAATGTAGATCTGGATTCACTGTTATCTTTCTAATTTAACTGACTATATTAAATAGTAAGCCTGGCGCAGTGGTAGAGTCTGTCCACTTGTGTCCTTGAGGTCCTGGGTTCAAATTGGCCTCCTTGCAAAAATCAGAATAAACAAGGGGAAGACTGTCTAGAAATTCCCTTCCCCAGACCCCACAATGTGTGAAAAAGCTTTCAGCACTGGGCACACCCTTCATACTAAATATTAAGCATCATTTAGATGCAATCTATCACTTTGGGTTTGAGTGTCAAACCAACATAAATACTCTCTTTGAAAAAAAGGAAACTTAAAATTCTGCATACCCTGTTTAGTAAAGAAATAATCCTAAGGACCGAAGAGAAGGAAGATATGATACTCTTTTTCTTTTTCTGCAATAGAGGAGATGATATTCTAAATCTAAAGGTAAAAATGGTTTCTAAGATACTTCATATAGACAGTTCACTTCAGTTCTAAATCTAAAGGTAAAAATGATTTTGATGTTACTTCATAAACAGTTCATTTTTTATGTTGTATTGTATCTATATTGGAGGTCAATCAACAAAGCCCCTAATGGTTGCCTATCAGTAATTATGTTATAGCCTGGGATTGATTTGGGTTTTCTATGTGTTATGATACGTCCAACCATTTTATTCTAACTAGGCAGAAGTTTACTTTTGTTGTAATTTTTTGAATATCTTTTTCTGCAGGTAGGATTGCTGCATGCTGTCATGTCAGATAAGGAATACAATGTCATCACAAATTGTATTTCAACAAATTTATCGGAGACACCTAATCTTCCCCCAAGTTTTCGTGAAAATGTAAACCGGACAAAGGAGTCAATTCGTCTACTTGCAGATAAAGTCAACTTTAATAACAATTCGTTGCTTTCATGTACTGTTGTCATCATGACTGTGGATGTTCAGTATGCAGTGCTTGAACTGCGCAATGGGCCAGATGCAGAATCGCCTCTGGCAGAGCTTGCTGTAAGTATATTGTACAAATGAGATAAACAACTCTAGTTTTGTAAACAGAGTTTTCGTAACACATGATTCTTGTCATGACTAATAATCTGGCTTCATCTATATTTTGAATATATTATTGTGTAAGTGTTTTGCGTCTTTCTAGTTAGTATGGTAGGTAATATATTTTTTTGGCCTATTCCTGTAGCAGTTGGTAGCTAACACTCTACACTTTCTTTGCCTGCAGCTAGAAGGTTTATGGGTTACCTATAGGACAACTTCAATGCTTGAAATGGATTTATACTTGTCTATACTGAAATTCTCTATACATGATATCCGTCCAGATACAAGGTCTGAGATGCGCCTGATGCTTGGATCTTATTCAGAGACTAATCTCTGTGCAGAGGACTCTTCAACAGACTCTGGGATTTCAAACCTCACAATGCTTATACTGGATTACCGTTGGCGTTCTTCCTTTCAATCATTTGTTATAAGAATTCAGCAGCCTCGTATACTTGTTGTACTGGATTTTCTGCTTCCTGTTGTTGAGTACTTTGTGCCTTCTTTAGGCACAATAACAGGCAGAGAGGAAAGTTTAGACCCAAAAAATGATCCTCTTATGAGGTCTGATGATATTATACTTTGTGAGCCTGTTTTCTTGCAAAGAGAGAGCACCATTCAACTCTCTCCTGGAAGGCAGCTAATAGTTGATGGCAGTAACATTGATGAGTTTACTTATGATGGATGTGGGGGCACCATATCATTATGTGAGGAATTTGACAAGAAGGGCCAGCTGCACTCGGGGACTATCATCATAGTTGGACGTGGCAAGAGGCTTAAGTTTAAAAATGTGAAAATTGAGGTGCATGCTTGGTTAACTTATAACTTCTATATGTTATTTCTATCTTTACATTATTATTCTGAACCAAACTTACACCTTCGGTGTTCTTTGTATGGTGCATATAAGAATGGTGAGTTGCTAAGAAGATGTGTATATTTGAACACTGGAAGTAGCTACTCAATCTCTGCTGAGGATGGTGTTGAGGTCTCAGTACTGGAAACAAATATTAATAATGATGATGAAGACCAACTGAAAGTTACAGAATGTAACAAGGGAATGAGTATTCTCCAGACTGCTGCTGATGCCCCTGCAAACCAAATGTTGAATTTTACATTTGAAGCTCAGGTACTAACTATGCTTGATATTTATGAATGAAGCGGTTTCTATATACTTGGGCCCTGTTTGGCACAGCTTGAACTTGTTAAAAAAAGCAGCTTATTTGAAAAGCATCTTAAGTTTATATCTTGCATTTAGTTCATTCTGAGAAGCAGCTGAACTAATAAGCTGCTGGAGAAGCTAGCTGTTTGGCACACCCCCTTCTTATTTTTGTGAAAAAAGCTGGTCCAGGAGTTGTGCCAAACAAGGCCTTAGTTGAGTTATATCTGCTGGCAATCCGGTGATCTCTACACCGGAACTTCAACTGTTCTTGCCACAGGAACCAATCTGCAGTAGCAGATCTGAGTGCCTTGTGCTGTGCATGCACGTGGTGGAAGAACAGGACAGGGCAGGACTAATCTGCTGTGTGTGCCTTGTTCTGGACGCACAAGACAGGACCAATGTGCTGACCAAACAACTGTAGCAGATCAATCTGCTGGTGGCAAGATCTGGTGGTGAGAGCCTGGCGCAAGGGAAAAAGTGGGCAGGAGAAATATTTCTTGGAGGGGATGATTTTATTCCAGGACCCCCGGCCTTAAATAGCCGGTTTACAATCAACCCAACTCCAACTAGGTCACTTAAATCCTATTCCAAAACCGAAACAACTAATTTTAAGTTTAGGCCTCTTTATTTATTTCCTAAACTGGAGACCTAGACAAATACGGTGATGACTTCTCAGCCGCACCTGCCCCAATCTGACCCGCATCAGGCGGAACCAGCCCTGATGTGCGCCTGGGTCATGCGCAAGAGTAGAGGTCACCCAACATGACTTTGATACAGACTTACTATTCCAAAAACAAAATTAACTCTAAATATCTACATTAACTTTTGTTTGGTATTTCTTTGGTAAATACTTCTGTGGACACAAGGGATCGTGGCTACGCGCTACCACACCCCCTTACACTGTGGTCACACTGAATTCTCTCAGTCATTCTTCACGCATCATGCTCTCCATCTCTCTTCCCAGTCCCCCTTTTCTCTCTTTTGCCCTCTCTAGTCCCATTGCCGGCGACCGACGGAGCGGATCTCGCTGGAACTGCGTCAAGCTCGGCCTGCTATGGTGAAGTCCAAGCAGAGACCAGAGCCATCCGTCCTCACCGGTCATTGATGCTCGATGATATCCTGTGCACGGTGTTTCCATCGCGCTGATGGCTAAGCAGAGCATGAACCTTGGGACACCGGCCTCGTATAGGTGCACGGGGATGGTGGCGAGCGGTAGGGAACTTAGGACCGCAGGCATGGCTGGGCGGGCGCTCGGGAATGGCTGCGAGGCGACGGCAAGGCAGAGCGGCCCATCGCAGGCGGCACACGCGAGCTCTGTGGTGGTGCCACGTCGTAGACAGTGGGAAGCGGTTGGTTGGCGTACTAGGTGGCAGTGGGGGAGGCGTTGGGGTCCAACTGCCAGCGCTGCCCGACCAGCTCCCGAGAGAACAAAGGCGGGAAGGGGCAGCAGGAGGCAGCTCTGTCTAGCCTGCCCAGAGGCAGACTTCTGCTGTGGGTTCCGGATGTTGCGTGCCACATTCGAGGCCATCAGCGATGAGCTGGCCACCACCATCGGCAGGGAGGGCACCATGCTCTGCTCCGCCATCCCCTTTGTGCTAGCGCATCATCGTCTGCACTAGCGCCTCGTCACCGGGGAGCCGCTCTGACTCGTGTCCAAGAGCTTTGGCCTTGGCATCTCCACCTGCCACTAGCAGCTCCCACCTCCCACTCTGTCTCCTCATTCATTTCCCACCCACCTCTCTCTCTCCTCTGGGCCCCATTTAAATACAAAGATACGATCGGCATGCTCGAGAGAGGGAGAAAAAAAAGATGGATGCTGGTGATTGTTCAACTTTAATTATGCCTATCTGGGGAATTTTACACCTCTGGCAGATTGTAAAATACAAATCAAAATGCTGCTTGGAACACAAGTGAAGGAATAGCTGGTTCTGCTAGGTACTACTGGGCTTTTCTATGGAAGATTCCAATCCAAGAGCACACTGATGCCGTTATATGTCGGGGGTAAAGGGAGACATATAGTCATTTCTGGTTATCCTCTGACTTTTCATCTATTTTTGACACTGCATTGACCTGTGGCTCGAGCTATCATGCAGATAAATGTTTGTAAATACACCGCTTTAAATTCAAAGTAAAAGCTTAAGCACCTTGCAGACTCAAGTCACTTCAAAATATCAGATAAGTTGTTTGGTTCGGCACTGACGGAAAGGATAGTGCACAAGAAATCTGGTGAAAATAGTATTTTTTTTCTAGGGAAAGTGAAAATAGTACTTGATGTAGCCATGTTCTAGCTATGTAACGATCTAATGAGATTAGCCTGCTAGTTGTCACAATAAAGCTCATTATTGAGACAATGACGTAACACGTACTAATTTTGGCCATCGTAGAAAGCCCTTCACCTGAAATGAGTACAATTTAGCTATCTTAACTTCATATCATTCAGTAAATGTCTCTTCAGTTCCAAGCATTAGCAAGTTTCTTCCTCACCACCACTCTTATTTTATATAAATGGGCACAGTAGGGTAGGGGAGAGCCCTAAATGTAAGGTTTTCACTAGTTTAAGGTTTTGCTTGAGCTGATTATCTGGTGCATTAAACTCAAATTAATAGTGGTATCAAATGTCTCAAATTGAAGACAATGTGTAAAAAATTAATCATGGTCCACTTCAAATACGCAATATAGGACTAGTCAAGTGGATTTTCTTGAGCCATTTGAATTATTTTGTGGACACTACAGTTCTGCTGCTCACATTGCATGCACCTTCATTTCATTAAATGATGCAGTTCTTTACTACATTCTTTCGAGTATATAAGTTCCACGCCATTCTGTGCTGATGGTTGTCACACAATTTTTTTTAATGTTCAGGTTATATCTCCAGAGTTTACCTTCTATGACAGTTCAAAGTTATCAATGGATGATTCCTTGCACATCGAGAAACTTCTTCGCGCCAAGATGGACTTCAGTTTCATGTTTATCTCCTTTTCACTAGTTCTGTTAAACCATTAAATTTCTAGAACTTTATATCTGTGTTTTTCCTTCGCATAATGCTATGTCCTTTATGTTTATACTAAATCAGGTATGCTTCAAAAGAAAAAGACATCTGGGCTCGATCTGTTGTTAAAGACCTTACACTTGAAGCTGGATCTGGTCTTCTTGTTCTTGAGCCAGTAGATGTTTCATGGAAATATACTTCAGTCAATGAAAAGACTAACATAGTATTGACATCGACAGATGTTTGCATTCATCTTTCATTGAGTGTTGCCTCTCTCTTGCTCAAACTGCAAAATCAAACTCTTGCAGCATTGCAGTTTGGTAATATCAGTCCACTGATTTCTTGTACTAACTTCAAACGAGTTTGGAGCTCACCAGATGGTGCTTGTTCCTACCTTAGTTTTTTTGTACTTTGGTGATTTCAATTGCAACTAAGAAAGTTGTATTTAAAGTGTTTATTCATTGCTAATTTCTATAAGATCAAATGCTGCAGGTGATCTACCTGGTTACAACCTCACCTTCTGGAGGCCACAGGCACCCTCAAATTATGTGATTTTGGGTGATTGTGTGTCCTCAAGGTAAATTTGGTCCTTTGAGATCCACCCCCTTGGTGACCTTATATATTTTTTTGTTCCAGTTACAGTTCTTACTTCTTAGTTCTAGTACTGGTATAGAAGCTAAATACTAGAGCTGGCATTTGACTGTAACTTGATATTCTCCATAGTAACATTAGCGTTAAGCAGTATGTAACAGATTGCTAGCGGCTTGTCCTTTCTGTCTACACTTTTTGGGGTGGATGACAGGGGAACCCCCTACCGTAATGTTTATTATTTTAAGGGAATCAAAGTATAATGTGTACAAACTTTAGCTCATTTCTGCACTGTATACTAGGTTGAGTATTTAACCTTCTATCATTTTCCTGCTAAAGCTTATGTTTTGCACCTTTTCAGGTCTGTGCCACCATCTCAGGTTGTGGTTGCTGTAAGCAATACTTATGGTCGTGTACGGAAACCTATTGGATTTAGGCTTGTTCACGTTTTACCTGGCTCTCTACCCCTTGTTGATTCCTCCCAGTCAACTGTGGAAAGCGAGTGTTCTATCTGGATTCCTGTGCCACCACCTGGATATTTAGCCCTAGGATGTGTGGTAAATATCGGGAAACAACCACCTTCAAACCATGTAGTGTACTGCCTTCGTTCTGATCTCGTGACTTCTGCAACATTTTCAGACTGTATACACACACTCTCACCTGCTCCTGGGTATGACATTACTAACCTTCTTTGGTTTGGCTATCGTTTGTGTCGTATGGTCACTCTCTTCTTTTATTTTCTTTTCTGGAAAAACTTGTATGAAATGCCAAAAAATTGAGAATGGTTCCTTTTTTGAATTTCCTTCAGCAGAATAATCTCTGGATTTAGCATCTGGCGTGTTGACAATGTGATTGCTTCATTCCGGGCACATTGTTCTATAGACCAACCCTGTAGAACAGAAGCTATTGATTTGCACCATGTTCTTCTCCGCAATCCAAACTGCTATATTGTTAAAGATTTAAATACAGATTCATCTATTGGGAATAGCCAGCTCACTGATCAAACAACTAACCAGAAGAATGCTTCTGGATGGGATGCACTCCGCACTATGTCCAGACCAAGTGGCTATTTTGTGTCTACTACTCATTTTGAAAGGATATGGTGGGATAAAGGATGTGATACTAAGAAGCCATTTTCTATATGGAGACCATTACCTCGTTTTGGGTTTGCTTCCGTTGGTGACTGCATGACTGAAGGGTAATCACTGTACGCTTATAGATTCTAAAGGCTATTCTATGTAGTATATTATTGACATGTTCCTTCCTTATTTTCCAGACTTGAACCACCTACGCTTGGCATTCTTTTTAAGTGTGACACGGTTGTTTCTGAGAAACCTGTACGGTTTACTAAAGTGGCACAAATTGATAGAAAAGGCATTGATGAAATATTCTTCTGGTATCCGGTGCCTCCTCCTGGATATGCTTCCCTTGGATGTATTGTGACAAAAACAGACGAAATGCCTAGCAAGGATTCTATTTGCTGCCCTAAATTGGGTCTGGTGAGCCAAGCAAACATTGCAGAGGATCCTATCTCCAGGTCTTCTAACTCAAAGGGCCCCAACTGCTGGAGCATTTGGAAAGTTGAAAATCAGGTAATTCATCATGTTTACACCCATCCTGGAAAGCTTTATTTCAGGTTATGTTATTCCAGGGATCAAATTAACGTGTTTTTATTATAGGCATGTACTTTTCTGGCAAGATCTGATATGAAGAAACCATCATCTCTCTTGGCATATAGCATTGCAGATCATGCAAAGCCCAAGGCACGTGAAAATATTACTGCTGAGCTGAAGCTTGGATGTTTGTCAGTCATCATTCTTGATAGCTCCTGCGGAATGGTGTGTATCCTGCTAATGATCTCTTTCAAAAGTTCAAAAAACTGTACATTGTTGAAGTATTTCTATTTAGTTACGGATCAACTAATTTCCAATTATTCAGGTCACACCTCTTTTTGACATTACGATCGCAAATATAAATCTTGCAACACATGGAAGATTTGAGACTATGACCGCTGTATTGATCTGTTCAATTGCTGCGTCCACATTTAATAGACACTTGGAGGCATGGGAACCCTTTGTCGAGCCATTTGATGGAATATTCAAGTATGTTCTGTTTGTTAGAGTTAATCTTGTTTTTACAATAGGAGTACTAGTCGGACTAGAGTTTGGGGTGTGGCTGAGTCGTCCTTGATGTATTGGCTTAGGTCTCTAGTTTAGAAAACAAATAAAGAGTTATAATAGAGCAGGAATAGAGTCCTAGTCGGATTGGGTGTCAAGTTCTAGTAGGACTGCACATGTATCCCTATATAAGGAATATAGGGGCTTCTAGACAATGAATATTAGGAGATAGTGATTGGATTAGTCCTTGATGGGAAATCAGGAGTACATATATAGGGGTACAAGACTTGAGAGCCAAGTAGCCTATTGGCTAATGATTTAAATGCCCTTTATCCCTAATACATATACACAAACAATAAGAACCAGCGTCGGATTTCCAACATTTGGTATTCAAAGCTGTTGAAATATAAGTGAATTGCCCACCCTTCCTCATCAGCTTAATCTTTTGGGGTCAACTGGTTGGTGCATAGTAGCTTAACATGGTATCGGAGCCAGAGGTCTCGAGTTCGAATCCTGGCGGGCGCGATTTATTAAATAAATTGCACCCGACTCCTATTCCACGTTTGCGGCCCGATGGAGGCTGCACGTGAGGAGGAGTGTGCACGTGAGGAGGAGTGTTGAAATATAAGTGAATTGTCCACCCTTCCCCATCAGCTTAAGCTTTTGGGGTTAACCGGTTGGTGCATAGTAGCTTAACATGGTATCAGAGCCAGAGGTCTCGAGTTCGAATCCTGGCGGGCGCGATTTATTAAAATAAATTGCAGCCGACTCCTATTCCACTTTGCGGCCCAAAAGAGTCTGCACGTGAGAGGGAGTGTTGAAATATAAGTGAATTGCTCACCTTTCCCTATCAGTTTAAGCTTTTGGGGTCAACTGGTCGGTGCACAGTAGCTTAACATGGTATCAGAGCCAGAGGTCTCGAGTTCGAATCCTGGCGGGCGCGATTTATTAAAATAAATCATTTTTTGGGTCAACTGGTTGGTGCATAGTAGCCTAACAAAAGCCTTAGAGTTTACATCCAATCCAGTTGCCCCGCGAGAGGACGTGCTCCCAGAGGTTGCCAATCCGGCAGGGCCGGCGGATGTGTGAGAGCCGGAGGAGGGTGTGGCTGCGAGCTGTCTTCCATATCCGCTTGGTTCCACACGAGGGGTGGCATCGATCCGACACTGCATGGTGCAGTGGCCGGTGTGCACACATGCGATGTGCATGCTGGCTTTGTGACTGCTGTGGGCGCGACCAGGTGCGGCAGCGGTGCAAAGGAGGTGTAGCGGAGGTGGATCTAGCCAAAGGTGTACCCTGTGTTTGCGGTAGTGTTTAAAAAAGCGGTAGAGAAGTAAGGGAGCAGCTCCGCCTAGCACCTAGGCCGCCTAGGCGGCACCTAGGTGTTTCACAAAAAGCAAAGTTAAATTTATATAATATATTATACATATGTAGATTGTTAAATTTAAAAATATTCAATCAATGAGATGAGATAGTGACTGTCCTCTGCAGGCAGCTAGGCACTAAGGTAGGACACTACCACCGTGCCAGTAGCAACCACCACCGATAGGGATGTGAAAAAAACTAGAGTTAGCTGTTTCTTTTATATGGATACAAAAAACAATGAAACAGTGGAATTAAGCGGAAGAAGACGAAAAAAGCGGACCAAAGCGAAAAAGGGGGGGAAGGTGGTCTGACCGCTTAACACCACCGCCCAGGGAAAAGCGAAGTGGTCCGGTGGCGCTCAGCGCCTAGGACGTTTTTTTAAACATAGGTTTGCAACAATGGGGGTGGCCATGAGCATCTCACATTGAATTGTGCCCGGGATGCAAAGATGCATTCCATTTTGGTATTGAGTGCATTGGATGTAAAGATGTGTTCCATTTCAAGGATGAAGATGTGTTCATCCCAAATTTGAGTGCAGAGTGGAGGAGTATTAGTCGCCATCCTACGGTGGAAGAGGTATGCTCGCCATGTTTAAATTAATGGAAGTGTGTGTGGGACAATGAAGGAGTGTTCATCATCGTGATTAAGGTGTGTCAAGATTGGAGTTCATGAAGAAAACAAGATTAAGGGGGTATTATTAGGGTTAATCTTGTTTTTAGAATAGTAAGAGTACTAGTCGGATTGGGGCTTGGGGTGCGGCTGCTGAGTTCTCGCCGTAAAGAAATAAAGATTCCTAGGTATAGAAATAATTGCTGCAGTTTGTACTAGGTTTAAGAGTTCTAGTAGAGCAGGAATAAAGTCCTAGTCGGACTGTGGGTCAAGTCCTAGTAGGACTACACATGTACCCTATATAAGAAAAGGAATAGAGGGGCTGCTGGACAATGATAACCAGCATCGAATTTCCAACACCATTATGCTGGATCGTTTGTATTTATCCAGCGTCATGTACTGTTCTCTAAAATTTCATGTAAATATTATAACATGTTCTGTCATTGTTGAAGGTTTGAAACATATGATACCAGTGAACACCCCCCTTCAAAAGTTGGGAAGAGGATTCGTGTTGCTGCAACTAGTCCTCTAAATGCCAACCTGAGCTCTGCAAATCTTGATCTTCTTATAGAAACTTTAGTTTCATGGAGAAGACAGGTTGATCTAGAAAAAAAATCATCAATCAAAAATGGGGTATCATCTTATATTTCAATACTAGTTGATCATGGTTTCATGCATGCTTCTTTCTAATGATTATAATGTGCATATCCATTTGACAGGATACTGTTGAAAATTTGACAAAGGCTGATGATTCTTCCAGCTCCGCACTGAATGAAGATGATTTCCAGAGAGTAGTTTTTGAGAACAAATTAGGATGTGATGTTTATCTTAAGAAACTGGAAGACACTGAGAACGTTGTTGAGTTTTTGCAGCATGAAAGTACAGTTTCGTTGTCGATGCCACCTGCCAGGTTTTCAGATAAGTTAAATGTATTACCAAATTCCACAGAATCAAGATATTATGTTGTAATACAGATCTTTGAGTCTAAGGTAGTATTCCAGCTTGTGTTATGTTCTGAAAATGCAATGCTTTTACATATGAAACTTTACAGTCCTTGTTTCTCTGTATCAGGGCTTGCCTATTATAGATGATGGCAATGATCACAGCTACTTCTGTGCTTTAAGATTACTTATAGGAAGTCATGCTTCTGATCAGTACAAAGTTTTCCCACAGAGTGCCAGGACAAGATGTGTAAAACCTGTGAAAATTACTGACTCACGGACACACTATGCTAAGTGGAATGAGCATTTTATTTTTGAAGTCCCGGAACAGGCATGTTAGACTCTCTCTCTCTCCCCCGTCCCTCCCTCCCTCGCTCTCTCTCCCCCCCCCCCCCCCTTTGTTTGTTGTTCCATGTTTTTGTGCATCATGCATATAGGCATTTTTATTTTGTTTGCTGCTTTTATCATGTAATATCATTATGAGATTCACAATTAATGGATCACAGATACCATTTTTGTGTTTCAACTGAACTTTATCAGCTGAAAAGCGAATAGTTTGTCCCATTCTTCATGTATTCTGTGGGCATTAATGCATCATGTCTTTTATTATTCTTTTCTGCAATCATAGGTTACCCACTTTCTCATGTATATTGTTGTACCTAATTTAAATTTGCACAAGCATGTTAGGTTGATTAATTAATCCTAATGTGGTACTTTGCAGGCATTAGCTAATTTAGAGATTGAGATAACCAATCTTGCTTCAAAAGCTGGGAAAGGTAATTTCTGAAGCTGTACTAAAAAATTGGTATTTCACAGTTTGACTTGATTTTCTTCATTGGGGGAGTTTCTGAAGCCTTTGATGCACACTCTTAGTCTCACTGAGAAATAGATTGGACCCACATGTTCAGAAAATAACCAATCAACTGTCTTTTTGTATCGAGAAGGTTACCTTGTTGGTAGTGACGAACTAACAACATAAAATGGTACTAGTAAACATTGATTGATGATAGAGCTTCAAGATAAGCGAGAATATTAGGGAAATGATTTCACTTGTCCTTAATGAAATTAGAACTTAAGGCAGTTAAAAACTTAAAACATAGATCTGTTTTGCCAACAACAATAACCAAGCCTTTATCTCAAGCCTGTTGGGGTCGGCTAGACATGAAACCCAATATCAATGAAGTAAAAGAGAGGAAGAGATATAAGAACAAGGAAAAAAGAAAAAAAAAGAAAAAGAGAAAAAATAAAAAGAGAAAAGAAAAAAGAAAAAAAGAGAAAAGAAAAAAAAAGGAAAAAAGACTACGATTCTGGCACATGAATTGCTACTTTCCATGCAGTCCTATCATGAGCTAAGTCTCTAGATACATTCCAATCTCTCAAATCTCGTTTTACCGCCTCCTCCCAGGTCAACCTTGGTTGTCCTCTACCGCTCCTAATATTTTCTCTACCTCTTAAAATCCCACTGTTAACCGGTGCTTCTGGAGGTCTTCGTTGGATATGTCCAAACCACCTAAGTCGATGTTGGACTAACTTCTCTTCAATCGGCGCCACCCCTACCTTATCACGAATCGCCTCATTCCTTATTCGGTCTCTTCTCGTGTGCCCGCACATCCACCGTAGCATGCGCATCTCTGCGACACTCATTTGTTGGACATGTTGCCGTTTAGTTGGCCAATATTCCGCCCCATAGAGCATCGCGGGTCTGATCACCGTCCTATAGAACTTCCCTTTTAGCTTTTGTGGGACTTTCCTATCACATAGGATTTCAGAGACTTGTCGCCATTTCATCCACCCTACCTTGATCCTGTGGCAAACATCCTCATCAATATCGCCATTGCTTTGTAACATTGATCCTAAGTATCGGAAAGAGTCCCTTCTAGGTACTATTTGTCCTTGTAGACTAACATTTCCCTCTTCACGACCAACACCACTAAAGTCACACCTCATATACTCGGTTTTGGTCCTAATAAGTTTAAACCCCTTGGACTCTAAGGTTTGTCTCCATAACTCTAATTTCTTATCAACACAATCTCTAGTTTCATCTACCAGCACTCAATGTTATCCTAAACGGTAAACGGTAGACAGTCAGTGGAGGTCTGTTTATCGTTTAGCCTGTCTAAACGATGTTTAGACGGATTAAACGGTTTGTACTGTAGCTACACTGTTGCAGCAAGTAAAATATATACCTTTAATATATAAGACCCCGTCTTCACAACTAAAGTACATAACTTGCAATAAATCACGTGAAAGTTATTTAGATAAGAAGGGCAGGCCTGGCGCAGTGGTAGAGTCTCTCCACTTGTGTCCTGGAGGTCCTGGGTTCGAATCAGCCTCCTTGCTTTTGCAAGGGGAAGGCTGCCTAGAAATTCCCTTCCCTAGACCCCACAACGTGTGGGAGCTTTCAGCACTGGGTATACCATTTTTTAAAGTTATTTAGATAGATTAGAACCCCATACTCTTATTGAGTTTCAGCTGTCCTGCAACTCTCAAACATGAAAATCTAGCAAGTTATAAAATAAAAGACTAATAAAAGATGCAACTCACATGTGTCATATGTATACTCTATGTTCCTGATATGAGAAAGCGCGCGGGGAGACTGAGCTGCGTGTGCCGCGCAGGGACTCGGGTGCACGGGTTCGGAATATGTGGCAGGGAGATGGTGGGAGAGGGCGATGAAGCTGCGCGTGGGCGGTGGCTGATGGCGGACTACTTCGGTTGCGAGCCAAGGGGGCGGGGGCATACCTGGTGGCAGCGGATCGGCGGCAGATCGAATACTACAATAGACCCGTGTCGGCGTAATCAATAGGAGTCTTCGACCGCGTGCAGCTTAATGGGCCGAAAAAACCTGGTTCTAACATTTTCACTTCGCCTAAATGGGTCAAAACGCGTTTAAACACGAATAGAAACCGTTTTGTTTAATCCGTTTACACCGTTTAAACAGTCGTTGACCTGTTTAAATGGGTCAACCGTTTAAATGTCTGTTTAGGGCCTAAACTACACATTAAGTGTCTGTTTACCGTTTAAACACGTTTAAACGGCCGTTTAATACCGTTTAGGATAACACTGCCAGCACTACATCATCAGCAAAGAGCATGCACCAAGTGATATCCCCTTGTATATCCTTCGACACCTCATCCATCACCAAGGAAAAGATGTATGGGCTCAAAGCTGATCCTTGATGTAGTCCTACCGTGATAGGAAATGCATCAGTCTCACTATCACTTACGCGCACACTTGTCCTAACATTATTGTACATATCCTGATAAGGGTAATGTACTTTGTTGGCACTTTATGTTTCTCTAGTGTCCACCACATGACTGACCTTGGTATCTTGTCGTACGCCTTCTCCAAGTCGATGAACACCATATGCAAGTCCTTCTTCTGCTCCCTATATCTCTCCATAAGCTGACGAAGCAAGAAAATCGCCTCCATTGTAGACCTCTCAGGCATAAAACCAAACTGGTTTTTAGTGACATTGGTCACTTTTCTCAGGCGGTGTTCAATCACTCTCTCCCAAAGCTTTATAGATCTGTTTTGCCAATTGCATTTATTTCGTTAAAAAGATGGATTAGCTCTTGTTCTTCTATTCATAAGTGGTTTCAGTGCTATCCCTTTTATATGGATACAGGCCGTGTCCTTAATTTGAGCTTTAGGACCCTACTGACCTGCATTAGCAGGAATGACAAATAGTATCTGGTTAATCATTGTCTAGCCAGTCATACAGCCCTAGGGAACAATCTCTGTGCTCTATTACATGCAATATATCTATAAGGAAACCATCCAACTAACACAGAAGCTAATTATATTATCTGTAGTTTCCAACTTAATAATGAGATGGTGGATTTCTCATGGACATCACTGCATGTCCATTGGAACTAAAGTATTCAATCACCACCCTTTATATCTGAATATTTCTGCTACATAAAACCGAAAATGCATATGCTATTCACCAGATAAGAGTATACTACCAAGCATGAGAAGTACATGCTCTTATAGGCAATACATGTCAAGTTTCACCTCGTAATGTACACGAAAGGCAATCACTTTGAATGTTTGCATTTTGTAACATCTCCTATTTGTTTGGAAGGTGAAGTACTTGGTTCATTGTCAATTCCTATTGGACGAGGAGCGACAATGTTGAAACGAGCTCCTTCTATGAGGATTGTTAAGCAAGCTCCTGACATCAAACGAGTGATAACGTGTCCTCTTACAAAAAAGGTAGCACTTTGTATCGTATTTGCAGAATGTTTGAAATGCATGTTGCATTTACGATGCTTTGCTGTCAGTCGTACTAAGTACATATGCATGCTTTCAACATGTAGGGCCAGGTACCTAATCATGAAGACAAGAAAAACTGTGGTGTTTTAGTACTCTCCAGTTGTTATGTAGAACGTTCTACCTATTCAAATTTCCAGAGCTGGAAAGACAGCAAAAGCTCAGAGAGTGACTTCTGGATTGGGCTTAGCCCAGATGGTCCATGGGAAAGTTTTACTGCTGTTTTTCCACTGTCAATCATCCCAAAATCACTTAACAATAATCACTTCGCATTCGAAGTCACCATGAGGAATGGAAAGAAACATGCAACCTTGAGAAGTCTTGCAGTTATTGCTAATGACTCTGACATAAAACTTGAAGTATCTGTCTGTCCTGTAAACATGCTTAATAGCTCTGTGTTAAATACTAGATCAATCAGTTCCATCAGCGCTACTGATGAAGTGTTTGAAAACCAGTGGTACCGACCAATTACAGGGTGGGGAACTAACCCGTCTAGTGTTCATGGAAATGACTTAAGACAGTGGAGCACGAGGGACTACTCGTACTCATCCAAGGTAATTTTTTTGTATCTGTTATCCAGTGGATAATCACATGACTACATTTCAAAATAATAATATCATCACTCTTTCTGTGACAAAAATAGCAATCTTCCACAATCTATTAGCTCCTAACACAGTTTATACAACTTATGTGAAGGCATTTTTCGAACCTAGTCTTCCATCTGGGTGGAGATGGACCTCACCTTGGAAAATTGAAAAATCCAATTTTGTGGATAATGATGGCTGGGCGTATGCTGCTGATTTTCGAAATATGAACTGGCCATCATCTTCCTGGAAATCTTCCAAATCACCACATGACTTCGTGAGAAGAAGGCGTTGGGTACGTTCAAGACAGCAGATGCAAGAACAAAGTGCAGAAATTCCTAGAAAAATACTTGCTACTGTAAATCCTCATTCATATACTCCATTGCCTTGGACTGTGATGATGCGGGATATGGACCTATGCCTGCAAATCCGTCCATACTCCGAAAAATCAGAGGAATCGTACAGCTGGAGCCAAGTTATTTCTCTAGATTCTGAGAGTATTCCTAAGCAGCAGCAGCAGCAATCTTCACTTTCTAGGCAAAGCACCTTGAAACAGTCAGCTCTGCCCTCGAGGAATTCTGTTCTTAGGCTAGCTGATCTCGGGAAAAAAGATGTGCTTTCATACTGCCGTCCTCCTATTGGCACTGAAAGATATTTCTGGCTCAGTGTTGGAATTGATGCTTCAGTTCTTCATACAGATTTGAATGTACCTGTTTATGACTGGAGAATTTCTTTCAATTCGATTCTTAGACTTGAAAATAAGCTTCCATATGAAGCTGAGTATGCTATTTGGGAGATGTCCCCTGAAAGAAATATGGTGGAAAGGCAGCATGGTATTGTTTCTTCAGGTGGAAGTGTATTTGTCTATTCAGCAGATATACGAAAACCTGTTTACCTTACACTGTTTCTCCAAAATGGCTGGATTTTAGAAAAGGTAACGTTTCTATATTTTTTGCTTAACATATTAGAAGCCTTCGAGGTGTGATAGTGTTACTAGAGCTCTATAAAATTTGGGATTTGCAGGACAAGTTGTTTTCTAAAACATACATATGGGACCAGAGGGGATTTACTTATTTGATATTCACGGCTTGACATGTTTACGTTACTTGCAAAACTGAAGTAATTTTGTGCCCGTCTAACTTGTTGTTTTCTCCTTTTCTTCGTTCAGGATGCTGTCTTGATAATGGATTTGGTATCCCTTCAACATGTTTCTTCTTTTTGGATGGTTCAGAAACAAAGTCGAAGGTTTGAAAACTTTTGACCGTGTGCTGCCTGAATAATAGAATTATGTTTAATTTAATGGAGCTTGATGATACTATGGGTCTGTTTGGTTCATCTGCACCAACCAGATTTCCTAAAAAAAATCAGAAATCTGAACCAAAGGGGCTTACATGAGAATCAGATTCTCCAGAATCTACAGATTTTCCTAGTGTAAATGAAAATCTGCTAGAACCCTAGATTTTCCAGATTCCTGTTTCAAGTTTCAACTTTTCACAGAAATTACCCAACATGCCGCTGATTACACAACCAAATATTATTTTCTTTATAACACGTATTTATTACAGAATCCACAGTTAATAGTTGTTTCTAGCCAAATAGATTTCAGCTTTACCGCAGCTCTCACCTCACAACAGCTTTCTCACAGCTCACAGCTAGAATCAGATTTTCAAGAATCCACAGCTGAACCAAACACATTCTATGTTTTTCAGTTGATTCACTATTTTCACAGCAACAATATGTAGGTTGTGTATGTTGCATGTACAGTGAAGCACTGTTTTGAGCCTAGGTTTCATAAGAACTTTGTTAAGCCCTACTACTAGATCTTCTCTAAATAGTTGGTTTGCATTATGGAGAACACTTTCAATGTTTGTCACTTCCCCATTGTCTGATTCCAAACTTCTGTTGGGCTGTTTGCCAACCCCACCTCAGTGACAGTTGATTCATTGTAGCGCTGTATTAATTGAATTTATTTAGTTTTTCTAACACTTAAGTAGTACAGAAAATGCTGCTAGTGAATGACACTCTTAATGTTAGTATTGTATACCAAATTGATAGGATATGCTGTTGTTTCCCTTTGCAATCTGTTTTTTTTCTGTATGAGACTGCTGCAGAGGTAGCATTTTGTGAATCTGTTCAGTTTTGATTGTTCTATTTTAGAGTTTTGATTTTTATTCTGATACTATCACTTGTTTTGGTGATCTTTAGGAGGCTACGTGTTAGTGTTGAACATGATCTAGGAGCAAGTGATGCTGCAACAAAGACGCTGAGATTATTTGTTCCATACTGGATCAAAAATCATTCTTCTGTTCCACTATCTTATCGAATTGTAGAAGTGGATCCCACAGAGAGCTCAGATGCAGACTTACTTGGCAAACCAGATTTACTAAGTAAACCAGTTAAATCTTCAAAATTTTCCCTTAGATATTCTTCGAAGTCCCTTATCAGGAGGAGCACGATGCCACAGAGAAATACACAGATAATGGAAATTATTGAAGATTGCAGCACAAACTATGTGATGCTATCTCCACAAGATTACATAAATCGCTCTGCAGGCATGCGCTCTGAGTCTGGGGATAACAATTTCAGCCCAGCTCGAATTGCAATATCTGTGGCTGTTGGCAATTGCACACAGTACAGCATAGGAGTATCTCTTTTTGAGCTTGAGAACAAGGTATACAATCTGTAATATATGCATTTTATATATCACTATTCTTACTTTGAACATTGTTTATAGATATGTTGTCATTCGTCTGCAGGAGCATGTTGACATCAAAGCATTTGCTTGTGATGGATCATATTACTGGTTATCAGCTCAACTGAAGATGGCTTCAGACAGAACAAAGGTTTGAGTCATTTATGCTCTGAGATCATTTGGACCTTTGTAGTTCACTAGTAATCCTAGTTAGCCAGACTTGTTGTAATCATCACTAAAGCTTGTTTGGCTATGGTAGGTCCACGGAACAAAGTTCACTGTTTTTTTGAGAGAATATAATAGGGGAAACCACTACTGTGGTAATATTAAAATAAATAAGAAATGAAATTAAGGAAACTACACTAAACAGCTGGGTAGCCCCACAGGCCAGAAGAAACTGGCGGTACAGCAAAACCGAAACTATAATTATTGCTCACTGTATTGGTTGCAGAAGGCGCTCTCTTCACTGCATAGTCTACTTATATATGTAGAACAACTTCTGTTTGTTTTTTATTTTTTTTGCCTTTCTTTTCTGCCAGTCGATATTACAATGTACAGATGCAAATCATTGGGTTTGCTATTTGGTTATCTTGTTCACTATGTTTCATTGATTTGCTCCTGCATAAAAGGTTGTCACAATTGTATTGTTTTTCTCCTTTTCCTTGAATATTTCTGAAAATTATTGGCTGATGATGCAGGTAGTAAATTTTCTGCCACGAGCACTTCTCATTAATAGAATTGGGAAAAGTATTAATTTATCTGAGTATCATAATGAGACTGAAGAACCTTTGCAACCGGGTGAACCTCCAAAATTATTTCAATGGCGATCAGAATTTGGAAGTGAACTTTTAAAAGTAACTAACTCGATCTAGTCTTCCCTTACCTGGAAATGTTTCTGTTCCACTTTTCTTATTGACCTTTATGATTGCAGTTGCGTCTGGAGGGATACAAATGGAGCACCCCTTTTAGCATCAATGCTAATGGAGTTATGTGTGTGATCATGAACAGTATTACAGGAAATGATCAAGCTTTTGTGAGGGTAAATGTGAGAAGCGGAGCAAAAAGTTCTCGCTATGAGGTTGTATTTCAGCTCGCTTGCTGGACCAGTCCTTACAGGTACTGCACAATTATTCTTGTCAATACATCAAACATTTTGTAACTATATAAAGTAAAATATAAATTGTGTAAGCAGGGTGGAGAATCGCTCCATGTTCCTTCCTATACGATTTCGGCAGGTTGGAGGTGATGATTATTCATGGCGTTGTCTGCCACCAAATTCATCAGCCCCCTTCTTTTGGGAGGATATTGGCAGAAAGCATCTGTTGGAAGTCTTGGTTGATGGAACTGACTCTACAAACTCCATGACATATGACATTGATGTTGCCATGGATCATCAGCCACTGACGAATTCAAATAGGCTTAAGAAGGCCTTGTGTGTCAGTGTTTTGAAGGAGGGGAAGCTGCATGTTACCCAAATTAGTGATTGGCTGCCGGATAATAGGACTCGGGGACAGACAGTTGAAAAGATATTATCTCCAGTCTTTCAGCCTTCAGAGGTCGACTATGGGCAGTCATCTCCAGATCTTGATAGTGAGTTCCATGTTACTTTGGAACTAACGGAGCTGGGAATTTCTGTGATAGATCATATGCCTGAAGAAGTTCTCTACCTCTCAGTGCAGCAGCTTTTACTTGCATACTCATCTGGGATGGGTTCTGGAATCAATAGGTAACAATAATGTTATCTTTGTTGTTTGGGCTACACCTCATAATTTTTCTTACATGCATACTCAAACATCCTCTTTAATTTGCAGGCTCAAAATGCGAATGCAATGGATTCAAGTAGACAATCAACTGCCATTTGTTCCGATGCCTGTTCTTTTCTGTCCTCAAAAGATTGAGAATCAGTCTGACTATGTTCTCAAGTTCTCTATGACAGTGCAGACCAATAATTCTCTTGATTTTTGTGTTTACCCTTATGTTGGTGTGCAGGTAAGCTACTATTTTTAAGGTGTGAAACCACATTTTAGTTTCACTGGCATCACTCACAAGGATATTTTGATTCCTTCATGTTGTCCTTTCTGTTTCATGCTGATGCCTGTGTTATGGAAGTGGCCTTGGGTCAGGAAGGTCCAGCGCAAGGAGCAATCCTTGCCAAGCCATCCTGGTGGTGATCTATCTATTAGTGTCCTTCAGGTTTAAATCTTGATTAGATAAGATTGTTAGCAGGTTTAGTTGGTTCAGATTCAATTAGATTTGTCATTGGAGTCCTTGCTGGCTATATAATGCTAGCCTGTTTTGTACCATAGAAGTCAAGCAAAGTATGCAAAATAAGCAATGTGTGGGAGCTTTCAGCACTAGGTACGTCCTTTAGAAGTCAAGCAAGAAGAAACCAAAAGAAAGCAGTCAGAGCCTCCAAGGGAGGGTGACTTGCCGGTTTGCTCTTGCTATCCCATGTATCCCAGCCAATCCATATCAGTCCATCTCAGTAACATATGCTTTCTGTTTTGTCTCGACTGTTTTGCATTCTTTGAAGTTTTTAGTCGTAATGTTAAGTCATGAAATAATTGTTTACATGTCTTTGAGTGTCAGTTACTCAGTTCTATAACTATTATGCAATGTTTGTAGGTTCCTGAGAGGTGTGTGTTTTTTGTTAACATCCATGAGCCAATCATTTGGCGTCTCCATGAGATGATTCAACATCTAAAATTGGACAGGATATATAGCTCTCAGCCGTCAGCTGTTTCAGTGGATCCTATACTGAAAATTGGGTAAGTAACCGACCACACAGTATTGTGCTTATTTTTTTATTTTCTTATATCGATTGTACTGGACCTTTCTTTGCAGGCTTCTGAACATATCTGAGATTAGGTTTAGAGTATCAATGACAATGTCCCCAAGCCAAAGGCCAAGAGGAGTTCTCGGGTTTTGGTCATCCTTGATGACTGCACTGGGAAACATGGAACATATGCCGGTAGGACTGCTATAATATATTTTCTCGTCGTCATCCACATAAACTATAGTAGTTTTCTCATGTAGACATTAGCAATTTTTTTGACTGGCAAGAGAACTGCCTGATGTCTGTCATTATACTGAATTAAGGTTCAGTTTGCAATGCGGAGCCCATTTTTCCAAACACGGGGACAAATTTTAGCTGCAGTTATGTTCATGCTCCCTCATCATACTCTATCTCACACTGATGTACTTATTCCACATGAAGGTCTGTATAGCTCAAAGGTATCGAGAGGGGTTGTGCATGCGACAAAGTGCACTTATGAATGCTGCAATTTCTAACATTCAAAAGGACCTTCTTAGTCAACCGCTTCAACTGCTTTCTGGTGTTGACATTCTTGGTAATGCAAGTAGCGCTCTGAGTAATATGAGCAAGGGTATAGCAGCATTGTCTATGGACAAGAAATTCATCCAGAGCCGAATGAGACAGGTCTGTTTTCATTTTTTTTCTTTTCTAAGCTCATATGCTTGTACATGTTCAAAACTAAAAGAAAAATTAGGCATGCGTTACTATGTTCTCTCCAGGATAGCAAAGGAGTGGAAGACTTCGGTGATGTCTTAAGAGATGGAGGTGGTGCTCTCGCAAAAGGCATCTTCAGAGGCGTCACAGGCATATTAACAAAGCCTATTGAGGGTGCAAAATCTTCTGGTGTTGAGGGTTTTGTACAAGGAGTTGGGAAAGGTATTATTGGCGCGGCTGCACAACCAGTTAGCGGAGTTCTTGATCTTCTGTCAAAAACTACTGAAGGTGCAAATGCAGTAAAAATGAAAATATCATCAGCTATAATGGCTGAGGAGCAGTTACTGCGTAGACGTTTGCCTCGTGCAATTGGTGGCGATAGCTTGCTCTATCCTTATGACGACCATAAAGCAGCTGGCCAGGTAATTAGTTATTGTTTCATGGATGGCTTTAGTGTATACTATGAAATAATTTCTGACTGATGTTCTTTTGCTTTCTCGGGTTATGAAGGCTATCTTGCATCTTGCTGAATGTGCTACATTTCTTGGCCAAGTTGACATTTTTAAAATCCGAGGGAAGTTTGCATCTACTGATGCTTACGAGGATCATTTTCTACTCCCTAAGGGGAAGATTTTTTTAATTACTCATAGAAGAGTACTATTGCTCCAGGTAAAACAGCTTTTGCTCTTATTGTGTTTTTCATTTGAGTCCAGTTTTATCACATGCATATGCTGTTTCAGGTGCCAATGATGACCCAGCGAAAGTTTAACCCTGCGAAGGATCCTTGCTCAGTAATCTGGGATGTGTTATGGGATGATTTAGTGACAGTGGAAATGACCCATGGGAAAAAGGATGCCCCAGGATCGTTGCCTTCAAAGCTTATTTTATATTTGAAAGCTAAACCTTCTAACTCAAAGGAGGTTGTTCGTTTGGTCAAGTGTAATCGTGGTTCTGATCAGGCAACTATCGTTTACTCAGCAATTGACAAAGCTTATAAAGCCTATGGTCCAAATGCATTGAAGGTATACAAGCTGCATTTTAGATTGAAATGAATTCTTATGCAATAATGCAAACATCATAATAGCATTACAAGAATGGCTGAACTTTGTGCCCCTGTGGTTATACAAATATGGCTTTAACATTGTTAAGTGGTAGTAGCACCTTTTCTTTAGGGTTCTTTTCATGCTTTGTCTATTCGAAGAGCAAATTGATTGTCTCAGAAGTCTTTGCCTGTCTCAAACTTAAGCAGTTTAAGTTTAAACATCGGAAATTGGATATATGTGCATGTTATAACTGGTTCTAGCTGCTTTGATTATTATGTTTACTGTTGTTTGATTACCAATAACGCATACATTCAACGTTATTTCAGGAATTACTGAGATGGAAGGTACCAAGGCCTTATGCTCCTCGCAGTAACACTGGTCGAAGTGCCCAAGACTTGTCATTTGGTTAAAACAAACATTTGTGTACTGTTTATGTAATGCCACCCCCAGGGGGTAAAAGGGGGAACAAATTTTGTTATGTGCATATGTTAGATACAAGCAATACCTAGAAGACCGGAGGTACGTACACTTGGGTATTCATGTTGTTTTTTATATTAATATTGCATTTTATTGTTTGGCATAATATCTGTGCAGGATTGTCTCATATTGTTTTTCTTTTGCAGGTACTTATGTCCACAATGATTTAGCTATCAAGATAAATTATATGCCTTACATTACATGTACATAATTATGCTGCGTCAATATGTTGTAAATTCAAGAGAGAATTTGCTAGAAGTAATGCCAAATATTCGTATTATTGTTCTTGACCCCCAAAGTCTTACTTGCTCCTTTCCACCATCTGAAACAACTAGTCTTATACAATAGGCAATCTTGGCTTGGTGGACACTCATTGCTCCGTTGTCCGGTCACTTCTGTTTGCTTTATTCAACCTTGTGTCGTTGCAAAACCAAGCTTCATGCTCTTGGCGAACGGGATGATTCCCGGATGAGCACGGCCTCTAAGAGCGCGTCCTACTACGTCGTTTCGTCGAACAGGTAGATCCGCTGGGGGCAGCAACGAAGGATTTTTTTATTTTTAACACTTGATAATCAATTTAATATTAATAACATCTAAAAACTTTTTTGGTAAAAATAACCAATCTCTCGTCTACGGCGTGGACGATTTGTGGACATATTTTCGTTCACGTTGTGAATGATTGAGCCACATAGGTAGCTTTGTCGTTCATAGCGTGTATGATAGTCACGTGGACTTTCCTGTCGTTCACACTGAATGGGAGTAATAAATATTACAAGATTAGGTTTTTAACACTCATTTAAAAATGCTTAAAGATATTTTTACAAAAAAAATTACAGAATTTAGTATAGTATATTATATTATGATTTTATTTAAATTGGTTAATATGATTTTTATTTAATAGATTTTATGTTACGTAATTTTGAATTATGTAATACGATCACAAATTTGATTAGGACTTGTTAATAAAAGTATATGTAACTAAATGTATCAAAATAATACCAGCACTTTAAAAACATTTGTCATTGGATACATTATGAAGTTTATTAAATAGGAAATATAGATTCTATTGAGTGCATCAAAAATACTTTCCCTTGCACAATGCATCCGTTGCGCAATGCATTCGGCTCGGCATCCCTTATGTGATGTGCTCTCTCGCATAAGCGCTCCCGTTCATCTTTTCTCGCCTAACGAGCAATGTGTTCTTCCTCCTGAGCCTGGCGACGATATTTTTCCTTGATCTTTTGAGGTTCTTCCTGACATTTGCGCTGACGCTCCGTCTGTTTAGCCGCCTCCTTCCTCTTGCTCAACCTGCTTTTTATACTCCATCTCGTAGTGGAATTTGTCTCACGCAGCTCTATGTATCGCGTGTATGTACTCGACGTCTTCCATTGTTTGTTCGTTGTCAATGTACCGTGTGAACTCACAAAGGGCGGTGTGGACTGCATGATTAATAATGTGGTGTTATGAAGATTTAAGATAAAATACGAATACAATATTCATAGATCTGTACGGTAAATATGTTACCTGTGTCTATCATTCGGGAAAAAATGGCGTGTTTCTATGCGGTGGGTCATATTATAGTTATTGCACATGCATAGTCTCAAACCGTAGGTGACCCCAGTCTTAAATTTTTTAAAAACCGATAATCAGTGCCACATAGACACATCAACGGTTGTAATTACTATGGAACGCGAACTCTCTTTTTTTATTTGGTGGTGAGTACGGTGAGTCCATGTCCGTGAGAGTTAGGTTTGTGAAGTGTGGTTGTGGCGAATGTCCGGAGTGCTCTTAAATATACAATCGAAGCTAGACGATTTGTCCACTAAGTGGACGATTTGTCTAGTAGGTGGACGATTCGTCTAATAGTATGTGGTAATTCATTATAATCATCCTCTTCGGCATCATCACCATCATTATTTTCCTCGTCATCATTTTTGTCATGCGTCTCGTCGACTACTTCCTTGTCTTCAATCCGTATAAGAAGTATTAGAGGCCACCCATATTGCAGAGCCCTTGCAACATAATCACGTCACACGGGTGTTCCCTTTAGCGGAGTTCCCCAAAATGGTAACCGTTTATTTTTAACTCATATTCATCCTCACTCAGTTTAAAAACTTTCAGCAACCATCTGTATATATCCATAAATGTCCGTTCCGATGGACTAGTTATTCCCTTATTTATAAAAAGAAGTCCTGATAAATCTACTCCACTCGAATTATAGATAATTTGACCATCTCCATAAAATATCTGAAATTCTATTTTATTCGACATACCTAGCGTACGTATATACGTAATTTAATAATTGCAAAAAGAATATTAAAAAAATTAAATTACGAATAATGTAATATAAATTGTGTTAAAACAGACCATACTTAACTATAAACTAATCATAATTCTTAAATTTAAATAAAAATTATAAACAAACTTAACAGTATCAAAATTAACCTAATCAAAATTATAACTAAACTAAACCAAATCAAAATAATAAAAAGTTTTAAAAAATTATAACTAAGCTAAACATAAATTAAAACTAAGCTAAAATCCTAAAAAAATAAACTAGACTATAACTAAAAGTACGAAACAAGATCTCAAAAACCAATAAAAAATAACATAAATTAAAATTTAAACTAATATAAAATCTAGATTACAAACTAACTAAATCCGAATAATAAATAAAAACGTAAAATATAAACTAAACTATTACTATAAGTTTAAACTATTATTTAAATCTAAATTTTCTAAAATGCACAAATAATATAAGTATTTAAAAATCTTAATTTTTTAAAAAATATTATACCTTTTACTTTTCTTTTTTCTTCTCTTTTCTTCTCTTTCTCTTCCTCTTCCCCTCTTTTCTTCTCTTGTTTGTTTGGTTGGATGCGGGGAGAAGGCCCCCGGGGTGGCTGGTGTCATCCACGGCGCGGACGACACCGGCCTATTGTCCACGGTGTGGACGGTATGATGTCCACGTGAATAAATTGTCTACACCGTGAATGAGAGGGTGGTTAGTTTTAAAAAAAATAGATGTTTTTAATATTAAATTGATTATTAATAGTGTTAAAAATAAAAAAATCGCAAGGAAGTGCACGCAGGCAAAGCAGAGATGATTGCAACCGAGGCCGGTTCGTGGATGCCAAAGTAAGCATGCACGTATCAAAGCAGAAAACCGCGGTGTGGGCCGCGTCCACCCGCCGGCTCCAACGAAAAACATGCCAAGTCCGTGACATCCAAACCTGCAAACACTACCCTACACCTGGGAAGCCTTCATGTATCCATAAGCATCCAAAGAAGGGAAGGAAATGATCCGGAACGATATTGTTGAGATGACAATTGCCACACGGATTATGCCAAAGTGGATTGCTTGACCATGCAGTGGAACTTCTTGAGAAAATGCGTCTGATGCTGTCATTTACAGTACCCTGGTAAGGCCTCGTTTGGAAACGCGTGGATTGGGAATCAAATACACTCATGGAACTCAATCCCTGTCAAAGGCTAAAAACTGTATTTGGCAGGGTGTCGTGGATCAGAGCGATCGACGTCCAAACCATGTCCATGTACGAGAAAATTAAAACTCTCCTGTCGAGGCTGGGAATGTCTCTCGCCCCGCCTTGCTCGTCACCGCTAGCTTTTCCATGTTTGTTGGTGCCTGATCGACTCCAATCGTTCTCGCCCTTTGGCACTTCAGATTTGACTTTGCCATCTTCCTTCTCTCGCATCCCAATCCACGAGTGGCGCAGGTTACACCCGTATGATTTTTCCCGAATTGCCAAACGAGCCCTAAATGGGTTTTCAGAGCACGGCCACACTTCACCTACCATGTTCCGCAAGCCCAACACGGTTTCCTCCAATGCACAACCGTTGAAGGGATTATGTATTGCTGGACGATGGGTGGAAGTCGGGGAGCTGGTCAGGAGAGATTGCCCACCAAAACACGCAGCCTTTAGTACGCTGATCAATTCCTCATGCCATAACGGGTTGGCTGCGTATGCAGTTGAGGTTCTTGAGGAAATGAAGAAATACATGCCCGATGTTGTCAATTACGATACTATAATCAGCTGCTTTTTTTCTGAACAAGGGCGTGTTGATGGTGCCTTCAAGTTACTAAATAGCATGCTATGCAAACCTGACACCATTAAAGCCTTCAATGCTGTGTTGAAGGGTTTATGTAGGTAGAGCTGACCCATGGTGTGATGCGCTGGAGCTTGTGACTAAGATGCTTAAGGAGTATTTGTCCTTTAACTGAAATGACCTTTAATATACTCATCGACTCACTATGCCGACATGGTCTGTGAACAGTGCAATTGAAGTTTTTGAGCAAGTGCCAAAGTACAGACGTACACCTGATATTGGCACATACAGTAGCCTTACTAATGGACTTTCTGAACAAGGACTAGATGAACTAGCATTTGATTTATTTAGAAGAATGCCATGCGAGGCTGATATTTTTAGTACAACTCTGTCTTGAAGGGTTTGTGCACCGCTGCGCGATGGGAGGATGAACTTCTTCCCTCGATTCGCCGGAGTGCCCGCGCGCCGTCGGGGGCACCACCCCTTCGATCTGGGTGATGCGGACTCTCAAGCCCGCGCCTGGCGTATGCCTTCCGGATCTAGCACGGGATGACGACGACCCCTGCCGAGTTCCACGACGATGCCATCCACCTGCGAATGGTTTGGTGGCCTGGCCAGCTAAACCTGAAAATTTTCCATTAAAATAACCACCATGTCATGTTTGGAGCACTAACTATGAGGCGATCAAAGGAGAGTGTACATCTCAGAGCGATTGTATATAGAGCAAATTCTTCGTGTGCCGTAAAAGCTACTCCCACTGTTCTCAAATAAATGACGTTTAGAACAGTCAGTTTAGTTTAAATTAAACTAGATTTTTTCTAAACATCATTTATTTCAAAAAAGATAAAGTACTACACTTCTCTTACAAACCATCCAAAATTACAACTTCCCTTACCAGCCATCGTTTTAAAATTTTCACCTCCGAAGTGTCACTTATTTTATTTACCTGTTAGAAGGTCGTTAAGTGGTGGTAAAAAAGATTAATCTACCCTTAAGATGGAATTTAGCAAACCTAGAAGACATCGTTAGTGAAATGTGGATGAATTCCCTTATGAATATAATGAAATTGTGACTTTTTTATTACCATGATGCCAACAAAAACTTCTCCATAGTAAAAACAGCCGCATGCTTTGATGCCGCCAACAAAAACTCCACATAATTTGCTAGATTTTATCTTGAGCGCCGATTGATCTTTTTCACCACCACTTAACAACCATCTCACAGGTAAAAAATAAAAGTGACACATAGGGATGAATAATTTTAAATGATGGCGGAGGAGGGAAGTTATAATTTTTTATGGTTCATAGGGAAGTGTATAAGTTTCGATGACAGATAAGAAATTTGCTCTTGTATATAAGGGCTGTCCATTCCCCTCTATTGTCAGACTATTATGCTCATGATCTCCATGGAAATGTGACTGGCATAATATTTTACATAAAATCTAATGCCCATGGGTTCGCTCAATTTCAAAGTTTCAGTATATCATGCTAACAAGGTTTAGTATGCGAGCTGTAAGAATATTTGGACTTAAAAATTATAGTACATAAAAAGCATAAGCATAGCTAACAAGGTTTAGTATGCGAGCTGTAAGAATATTTGGACTTAAAAGTTATAGTACATAAAAAGCATAAGCATAAGTATTTTAAATTTGAACGAATACATTTCATCTGTTGTAGTTATGCTAGTCACAGTGAAGGAAATCATTGAGCCTAGATCAGATATCATGAACTCATGCTGTCCTTGCCTTTTGGCATCTAATGCACGTAAATACCAGTCCTTTTTTTATTTCCTGAGATGTACAATGCCTATTTCCTTACTGTTAACTATGTGCCACGAAAGTGTTGTGGTTTAAATTGCCAAGACAGATTGTCTGTGTAGAACTGTGATGCAGTCATTTTGTTTCTAGTTTATGTGGCTTGTGGGTGCATTCTCTTTATATATCACAGTTTCTAGAACTGTGGTACGGTCATTTTGTTAATCATCAGAACTACTGTAATTCTTTTCTCTGCGCTTTCTTAAGTTATATTGATATTCAAGTATTTTGTCCAGTTTGCATAGATTCAAGTATTTTATCTAGTTTGCATTCTATGCAGCCTCAGTTGCTCCGCGTCAGATGCAGGTCTTCCATTCAGTCGTGTCAAATGGGCAAACCATTCGTATTTTGCAGTTTTTTGGTTAGTCATACTGTGCCCAGGATATGCCTTTTCATGAGCTTCAAATGTGCAAGTGTTCCTTTTTTTGGGTTTTCTTGTGTAGCATATCTTCCTTCGAACTAAAACAATGCCAGCTTCAATTACGATGTTAAGTTTATTGCAGCTGTTTTGCTGTAAAATTGTTCTTACTGATACTTGAGGGTTGGACCAACAGGATTACCGTTCTTGAAGAAGTAACGAGTGTTTTTGATTAATGGTATTATTGATTGTTATAAAAATTATTTATATCAACATATATGTCTGATTTATTATAAAGTGATTGATAAACCAAAGTTTGTACCTGGTGGAATTTCGCAACTGTCTGGTGTGTTTTGGTAGACAAAAACATTATAGCATTTCAAGCTTTACTACCCCGTGTTAGAATATGTACTTCAATATGAACCCCTTGTCATTAGAAATGGCATCCAATCATAATTCTCCAATACCCCGGACTCAATTCATCATGAAAACAATTCTCAGATATAGTCTTGGATTCTTTGGCTAGCTAGATGGATTCTAATCTTCAAAGGTGGGGACGGAATCGACAATTGTACTTCTGCCTGTTTGAGCTTTTAAGATTGCTTGTCCGATAGACTGATAGTGAACGAAAGAATATATTGTTTGAAAAAAAAAACCATCAATAATCTATCCATTCACATGCCTGAATTGGATAGCAGGAACTTCATCTTGCTACCACAGCCCGCTCTGAAGCTCAAAGGAAACTGAGCAATGCAAATTCTAAATCATCAAAACAAAGGGTATTCCAACATCTAAAAGAGTGCTAACTGACTATATTAGCACATAGGCACTACAAAGAAGCGCCTCAGGCAATGACAATCATGCATCAGGTGGAGCATTTTGTTTCCCGTCAGCCTTGGGGTTCTCTCTCCTCCGCAGTTCAAAGCGGTCTCCATCGGCAGGACTTTGTCCAAGAGAATCAGATGTTTCCATGCTCATCTCTGGAGATGTGTCGGTATTCAGCTCTTCATCTTCTAAACTTTTTCCTCCTGAGTGATCACTTCCATCGCTACTGCTATACCCTTGATTGGACAGCAGCATATCACCTTCGCTGACCTTGGTGTCAACTTCATCAATTGTTACTTCTGACTGAGGAAGTCTCTGCTGGATAGGCACAGCGTTGCTGATAGGCTGGCCTGTTCTCTGTTCTTCTTTATAAGCAGCCAACTGAGTCCGGTATCTCTCCTTATCCTGCACACCTCTTTCTTGGTATACCTAAAATACCAGTAAGAGTCACAAAAAACTTATATAGCATGATATATAGTTGTCAATTCAGCAGAGTGAATACTAAAGGTTTTGTATAATCTTACAGCTTTCTCTTCTGGGCTTAGATTGTTCCATCTTTCACCAATCATTTTACTGATCAACCTGTCTTGTCCAGGGTATTGCGGCTTAAGCAACCTGTGCTGATCTTGGAAGAAGAAATTATAGCCGCTCCTGTTTGGTTTGGGATGTCTAGGGTCTGTTGTACTTAGCTTCTTCCTACGGCGGCGGCGGCGACGGCCACCCTTCAGATCAATGTCATTACTCGCAACAGGTGGTACGGGGGTTTGCTGAGAAGGTTCTTCAATGCAATTATATAGCACTGCTTTAGTGGATGTTGATCCCATAAAGACAGTAACTATGTACCCATGTTCAAACTTAGCATCAATTACTACATCCACATCAACATTATCTGAGGATGCACCTGGATCTGAAACAGTTAACAGAACAAGTTGATAGTGTTATAAATGTAAACAATTTTCCTTGTGTAACAAACCATGTAAAAGTAGTCCATTTGTTGATTATATTAGATTAGATTAACAGATGTTCTGGCGAGTTGGAGGCTGATCAAGGTTAAACTAAACAAACGAATTGTGCAAGATTCAAGTAGATGAAAGATTGAAATCAAACTGGTAACCTTTGTATTTCTGCCTTGTTTGATACATGACTAGCTGCATAAAATAAATAATCCAAACTGACCTGAAGAACGTGCACTGCCCCTTTTTCTTTTGTGGGAAGCTTGGGTTTCAGTTTTTACTTCGATGGATGAAATTGATCTGGAATCTGCAGAGACAACATGGTATGTACTATGAAAAAAACTGCTCCAGTTAACTCCAAATAATATGAGAAGATAGATCACAAAGACCTGCTACTTGTTGATGATAGCCTTGCATTTTGAAGAAGTATAGCTGCTCAAAATGGTATAATAGTGACATATAGTATTTTTTCAACATAAAAGAAGCATTTGTTGCAGTGGCGGGAAAAGCAAATGATGCAGTTACTTCTCTCCATCTATTCTCAGCCTTCACCTACAAATCAAGCAATAAACAATGGGATAAGTGGATAACAAAAATACCATATCATTTGGATAGATATGTCCCGAACTTAGCATTTATTTAGCAACGAATGAAACTTGCCTTCTCATTAACAACAAAAGTAACCTGGAACCGTGTTTAATATTCTTTTTATCAGTGTCAAGAATTTGTTGTATCGCTCAGATCATCTTGCAGACTATATGATTCCTGGATAACTCTTCCACATGCATAATTACAATGATTATCAAGGTCACAAAAAGTTAATTTCAACCCACCAGAGACCAGACCATTTCACTGTTTACTCTATACAGTAAAAAATAAGCGAAGTTCAAAGATATTCCTAAATTTTCTTACATAAAAGCAGCAAATTAATCAACTTCAGTCCATGAACAAATAAGACTAATATATCAGATATAGATTACTTTGTTAAACAAAATTGAATGATAGAACCAAAAGTATTCCATCCATTTCTTGCCTTATCAATGCCACCTCGTGAAGTGACCTCTTTATACAGCTGATGAAGATCCAAATCTTTCCCACCAATAATTGGTACCCTTATAAAAAAGGAAACAGTGTAAGATAAAGCATGAAAAGAGAAGATTTGTGCAAATAATGAACACAACTAAGAAAAAGTTAATGCAACAATACATCAATGGATATTTATTACAAGTGATACATTAACTTATCATCGACTAAAATACCAGTCAATAATATAACCCAGATATAGTTTTTCTGTCTGTCGAAGTGTGTTTGCTTTGGTTTTCAAGGCATAGCTCAAATAATCACTCAAGCTAAGCTGAACGTCAACTTAAAGTGAAGTGAATAGTGGCAGAAAATGAACAATCTAATGTTGTCAGGTAGGAAAGTTGTTTAAAATAGAAAGAAATTCGGTACTCATCTACTTCGAGCGAGGCAGATCATGCAAAGCTCTGATATGTTGTTTCTTACTAGCATTTAGCATTATGTTTATGGGTTAGAAATTTAATAATACATTGTATATGGGTCCTTTTTTCATCCCATTTGTCCAATTCAACAAATTACGTCCACGCTTGAGCGCTAGAATTTCTGAACCAAGGAACAGAGACATAAAATAGTGCCCATAAGTGTTCAAATTTAATGTTTCAGGAAGATGGCAAACGAATGCAAATAGTCGTGTGCACCGTATGACTAGATTCTTCCATGAAGCTTGCAAAGCAAAAGGCGGGCGAAAATCAGGAGACTGGATCTTTCATTCGCTGAGCCAGAAATTGGAAAAAAATGATACTATCCGTCCCATTAAACAAATTACATTTCTGAACTGCAAAGCAGAAGGATGGTTTGAATCGATGAACGCTAGAATTTCTGAACCAGAAAACCGAGACGTAAAAGAATGCTGATAAAGCACAGCAAAGATCCTTTGGTCTAAAGAGTGGGTTTCAAATGCATAGCTGAATAATCAATGGATCATATGCATTCTAAAGACTATATCAGTACAATTTCCTGGAAAGGCCAAGGCTCATACTTGAATCTGGAATACTGGTACAAAACAAGAACCCTCAGATCCAATGAAAGGCATCACCAAGGAATCACCTCTCGCCGAAAAAGAGGAAAAGGATAACAGGCAACCAACATAGCCGATCAACAAGATCAAGGAACACCAACCAGACCCGTGTTGGCAGATTTGGGCCACACATAATAAATGTAAAAGGAAACACAAACACGGGCAAGATTTGATTAGTCAAACCAATGGCGTCCGGATTGCATAATCGCCGCCGCCCCTTCTTTTTCCTCCCTACACATTTATCAACTCGCGATGTTTGCGCATTGAATTCATTGATAATTAAAGGTAACAACATCACGCACCGCACCTACGCGTCTTCAACTAGCCAGCGTCAAGAGGTTACAAAAAAAACGTGGCAAGGAGAATTAAATGCGGCCGCCGCCGCCGGCGAGAGGTGCAGGTCGGAGAGGCTTCCTTACTTGAGCCTGGTGCCCATGTGAGCGTGCAGCTTCTCGAGCGCCGCCCTGAAGATCGCGGCGTCCTCCACCACGTCCCCGCTCTCCGCCACCCGCGCCGGGTACGCCACGAACATCCCGCTGGCGGCCGGCGGCGGCATCGATACATCCACCTTCTCCTTCCCCTTCGCGGCCGCGGCCGCAGCCGCCGTCGGCGGCGCTGCGGGTGGCGCGCTCATATCCCCTGCACACACGCGACGGAGCCGTCGTCATCGTCACGCCCGCCGGCGGCCGCGTCGGGCAGGAGAGAGAAGAAGAGGTGGCCGCCTCCCTCATCAAAAGTATATAATGTTTTTTCCCTTCCTGGATCTATAAAAGTAGGCGAAGCGAAGCGAAGGGATGCGCCATGCCACGATTGCACTTACCTCTCTCTTCTCCTCCCTTAACAACTATGCCGCCGCGGCGAATATTTTGGTGCTCCCACTTTGGCTTAGGTCTTGGAAGATTACCGTGAGGTTAACGATCTCTTTAAAAAAAACAGTACCAGTATATACTACTCCGAGTTTTGCAGAGAGAGAGAGAAACAGGAGAGAGGAGAGAGACAAAGATAACGCTTTTAATAACCTAAGGTTGTTCTGCGGTGGAGGCAGAGAGCCTACCGTCAAACAAATAAAAAAGGAGATACAGATGGATGGGAACTTATATGGGGCCATTATTAATAATAGACATATATAGATATAGAAAATACCACCTATAAATAAACAGGCGAGAGAGACTCCCTTATGATGCATGTAGCTAGATACAGAGGACACTAACCAAGAATGTTTTTATTATAGCCATTTAAAGCCCGTTGTACTAATAAAATGGTATCAACATTTTACGCCGAGTTTTGACTACAGTGCTGTTATCGTATTCTACAACAAAGTGGTAATTTTAGTAATAGAACTATTATCAATCTTTAGATACCGACCGCCCTCTATTGGATGGGCTCGATAGATTTGTTTTTTATCGAAAAGGAAGATTATTCTTGTCGGATAGTATTTTTATCATAGTAACAAATACAGCATATATAGACTGAAAAGTAGCAATAAGGCATCTGTAGCAAAAAAAATGGGCATGGATAATGTACAAGATAGTTGTAGGATCCCCCTGTACTGGTCTGGTCTTATATGGACAATAGTACGAATCGTGGCTCTCCTAGGTTTTCCTGGCGATCGCTGTCAATGGAGGCGTGTAGGAGCACTGTTCCAACGGGTTGCAAGAGCTGGACTCTTCCTTTTCATTTATGAAGCAGCTTCCACATAAAAAAAATATCTTCTGAAGGATCCACCTGCTTGTAAAGGCAAGACAGCTAATTGACGTATGCCTATATATGGTACAACGCGTATTATGTTAATCGTCATTTTTGGGGAGGTCGATAACATGTTAGTAGTTCCTCACTTTTGAGGAAGAAAGAATAACATCGTGAGAATAAGTGACCGGTGATCAAATCTAGCTGTACTTTTAATGTCCTTCAATTAGTATGTAACTGCAGGGTTCCTGTACCTAATTAATGTGTGAACACAATCAAAAATGAAGAACAAACCAAACACTGATGTAAAAAATAAACTCTTAATCAATTTAGCTAATTTGTAATGGCCATCTTTTAATCTAAGTGGAAGAATTATTTACGGCGATGTGCCGGTACTTAAGAACGAAGATATTCAAAACTTTACTGAAGAATAGTATTGCTAAAGAGGTAATGTTGAAGCACTACGATATAAAATAGTGATATGTATTTTAATTTTTACCCAAAGTTTTAAAAATTTTACGGCGCTCATTTATTGCATAGTTTGACCAGTAGTTTTCAAAGTTCCTTTCAAAATAAGTAGGACCCAATACTAGTTTTTGTCATGGTTCGGACTAACTTAAGATGCCCGGAGAGCTAGAAAATGAATGGTAGGAAATGTTCTTGCACATGTAATATACTGTTCATATACAGCGGCGAATTAAGGTTCACATCAAATGCAACGAGGGGCTGGTGTCAAGAAAAAAATACAGTAAATATGAAGAGGTGTCAAGAGAAGATTCGCTAGTGTTCACATATGCATGCCAACCAAAATGGCGTCATGTGATATTGTATTTTTTTATGGTCGACGTAGAGCCACTTGTGCTCCCAAAAATTGAAGAGGTGAAAACGAAAGGCCAAGGTTATTTATTCGTCTGTATTATATTTATTACTGCACTTCAGGTTGGAAATTTATCGCCATCATGTCAGCTTAATTGACACCTGTGGCTCTTATTACTTTTCGTGTTTTCTAGAGATGTTCGTGATTTTTTGCATTGGGCGCTTGAGCAAATGCGGGCAGATTTCGGGTCTAGAGCAGAAGTGAGTCAGATTGTTGGAACAGGCCCAGTTCTCAGAATACCAGCACGGACATATCCCTCGCAAGTATACAGTTGACAATGGACGGTAGCACAACACTGACATGTGGATCCGATTTCACACGTCAGTGACCGATATGTGAGTCTGATCCCACACATCCAATCACTGACATGTGGGTCCCGATCCTATCTGTGACCATGTCCTGTATTATCCTTTTTAAGCATTCGTAGACACCTCGTGCACTGTGCATACAGTAAACATGAGAAAAGTAGGGGTGGGCATGTTTAACCGTTAACCGCATCGAACCGAATCGAAATACGTGGTTAACTAAAATTTTTGATCAGGTGCGGTTATCATTTTTGTGTATTTTAGTTAACCGAATTTTATACGGTTATTATGTCATATTAACCGAATAACCAATTTAACCGAAATATTAACTCACACTATCATATAAGTAAAAAAATATAAAGTTTAATAGTACTAATCTTTATCCTCGCCAAATATTTTCTCGTAGTACAAACTAATCTTAATAATTTTCACCCATCACCGATATATATATATATATATAATTTTGATATATTTATTGCTTATTTTTTATGTGTTTATTATCATTTTTGCCCAATAAACTATGTTACACATTAAAATACGATTAACCGTAAAACCAAACCGTGAATCGAATGCGGTTATCAATTCTTCACAACCAAAATTTCTCTTAATCGAATTAACCGAACCGAATTAAAAAAGGGCGTCCGTTTCATTCAACTCACTTGGTAATAGGTAGCTGCACCTTTAGCGGCTCTAGCCAATCATTCAGGCCCAAAAGCGGAACGTTCCTTCAAACCGCCAAACGGGCCTGACCTCCAAATAAGATCGAACAAGCTACAAAACCCATTAGCTGACCTAACAGAACACCATTCCAGTGCAATCAAAACACCATGTTTTTATGTACAAATTATTCAGAAGTTTTTCAGATTAAAAGCATACATGATATCTTTGCTACATCCAAATAGCTTGTAGCATGGTAGCAAACCAAACACTTACAGCGATGCATTTTGTTGCAGCTTCACATCTTTGCTGCCTATACATAACAGCAAGCAGATGGAGCCTAATTACTAATAGTAAGGCCAGGAGGACTACTGATCAGAGTCTACTCCTTTGAGGCATGAATGGCAGACACCGTGGAGACCATGGAGTCAACTCCACACTTGTTGCGGACATTGGAGCCCCTGCAAATCTTGTAGTACCCGTGCTCTCCCCAGTTTTCACCCCATGAGTTCTTGATGATCCAGTAGGGCTTCTCCTTCAGGCGGATGGGGGCAAAACCAGATGACCCATAGCCAACGAGAAGAACACCATGATCAAGATGCCTGCCACAGATATATGGGCATGACACACCACCGATGTATGTCTGCATGTAAGCGGCATTGATACCAACTGCATGAAACAGAAAGTTTCGTAGTTGTTAAAAGATAGCGTGCATTTAAATAAACAGATCCAAATTATTCATGTAAAAAAATATTCTTTTACTTACTTGCCAGTGGCCCATGTTTGACAAGGTTAGCAGCAATTTGATCTTCATCCACAGAGACAACACTGAAGTTCTGAACAGAAGCAATAATCTTGGACTTGTCAAATTTGCACTGACCATCCCTCCCAGTGTAAGGATAATCTTTCTCACTCTCAAGGCCACCAGATTTCATAAGGTAACTGAAGGCTGAAGTCATGAGACCACCATTGCATCCTGAATCGCATGAATCAGGCTCTGATGGGTCACACTACAAATTTACAACAAGAACGCAGGTAATGAGTTGAACTGCTGAGAAATTAATTGACCAATTGAGGGAACTGGTAAAAGGTAGCTGCAAAATGAAGTCAGCATACAGATCCTGCCAGCTAAAACTTTATAAACATATGAAATAGCTTACAGCTTTAGTTCCACATGTGTTCAGTATCAGTAGTGAAGTACTATCAACCATTTCTCACTTTTGAGATGAAGATATAGCACATTCTCAAGAAATAATACTGCTGCACCAAAATTAAGTGTCGCTTAGTTTTTAGTTGAAGGGCAGCCCGGTGCATGTAGCTCCCGCTCGCGCAGGTCCAGGGAAGGGTCCAACCCATTCGGGTCTTCTGTACGCAACCTTTCCCTGCATTTCTGCAAGGGGCTGTTTCCAAGACTTGAACCCATGACCTCATGGTCACAAGGCAACAGCTTTACCGCTGCGCCAGGGCTCCCCTTCACGCTTAGTTTTTACTTGTATAAAAATTTCTTTTAGCTTGGTGGGCATGCTTCAACTTCTTATAATCATGAAGCAATGATCGGTAACCTCACTTAAAAGAGTTCATACAAACTGGGGGGAAATACTTTTTATTACTCATAAATCATCTTTTAAAAGCAAAGGCAATTCCCTTCTTATAGCAAAATACTGCAAGCAATTCTCATCCTCAAACTAGACATGTCGTTTCACCCCACAAACAAAATAAATAACAGTTCAGCAGGAAACTTTTGAAGGAAAATCGTAATTTGATTATTCCATCTTGAAGAGTAACTTTTGTTCCTTGTATTGTACTTCCAAAATATACAGTAGAGATCCAGGTAGAGATTCTTTTAGATAATGGAAGACACACTCAGCCTCTGCATCAAGAGATGCACATTGACTTCCAGGACTAGATGCTAGGCATCAGTGTTAGAAACTGGTCATGATAATGTGTGCATACAACGACTCAACTCCCAATAACAGTTAAAGCGCTAGGATAAGGGATCAACCCAGATATAATACCGACACACAGTTAATCAACACAGTCCTCAAATTAGCAAGCAAGAATCCCTTATTCAGCCTGAATGTTAGGGATTATGAAAGGTGAACTATAGGTAGCAAGAATGCCGGTCAAGAACTGACAATGAAATGAAATGCCATATCAGTACAAAGTATGTTACTAGGTTGAATTAAGTCACCAGGTAGTACGATCTTGTTCAGTTTATACCCCACAGTTCCTTTTGTGCCAGTATAAATTGTTCAGTTATAATCTTAGAAAGCCTCATCTCCATGGTGCTATACAAACTCGAGATGCCACTTCAAGAGATTGTCACATACCAGTGCTGAAAGCTCCCATGAAATATGAAGTAGTTCCCAAGTATTTCAGCAGCAATCTAAGATAGTCTGTCTGGTCCATGGAGACTTCATAGACAAAACACCTGCTCCCCCAACCTAACCCACCTAAAGCCAACCAGTTTGATTCTCTACGCCATCTTTGATTGCTACAGCTAAGACAAACACCTTAATTTGACTTGATCATATACCACTCATTTCTGAAATAATTTCCCTTTAGTTTTCTAATCTGGTTTTAGTGCAGCTTTTCGTCCTAAATTTCGTATCCAAATCCCCCTCCCCCTCCAAGATTGGTTTGCCGGTGCCAAAGGAAGAAAAAGAGGAAACGGACACTATAGTAGCTGACAAAAATAGGAACAGTAGGTCAGAAAATTCCAACCTTTTCTCGCAGCAACCACAAGCCAATCACATAAAAGAGATAATAATAACAAAAATACGCATGGGGGGAAAGAAAGGATAGCCCGCCCGCCCGTCCTCACCTCATGGTCGCAGTCGACCATCTGCTGCTCGGAGAGCACCTCCAGCTTGCCGGTGGCGAGGAAGTGCGCCCCCTCCAGTGCCCCCGATGCGCTGAACGACCAGCACGAACCGCATGAACCCTACACTTCGATAAACATTAAAAAAATCAAAACTTTGACAAAAAAATCGATCAAGGAATCAAGAATACGGATCCAAGGGGGGCGGGTCTGGTCAAACCTGGTTCTTGACAGGCCCGACGGCGCCGTGGTCCCTCCAGTCGAAGTCGTCGGGGAGGCCGTCGGTGGGGAGAGCGGGCGCCTCGTGCGCCTCGCCCCCGAGCTCCCTCAGGAGCGCGCGCCGCGACTTGCGGAGGCCGAGGTAGGTGCGGCGGAACTCAGCGGGGGTGAGGTCGGAGAACTTGGTGACGCCATGCTCCGCGGAGGGGTCGAGCAGCTGGTGGCGGCGCGCGCGGCGGAGGTTGGCCCTGAAGACGGACAGCCGGTACGCGTGCTCGTCGGCGTCGCGGTACGACTTGCCGAACCGGCGCACGAAGGTCGCGAAGTGGTGCTCCGCGTTCAGCTCCAGGTCGTTGTCGTCGCCGGCGCCGGCGCCGGGGACCACCTGACGGATCAGGGGGTCCTCGGCGTCGACGGCGGCCGCCGCGGCCAGGGAGACGAGGAGGAGCGGGAGGAGGAAGCGATGGCGAGCCATTGGGGATTCCTTGCTTTCTCCCCCTTCTTCTGTGTGTTGGAGATTGGTTGCTTCCCGGTTTCTCGGTACTCCCCACTACCAGTAGCTTTCTTTATAGGGGGCTGCCTAGATATTTTTTACTAGTTCTAGGCTTCTAGCCTAGACTTCTAGGTGGTGTGATTTTGTAAATAAGCCCTCAGTGGGGGTGAGAATGACAAATTTTGATGCATAGATTTCATAAAACGGTTTAATTTTTATAGACAAAAACTTAAAATGATAAATAATCATGTAACCCAAAAATAGGCATAAGAGGATGGCCAATACAATGAACACGTCTTTCAAATAAACGCTCATTAGATATTTTTCTTGTCAGAACAAAGAACAACCTGGTAAAATAAAGAACAAAGGTATTGGACATCACCGATGTGCAGCTCATCCAGATTACCAGATCTGAAGAGGGTCTTACACACACGAAAAAAAAAAAGAACTCCACTGTGTGGTGTGGCTTCGAGCGTCGCCTCTTTCGGCGTCAAAAAGAAACTGTCGACGTCCTGCATCCATCGACAATCTCCATAAACCACAGCATTAGACGTCGCATCCAGACTCGAGACAGAAGTGTCACTGCCTTCGGGCCCGGATCTCCTCTGGACCCACATGTCGGTGACTTTGTGTCAGTTACGTATATTGGCAGGAGGAGGAGGCGTGCGGGAACAAGACTGCAGGATGTGCAAGTCGGACGTTTGGTGGCGGCAGCGGTTACCACGACACGACGGCAAGTCGGACGTCGTGCTTCATCCGGCTTGAAATACCCGCGGTCTCCCCGGTCTAATCCACGCTCCTTCGAGGGCGACTGTCATACAATTCATTTGCGATCGCATAAGCAACATTTCCATCCTATGATCCCAACATTTCTTCACTTAGATTGCCACACACTAGCAACGTAAATTGACAAATAACCTTTCGATGACTCGATCTTATAATGAAGATGATATGACATTGAGCTGAGGAGATGCTTACATGATTGTATATCAGTCACTCTTCCTCTTTAAAGTACAATCGCTGTCCAAAACTCTTTTCTAGAGAGTATATTGTTATAAATTATATAATGCCTAACGGTTGATGCCCAAAGATTAAAAATAGTAATCTATCCGTTTTTTAATTGTTATCGTTACGATAATAATTTTATTTGAAGTAAAAATGGATTGAGTATTTCAAAATTAAAAGGTAGGATGATAAGTAATAATAATTCACAACTTGTAATATAAGTTCAGCAATCCGCTACGACACAGTTTGGTATATACACACACGGACTACGTACATATCTCCGGCTACAGGTAAACCTTGTGTTATGGTTGTGTAGATGCTATGTAGAAGTAATGTTACGTGACTGGCAATTCGAGTACGGTGGATTTCGCAAAGATCCCGCAGTTGTTCTCCAAACATTCTTCGAAGTCACTCCTACTTAAATAAACTGGAGTTTGATATGGAAACAATCAAGAAGCGAGCATATGAAATTAGAAAAAATCAGAGCAACTTCAGAAGACAATGAAAGCCAGGATAACTGAAACGCCGGCCAAATTTCGTGCACGCAGATGTAAGTTTGGATGGTGCATATGAAATGAAAGGAGAAAAGGCTCCGCGCCAAGGTCTAAAAGGAATATCCAAGAACACAGGATCCCAGGCTGTACTCTGCATGCGAACTCTCTGGCACTCCGTGAGCAAGATTGCATGAACTTTCCTACATCTGAGAAGTATTACTAGCTAGAATTTTCCTACTCGATTCTTGAATGATCAGGTAGATTCTCGGCAGCTTATTCTTCTCTTTTTTTTAAAAAAGGGACGATTTGACAGATTCTTATCACCAACCGGAATGCAGATTCAGTTCAGAGAAAAAAAACAGAGGAACCCCGTCCTTGATGCAGAAGCAGAGCTCCTACACTACAACGTACTGTACCACCAACCGGAAGCAATGGAAGCTTTGAAGAGGATGACCGACCGTTACCAGAATGCTGCACCCGCCTTGTTCCCAAGCGGCCTGCTATCGTAGTCGCCGGCCTTACAGAACTGCTCCGTCACGCTCCCGGCGGCGGAAGCGGGTCGTGGACAGCGCGTCTTTAGAGTATTACAAAGCACTAGTGATAGTGGTTGTCGGTCCCATTCCGTGCCAGAAGAGTGGTACTATTCATAAGTGACCTTTCTTGTTCAGGCAAGGGTCCAGACTCCACACACAAGAACAAGACAATTATTCCACCAAACGGATATACTGTTAGTATCAATTATACATTTTATTTCACTTTGTGAGTGCTACATGTTTTGTTTCTCTCAAACCACCTTCAGGCGTTTACAATTAAAGAGCTCTGTACAGAGCCAGTGCCCGGCTGGAGGCACATGACAACTAGTGATGCCAGATGTCTGTACGAGCAATTGATAATAGCCATCTATGTTACGATACACTTGTAGACTAACAATACCGCATGAATATATCCGAAGTTCTCAGCGAGTCTGGCACATATGAGATATGATCATGGAACTTCAGACCTTAGCTATAACCAGAGAAAGGGACCAAAATTTGCACAACCTTTAACTAGGGAATATTTGGATACATATCGTGAACTCATCCCATGTTTTGAACCTAAGAATTCCCAAGCCATACTCCAGCATCAGCTATAATCCATGTTGTGCATATTCATAAGAACCATATTCCACTCATTAGTGCCGTAGCCAAAGCTCAAAAATTCTGGCGTTCAGTTGATCTTAGGCTTTGGCCTCCTTGGTCGTAGAAGAAACCAAAGCAACAAAAAGACCGCCAGAAAAGCGGGAAGAGTTGTCAAGTCTAGCTGCACATCCAGTTTCCTCTCACGAGTGCATTGCACAGGGTGTAGACTTGAAATGGTAGAGTTTACTGCTCTGGAAAATCTGAAAGAAAAAACAAATATTACAGCTTAGCATAAAAATAATTAATCAGGGGCATATGCTTCTGTGGTGATGACTAGGCATTGTATTGTATCAAGGGCATATGCTTTTGTGGCGATGACTAGGAATTGTATCAGGGGCATATGCTTCATGATTCTAGTCACAGGCATAACAACATTTACCAGCTGGATAGCTGAAATAATAGAGGATAACTGAAATGTTTAATTAAAACAATGTTTCTTAACAACAAATGTTAAATCGAGAAGAAATAGACAGTGAATTTGAACTTACAAACTAACAAATGTAAGAGGAAAGAGGATAACTGAAATGTTTCATTAATACAAAGTTTCTTAACAACAAATGTTAACTCAAGGGAAGATAGAGCTACTTAACAAACTAGATGAAATGATGCAAGTAAAAATTGATTAGAAATACACTATTGGTGTAGAAAGCGCAATGGTTACTGACCCAAGCGAAGCATCCTCAAGCATCAATGCAAGTTTCACTGCATCACCATATCGCAATCCTTTGGACATGGCTGAGACCTACATGGATACCAAACATAAACTATCATATGAAAAACAAGATGGGGGAAATCACATCTGGAAGCACCTTACCCTTCTCCACAAGCTAACAACAGAATTGTACTTTTCAACCATCAAACTTTCATGCGCCTTAAAAAGTTTGAAGCCCTTTTCAGCTAACAATTATTAAGGTCTTTCAAAGAAACAATTTGTGACAGCAAACAATGAAAACATACTAGCTTACAATTATTAAGGTTTCAAAGAACCAATCCTTTAGAGCAAAAAAAATGGAAAACCCTTGTTTCCACAGAGGCCATTATAGAATAACCTTGCCACCATACAAACTGTCTTAATACTGTAAATTTGATTTTCTGATGGAATAAAAAAGACATAGTAGAAGAGTCGTAACCATAGAATACAATACTAATTGAAATTCATATATTTGTCACATACACTATGGGGATGGTGACAAGAAATATATTTGACACCACAGATGGGTTTAACAAGGCCTTGAAGGTAGACCACAAAGTAACGACAACAATAAAACAACAACAAAGCCTTTGTCCCAAGCACGTTGGGGTCGGCTCGACATGAAACCCAACAATTTTTCTTTATTGGGTTTCATTTCCATGAGAATGGCTAAGTGTAGTTGTTGGCTCGCCAAGCTATCACAACCCCTCCTCCTTTACCCGGGCTTGGGACCAGCTATGTCATTACCACAAAGTAAGCACTCTAAAATATTTCCACGAAGAAGCTAACTGACGACAGTATACAGTAATTATTTAGAACTATATGCAGAATTATTCCTTCCTACTCCTTGGAAATTAAGACCTTGTTTGGCACATCTTATTTTTCAGCTTCTCCATGTTAAAAAGGACAAGCTGCTCCAAACACCGGAATTCTGCAGCAGATTATTAGTTAAGCAGATTCTGAAAATGAACTAAAAGCATAAGCAAAAGCTGTTTTTCATCAGCCTTTTAAATAAGTAGCTTCAAGTGTGCCAAACAAGGCCTAACACTCCCATCATTTCACAATATCCTGACTGCCACATACCAAGGAACCATTAAGTCCCAGAAAAAGTTAATGAATGACTACACATACCTCCAATAAATGAAATACTACAATTAACAAACAAATTCTAGGAACTAAACGGACATGTATTTTGAAAAAAAAAAAGAGGAAACAATTGATTCGACCTTGATGAAGGCATTAACAAATCCAGAGTGCACAGCTCCAATCATTTGTATGAAGCACATCTCATGAATATAGCGTAAAGAAAAAGTAATGTTCGAGTCACTAAACAAGATTACTCACAAAACAAAACACTTGCCAAATTGAATAAGAGCAAACAATAGCCAATTATAAGGATACAAGTTCGCTCTGCTAGCAGTCTCTGGATGGCTGAATTAACCACTTGTATGGATTCATCCACTGAAGTAATAATATAGTTACGAGCAATCACATCTTGCTGAAACTCTGAAAGTTGCCAGCCTTGAGAAGTAATAGACGAGGGATTACAACCCACAGACCAGATCCAGTCCTAGAAGTATGACGAATCAAGGGTAGTGAGTTAGATTGGACAATTATGTTTTGAGAACCAGATCATAGAAGAAAAAAGAGAAAAGGACTGCACTTGTGAATTACAGTGACAAGCAAGTAAAGAAGAATAAAGAATGGACAAGTTAAAACAACACTGCTAAATGAATCACAAAAAAATCATTAAGTTACTGAAAAGGGAATTAATTCATATAAAAAGTGTTGATGGTCAGCATAACACTAGTAAAAACTGAAGTTTTAATTTTGGGAGTGGCTGGATTGGAGCCCTGAAAACAGCCTCTTGCAGAATTGCAGGGAAAGGCTGCGTACAAAAGACATAAGTGAGTCGGACCCTTTCCCGGACCCTGCGCAAGCGGGAGCTACATGCACTGGGCTGCCTTTCTTTTTAGTGGCTGGACGTAGCAGTGTAGCAGATCCCCTACCTCAGGAGGATCCTCTCCATTTCTACTCCCTTGTAAAGTTGGAGGATGACCAAGCTTGCGAATGGGCGCCCGGAGGCGCCTAAGCGTCCGGCGGTGGAGGCGGCGGCGGCGGAGGCTGAGGCTGAAGAGGGCGGCGGCGGAGGCTGAGGCTGAAGAGGGCGGCAGCGGAGGTGGAGGCTGAAGAGGGTGGCGGCGGAGGAGAGCTCGGGGGCAGGGGCGGAGAGTCAGGCTCGGGCTCGGGGGCGGAGGCGAGCTCGGGCCAAGCAGCCCAACCATCACGATCCGATGGTCCACACGTTTTATGTGGGTATATAAAAGGGATCCTTACCCTAACACACTCATTCTCTTCCTCCCTCCCTCTCTCTCTCCTCTCCAAGGCGACGGGCGGCGGCGGCACCAGGCGGCGGCGGCGCCATGAGGGCTCAGCAGCGGCGGCACGAGCGGCCGGCGGCACCGTGCAGCGACGGCGGCGCCCGTCCAGGCGAGGTGGCAGCGGGCGGAGGCAGTGCCGGCGGCGGCGATGCCTCAGCAGGCGAGGCGAGCCTCCCTGGGGTCCCCTGCCACTGACTGGCCGCCTAGGCGACGCCTTGATAACGCTGAGGATGACATCTTGGATGCCATACCTTTAAAACATGTGCCTTTGGCTATTATATATAATATAATATACTCACAGTAGGGCTTCCCTTATTGTTTTCCCCTCAAAAAAATTGAAGTTTAAACTTTAATACATACAATGCTGCAAATTCTTCTTTGATTATGAATTTACATACTGTTTCTGAATAAAACACCCAGCTAGCATAAAATATTACATTGTGTAGAAATTAATTGGAGATAAATTAACATAGCATATGAACAGTAGTTTTGTGCTTTCTGGATCATATCAAGAGCACCATTCGTTTGTAGGGACTGTGTGTGGCTACCAATGCTACATCATTGAACTATCACTAAAAAAGGCAAAAGGAGCAAGCAATCCACGCAAATATTGTATTATTTAGAATTCACAAGTATTACAGCAGATATTATTGGCTCACAACATGTGAAACACATATAGACATATAATGGCAACAAACCTCAATTGCAGTTTCATGGGCATGGCTGTAAACCAAATGTGATGGAAGTAGACCAGATATATACTCAGCAGTTGCAGCAATGGCAGCTTTAATTGGTTTCCTGGTTGCCAATAAATTATGTTGCATTAATATTACATCAAAAGAAATATCAGAAAATCAATGAAATTTCTGGATAGGACAAACTTGAATATTTGCTATTCCAAATTTTGGTCACAATAAAGTAGACCTGATTTCTTCTACTGCCAGATATATATTGTGCAAGTAGAAGCAGTATTCAGCAGTAATTCATCCTAGATATGAGCAAATAAAATAGAAAAGGATCAATCTGGCCTCATTCATTATGTGTTAACAGTACCACGTGTGTGTGTATGGGTGCGCGCTCATGTGTGCGTGTGTGTGCATGTGTTTATGTGTTAGCATCTCGATATTACAGATGGATTTTGAAATGAATTAGTTTAGAGTTAACTCTATATGTAATTCATAGATGATTTTTAATGGAAATTCTGAAACATTACTACATGTTGGATTATAACACTTTCAACAATGAAGTTACAGAGTAGACTTACGCAAACCTCAAACATGACTTGTGATCAAATGGCCTAAGCCAAGCACTTGCGTGCTAAATGCTAAGTGATAACAGTGTGTTATGCATTACAAATTAGGTAAAAAAACAAACAGTAGCTAAAGAAAACATTTCCCCTGCAGGTCCAAAACTTATCCATGCCCGGAGTATCAGTAACGCTTAATTTAGTGTTAGGCTTATGTATCAAGTATGTTTTGTAACGCATTAATTGTTGAAAATGGTTCTCAAATTTTAAAACATATACCGTGATACTGATGTATCCTATTTTCAAGGAAACTTTGCAATACCCATAACCCCTAGCATATTGAAGTATCTTAGCATCGAACCAAGTGCCCATCACTGTGGCCGAAGTTTGGGTTGACAGCAAGAATCATGACAGTTGAAGGTTTCTTGTCCACTTCAACAAAGTCAAACTCTTAAATCTGTCATTTGTCATTTTGACAAAGAACAACTCTTAAATCTCTGTGCACGGGCGCCGCTGCTGCCTTCCCCTGAGCGCCTTACGCCGGGATCTAAGGCGACGGGACGCCTTAAGCTCCCTGGGCGCCTTGGCACTTAAGCGACGCCTTAACAACTATGCCTTGGTTACAATTCTAATTATGATTTACCCTCTAAAATTAGGGTTTGTGATTTTACCCCTGCTTTTTTGAAACGAAACCAAAATATACCCCTATTCTGTTATGATCTGTTAACGGTGTTAAATTATGATAAAAAAGGCAGAAATGTCCTTATGATTTTACCCCTACTTTTAACTTGTGTTTATGATTTTACCCCTATTTAATATATTCATAGATTAATCCGTGTTTATGCAAACTAGCAGTAAAATCACAAACACAGGTTAAAATGAGGATAAAATCACAAGGCATTTCTGTCCTTTTTCATCATAAGTGAACACTGTTAACAACCATAATGGAGTAGGGGTATACTTAGGCTTCATTTCAAAAAAGCATGGGTAAAATCACAAACTTTAATTTTGGAGGCTAAAATCACAATTGAACTTGTAACCAGGGGTATAAACACAATAAACCCTTAAAAATATAATTCCAACAAATCTTACCTCAAATCCCATAAGATGGGCTTCCCGTTGCATTGTAAGTGGCTTTCCCAAGCATCGTTATCTGACTGAACTACTACAACCATGTTAGAGAGAGCCTTGGCTTGGTAATGTTTGTCAAGTAATAGGGGTTCACTATGTATAAACCAGAATATTGGGACCTCCAATATTGCCCTATGGTTTGAATGCCCCCCTGCATATAAAAATGGAACGTAGTTTACAAATATTCTCATGCCACAAGACAGTGGCATGCTCCTGTGTATTCAAGGGGAAAAAGACAGTGACATAGAAAGTGGTACACTTCTCCAAAGAAAAAGGCAAATGATATTTCAAAGGCAGGTTAACAAAGCAGTTCATGAACTTGCCAACTTCCATTTTCCTCAGACAGTCAAAACAGTGCAACCACCACAAGAAATCTTGCTTTAACTTTAACTGACAACATAAGAGCTGGATATGGTTCAGCATCTTATGTGGTCCCTCCATCCCAGAATAGCTTTGCCCTGAGTTAACTTTGACTGACAACATATAACAACAAAGCCTTTTAGTCCCAAACAAGTTGGGTAGGCTACAGATGAAACACACAAGACCCAATACAAAAGGCAAACAAAATATATTAAGACAGAAAATAGGAGGAAACAAGGAACAAAAACCAAACAGAAAAGGGTAAAAGGGGGGATCAAGAATTTGGCACGTGAATTGCTAATTTCCACATTGTCCTATCTATGGCTAACTCCTTAACGATATTCCAATCTTTCATGTCTCTCTTCACAGACTCCTCTCATGTCAAGTTTGACTGACAACATAAGAGTTACTTATTAAGATAGTTTGTTACATGATCAATCTAGCAAGATCAATTTTGTGCTGTTAATTTTATTAATATTTTGCTATCGATAGTCAAAGTCAAGAAAGTTGACGTAGGACAAACACAAACCTAAAACTAGCAATATTCTAAGGCCAAGGGATATGAATTTACCGGTTCTAGAATCGGAACAAACTAGTCAACTAGCCAATTAGTTCGTCAATGGGCTTGACTGCAGATTTACCCATTGGACAGGCGATTGTATTATTATTTTCACATTATTTCAAGCTTTTTAAAACATAAATAGATGATCCACATGATCCTTCATATAACTACAGCATCCTTTCAGCCATTTCTGAGATGGTAGCATCCCAATTGGTCAAATGGCCACTCTAAACAGTAAACACAACAGGAAGGTTGGAGATTAGATACCCATATTCTACTCCAGGAAGAAGAATTTTTCACTGTGTTTACATGCAGGCAGAGGCAACAGTGTGCTTTCAGGAGCCAACCAGTTTAGCTATAGCTGTTTGATTCAAGCAGTTCAAGAGAACCAAACAGTCTTCCTGGTCTCTCCAGTTTACATGCCTATGCACCAACCGCGCGACCAGCCCATGTTCAGTGACTAGGCTGGAAACCACCAACATTAGACTGCAAGCTTCCTAGGGAAAAAAGCACCCAACTACGCACAGTTATCACATACTTGTGCACTTCTACAAACAAGAATATACAAATACCTTCAATATCTAGATGACAAAAGGCTTATAAAGAAGAAGAATATACCTTTGAGTGAACTATGCTCACTTAGCCTCTGCAGTTGATGTTGGAGAACAGCAGAATCAAGGTACGTATGAACTGTTGACTTATATGTACCATTGACTAAGAGAAGTGGCACTGCAGCTGCACGACGTGCCATTGAAAATGCCATCATCAATGCCGGCTCCTCTGACAATGACAGCCTGTTTATGGACATGCATAATTAAAACATCTTAAAACTGTATAAAAGATTAAAATTTATACTTGTCTAGTTTTTATCTTGATAAACATTACTGAAGATAATTTCACAGGGAGTGAAGGCAGCCATAAAAACATACATAACAAAGGCAGACCTACTGTATCAAAATGGTTCATATAGCTTGTCCTTTCAAGTCACAAAACCTATACAGTACAAAATATCGAAGTTCAAATGCGACCATTTATGGCCGACATTCTCCATAAAAAATGAACCATTCCCTATTCAATCTCTTAGGGGCACAGCTGATCAAATTTAGTAGGAGTAAATGAACTGTTATTCACATGGAGGGGTTCACAGTATAGTAGCAGAAACTCCAAGGGAAAAAAGTAGCAACAGAAAATTATATGTAGAAACATATAGCCAAGAAAAGGGAAAAGCGCTAAAGAGTTTATTTCTCCATATAATTATTAATATTATTTAAAGACGCGATTCAATTGCTCTTGTTGATTCACTAATGATAAGTAGTATGACAACAGATTAAGATTCAGGAAATGAAGAAAGCATACATGTGTTGGCTAAACATTGACTTCTGATATCGTAATAACACAGAACTCAGGCTCTCTGTGATGGTTTTCACATTAACAGGCAACTGCTTTATGCTCCTGACTTTCTGTTAAATAAAAAGTAAATGAAAATGAAAATGTGTGAGGACATAAGTTTATTCAATGCACAAAACATAAGCAACATAAAAGTTACCTCTTGAGTTACAAAGTACAGTTGAAATGACAACTTCTCATAGTAATGATGTGCTCTATGAGAGACAGAAGGAGCAATTACATGCCTCATAGAACCCCATAACACTGACCCAAGTTGTGCAAGAAACGAGTCATGAGCCACTGTGTAACTATGATGATCCTGGCATTAAAAGAATGGAACTCGTTCATTAATACCTACACATCAACTGGTGACTTTTATCGTGGACCAGCTTGCAAGAGAAAATGTAGCGCTTGACATAAAGTTTTCAATGCATAAAACTGAACGCTACAAAGTTGCATGTGGACAAAGCTAACCTCTGAAGTGTCTCTAAATAAGTTCCAGTTTTCCATCCTCTTCAGTGCATCCAGAGCTTTCTTCTTATTAATTTCATCAGAATTTCCAGTATTGTAGCCCTCCAGTTCATTTTTCAGGTCACGCATCCTCTCGTCAAGTTCTGTTTGTCACCACAAATGAAATTTGTAGTTGGAAGTGGTTCATATTTTTATCAAACAAGAAAATAATTAGGTGCATGAAAATCAAGCCTTGATGTTGTTATCATCTCTCACCTCAAAAGGGAAACAATACTCATGCCCGAATTTTACAAACGAATGGGAAAACATGGTTAAAACAGAAAGAAACAAAAAAAGTGGTATCCTCTCTTTAGTAAAAAAGGAACCAGTGAGCCGAATGCATTAGTAAATTGCAGCAAGGTTTCCATGCACTTAGTATACTACCTCCATCAATAGGTATAGGTAATTTTTACTTTCTACTTTTCAATCCATGTACATTCCCTATACTTTAGGGGTCAGATATACAGGTCCCATGGCAACTTCTATTTAGTGGATTATGTATCCATCAGAATATGCAAAATTTTCAAAATGTTAACAATATTTTGGAGTTCAGTATATACAGTCAGATATTTCATTCAAGGAATTTTGGTTCTATGGCTCATAACAATGAACAAAGGAATCAATATCAAACAAAACTACAAAATCATAACACATAACTCAAGCGCACCAATATGTATAGATTAAAAAAAAAGTGAACCTATGGCCACCAGTTCAATATACCTTTGCATAGGGCAAGTTGTACTCTTCTACCCACACAGTGCTTGAAAGCAAAAAGTTCATACACATCAATCTCTGCCAATAGGATATCCACAGCATGGTAATCCTAAACAAAAATGAAAAGAAAAGTTGAGATTTCACGCACAAATTGACTGCTAGTTCAGAGCATTAAGAGGACAAAGGAAGTTGTGGATGAGAAGGCCAATAAAAAATACAAGAAGTTATTTAGTAATTATTATTGGCTAGCTACAGCCCATTCCACTATGTCATAGGACATTATTGCCAGTAATGTGACACTTGCAATGACTTATTCGACCAGCCATAAATAAATTACCAATTTCCTCTGACCTTTTAGGTCCCGTTGCTATCTGTGCATACACTATTGATTTAATATACTCACAGTAGGGGTTTCCCCTACTGTCTTTCTTTCAAAAAAAATTACCAATTGCGGCAAGCGCATGTATCAGGTATCACAGAGAAATATGAAAATGAAAAGAAAAAGCACAAGTCTCCCGAATTTCTGCACCCTCTCATTCTCCAAAAAATCTCACTTAAAAAATTACATACAGGTGCTTCTAGGAAAAAAAAGGAGTATACCTCCCCAAACGATGAAAATCTCTCTCTGATTGTGTCTTGCAATTTTTCTTCTGCTTCTTCTTCTGTGACTTCTGAATACCGTTAACAACAATCATGTCAACTATCATGATGTACAAACAAGCCCCAATAGGCTTTTACTAGCTTTTTATAAAAAAAACGATAGTTATTAAAATTAAGGCATAATGAGCAATGATTGATTACAATATTGTTACAAATCTACATCATTGAAATGAAAGTATGAAACAGATGATCAATGTAAACAGTCTGTTCCATTAGAGCACATGTAGCTAGTTGTCACTAACAGAATAGAGAACAGTTCAACAATATATGGATAAGAAACAAGTTCCAATGGAAAGATGAAAGTGCTATCACAAAAACTAAAACAACATCTCATCTTCAACATTTATAAGTACATTTAGTAGGTATTGTATATTTATGTGTTTTGCAACCTAAAGCCATTTGAACCCTGAGTCCCTGACAAGTCACATCAAGCAGCCAATTATCCAAGATTTAATAGGTGGAAGCATAACCTGAAACTTGCATAAATAATGTATTATAATAAAAGAGAACGCATATAACATGAACAGAGACCAAAGATTAACCATATGAGGTTAGGCGAAAAGTGAGGTGACTACTAGAGCTGCATTAGAGAATATGCTAGTCGCTACGGAGAAACTAGTGTGAGAACTAATATCAGTTTTAATAGATTGAATACCATCAAAGAACACTATACATAAGAATGCATCAGTGTGCAGGGCATAACAACAGATAACATCAAAAGGCTTGATAGCAAATGCTAACCTCCAAAACTCTTTGCAACATTTGGTAGACTAAGTTCTGTACGAACACCATCACCACCAACAGAAGGACCCCAAGTAAACGGCCCTGCACCCAGATCAATAAAAGCAAACCTGAAAATAAAGCTTTGATTAGAAGAAAGGGGATACTCTAATCTCAATTCAGAAATACATAAGCTAAAATTATAGCAGACCTGTCTCTGCCAATCCATATATCTGTAAGGCATTGAGCATGAAGACCTTTCAAATCACTAGATTGTAGTGCACTCCCAAAAATGTCATGCAGCTCATCCTTTGTGCCATGTAATATCTGATAAAAATATGCTTTGTGAGATACATATAAGGGAATAATATTGATTTAGTGCACCAACATATGTGTGCCACCTGAACAGCTTTGTCATAAACAATGTCATCTTTACTCTTCCCTACTTTCAGCAGCTCAAACTTGTTTAATGCTTCCTTGCATTTCTTTGACCAATCCCCCTTTACAAGAGATGTAAAGCATTCAGTTAGATTTTTCAGTTAACCGTATTTGTCAAGCGACTCAATGCAGATGGTCATCTTTATGAAACTGCTTCAAAACACCAGTGTCAAGTGGTATCAACCAACAGTGATCTAACAGTGAAGTTTACAAGTTAGAAGCTCAATGGGTCGAGAAGTCAACAACTCATGGAAAGCATATCAAGTTCAATGGTTCAGTTGAATATACCATATCCATACTGTCAGTGGTGGTCCATGAAAATGATGATAGCGGATGACTTTCGTATAAGGGCCTTTTATTCACTCCCTTTTCAATATCTGCTCGACACAGAGATGATATATCATATAAGTAAAATGAGGGCAAATAGGATAAAGAAAATAGTGCACTCAGATTGTTGTATTCATAGAATATACAATATGTAATGTTTGACTTAGTGCAATATGATGTTCCTCAGGTGGAGGCACGCTGAGCAATATTTGACTTAATCCAATTCACACAACATATCATTACTTATCATTACTAGATTCAATATTGTGACTAACAGAAACTAACTGTAGAATTAACTATGTATACAACTTATCATTACTAGAATACTAGATCTGATTAATTCATGTGGGATAAATGCCTGACATAAAAAAATTGATAACATTCACTATCAAAGTTGATCCTTAGCAGCTAAACTTATGTACTTAATAATGCACCTGCATCCACCAACTTAACATGAAATTCTTAATCACGGTAGATACAAAATGGTAGTATACGAGTGAACATGGTAGTTATGCCCATACATACTCCACCATAGGTTCCACAACAACAAAGCCTTTTAGTCCCAAGCATGTTGGGGTAAGGTATGACACAGCACTAAAGGTTAGAAGAAAGAATAAGCAAAAGCGATATACACTGAATTAAAAAAGGCCAGTGGAAATAGATAGCTTAATCATGGTTCTGCCACCACATCTTTTACAGAAATTCAGTAGTCAGAATATAAATAGTAAAAGACAATATTTACCAAGAATGAATTTGTCTCCGCTTTTAGATTGCAGTATCCTGGCTTGCAGTGTCTTATTCTGAAAAGTAATTAAACACGTCATGATCCACAGAACTACAGAAGTACGGTTTTATTCACTGTAAGGGTTAATTACATCCCAAGACTGATTGGGAAGTCAGCAAAATAAACATGACTTTGTGCAGTAGTTCTGTAAGGAAGAATGAATCGCTCCTTGGATACGCACAATGAAAAAGATATAGGTATCACATAAGCACAGCAGTCAAGCGTGTGTAGTGGACAGCAGGGTACCATAGAAGGGTTGCATAATGAGCAACGGTCATTCATAATATATATTAAAAATCAACAGGACATCCCCCAACACTGTGCCCCAAGTAAAAGGAGTAACAGAAAACCTGCATATTCAAGTGCAGATGATGGATAATATTGTTATTGCATTCTTTTTCTTCTAAGAGGCCTACATATTGATTAAACATCATTTTCATCTGCCAACATTTGTGATCTGAAACCATTTAACATACTATACATATATAAAAGAACAAAATAACCAAAAGGGAGCATCGCAGCTTTGGTTCTGTAATCTCAAATTCTCAAGCAATACAATATTCCATCAATGAAAGTACACTGTGAAACCCAGTTTGGGTTTTATATCTAGCCTACCCCAACGTGTAAGACAAAGGCTTTGTTGTTGTTGTTTGTTATATCCCAAAGTTATACTTCATTCAGTCACAAAAGAGGGTTAATTTGGATATCAACATGGTCGCGAAGACACTATTTTGACTTATATGGAACAGATACAAAATATAGGAAACTGTAATGTTATGAAACTACTTTTCAAGACAAATATAGCTATACCATTCTCAAAATTTCAATCAAATATTTGAAGAGATATGATGGTCAAAGTTTAATATGTTGACTGCACGTAACCTAAAACAGCACTCTTTTATGACTGCAGGGAATAGCTTTGAAATACTCCCAACATGGTATAAGTGAAAGGAAATTATAATATCCTCTTGGTGCAAAAAGTTCAGACCAAAATCTTAATGCGCAAGAAAAGTCATACAACAATGTGCGCACAGCAAACAGATTTACGACAAAGAAGATATAGTTACAAATTATTTGTCAAACCCCAACAGAACCTTATAACGGACACCAGCTTACCTCCCTTAGCAAATTGATCTCGGACTCGGAGAAGCCTTTCCTATGAAAAGAGATGGCACATAAAATAAACAGATGAATAGAGAAACAGATTCATCAAAAAATATATATACAGAAAAAGTTAAATGGTGTCCTATCGATGTGCTAATAAAATAATATAATACTAGGACAGTATATTACAACCACTTATTGTGCAGCCACCTATGATCATTTTGACTATACTAGCAGCCTATGATATGGAATCTAATATGCCAAAAATCAAGGAGTGACAGGTTGTTTGATTGCAATTTTCTGGCTGGAAGGTATATTACGTCTACATTAGATACAATGATAAAAAAGGGGCTGTACCCAGTGCCGAAGGCTCCCACACATTAGATACAACGATCTCAAGATGAAATAGTTTATTACCTAGTCAAAGTGATTAGTTTATGTGGTGATTTATAACCAAAAGCAAAATAATTTCACACAAGCATATCCACTGTTGCCATTCAACCACTACACATTTTCAAATCAAAGTAGAGGTATTAGGTCAAGATTCCATGCAGAATTTCCAAATCAATTTTCTCAAATGCAAAGGATAGTAACTGAATAAAGTAATGATGATAGAGGTATTCCCCACAAGAAGATTGCAGGTCGACGAGGTTGATGAAGTATGTTTTTTAACAAATATAGGGCAATCTAGTTATTATGCTTACTATTATGTGCAATGCCCATTATAGACAGACCTTTTTTGCAAAGAACCTAGTCCAGAAGGCCCTAGCTAACAATTCAAATATTGAACTGGTTCTTTAGTCTTTACAAATATTCTGGGCAAAATTATTTGCACCAACATTAAATTTAAACTACATATAGTGTATACTAATCCCAAATGCATTTGGAATGGGTTGTAGCACAGTGAAGATGACTCGACTTAGGCTATGTTTGTGATTGCTGTCTTGTGCTGTGGAATCTATTTAGCTAGAGGAATATTTGACATTTTTAGTGTGATTTCAGTTGTAACAGATCCTAAAAAGATGCTCTCAAATAAAACTAACAAGCAAAATAAGAAATAAATAAGCACTTTTCAAAAGCCACCGCAATGCCAAACAGAGCCTTAATCATACAATCAAAGTTACAGGAGAAAGTCTTCTTGGTTTTAGAGGTGTCATGTTAAATATAAACATGATCATTTTGTTGCAGTGTCATGTTACATCAATTACACATGATTCATTGAAATGGAGGTGTTCAGAGACTTACCGGTAGCCATATTTAACACTTTTGCCAATAGGCTTGGGGTTAAGAATGAAGATATTGTAAGCTTCTTGTATCTGAAGGTGATCAACAAGAGTAGAAAATATATGTTCCATGTGAGCACTATCCAATTGAAAAAATCCCTCCTCATTTTCTCTGTACCACATATAGAAGGAAAAACGGATATTTATTGTCATGGTAGTCGGAGTTCTGGAAAAGTAGCATCACAAATGTAATTACAAAGATCCCTGCAGATGAGTTCCCAATAAGATCCATGGTGTGCTAGTGCTACTTTCACGGTATGCTTGTAGTTAAATCTTTTATGTGATACAGTGAAATTAACTAAATTGATGGACAGACAGAATAAAAACCATATATATCATACCTGGAATCTGCTAGATCTTCTCTACGGGATAGAACTTTTATAGCATTTTCTAAAACAGATAATACATCTTCTCCCATTTGTATTGCATGCACGGAAAAACTGCATCATCAAAAAAAAAGAACGAAACAATGAGATTCATTCTCATGTAAGTATACAATGGCTTAAGTACAGAAAATATATATAGTAGCCAGGCACTAAGTTGGACCATAAAAGTAGATGTTCATTACTTGTGGTTCACATGGCTCACTAAAGGAAGATCATATTGCCGAAGTTTCTTAACACTAGTCTTATAGAATGGAGTAAGAACTTCGCCAACTGGAGGGATTCTTGTGTGCTCAAATGTGTGATCTATTTTTGTAAACCAGCGTTCCAGTTCTTCAGATTGCAATCTAAACTCTAAAAAATAAAAAAACAAAAAACTGTTAATAGTTAGTATGAGCCGACCAGCCATTAACTTACACGACTCCATATAGATGATTTACCATGTCCTCCTTTTCCATCAAATCCAATGAAGATGAAGTTCACAGGAACTGATAGATATATTGAAATAACCTCCGCCAGGCTCATATAGTTTGCAATATTACCTTGATATAAGAAAGTAGAAGATTAATAGTGAACATATCTCTACTTCCTAAAATAAGCACACTGTAACGCCTAGAATATCAATGGTCATGAGTTGTTCCTGACTGTATGAAAGACGGACATGATTTAATCAGTAAAGGTTTTGACTAGAAACACCGCCCCCAACACAGACCGAACTAATCATCTGAAAAAAGTAGTCCATAAGAGGAAATAATATTATGGAAGTATAAAGTCCCAATGCCCCACTGCAACAGCAAATTATGAAAATTATAGAGATGATAATTGTACTATAGCAGCCACCCTTATCAGTTGTCACATATCCTGCAAACAAATTTGTAATATTGCACTATTGCAGTTTCCCTTATCAGTTGTCACATATCCCGCAAACAAATTGCGGTATTACACTATTGCATTTGCCCTTATCAGTTGTCACATATCCTACAATCAAAGTTGTGGATATGTTACAACTAAAAGTTCTCATAGAGTTTCGAGTTTTTATCTCCAGGTAGCCACAACATTTGATCAACAAGCACATGTTGATAAATATGAAATAACGTGAATATCTGCCTTGATTCATCTTTGCAGCCACGCATTAAGGGGACAACCAACAGTTTCAGATTACCCCTATGACCCGATTGTGGTAACACCAAAATGGGAAATTAGGTGTCGTTGCAAGGATTCGACAGAGCAGGTAGCACAAAATCGTGATTTCACCCGAAATTACCGTTTGGCATGTTTGAAATGTTGTCTATGTTGTGTAATCCGAAGAGGAAAAGAAATTTGCAGACAGACACAAGCACCCACCAGCTCTGGTGAAGTTGAGCAGTTCCCTCTTGCTGGTATCCCGTGATGCAGAGCCTTCCAAGTCATCGAATTCTACAATGAGATATCAACACGGCCCGTCAGTGCAATACCGAGGACCAGAGTTCAGAATGCAACAGGCGTACGGGAAATCCCAAAGGCAACAGGAAGTAGAAGAAGGAATCAAAGGAACCGGACCTTTGCGGATGACGGACTCGGTCCAGAACTTGCTCTTGGACTTGAGGTTGAAGAGCGAGAACACTGAGGAGGCCCCCGAGGCGCCTATCTTGCGCGTCCGCGTCCCCGGCGTGGAATCCGCCGCCTCCAGTGACGGAACCTGCCGTGGCACCGAGGAACGCGGCGAATTAAAACCAACAGGAACACGCGAAGTGATCAGATCTAGCCACGGGGTCGGTCGGAGATTTGCGTCGAGATCAGATTACCATTGCCAGCAGCAGGAAGAGGAACGGGAGCGCGAGGAGCAGGGCGGGTCTCCGGAAGCGGGACATCCCGCCGGCCATGGTGCCGCGGCGCGGCGGCGGACAGTTATACGGCGGCAAGTGGGGGACACCGAAGGTCGAGGAGACCATACACCGCCGCGGGGTTTTTGGAGTCCCGGCGGTTCTTTCAGGTCAGGTCGTCGTCGCTCACTAGCTTCGCGCGACTAGTGTCGCCTCGGTTTCGAGGGTCGGGCGCCGTCGATCGAAAGTGAACGCTCAGGAAGAGACTGTCGAAATAGCCACCGTAATGTGATTCTTCTGATATACAGTACCACCGAAAAATTAGATAATAAGCTAAACAAGACTTGATGATGATGTTGATGATGATAGGACGGCTAATTTGATTCAAGATAAAATAGATTTTTTATACTAAGCGTTACAACCCGCTTTACTACTAACGTGTAATCTAGAATTTCCCGACAGAGCAGCCATGGCTGAAGAAAACAGAAAATGAACGACAGACACAACTGTGCTCTCACGGACATAAACCAAAGAACATTAACTTTTCCTAAGCACCTTTTGATATCAAGTATTAGCAGCAATTAACATAGAGATCATAAAGAACAAACAGCAGAAGCTTAAGTCTAGATCTAAAGTTCTAAAACTGTCTGAAACAAGTGATTCACGATGTCATAGAGAGCAACACAAGATCACCGTTGCAGGGTCAAGGTACCACTACAGAACCATCTATACCAGAAAACATTTGCTAGTTCACTACTCGTTGGTTTGCTGTATCGACAAGTCACTCAATCCAGCCACAAGTTCATCCACGCTCATCTGGCTCAAGGGCTTCATTGCATCATGGGAAGGCGGAGGTGGATATGCAGCCTCTGGACTGCTTTCCTTGTCATTGTCCTTGAGGAGTTTCTTCAGATCCTTGACGAGTTCAAGCTCACCATCATCATCAGAAAAGGACAGCTCCAAGTCCCAAACCTTAAAGATGGAATCTTTTGACTCAGCCCCCTCAAGCACTTCGAATGGCGCCAATTCATCACCATCCTCAGGTTTTGTTGCATAATTATCCATCTGCTTCCCATGTTCATCTTCACCTCTAATTACATCAGCAGTTTCACAAGCTTCAATACTATCCTTATCATCATCGCCGCTATTGCTTCTTTGCTCCATTTGCACATCTTCATGCTTAGAAACATTTTCAGCATGAACAAAGTGAGGCTTTCCCGCTGATATCGCCTGGGTGCATTCTAGATCATAGGGAATTTCTATTGGCTTTCCGAGAGCATCAAGCAAGGCATTCTTCATTGTTCCCCAGTCACCATCTGACAGTTCAGAAGTCTTCACGAAACATGAATCAGCCCAGGCAGCTTCCTCAGGTGAAAGTTCAACTGCCTTCTCATTTGATCTAATGGCTTCCAGAATAGCAGGCAAAACATCATCAGACTCAGAAGCCTCAAGTTGCTCTTCTGTTAGACTCGGTTCAGACAGAAGTGACAAGATGTCTCCATCTTCAGAGGTCATGGTCATGCACAGGACTTAGTTGCCCCTTAATGAGCAAGTGGCCTCTGTATCTGCAAATATGAACAAAATGAAGGGATATATATCATATGTAGCTAGTGCAAAGACACAAGGACACTAGTAAAGAACCATCATACACAGTTGTACAGTAATTTGATTATTTGAGCAAATAAGCTGAGATCATGTGACCTGGCTTGCCTCTTGACCTTAGAAACTCGGCATAACCTGGATGCAAACTGGAACTTCTCAAATGAACTCTTCAAGCTGAATTTTATGACATATTTGATGCCATCACTAAGCACTATAAAAAATCTTCATTTCTTTCTTTTTTTCTGAGACGCTGAAATTTTTTGATAGGACGACAAAATGACAGAATAAATGCGTTTTCCTTCATTCGTATCAGGCACGAAAAGGTGGGTCATGCAGTCATGCCTATAAAGACACGAGGTCAGCCTACCACAAGATATAGTATCCCCTGGACCTATAACCAAAGTGTCAAAAGTCCTTCCAAGAAAACAAATTCAGTACAGCTGAGAAAAAAGTTTCTGCGGCACATGTCAGATGGATAAGCTTTCTGATTTGTTTTTAATGGCACTTCTTCTCTATACACTTCTCTCTATTTTCCTAAATTTTCTATACTGTTGACAGTCCTGTAAGTTCACTAAAAAACATGTGGTTCTTAGAAAGTTGTATTTGAATCTAAAAAAAACTATACTGAACAGCTTCTGATTCACTCGGCTTTTGACAAGAATGTGTAAAAGCTCGAAAATGATGCTGCACCTTTTAGGGAACCAAAGGACAGCATAATGAAATCAATCACACAATGCTCATCTCGATCTCTACACAAGTGACTTAAACACAATCAGATGTGCTCTGAGGATCTTAGGGTAAGATATTCTAAGGAACATATTTATGCTTCCTCTTGAACTATCAAAACATCAACGAGCTACAATGTACATTCAATGTATTTCTTTTCAAAAATTAACTACAATTGAGTAGTTGTTCCTTTCACAGTGATTCCTGATTTAATTAAGGACTTGACTCTCTTAACACTAAGGATGTTCTCATGAGCTTTTGTTTCAACATAAGACACGAATTACATGGATAAGTACAGAAATAGAAGCATATTGTGAGCCATCTATTGATGCAACCTAATAGATAAGAGGTGGTGGATCCAGGATCTAGACACAACGAAATAATCCAAAAACAAACATTGCACGCTTACATGAGCAGCCACCTACCATTCATGAGTTGAGTGATTGTGTGAACGTTTACTATTTGTAGTCACTAGGATGTTCTCTCAGAACTAGATCAGAGAGCTAGGGACCCTCACTTGGATTCCATAGACTAAAGCAGGCATATATTTTCAATTGATTAAACGTGCAATTTCATCTTGTCATGGCCAGTCAGCAATACAGTCGCTTGTCGTCGTGTGCGCCACTCTAGACCGTGCCGTATACTAGTGGCTAGGCCACAGTCCATTAGGATTGCTCTATTTTGATTGTTTAGTTCAGAGTTTGTTTTGGATTAAAGATAGTTATCTTAGACATCAAGTCATGTAATTCAATTAGGACCCTGTGTTAGGCTGGGGCTATATAATTGCATCAGGATGCATTGTTAAAATCAATCAAGATTAATCTAGTTATGTTACTTCTGAACCTTGTCTTTGGGGAGATGTCATCACCATGGCGCCCAAGTTCAAGGGTTCAGTTCCATGCATGCAACCAACCCACAACTAGTGAAATATCTCCTAAGCGTTGTTTTACTAATAAGAAGGGCAGACCTGGCAGTGGTAGTGTGTCTTCTACTTTTGTTCTAAGGTATTGGGTTCAAACCAACTTCTCTGAAAAAGCAGGGTAACACTATCTAGAAATAATCCTTCCCCAGATCCCGAGAGCCTTCGGCATTCGGTACACCCTTTTATTGTTTTACTAATAACTTCATTTGGCTTAAATCATTTGGATAAGTAGCAGAGTGGAAGCAAAACACGACATATTATATCATTCACACAACTGTTAGGGTACAGATAGTCACATACACGCAATTTTACAGCAGAAGCAAACAAGGAGTGATTCATGGGGCCAAAAGAATTAACGTTTTCACAAGAACACATTGGCATTTCCAAGAAACAAGACCAACTGAATTAGTAGAAAACTGGATACTTTTTTGCGAGTAGAAAACTGGGTACCTTTTCTTTAGAGACCGAGAACTGGGTACCTAGCACACCCAAAGATGTACAATCAAAGTAGTTCGCTGGCTTGAACGATACTGAAAGTTCAAAAATCTGTCCAGAACAGCGGCCGACTTTTGCCTGTGTTCAATTGGAACCCTAAGTATTTCCGGAAAGCAAACCAAGCCGCCGATTGTGAGTTAACGCATTCCCAACACGCGGCGAACTGAAAGGATTCGAGGGTTTCGAGGATTAGCGAACAAATCAAGGGAAAATTGTTTTGCAGCAGTAGAAGACGAAGTCGAGGGACCTATCCAGGAGCGAAGGCTCTAGGCAAAGCTAGGGCGGCCAAGAGCTGACGGAGCGGAGTACGACGGCAGCTCACGGGGGACGCTGACGGGAGTGGGGGGGGGGGGGGGGGGGGGGGGGGGGGGGGAACGAACGAAGTGGCAGGGGAGGGCATACCTGGATCTGGGCGGCGCCGCGGTCGGCAGGCGAGCAGCGGAGACCGGTCGAGAGTGGCGAGTATTGAGAGTCGTGTCGTCTGTCGTGCCCCAATTTTTTTCCAAAACAGGCGTTCGTGTTTATATTAACTCTTCCAGTAACAATGCTAATTTTCATAGTCCTAACATCTCTTTTCAGCTAAGTCTTTGAATTTATTTTAACATTTATCTGTTATCTTTTTTAGATTATATGTTACGTTATAATCGTTCAATCTATATCCAACTATTAAATACATAAATTAAAAAGATATACTAATTTCACAGCCTGAAAATTAGCAAGTCCTTTATATGAAGTTTTTGGCATAGGAAGAGGTACACATGACAATGGTTACGTAAACTGCCAGGTGCCAGCCAAAGCATGAACTCGAAGACCATTTAGGATTTAGGTCTGTCACTATATCCAAATTCAAGCATGATAGACAGCATATTCACCCATCAAGATGAACAATAAATACGTACTCCATGAAGCTCTTTATGCAGATTGACAAAGCAACATAACAAGTCATTCAATTGCTGTTACAGGATAGCAAAATGCTAAACAAGATCATGCGAGAAGGACGGACCAATTTGTTTCAACTTTCAATTACAATAGAAGACCATTATTAATTGAGATAATTGTAAACCCGGACCTTTTTTGGACTTTGATTTTGAAAATAACTTTTTTTACAGACTTTACAAGGATGAACCTCTTTTTTGAATATGAAGGAACAGCAGCCCCTACTCCATTTGAAGGTCTTACCGGTGTTAAGTCTCTTATAAAAAGACGTACATAGCTTTACGAAAAAGGGCTTATTTTATATCAAACCTTAACAAATTTGCCCCTATTTTTTACTACTCTTCTATTCTGGAATAAATGACATTTCGTTAGGACAATAGTTTTAATTTAATTTTATACTAGATTGATTATCCTAATAATATCAATTAAAAATAAAGAGAGTATGATTTTTTTATTCAGCCTGTGACGTTTCAATTTGGCAGCTGGGTATTTACAAAAATATGAGCAGCCTGCGACAAAACTATGAATTTCTTGTCATCCAGCCTGTGACATTTCAATTTGGCGGTTCAGAACCGGTGAAATAACAATCACACGGAAGGATGAAGACAATGATGGCCTATCTGAATATTTACCTCCATAGCTGTCTTGCTTCTTTGGTGCAACGATACCCAATTCTAGGACAGCATCTAGCAGCCCCACGGAACATTGAGTCCTGGGAACTGCAAAACATCATTTTCACAATTAGAGACAATGAAACATCATTAGTTTATACCAAATGATTTATTGTATTACTTAACATCAGAAGGTGTGCTTTCTGGACTCTCCCCAAATACCCAAAATATTTCTAGTTTTATACACCTTCCATTATACATTTCTTGTTACAGTCAATGCAGTTCTTGTTACATTTGGTAGTTATATTACTTTTGGCTCGCTTCAAAACTCTATCAATAATATAAATAAATGTGCAATCCTATTTTATGTAAATGACACTTTTCCAGTGGCTAATGCAAGTTTTACACCTCTTAATGTAGAACTTGCTAGAAGTTAATTCAAAACCCTACAGGTAATTGTTGAGTCTAAGGGCCTGCTTTCTTCAAACTCTGGATTGTGGATTGTGTTCCACAGCAGCTTTTAAATGAGACAACTTTGTTTCGACTGAAGGCTAATTAGATGAATGAATATGAAACATACCATGTCTAATAGCTGAGGCGAAGTTGATATTTCACCTCATACAGTAGACTGTAACATGTGCTGAAATCAGGGGGATCTCAAAAAACTTTCTGCAGTGTTATGTTGACAGGATTGCAGCTAGTAATAATGGATATGGAAGAAGGTCTTCAAGCTGATTCATATTAAGCCTCAATCCAAACAACCATCTCTTGTTGGATGCTCTGTGCTGCGGTAGCACTCATGCACCAAATCAAGGGATACACCCAAAAAATCTCCAAGACTCCATGCATCATGTCTTGTTGAGCTCAGAATGAATCAGGTCTTCCACCCTACCTGTCCGAAACTGATAATCATTCACACACAAAGAAGGCATCCATGTGTTAAGATTTGAACAGGATAAGTGTTCTACAAGAATTTGGAAGCTAGCCGTGCTGCTCAATGCAACTCCATCCAGGTTCCTTGACTAAACCTTGCAAGCTAATTAGCTTCCTATAGCTTCTGGCCTTCTTCCACTCCCCTAAACAACTAAGGATATTAGACATTTGGACACAGTAACCAGAATTTTGGGGGTCCAGATTCAATAGTTCCTCTGATGAGAACTCTACGGATGAATTAGAACCATAAGCACCCTGTGCACTGATTAGAGGAGCAAAAACCTGGTTTTGCAATTGAACTGGCATCTGCCTAAAGAACTTCATAGCACTACTAAGATGACCGGCTTTACAAAGCAAATCAACCATGCACATATAATGTTCAACAGATGGTTTGATATCATATTTCTCCATCATGCTGTGAAAGCAGTGAATACCTTCATCTATTAAACCTGAATGGTTGCATGCAGTTAGAACATGAGTGAACACAATGGCATCTGGCCAAACACCTTTGTTTTGCATCTCCTTGAAGAGAGCCACAGCCTCACTGCCTTCTCCATTGCAAGCATATCCATTAATCATGGCACTCCAGACAGCTAAATCTTTACTGCCAACACCATCAAATATTTTACGAGCATGCTGAATGCCACCACACTTGCAATACATGTCTATTAACCCAGTGGAAACTTGCAGGTCCATCTGCAGCGCCAATGCAATCACATGTTCCTCAATCTTTTTGCAAAGATTGGCGGATCCCATATTGGCGCATGCTGAAATAACTGCTAAAATTGTTGCTCTATTCGGCTCCACATTTGCGTGTAACATGTCATCAAACATTGCCAGAGCCTTATCCGGACATCCACATTCAACATATCCATTTAGCATTGAAGTCCATAGCACAACATTTTTGCAGCAAAATGAACCAAAGACCTCTCTAGCAGACAAAAGATCTCCACACTTCGCGTACAGGTTTACCAAGGATGCGGCCAGATCCTCCTGTGATTGAAACCCTTCCTTGATCACAAGAGCATGCACACCCTTAGCCACCAGCAAGTTTCCGAAAAGCAGAGCAGCCGTGGTCAGGTTGAGGAGCACCACTGAATCTATACGTTGTTCTGCTCTCCGCAGGTGTCTGAACAGATCAAACGCTTTCATACAGTCCCCGGCTTGCAAATAACCCGATGCCATCACAGTCCAGGTAACCACAGACCTCTTCTCCATACCATCAAACAACGTTCGTGCAGCTTCCAGCTGCTCGCCGCGGACAAGCATGGTGAGCACCGAGTTCGACACTAGCAAGTCCGCGTCAAACCCCGATTTCACGCTGAAGCCGTAGACGCACATACCAAGGCTCCTCGACGACATGGAGTGGCCGCACCCAGACAGCACGCCCACGAGCGTGCTCCCGCTGGACCTGAGCCCCGCTTTCCGCATCGCGTTGAACAACGCGACGGACTCGTCGACCTGCGCGCTCCTGCCGTACGCCGCGACCATGCAGTTCCATGCGACCAGCGTCCGGTCCGACGTTTCGTCGAACAGGCGGCGCGCGTCGGGGAGGCGGCCGCACTTGGCGTACATGTCCACCAGCGAGGCCCGGACGAAGGCGTCGCGGGCGACGGCGGCGCCAGCGAGGAGCGCGCGGGCGTGGACGGCGCGGCCGAGGCGGGGCAGGCGCAGCGCGGCGCAGGACTTGGCGAGGGAAGGGAACGTGGAGGCGTCGGCGAGGAGGGAGCCGGCGTAGAGGCTGAGGCAGTCGGCGTAGGAGCCCGACGCGGCGGCGAGCTGGATCAGGCGGTTCCAGTGGCGCAGGGCGGGGATGGCGCGCATGCCGGGAAGATGGCGCGTCCGTTAGTCCCGTGACGCTCGCAGTTTCGCCGTGGTCCGTCTTGAATTTGAAGGGAACACATGCATTTTAGAGAGTCTGCGTGGTGTTCTTTGATGGATCATATGAAACTCCCTCGTTTTCAACGGCGCCGTTTTGAAATTCATAAGAAAGGAACACCATTCTGAAATTCCCAATCTAATTGGAGGGATCACAGAAACGAGAAACAGGGGAATGGGCTATATGAAACTCGATACGGTGATCGTGCTGCCGGCCACCTACCAAACTTCGAACTTGCCCGTGCTCAACTCTGGTTTTCGACTTCTCCCGGGTCGATTAGGCCGGCATGCATTTCCGCGCTGGCTACGGATCAGAGGAATCTGATGGATTATGATGATCTTTTGCCGTCCCTGTCGTAAACGGGAAGGAATACTTCTTGGATGCTCCTTTGGAAATGCATCGTAAACGGGAAGGAATCACGTGCCTGGGTGAAAAAAAAGGCTTACTATAGTTTTCATTTTGGCCAAGGACTCTTTCAAATTTCAGTTTACTGCTTAGTTTATGGGTCACTTTTTATGTTGATTCAATTTCATATTTCATTCTCACATGTGTGATTCCACAATGGGTGCAATAAAATTAGCTTTCATCAACCATCTCTGCGCGAAAATTTGAATCAAAAGTATTGCCGATATGTAACAAATAGTAATACATTGTAGCAGAATCTGGTGGTTACACTAAGTTGATGAAGATGATATAACAAAAAAATTACAAAGGGTTGTGCAGTTAGTATACTCAAGGAAAACACATGGGCTGGATGAAATAACAAAAAAATACCAGAAACACATATATGTAGTAGTTATTTCAAAACATGTTATTCACAAACTCATACTGAATTTACTATGATATATCTATTCAAACAAGTGGTAGTCACTTTCTAAATCGTAAAAGGTCAATGTTAAAAAGGTGCTCTTCACAGCTTAGCACTACTATCGCCTGGATCTAGTCATCTGCTCTTCCCCTTGATGTAGATGAGTCTGATTCCCTCTCTTGCTTGAAGGCCTTCTTCAAGAAGAATGCCATCGCAAGTTGAGCCCCAAGGTTGGATCGACCTCGAGATAGGCAAACAATGCTTCCAGCCAGAAGAAGTCCACTTGCAATCATTTGACGAGATGACTTCTTGCCTGGTAGCTTGCAAGATGAAGTTCTGGCAGTCTGTGTTGAAGTAACAACGCTTGCTGCTGTATTTTGAGGAGAATGGCTTGCATCCATGGCAGCCTCCAAATCCTCGGGAAACTGTGATATGCCAAGAAGCTTAGCTTCATCAGAGCATGAATGAACAGGTCATGACAACATAACAGTTAGACTACTAAACTATGCATTTAGTTCAATTTTTTTTAGAAAAATAGCTTTGTTGATTTCCATTGGCAATTTGGCACATAGCCATTATTAAGTGCCAGAACATATTTGATAGCAAAAGTCATAGCATTGCCTTCACTAATACCACAGTTCAGTTAGATTGTGATCACAGATGTGCACAAGAAACAAAAAACTACATTCCTTAACATGCTTCAGAAAGCTAACATACCAAGTGACCTCCATTGCATCATAAGAAAACACAAAAACCTATAAGTTTAAATTAGCGAACCATAAGCAGAACTGACAAGTAATAAAGCGAACTCACCTTCTTAATAAGTTTTTTCATGGTCTGAATAGATATGGACGGACTATGATGCTGAGGATACCGACGTAGAGCATTGTTCATTTTACATATGTAGTTCCAAATGCCCTTGGAAAAGGCTAGCTTTGCCATCTCGATGTTCATTCCATTATCCTCATGATGCAGCACTGTAATTTGGCATGCATCCCGGCCAGGGACTGTAATATAAAATAGAAGCATTTATTAATAAGAATGTAAAACATATGTACCCCCAAAAAGTATCATTATAACTTCATCCAGTAAAACAAATAAAGATTGAAATGTCACTTCCAACTGGTTCCAAGTTTCAATTCCCACCAAAGTGCTACAAAATACCAGGTAACACATCAGTGCCACAAAGAAATCTAGAAAAGAATTGTGTTGAGATATAACCTATTTCAGCATAGCACTTGAATCAGTCAAACTATGAAAATTTAAATGCTGCATATTAAAAGAGTTGGAGAGATAGATTGCACTATTACTTTAAATTTATACAATGGTCATGTGATAGCATGTACATCATCATATGTGAGTCCTCGTTTTATTTTCTGTCCCCCTTACGAAAAGGCTCAACATCTTGGGTGAAACATAACAACTTTAGGATAATAAAAATATCAAGGTGGAAGGGCTTAGACAAGTTTGAGGGCCACCTACTTTTCCTTATACACCATCCTGATCTTAAAAGTCGCACTCTAACAAACTTCTTCTGACGTGGTGCAAGAGGATGCTCACATTCCTGTCAGAATTCAAAATTCAGGCATGACATATTAGAAAATATTGATCGAGAAAACACAAAGTTAGCAGAGAGCATAGAAGAAAATCAGCTGTCAGAAAGATCCATGCAAAACACATATAGGGCAACGTAAGCATGAGGTATGCATATGCCCATTTATTTCATTTCCAATGATATTGTACAACTACTTATCGAGGGAAAGAGGATCTATACAGAAAAAAGATGCAAATCAGTTGAAACTTGAAACTACTGTAGTAGATGCAAACTAGTTGAAATTGGAATTTCAAATTAGCTGATTGCAGCCCTACACAACAGTTGTGACATCATTTCTTGTAATCTGCATCAGCTTGATGACTTCTACAATCTTTTAATTGACATAAAATAGAACAAAAATATCTTAAAAACATTTGAATCAGCTGATGTTAAGACTATGGACAATGTATATGAAAACAAGCAAAAACATTTGAGGTAGATAAATGAAATTCTTTCTGGTGAAAGGACACTGTAATCTTATTCCGATACAGAGGACAGTAGTATCCAAGGTTGAACACAGGAAGGAGGGGTGAGGCTAACCTTAATAAAACAATAGAAAGATTTGTCATTTGTTTCCCAGACTCGCCATGCCAATATGTACTCTCGTGGTGTCAGAAGTGGAAACTTTTTAACTGTTCGTCCTACCTCTACCCCACTGGTCCCATCATACTGCAGCTGCTCATGCTTTGTCACAGTGTTATCCCACTCCATTCTATACTCATTATCCATGTAGAAGTCCCTCAACAGCTCTGTTGAACATATCTCGTATGTTGTAACGCTCAGATATTTAGGCGGGCCATCCTGCAGAAATGAAAGAATACCTTAAATCTAAGGTGCATAGACCATTTTTCATTGACATTTGTGGTCGATGAACAAATACAAATTTGAACGGTTTATTGGACACAGGAGATAGGGCATCACGGAAATAGCGTAAATAACAAGTCATTTGTATCCAACCATGGAAAATCCTTGCAAAGAATGAAGAGACAAACCCAGGGCCCTAGGTGAATTCACGCCCACAGCAGTTGATTTATGGTTACACTTAGAACCATTTCGATCCCTTAACAGGAGAAGAAATTAACATGGGGGTAAATTTCACACCTCGGTAACCAAGTGAAAAGCAAGAACAATAACTGAGGATTCCTAACCGCCAGAGTAGATTCACATGATGGCGAGAGGAAGACAACCAAGCGCAGACGTACCGCGGTCTTGTCGCACCAGGCCCTGTAGGAGACGGCGTCGTTCTTCTTGGCGACGACGTGATCCCACCCTTCCCTCTCCGGGTCGCGCTCGCCCACGCCCAGGCTGCTCACCAGCTGCCTCAGGTCGTCCTCCGTCACCAGCCCCTGCATCCTGCGACCCAACAACGGCAGCCAAACACAGCGATCAGGTAAGGCCCAGCGGCCGCGAAGGCAGAGGGCGAGGACGGGGGCGCCAACCCTGAGGCGGAGCCAGTGGACGCCGCCGCCGGCACCGCCGCGGCTACCCTGAGGCGGGCGATCCGAGCGCCGCGGCGGCGGCGGACGAGGAGGACGGTGAGGTGGGCCACGAGGAGGACGACGAGCGCGGCGGCGGTGGCCCACCCACCCCCGCGGCCGGCGGACCGCCAGTAGTCGGCGCCACCGCCGAGCAGGGCCTCCGCCGGCGGCGTCATGGCCCGTTCCCCCGTCGCGCCGCGTTTGCGCTTCTCCGTTTGCAGGAACGAGCCGCCCGGGTTTGTTGGCTTCTGGGCTCCTTGTTCCTTCCGTGAGACCGTGATGGGGGAAAAAACCGAGAAAGAGATGGTCAAGAAAGAGGGGAAAAGTAAGATCGGGAAAAATTATGAAAAAAAATGTAGAGGTTGGGGAATGGGCCTGGATAATGTTCACGATTCCTAAGGAGCGGAGAAAAAGATCGTATTTTTAAAGTCCAAATGTAATGGCCCGGATTTAATTCGGAGACGAGCTGAAAATTAGAGTGGACATCAACTAAGCATTGATGAGGTGGATCGAGGGGGTGAAAGGACTCTGCATCTATGAGTTTCAAAATGTCCCTTTTCAGCTTTTTCACATTCGACATTTCCATGTGTGGAAACGCTCTGTCCTTCATTTATAGTTTGTCACCCTGAGTAAAAAATGTAGACTACTGAATCTTTATAATCTCGTCATTGTCTCGTTATTTAGATTAAAAACTTCTTTTCTCAATGCTTTTAATTGGAAGTGTTTTAATCAATTAGAATTTTCAATAGAGTATTCAGAGTACATATAGCTCTACACTTCACATATACACATTCCAACACCCCCCTCCCCCCCCCCCCCCCCCGCAGTCCTAACATCTAGCCCCGGCAGATGTTGAGGTTGGACCGAAACTCGTAGAACATCGACGAAGGGAGACCCTTCATGAAGATGTCGGTGAACTGTGACGTCGTCGGGACGTGGAGAACTCGTACCTCGCCACGGGCAACCCGCTCACGAACAAAGTGAAGACCAATCTCCACATGCTTCGTGCACTCATGCTGGACTGGTTGGTGGAGAGGTAGACGGCACTAACGTTGTCGCAGTAGACCAACGTGATCCGGGCGACGGGGGAGTGGAGCTCCTGAAGCAGCTGCTGGAGCAAGGAAGTCTCATCCACGCCGTTGGCTACGGCGCGGTACTCTGCCTCAGCGCTTGAGCGTGACACCACAGGTTTCCGCTTTGAGGACCAAGAGACGAGGTTGCCACCCAGGAAGACGCATAGCCACAGGTGGACCGACGGGTGTCTCGAAAGCCCGCCCAGTCAGCGTCGGTGTAGACGGCCAGCTCAGAAGACGAGTCACCCCGAGGAGGAGGTCGTAGTCAAGGGTGTCGCGCCGGTACCGAAGTATCCGCTTCACAGCAGTGAAATGTGGCTCCCGTGGATCATGCATGTGGAGGCACACCTGCTGAACTGCATAGGAGATATCCGGTGTGGTGAAGGTGAGGTATTGGAGAGCACCTGCAAGACTTCTGTAAATAGTGGGGTCAGCAACAGGAGAGCCGCCAGCGGAGGAGACCTCCGCCTGGGTGTCCACCAGAGTAGAGCACGGCTTGTAGCCAGCCATGCCCGCTCGCTGGAGGATGTCCAATCAGTACTGTCGCTGGTGAAGACATAGGTCGCCCGATCGATGCTCGACCGTCACAACGAGGAAGTGGTGAAGCTGGCCCAAGTCCTTCATCGCGAACTCCCGCTACAGGGCAGAGATCGTGCGCTGAAGTAGCGCGCGGCTGGACGCCGTGAGGACGATGTCATCGACGTACAGGAGGAGGTACACAGTGTCCCCCTCACAGTCGTAGACGAAGAGTGAGGTGTATGACTTGGCCTCGACGAAACCGAACGAGGCCAGGAAGGAGGCGAACCGGTTGTACCAAGCCCGAGGCGCCTGCTTCAGGCCGTACAGGGACTTGCCCAGCCGGCAGACCATGTCTGGACAAGCTGAATCAACGAACCCTGTGGGCTGACTGCAGTACACCGTCTCCGTCAGCGTGTCATGGAGGAAGGCGTTCTTGACGTCCAACTGGTGGACAGGCCAAGAACGCGAGAGAGCCAACGACAGAATGGTCCGAACCGTCGCCGGCTTCACCACCGGGTTGAAGGTCTCGTCGTAGTCGACACCAGGGCATTGAGTGAAGGCCCGAAGGACCCACCGAGCCTTGTACCTCTCCAAGGACCCATCTGCCTTCCGCTTATGCATGAATACTCACTTGCCCGTGACAACATTGCCACGACCAAGACGGAGAACCAAGTCCCAGGTCCGGTTGGCAAGCAGGGCCGCATACGCTTCTTCCATAGCCCGACGCCAGTTGGGATCGGTGATCGCACTACGGACAGAAGAGGGGATAGGCGAGATGGGTGAAGAGGCAGACGGTGGGGAGGTCGTCGAGGAGAGGACGACCTCAGAAAACCGTTCCACCGGACGGAGAACCCAAGCCGCTCGTCGGGTCACCATTCGGGTGGACGTGACTGGGTCCCGAGGAGCAGTGGGGGGTGGTACACCAGAGACTCGGGGCGGGAAGAGGTCGGTGCACCAACCCGCGCTCGTCGCTGATAGACAAGAGCGGGGTCAGCGTACCGCGACGCCAAGGCCGCATGGGGCGCATCAGTCGACGTCGGGGATGTCGGGGCCGCGTGTGGCGCAACATGCGACGTCGGGGACGCTGGGTCCGCGAGTGGCGTCGCGGAGGACACTAGAGGCGCCGGGGCCGCACGTGGCGTAGCGGGATATGCCGGGGCCGCACGTGCTACAGCGGGCGACGTCGGGGCCGCGCGGGGCGCAGAGGGTAAAGACCAAGGTCGCTAGATCGGAGTGGCCTCGGGGTCAGTAGAAAAAAGGGAATCCAACTCAGCGACAGAGTCAGAGGACGAAGTGGAAAAGGGAAAGAAAGACTCGTCGAAGACGACGTGTCGGGAGACCAAGATACGACGGTAGCAAGGTCAAGGCACTGGTACCCCTTATGATCAGGGGAGTACCCGAGGAAAACACACCGAGTCGAACGAGGTGCAAGCTTATGAGGAGTTGTGGCAGACAGGTTAGGGTAGCATGCGCACCCGAAGACTCGAAGGTGGTCGTAGAGAGGAGTGGTGCCGAAAAGAGCAAAGTGATGGGTGAGGGCACTAATCGCCTTAGTAGGAAGGTGATTAATAAGGAAAGTGGTGGTGTGAAGAGCCTCCCCCCAGTACCGAGCATGAATGGAGGGCTGAAACATCACGGAACGCATGACATTGTTAGCGGTACGAATCATGCGTTCGACTTTACCGTTCTTATGGGGAAGGTACGGACAAGACATGCGCAACTGAACACCGCAAAAGAGAAGGAAGTCACGGAATGCATAGTTATCGAACTCACGCCCGTTATCGCACTGGACGGCTTGAATAATACACCCAAACTGGATGGACATTCAAAGCGGAGAAGTGAGAAAGAGTGACGAACGTATCAGACTTCTGTCGCAAAGGAAAAGTCCACAAATAGTGTGAAAAATCATCGAGGATCACCAAGTAATATTTATAACCCGAAACACTGACAATAGGAGAAGTCCAAAGATCACAGTGAATCAGATCAAAATGCCACTCAACATGAGTAACAGAATGCTGGAATGGAAACCGAACATGGCGACCAAGCTGACAACCATGACACACGGACTCATGAGTGCCCCTAGTACACGAAATCACTGAACTACTAGACAACTTAGACAGGACATCAACACCAGGGTGGCCGACCCGATGATGCCAAGTCGTGGAAGAAGCGGTCGTAGCCAGGGCAAAAGGCAAAGTTGAAGCGGAAGCAGGAAGACAAAACGTGTACAGGGGCCCCGAACTCTCACAACGGTGAAGAAGATGCCGGGTAGTAAGATCCTTCACAGATAAACCAAAAGGATCAAACTCAATAGAAACATGGTTGTCAGCGGTAAAACGACGAATAGAAAGAAGATTTTGAATAATGTCAGGAGCAACGAGAACATCTCTGAGCTGGAAAGAACCCGAAGAACCTAAATCACCTACTGAGGTGACAGGAAGAATAGACCCATTCCCAACAACGATAGATGAAGGATGAGAAGGGTGGGAAGGGTGGGTAGAAGAGAGTAATACCAGCATTAGGAGTAGTGTGGTACGATGCGCCGGAATCAGCAACCCAGACAGGACCGGGTGGAGTGAGAGTCATCGTGCTGAAGGAGGAAGCCAGCGACTCGCGGTCCCACCCGTCAGGAGTGGTGTGCTGCGCAGAGGACTCAGCACCCGAGCCTAGTGGGTGGACGGCCCACCAGAGGTCGGAGTCCACTGTCCACCAGGTGAGTAGCCAACCCCGCCGTGGGTAGGAGTGGCCACGTAGGCCGCCTGAGGTCGCGAAGGTCGAGCTGGCGGGAGACCCGGAGACGGCCCAGGCCACATGGAGATCTGGCCGGTCCATGCGTTGTAGGGAGTGGGCCAGGGTGGCAGAGCACCTACGCCACTACCCTGACCAGTGCCACCACTGCCAGTAGTACCACCTCCTCCTGTAAAACCTCCACGTCCACCACGCTTACGACCACCCCGACGACGATTACCACTGCTAGGGCTGGTAGGGGCCCCTAGAGTGGTAGGCGCACGTGGCGTCTATCCCCCTGAAGGAGCAACGGGTGGAGGAGGTCGGTAGGGCTGCCCAGAGCCATAGAAGGCGGTTGCAATCAAGGAGATGACATGACCTCCAGAAGTGATCTCCTCGAGCTCGAGATCAGACCAGACCTTCTCGAAGGTCGGAAGAGGCTCCTCGCGAAGAATCACAGTACGGAGGTGGGAGTAACGCTCGATCAGGCCTTGCAGGACCTGAAGAACAAGAGAAGTCTCCGGAATGTGGTCACCAAGGTCGTGAAGGGCATCCACCATACCCTTCATCTGACGACAGTAGGCGGAGACCGACAGGCCCCCCTGGACAGCAGCCCCGAACCGCACCAGGATGTGAAGAGCTCGGGTTGCGCGGTTCCCCTGGAAGCACTGCTCGAGGATGAGCCATGCTTGACGAGCAGTGCCGCCACCACGCTGCCCGATAATATCCTACAGCTCCTCAGAGAGGGAACTGAGGATCCAGGCAAGGATCAGGTTGTCCATGCTGATCCAGGAATCGTCCAACAGGGAGTCATCCAGGAGGACGTGATCGTCAAGGCGAAAACGCCTCAACGTGAGGAGAAACAGATGACGCCACCTGGCATACGAGGTGGAGTCGGTGCTGAGGACAACCAGGATGAGCACCCGGATGTTCTAGACGCCAGCCGCCTGAGCGTGGAGAGCGGCGACAAGGGAAGCTGCGTATGTGTTGTAGCCAGCTCCGTCGCCTGGGGAGGGCTCATGTGTGGCACTCCACTGCGGGTGTGTGGCCTCCTTGAGCTGGTGAGTGAGAGCCGCCATGGTCGCTCGCTGCTACTCCAAGGCACGAGCGAGAGTCCGCTCATGCTCGCGAGCAGCCGCTAGAGCAGCGACGACGCTGGAGGCAGTCGCAGACGGCTGACCAGTACCACCGGCGGGAGCTACCGGATCGCGCGAGGATAGCGAAGACGGCAACCGGTGGCAGTGGCGACGAGGCAGTCGGCGGTGGCCACACATGAGGGGCTGGTAGCGGCCACACATCAGGGGTCGACGACGACGGCTGACCAGGTGCCGGTGGCGGCTGAGCGCCCGACGGCGACAGCGGGAAGAAGCTAGGTGGCGGCGGCTGGAGATGACCCGACAGCGGCGCAGACGAGGCGGCGGCGGCCCAAGGCGGCGCGACCGAGCCGGCGACGGCTGACCCCGAGGGTGGGGCGGCCCAGGGCGGTGCAGACGAGGCAGTCGCGGCCCAGGGCGGCGCTGGTGAGGCGGCGGCGGCCCGAGGCGGCGCTTGTGAGGCAGCGGCGGCCCAGGGCGGCGATGGTGAGGTGTCGGCGGCCCAGGGCGGCACTACTGAGCCGGCGGCGGCCGACCCCGAGGGCGGGGCGGCGCCTCGTGGCACTAGCGAAGCGGCGGCGGCCCAGGGCGGCGCAACCCAGCCAGCGGCGGCCGACCCCGAGGGCGGGGCGGCTCCGGGCGGCGCTGCCGAGCCGGCGGCGAACGGCCTCGAGGGCGGGGCGGCGGCAGTGGAGGTGGAGAGAAGGAAGGAAGGAGGGGCGGGGCGGGTGGCGGCGGCTCGATCGGGTGCATCTCGGGGAGAGAGAGAGAGTTGGCTGATACCAAATTGGAAGGGTTTTAATCAATTAGAGTTTCCAATAGAATATGTAGAGTACATATAGTCGTACACTTCACATATACACATTCCAACTGTTTTGTCTTTTTTCATATCACACTCGATCGCCATCAAAAGGGGACCAATACACAAGGGGAGGCCACACGGTGCACATAGGCCATGGGAAGGCAACTACAGGATAGCTGTGAATTTGCTGTGGATGGAAGCTAAAAGACAGCAACATGAAAACCATCAAAATTTCCCCCAGAGGATGTTTTACAATTTTCAAACTTTTGTTTTGTGCTATCTGGGTACAATCTTTGGCGCAAGTGCACCGAACTTCTTTGTTACGTGATGAACTTCTCTTACAGAAACGCGTGCCTTTGGTAAAGGAGTTTCTCTGTCGGAAAAAAATGGCCATGAAATTTTAAAGTGGAGTAACATGTCATTTAAAAGTATAAAATATCATATTTTGAAAGTACGCCCGATAGTTTTGTATGTATATGTGGTCAAAGATAAGTACTCTCGAAACTTCAAGGTCGTCATTTTTTCTCAAGAAATGACCCCAACCTGGTATGAAATTGCAAGTTCGAATTCATTAGCTTTAGGAGGTAATCACATAAGACGAATCACATATCTTCACTTATTAAGTCATCATTTTTTCTCACGAAAAAAGAAAAAGATAATCACGTTTTTTAATCACTGTACAAGAATATGAAATCATTAGCAATCTCCTTGTTGGTCACTTCATTTTGTTTGAAACAGGAAAGAGGGTCACAGGAGACACTCAGTTAACTGGAAAGCCAAGAAATTTGTTGACCAGGGTGACAACTGGTTTTGCATCCCCAGGCACATAAGGAAGCAGTGTCTCTGGATCCATGGCTCGGATGGTCTCTCCCAACGTTTGTGGGCGCGCACAAAAGAGGTGCTTCCTTTCAGCCAATTCTTCTGCTAACTCACTTTGGTGATTATCCATCAAATCTTCATTTACAACGACGATAAGAGGTTTTCCTAGACGTAGAGTCTCAAATATGCTTCCTGAACCTGCCAGAGCTGAAGTTTTAGAAACTAAACGTGAAAGATATAACACCCTCCTGACTAGTTCTAAAATATCATAGAGCATGAATTCAACTCAGCAATATGACCTATGATAGAAAACATAGTTGCACACTTGCACCAAACAAATATTATTCTTTTTCTAAAGTTTGCACCATCCTGGAACTGAGATTATTTATTAATGCTGAGTCTTCAAGATAACTGACCAATCTTTCATGATCGTGAGTCTTGCTCCTGAACACTAGACGTTGTAGTCCTTTAATAATTTTGATTCCATCTATAAAAGGATACAAGGTTCTCAACTGTCAACCCATTTTATCAGACGAATAAGGCAACAAGTACCATTAAACACAAAGCATACGATGAGCTGATACATACTATGAATATATCAGTAGTTCATCATTCTGAAACCTAAAAGAAACTACACTGTTCTATTCTGAAGAGTTTAAAGGTCTAAAGCAACAATTTAGCTGAAAACTATTGAAACATTCCCTGATAATTTAAGCTGTGAACATAACAATTTCAAGCATTAACCAGAGATTAAAATATGGAAACATGTCCAGCACCTTCAACTTTTTGGCCATGGGAAGGTATAGTTACCTGCATGGCTGATGACTAGGGAAGCAGCTCTCATATTGTCAGCAATGCTTGGTGAAAAAGTGAAATGATCTACTTGAAGGGTTGTACCTCCTGAGACCTGCAGTTAAGAATATATGAAATACTGTTGCTTGTCTTATATAAGTAGAAGCAGATTGGTGAAGTGTCACCAGCAAATACTGACTGCATGGATTATATTTTCCTGAAACAAGGGACTGCATCAATGTTTCAGGCAGAATATGTGAGATGTCTCAAACACACCATGAAAAAGAGGTGTGAGTAATAGATTATAACAAGCAGCGGCTGAATTGAGCACTAGGGGATTGGTTTTCTCCAAACACAAGTACGCACCAAGGAGCTGCCCAGTAAACATAAATTCACACTTCTACTGAAGATACAGAAAGAGCTGTTTCATATTTCTTACTGCATAAAACGAACACAAACTAACAATTATTCAAGGTAACAACGTATTGTTTCATGGAGAAGTTAAATAGATGGTAGATATTTATCATGAATTGAGTGTGCTGATAATATTTTCTTAGAAGAATATTTGATTGACAGAACTAATCCTTAACTCGCTGTAAAAATTAGAATAGTGATCTGCGTAAAAAAAACTAACAAGATACCAATGTGAATAAAGTAAAGTTTGCCACACAATCGTGGAGCATTTTAAGTTCATTTTTCAATTAGCGTGATTCAAATTATAAGTTATGCAATGTTTCATGGCAAATGACGGTGTTAAAATGTGAAAAGCTTTTATCATACATGCAGTCATGCACACTGAAAAAGAACTATATGCTGACGATTTACTACATAAGGATAAGCCCACTAACCTTAGGTGGAACATATGTCCCTCGACCCATTTGAATAAGAAGATTGGTATAACCCTTCTCTAATAAAGCTTCTTTCACTTCTGGAGAATCTACTGCCTTAACAAGAGCATCAAAACATGTTGTCCCAACCGTGACAAACACTGTTTGTTGTTCTCTATCCGCCATCTATCCTGAAGTAACCACTAAGCTCTGTAGACGAATATTCCTTATGCTGCAAAAAATAAAGCATGATAAGAAAATAGGAAATTAAATAATGCTGCGATATTAGATGAACATCAGAACTAAGATGAATGCAAGTATATGAACACACTGAGCCGTTTCATTAATTAGTTTTCTTGGTAGTTATGTCAAAACAACAAGTTCTCACAAAAACATAGTTTTTATTTTTAAGTATGGTCCAAACATTTGAGAAGTGGTCTGCTTTGGTTACGAATTTGAAGATAAATAACCCCAGATAATGGTAACCATTACAACACTTCCATAGCAGCAAAGGCACCAGACATTGTGCGTGTATGGAGTCCAAATGCCTGATTTTTCCCCACCTTCCCAAGAAATTAAATTTTGAATTCAAACAGTAGATTTCCAGGGGACTTACTAGACCAGATTTGCTGCAGCCATCACCAATAGTGAGCTACAAAAATTCAGACATGTATCCCTTTGATCAAATTGTTCGAAGGCGAGTAAACACTGCATATCGAATTTGGTACTGAACGTTCAGAATTTGATATGATGGTCCTGCTAGCACAGCTTACTAACCCCTAAAAGTCCTTAAACTGCACTCGCGCCTTGACAGTGTCCTCCAGTATCAACTAAGAACTTGTGTGGAAAAACGAAGATCTTGTCCGTAATGTGAACGGATCAGTTGCCGATTATTGGGGTACCACGCAGCAGCAACATTCGGAATAACAGAATGGAGAAACAGAGGATATAAAAAAACAAGAATGGGGAAACAGAGAGATCTGGATTTGATAGTTCACAACAAAGAAGAGAACGACCTCTTAGCAGTTAGGAGAGTTATACAGGCAAGCTAGGGTCACTTACCAAGAAAACAAGAAATCGATCTCCACGCCACGCCAGCCCAACTCCAAATAGAGCGGCCCAGGAGGAGGAGGGCCCCGACGCCAGGAGCCTGCGGTTCCCGTCGCCGGCGGCGAGGCCGCCAACGGTGATGCGCAACAAATCGTGAGGGAGAGTATAAGGGCAAAAATTGAAGAGACGGCTCCGAAGAAGAGGAGGAAGAAAAATAGGCGTGCAGGTGCAGCGAACTTGTTTACAAAGAGCACATATCGCAGTTTGGTCCTCCATAAACTGGAGTTTTTCTCATTCTGCAGAAGCTGAGCTGTTTCTTAAGCACCAGTGTCAGTAAGATTTCTTTTTCTTTTTCTATGAGAGAGAAGAATGAGCACTGCACGCGAAGACATCAGACGAAATTTCAGAGATTGAGGAAAATGGAAATCAGTAGTACAGATTAACTCGACATTCTCCTGTAAGTTCATCCGCTGAAACAATGGATCGGGCGTCGCTCACGCGGAGGCTGGGTGGAAGGCGACGACGGAGTGCTTGGCAATGTGCAGGCCGAAGTGCCCGCCTTTCCCGCGGACGTCGAGCATGTCCAGACCCGGCGAGGCGGCACCATCCCGAAGCTCCTGACGAGCTTCCCGACGATGAGCGCGAGGATGGGCAGAGCGCCAGGATGGTCCCGGGGCAGCTTCGCCGGCCGACGCCGAACGGCAGGAACCGGAAGTCCACCTTCCCGCCGCCGACGGTGGCGTCGACGGGCCGCCTCCTCGCCCAGGAAGCTACCGAGGAGGAAACGATTCTCCGTAGGAGGGCTCTGCGACGCGTCCACGTGTACCGGTGTACGGAGACACACGGATGGGCTCACCAAGCCAAGCGAGCACAGCACAGGGAAGCCACGGCCAGCCAGAGGACGGTCCGGGCCCGCCCCAGGTGGTTTCCAAACTTGGAGACCCAAAGCGAGCAGGTTTCTGATGAAAGCGCGCCATGATGGAAGGCAGGATTTAATGCAAAGGATCGTGTTTCCACTCTTCGTCGAACACCTTCCTTACACCCCCTCTGCAGGTGAAATCCGGCCTTACCCTTTCTCTCCCTCCCCTTTGTAGTAGCTAGGTGAACTCGCCGCCGTCGCTGCTGTCCCCCCCGGCCTCTCGTCGGCCTTGGGTCGTTCTAGCTTAGAGGGAAGAAGAAGCCATTGTGTGCTCCTGTCGGGGACTGGTTTCTTGGCGCTGATCGTGTGCGCGGCGGGCAGGGATGGACGTGGACAAGTTCTTGGCCGGGCTGCGTGTGCTCGCCGTCGACGACGACCACGTCTGCCTCAAGATCCTCGAGATGCAGCTACGGTACTGCAAGTACAACGGTGGGTGTCTGTGTCTCTGCCTGCTCGTGCCTCTTTGGCCATGCAATGTGTCCGCCCTTTAATTTTTTTGGTGATTGTTCATGAACTTCCCCCCCACCCTTGGGACGTGACGCAGTGACGGCGGTGACGCACGCGGCGACGGCCCTCGAGATGCTCAGGGCGAGGAAGGACGGGGACCAGTTCGACCTGGTGATCAGCGACGTGCACATGCCGGACATGGACGGCTTCGAGCTCCTCGAGATCGTTGGCCTCGAGATGGACATCCCGGTCATCTGTAAAGCCCTTCTGCCCGAACGCACTTGCAGCAGTGCTTGTTGGATGGTGCAGACCTTCCAAAACTGACGACGCTTGTCTCGTGCATGCAGTGCTGTCTGCAAACGAGGAGATGGAGACGATGATGAAGGGGATAAAGCATGGCGCCTGCGGTTACCTGTTGAAGCCGGTGCACCTCGATCGGCTGAAGAACATATGGCTGCATGTGGTCAAGAAGAGTAAGAACGATCCGAGGAACCACACCAGCGAAGCCAACACTGATGCTGATGGCCAGGAGCATCATCAGCCTAGGGACACTACCGAGGGTGAGACGACGAAAGGTGGTGCAGACGACACCGACAAGTGTTCAAGGAAGAACAAAAAGGATGTAAAGTGTCCTGAAGAGGAGAGCGAGAGCACACATTCGTCGGTCCAAAAGAAAAGGATCCAGTGGACAGGTCCTCTGCACAGGAAGTTTGTTGAAGTAGTCCATCAGATTGGCATCGACAGTAAGAGCTCTTCACTCTTGATGCCTTTGTTATAAACGAAAATTCCTTATTCATTTGTTGATTTTTTTTCTCTCTTGACAAATCTTATGTTTCTGCAAATAGGGGCTGTTCCAAAGAAAATATGGGAAATGATGAATGTGGATGGCATCAGCAGAGAACATGTGGCGAGTCATCTGCAGGTGTTGTTTTCTACGCCCAAATGCTTGATCTGTATGTTTTAGTTCCTAGCCCACTTTACTACCGTTGAAGATCATTGGTGTGAATACTAGAAATTTCGTATTAGTTTTTTACCGGTAAATTAAATAAGAGACAGGTCTGATTCACTAGGAATTGAGTGTGATTTCACTGTCTACTCACCTGGTGAGTACAGCTAGGGTAGGTGTTTATCTTCAACGCTATGTTCTTTCTATCTTTCCGGAGAAAGATATACTAGTAATTCCTTTCCACGGTTGCTGAGACTCTGGAAACCCACTGTTAATAGTCTCTTACTGATTTAGCATAAATAGTTACTTTTAAATTAAGAGCCTATCTTCTTTCGTTTATATCCTTGTTAATCCTTTTTAAGAAAAAGAAAGTGTATGTCTATCTTGTGATTTCAGAAGTACAGGCTTGGCCTGAAAAGGCTTAGCCTTGGCACACACAAGCAGTCGAATCCATTTCCTGCTGGAACTGAAAGTTGGAGGCGAGACTGGAGCTATATCAACATGAATGGGCTGAACAGTTCTCCATCTGCACTCGGATTGCACCGTTTGCTGCACTCTCGTCAGTCAGTTCAGCCCATGAGCTCCCGGAGAAACTTGGCCGTTCCTTTGATTGGGCCAGCTGGCCATAGAGGTAACCTGCTCCATGATGCAGTACGGGGTGTGAGCAACCTTACCACTTTCGGTAATTCCCATGGAAACACATCGAACGGTGGCCTTTCAATTGGTAATCCCTTCTTGGGGAGTCCTTCAGACAGCTACATTGAAAATGTACCGAATTGTATGGCGCTCAACCCAAACAGGTCTTTGCCTTATGCTGTTCCTGGCAATTCATTTGCAAACATCTCAAATGGCACCCAACCACTGGACGCTGGACTTTGTGACTCCGGCAACTCCTGGAACCCTGAGGTGTCGCCGATGTTTCCTGGCCATGGCCAAAGTGTTGGGATTTCTGCAGGTCCGTCGCAGGGGAACAGCCTCGCGATCAGCCAACTCTCCGGACACGCTGCCTCATCTGGTCCGGTGACAACCAACGGGGACAAGTTCCGTAACCAAATGGATGCACTCATTAGGACAGGCGCACCGGTGGTAGGTTTCAGTGAGCCGATAGTTCCGTTCAACTTGGGAAGCAGCACGAAATCTACCTCGGTGCCGAATGATACCTCTGCTCATCTGGCTAGCGCTTCAAGCACAAGTTCTGCACTGCCTAGCATTCAGATAGACGACTATGACATGCAGATACAGATGCTGAATGGTGGGGGTGGAAGTGGTGTTCTTCCTGAGAAAGATGGCTCAGTTGATCAGCAAGCTGTCGTCAGTGACCTCATGGGAACAAGTGAGGCACACATTCAGCTGAGTGGTGACTTGGATGACCTTGTTGCTGAGTGGCTTAATCGAGTAACCTCCCTTCTCATATTTTTCCCCTTCCTATACTATAAATAACAAATAAGGCAATCTTTATCGAACTGAAACTTCGTTTTCTCACTGCAGGATTGTCAAAATCTCGACGCTGCTGTGGACGGGGACGACTGGCAATGTTTCTGAATCTATGTTGCCCATCAGCGCCTGATGACTTCATGGTTTTGCATGTTTTACGTGCAGAACTGTGCTATTTGTAGGAGGAGGTTAGATACAGCTAGGATCAGTTCATCTTCAGAATCAAGCTGTTTCTTTTGTACCGTATCAAGCTGTTTCTTTTAACCATGAGTGGGGCTGTGCGAGGTGTGGGCGTACCAACCCTGCCACCTTGCTTTGAACCCAAACCATCTAGTCCTCTTATTGGTTTAGTTGGATCATGGACAAAGTTCTGTCGGATGCAACCGTTTTTTTGTGTGGATGAGCTGTTGGGTATGGCCTATTCTAAGCGCCTCATGAATTATCTGAAAGTCGTCTTGATCTGTTCTCTCAACCTGTGCAATGCGGCTATTTTATTAAGATTAAATGGACCGGACGGGCATGGTTTACATGCGTGAAACAGACAACAGACAAGTGTGTCCTTTACAATTTGTCTTGCAATTTCTTAACACGCGTTTCTCTCGGACAAGGGCAACGGGCCATGAAAGACGTGCTCTTTGGACGCCCCCTGATCACAACAGTAGTACGAGAATTGTTTTTTAATGGCAGGGTAAGTGTTACGGGAGAGGCGTGGCCGGCATCGACTCCCGACGAGTAAGAGTCCCTTCCCGTTGTTCATTGCATCGATCCCGCGCCCTCGTCTCCGGGCCCCGAAACCCCGTCCAGATACGACGCACCTTGCAAGCAGCGCAAAGCTTGCAGGCAGGCGCAGGGGAGAGGAGGCCAGCAGCAGCGCATCCGTACCGCGCCCACGCCGTGAACGCCTCGGCTCACGCGCCGACGGGGGCCGTGCGCTCGAGCCGTGTCGTGCGCGCGCTCGTCGTCTTCCCCGGCAACAGGATCACGGGGGCGCGAGCGGGGCGGCTGTCACGTGATCCTGATCCCCTCGGTCGCGGAGCCCGCGTCGCTGCCGTTATAAATGCCGCCCCCACGCGCCACCAGCCTCCTTCCGCCACCTTCTCCTCCGAACCCCCCAAGGCCGGCGGCGAGGAGGGCGGCGCACCGGAGGGAGAGCGCGCGGCTCGGGGGGAGACTAGGACTTACCCAGATCCCCTCATCCTCCTGCCAGCCCGTGCCCGTCACCGCGCCGTTCTAGACGCCGCTCGCGCCCGCCCGCCCGCCCGCTTCCCCGGAGGTGACTTCCGCATCTAACTGCCGGCGAGCTCTGTGATTTTTTTTCCTCTTTGTTGGACACGGATGCATTGGTCGACGTAGGGCAACGGGGGGATAATGACGCCGATGCCTCGTAATGGGGCGGCAGGATTTCGGGTCGCGGACGTTTTTCCGGCGGGAGCGTTTCTTCCCGGATGTATTTTGGGGCCGGTGTTGGCGTGCTCGGAGGGAGTCTTGCGTCGAGGGAAGAATCAAATTTGACGAGATTGTATGCATTTCCTCCCTCTAATTCGTTCTTTTATCTGCACAGTGACATCAGGGACAAAGGAGCTGCAGGATGGTGCTGTGGGTCTTCGGCTACGGGTCTCTGATCTGGAACCCAGGCTTCGACTTCGACGATAAGATCCTCGGCTTCATCAAGGGATACAAGCGCACCTTCAATCTTGGTATTGGCCCTTATTTTCAGAGTCTAGAATGCGCCTCTTTGACCTGAACCTGATTGTTAGTGCCTCTTCTTTTTTTTTGAACCCCTGCAGCTTGCATTGACCATAGAGGCACACCTGAGCATCCGGCGAGGACCTGCACGCTCGAAACGGACGAGGAGGCCATATGCGTAAGCAGCCACTTTTTGTTTGAGCTTTCCCATTGGTTCCAATGTTTTTGCTTCACTGATGAATTAAAGCCTGCGCCATATAGGGGGGCTTCCTTAACAGCTGCATTTGTATAGCCTCCACTTAGCGGCAAGATATTGTTAAAAACTCCCAACTTAATAGGGGAGTAGGTGGCACTGTAAATAAGAAGAAATCTACAAATGGTCACCCAAAACCGTGTTGAAGAGGACTCAAACGGAGGTGGTTTAGGTGTAAACCCACACGCTCAACTTGAGCTAGACTCAGTTTCTAAGACATCCTGAGCCATGCAAAAAGATCATGGCAGTGTGTACTTGTTGGGTTGCTGAACTGGCAGTAGGGAATAATCTCAGAACCAGATATAGAACTAAGTCATTGACTGAACAATACTTACAACTAGTTACTTCACAGTGAGTTTGTGTAAGTGACACTGTTTCGTTAGCACAAGGAAAGAAACTGAAACAAAATGTCATGACTTCCCCTCATATTGCTTTCATTGCCATTGAGGAAGAGAAATGCAATACTATGAGTAACATCTTTACATGTTCCCCCGTTTTTGGAGTGATACGGTACTGGTTTGGTAAGACACTTTGGCATGTACTATTTTCATTCATTTTTCTCTTGACGAAAGCCTCTCTGAGTTTTCTTGCTATCGTTGCAGAAGCTAATTATAATAGGCATTGATATCAAGTATTGAACTCCACCTATGTTGTAATGACATAGCCGGTCCCAAGCCCGGGTAAAGGAGGAGGGGGTTGTGATAGGCTTGGCGAGCCAACAACTTACACTTAGCCATTCTCATGGAAATGAAACCTAATAGAAATTCGTTGGGGCGTAACCCTCTTAGCGACGCGCCATATCGGAACCCGGGTATGGTGTTAAGTGGGCAAGGGCCGGGTCGCCACCGCCTTAGTGGCGCGCCATATCGGAATCCGGATATGGTGTTAAATGAGAAAGGGCCGGATCGCCACCACCTTAGTGGTGCGCTACATCATCGCCCGGATGTAGTGATAAGTGAGCAAGGGTCTTTGCATTTTACTCGACGGTTGCAAAGCGTAAGGAAGCTAGCCGAGGAACATAGATTTTGGGTGGGTAGTTGGAATGTAGGATCCTTGACGGGGAAGCTACGTGAGTTAGTAGATGTTGCCATTAGGAGACGAGTAAATATCCTTTGTGTATAAGAGACTAGATGGGCGGGTCAAAAGGCGAGAGAAGTCGAGAATACCGGTTTCAAGCTTTGGTATTCTGGTTCGGCTGGGACTAGGAATGGCGTAGGTGTTCTAATAGATAAGAGTCTTAAGGATGGAGTAGTGGATGTTCGAAGACGAGGGGATAGGATCATCTTAATCAAGATAGTAATTGAGGACATTGTCTTGAACGTCATTAGTGCTTATGTCCCACAAGTTGGGCTCAACATGAGTGCTAAGAGGCAATTTTGGGAGGACTTGGAGGATATGGTTAGTAGTGTACCGATAACCGAGAAACTCCTCATAGGGGGAGATCTCAATGGTCATGTGGGGGCAACTAACCTAGGATTTGAGGGAGTACATGGAGGTTTTGGATGCGGCGATAGAAATCAAGAGGGTAAGGACATCCTAGACTTTGCCGTAGCCTATGATCTGTTGATAGCTAACACCCTCTTTAGTAAGAGGCAATCTCACCTAGTGACCTTTAGTAGTGCCCTAACACTCTAGCCAGATTGACTTTGTCCTCACTAGGAGAAAGGATAGACGGGAGTGTCTAGATTGTAAGGTGATCCCGGGGGAGTGTGTTGTGACACAACATAAGCTTGTGGTAGCTGACTTTCGCTTCCATACATGCTCTTTGCGGGACAAAGGTGTCAAAATCACAAGAACAAAGTGGTGGAAGTTGAAGGAAGAATCACAAGAATCCTTTAAAAATAGGGTGATCACAGAAGGACCCTGGGCAGAAAATGGAGATGCAGATAGTATGTGGATGAAGATGACAACTTGCATTAGGAAGGTAGCTAGTGAGGTGTTCGGTGTGACAAAGGGAAAGAAACTTGTAGATAAAGACACTTGGTGGTGGAATTAGGATGTACAAAAGTCCATTAAGGAGAAGAAGGAGTGTTACAAGAGTTGGCATAATGATAGAAGCGCAAGCAACATGCTTAAGTACAAAGAGGCTAAGAAGAATGCAAAGCGGGCTGTGAGTAAGGCAAGAGGACAGGCCTATGATAAGTTATATGAGAGACTAGAGACAAAAGAAGGTGAAAAGGACATATACAAGATAGCAAAAATCCGCGAGAGAAAGATGAGGGATCTCAATCAAGTTAAATGCATCAAAGATGAGACTGACCGCATTCTAGTGAAGGATGAAGAGATTAAGAATAGATGGCGTGATTACTTTAATGGGCTATTCAATGAGGGAAATGGGAGCACTATGGTTGAGTTGGATGACTCCTTTGATGACTCCAACAGGCGGTTCGTGCGGAGGATACAAGAGTTTGAGGTTAAGGAGGCCTTAAAAAGGATGAAAGGAGGAAAGGCCCTCGGCCCTGACGATGTCCCTATTGAGGTGTGGAGATGTCTTGGGGACGTGGCAATAGTATGGCTCACAAAGCTATTCAACCACATTTTTCGGTCAAACAAGATGCCTGAAGAATGGAGGAAAAGTATATTAGTACCTATCTTCAAAAAATAAAGGAGATATTCAAAATTGTACTAATTATCGAGGCATTAAGCTTATGAGTCATACTATGAAGCTTTGGGAGAGAATGATTGAACACCGCCTGAGGAAAGTGACCAATGTCACTAAAAACCAGTTTGGTTTTATGCCTGGGAGGTCTACAATGGAGGTGATTTTCTTGCTTCGTCAGCTTATGGAGAGATATAGGGAGCAGAAGAAGGACTTGTATATAGTGTTCATCGACTTGGAGAAGGCGTACGACAAGATACCAAGGTCAGTCATGTGGTGGGCACTAGAGAAACATAAAGTGCCAACAAAGTACATTACCCTTATCAAGGATATGTACAATAATGTTAGGACAAGTGTGCGCGTAAGTGATAGTGAGACTGATGCATTTTCTATCACGGTAGAACTACATTATGGATCAGCTTTGAGCCCATACATCTTTTCCTTGGTGATGGATGAGGTGTTGAAGGATATACAAGGGGATATCACTTGGTGCATGCTCTTTGCTGATGATGTAGTGCTGGTAGATGGAACTAGAGATGGTGTTGATAAGAAATTAGAGTTATGGAGACAAACCTTAGAATCCAAGGGGTTTAGACTTAGTAGGACCAAAACCGAGTATATGAGGTGTGACTTTAGTGGTGTTGGTCGTGAAGAGGGAAATGTTAGTCTACAAGGACAAATAGTACCTAGAAGGGACTCTTTCCGATACTTAGGATCAATGTTACAAAGCAATGGCGATATTGATGAGGATGTTTGCCACAGGATCAAGGTAGGGTGGATGAAATGACGACAAGCCTCTGGAATCCTATGTGATAGGAAAGTCCCACAAAAGCTAAAAGGGAAGTTCTATAGGACGGTGATCAGACCCGCGATGCTCTATGGGGCGGAATGTTGGCCAACTAAACGGCAACATGTCCAACAAATGAGTGTCGCAGAGATGCGCATGCTACGGTGGATGTGCGGGCACACGAGAAGAGACCGAATAAGGAATGAGGCGATTCGAGATAAGATAGGGGTGGCGCCGATTGAAGAGAAGTTAGTCCAACATCAACTTAGGTGGTTTGGACATATCCAACGGAGACCTCCAGAAGCACCGGTTAACAGTGGGATTTTAAAAGGTAGAGAAAATATTAGGAGTGGTAGAGGACGACCAAGGTTGACCTGGGAGGAGGCGGTAATACGAGATTTGAGAGATTGGAATGTATCCAGAGACTTAGCTCATGATAGGACCGCATGGAAAGTAGCAATCCATGTGCCAGAATCGTAGTCTTGTTTTTTCTCTTTTCTCTTTTCTCTTTTCTTTTTTCTTTTTTCTTTTTTCTTTTTCTTTTTTTCTTCTTTCTTCTTTTCTCTTTTTCTTTTTTTTTTCCTTTTTTCTTTTTTTTTTCTTTTTTCCTTGTTCTTATAACTCTTCCTCTCTTTTACTTCATTGATATTGGGTTTCATGTCTAGCCGACCCCAACAGGCTTGGGATAAAGGCTTGGTTGTTATTGTTGTTGTTGATTGATATCAAGTATTGGTCACAATTTTTATTCTGAGGCACCCAATGTTCCAACATGCATGAAAGGCGAAAATAGTTGTAGCAGACAGTAAAATAAAACAAGAGTGTGGAGGACTAGGCATCAAAGGTGAATTGTAGAAGAATAGTGGGGAGAGATAATTTATTAACCTCATAGTAAGCTATATAAAACTGCAACTTTTCCAAGCTTTAACCTTGTACATCAGTTACACTGGTGTGCTGAACGAGCAAATCAAACTAAATACTCCCCAAACTTACCACTCATACATCTCATATTGACAGAACATGCATAATATAGTATTAAGTGACTGAAGGTCATGCAATATCGATGACTGCACACAGTCTCTCCTATTTGTTAATGCTATATCCATATGTAGAGATTAGCATGCTTTGTGTTGTTTGTATGCTAATTTGTTACTACTCTCTTGTGACAAAAGACTTGCTATATACTTAGTTCTGAATGTACACATAAAATTCCTTGTTAAAGTAAGCATTCATAATTCTTGTTCTCGCTTTCTGATGGTGACTACAGACTACTATGTTTCTGCTTTATCAATTCCATGTCCTTTATTAGAAAGTTTTGAAATACTATTATCATTCCCATTCTGGTTTCCTTAATGTTGTTTTTACTTAAAGTTTATTTTGATTGTTTGCAGTGGGGAATTGCATACTGTGTGAAGGGTGGTCTAGAAAAGGAGCGGAAAGCAATGCAGGTGCGCATTTTTTTTTCTAAATGCTTTGTATTTCAGAAGAGAGAAGAAGGAACTAGATTTACATAGAAAATTTATGTTGACTTTTCAGTACTTGGAGAGGAGAGAGTGTGAGTATGACCAGAAGATCTCTGTTGACTTCTATAAGGTACTATCTATTTGTGTCAGCTATTTGTTTAAAATTGTATTTCTTTTCTTCGGAACTCTCACCGTTTCCTCTCTGAAATGATTAGGAAGGAGATTCCCTGAAACCAGCTGTGACGGGTGTATTAGTGTAAGTCTCCCAACTTAACAACCAAATTTCGTTTTATTCAGTTTTGATTATAATTTTCCATGGAACTCAAGCAACTTGGTGCTTGTGCAGTTTCGTATCCACTCCTGACCCAATAGGCAACAAGTATTATCTTGGCCCTGCGCCTTTGAAGGATATGGCAAGGTGGGCCTTTGCACTCCTGTTATGGACTGCTTGATTAAGCGTCCGTTCTGACTTTGCTACTATGTTGTCTGCAATCAGGCAAATTGCTACAGCCAATGGCCCCAATGGCTATAACAGGGATTACCTGTTCTCAATGGAGAAGGCTCTGTCCAATATATGTAAGAACTCCCTTTTTTGTTCGAATTATACCAAGCAATGAACCTTTTCTTTTACTCCAGTTGTTAGCTTAACTTGGTATTAGCTACCAGTAGTTCATATATCTGCTTTGCGGTAATAGAGATTCATATTTATTACTTACAAATGGTTATTACGTGTCTCTTTCCCAGGCCACGAAGATGATTCGATCATTGAGCTGGCTAATGAGGTGAGGAAGGTGCTGAACAGAACGAAGGAGACGAAGATCACCGGCTCTGATGCGTCCCTAAAATCTCATGTTCCTCTCGTAAGCCTGTCTGCGCTTCCGGAAGGCACCGTTGTCGACTCGAGATAGCAATATCCTGGAACAGAAGGCAATCTGGATCAACGGCTCCTCATTTGGTTGGGCTCTAGCATGTTTGTTGCCAAGGCGTACTGATTTCCCTTTGCAACTTTTGTGTTGAGGATGTACCTTTCAGATTGAAAATGCCAAAGCCGGCACTAGGTGTTTCTTTTGACACAATAATAATGGAATTGATCATCTGTTTGACACCTTTTAGAAGGAAAACTTGTGAAATTGGTGCTTTCAAAGAAAAAAAACTTGTGAAATTCGGTGATTAGAGAACTTTTGATACATTTTGATGACACTCTTTAAAAGATTATAAGCAAGCGACAAATAATCCAGTATGCTGAAAATGCCTGCACGAATTTTATAAAAGGCATATAAGAGAAAGCTGGGCGATGCCTTTCTTCCAAAAAAGTTATAATGCCACTAGAACCAAATTTATAATACTGATCTAACCCGATACAACCATTTCAAATATGTTTTAAATTCTTTTTTTACTCTAAAATAACTCGTATTTTGAATGGGAGGAAGTAATAATATTGAAATGAGAGTGAAAATTCCGGAGGTACCTTCAGGTGAAGACACCTTTATACCCTTTGGATCTTTCTTCGAGATCCGTGTCCAGATAGTCTGGATCTCAGCTGTTCATCGTTACATTTGCACGGATCACGATGCAAAATCAGAAGGCTTCGGATGTGCCTTCCCGAGAAGGTTGTGCAGTTCCCTTCAAAGTTGGATATCGGAAGCATCAACAAAAAAAAAACAACTGTGACCACTATTTTGTGCATTTCCCAAGAAAAAAATAAAGAGGCAAATGGAAAACAGAAATCCACAGAAGTAGAAAACGGAGCTAGTCGACCCTCAAAAGCCGCCACGCCCTCGACTGAGGGAGGCTGTACGCACCGGGGTGCTGGATCCGGTGTCGGGACGCCATGTTCGGCGTCCGGTCCTCCCGCGCGAGCCGCATCGGCGTGGTGGGAGACTTGCGCCAAACGCCCGCACGTGACAGTAGTGCGCCTCCTAGAACGCCAAACGCCCCGCAGTTGGTTTTACGCGCGGACTAGCTGGCGCGGAAGCGAGGCGGTGTGGTGGCACGGGGACGAAGCAGTGAGCGGGCGCAGCGGCACGGGAGCGAGAGTTGCCGCGGCGAGGCGGCGACCGGACGAGGTCGACGAGGCGATCGGACGAGGCGGCGCGGGAACGAGGTGGTGAGCAGGCGCGGCTGCGCGGGAGCGAGAGCCGGCGTGGTGAGGCGGCGCGAGGTCGACGCGACGACCGGACGCGGGGCGAGGGGATGAAGGGGGCGAGGGCGACGGTGATGAAGGATGGAGAAGCTTCAGGAGAGAAACCGGGACAGAACAGGAAAAAAAAGAAAAGGAAAGAAAAAGAAATAAAGAGTAAGAAACAAAAGGAAAGAAATGAAAAGAAAATAAAGAGATCGAGGAAAAAGAAAAGAAATAAAGTGGGAGGAAAAAAAGAAATAAAGGATGAAAATAAACATTAAATAATTGATGTTAGTTGACGACGAGGGCGGCACTATGTGTAAAAAACAAAAAATATTTTAAAGTATGCTGAAAAAAACAAAGAATATATTTAGATTACATGAGTCCCATAGCCTGAACCCTGGACTCCTACTGAGATCTTCTCTCGTCTTCCTGAAGCATCAGCACGCCCTCCTCCTCCTCCTGCCGCCGCCGCTGCCGCCCTCTACTGATTCCGGATTGGCGTAGAGTGGAGGCCCGGCCGGCCTTGGATTGATCTCTTCCTTACTCGGTAAAAGCAACCCTACCCTGCTCGAACGGATTGTTTCTAGAGTTGCTGTCCGCGCGTTCTGTTCGACCTTCCATTGCTGCCGCGACTGATAACGATCAGACCTACCGATCTTTCTTTCTCACCATTCAATCAGCACTAATCCATCCATGGACAACATGTAGTTTATTTTGCAAGAATTTTGGAGGTCCGACTGAACCCATGGACCATGGTCCCGCGTCGTGTGCCCCCCTGACAGTGCTGACTTATGTTTCCCTCCGTGCTCGGATCCAGACTAATCTGTCTGTATTGATATGTTTGTACTTTGGATGCAGTATTCGACCGCATATATAGAGATCGAGTTGAAATGAGTAAGCTTGCAAACAAGTTTTCTGCCCTTCATCTAGATTCTGATAATGACGGGGCAGGAGAAAGGATTGAAGTGCTGCAGGCATCTTCCAGCGCTGTAGAAACTGCTATCAGAAAATCTGGTTGGTGCTCCGATCCTTATGTTTGTAAATGAACCTCCAATTAGTGGATAATATAATATTCTGAGTTCTTCCTTTGTGCTGCAAGAGAATTGCTTGCATGGATCCTGCTTATTTTTCAACTAGTGTAATATTTGCAGTATTACTGACGAGTTTGATACAGCCTTTATGCTGAAAGCACTTCTATCAGCAAATAATCAAATATTTAATCCACCTTATAAGTTTCTTATGTGACGCATTTGAGGAACCCTGTTGATGACTCAGGGAGAGTAGTTGGTTATATTTATGAAAGATTCATAATCTCCAGTGTCCAGTCATTGACGTCGTTTAAAGTTTCATTTACTGTGCAGATAAAAATGGGAAGAATGACATAATTTCAGTAAACTATGATGAAGGGACACTGTTTACGTCATCTGCTGATTACAAAATGCCCTTGGTGTGGATAGACTTGGAAATGACCGGTGAGTGTTTTTTTTTGGTAAACTTCTGGGAGTTTTTGTATCTTAAATAATTAGGGAATTGAGTTTTGGTGTTGCACCATCATTTAATTGTCTGTTCATTTTCCATGCTCTGTTTTTTATATATTAATAGTTTGAAGAACTTGAAGAAAATGGTTTGTACGGAATAAGTATTGAGATCCAATTCTTTTTATTATCCGATCTGTTCACAGTGTAGAGAACCAAGAGTGAAAAGAATTACATCTGTCATTCTGTATCTGATACTGTTATCTCGATGGAATGAATGATTTCTGGGCATATGTGCATACCATCAAGTATTTTTAATGGTTTTATAATTTATACACATGTTCTTGCATGTGCACAGCCCAACATAATACTCTACTAACAGCTGAACAAACTATGAACTGCAGCTGGGTCCAATCTCATATTTCACCAGTTATTCTTTGTACTAGCCTGAAAAATTGAAAACATTTCATGATGATTTTCTCCCCTGGAATATCTTCAGTGTTTCTCTCTTTTTTTTTCTGATCTGATGAGAGGTGTTGCTATTAAGAATATAACTATATTTTGTTAATTGTTATTCTTTCCATACATAGGTTTTTTTATGGAATATGGATAGATATACCAAATAAAGATGTTAGTTTTTTTTCATCTTTTGCTATATACTTCAGATGACTAGTGTAAAGCACACACTTCCTGGATGGTGCAGGTTTGGATATTACGAAAGATAAGATTTTGGAGATTGCTTGCATCATAACGGATGGTAAACTTACAAAACAAATAGAGGTTGCATTCAAACTGAAGTATCTTTGTTGGTTTGTTCATGTTGTTCTTTATGATGTTGATAATTTAACATATTACTCTGTGCCTATATAGCGCTATTAGTTGAATATGTTAAAATTATGTGAAAGGAGGGAGGGATAATGTTTCCTGACTATTTTGCAGGGTCCTGACTTGGTTATAAGCCAGAACAAAGATTGTTTAGACAATATGGGTGAATGGTGCAAAACTCATCATGCCGCTAGTGGTAAGTAGCACTCTCTTCTAAAGTAATATTTTCGTGTTGTATTTTGAATATAGATCTGATAACCCTTGGTGACTACTTAGGTTTGACAGAAAGGGTGCTGCAGAGTGAGCTTTCTGAGCTTGATGCAGAAGCACAAGTATGTTTTTTTTAAAAAATTATGTGGTAACTGATTTTTATCTGTTTTTTCATCACTGAATTACAGCATTCAAAATATTCAGTGAAGTAAATAGTATTGCTTTTCTTTGCTATCTGTAGCATAGTTTTATCTTATCAAATTTTGTAGAATCCTAGCATGATATTGGAATGTTCTAAAAGGTTTCACACATACCCACATATTTTTAACCCAACATGGTTCAACTCAATCTATGGCCTTACTATCTAAAGATCTGTGAACTGTTCTTATGAATCCCTGTAGTTTTCAGGAATGTTTTTGCTGTGAATATCCAGTCTTTCTTATTCAAATCAACTGTTCGGGGAACTGTTTAAGTAGGGTAATTCATGGACGGGTAAATAACAATTTATAGAGCAGCAGTTTACTGTAATTGAATTATTAATATTAGTATATCAAGTGTGTTGTTTTCTGTTCCCCTAACAGGGTTCTCTTGGTCCATCGGCAGGTGATAGACTTTGTTAGGAGGCATGTAGGTTCGGCCTCTCCACTATTAGCTGGGAATTCCGTTTATGTGGATTTATTATTTCTGAAGGTTAGTGTGAATAACTGTCAAGCTTTTTTGTTATTGTAATTTTTTTATTAATGCAGTGCTTCTATTTAATTATAGCTTAACCTTATTCGAGAAAAAGCCTAGCTAAACAGTAGAACAATGGAAGTATTCTACTTGACAAACAAATCGTTGGATCGGTAATTTGGCATTCTAATTGCATGCACCAGTGTGGATGAACTCTACTGGGTGTTTGAAGTCTTCCCTGGTTGGATTTGTGCAGTAAAGTGCTTTGCTAATACGTGGTTAGTGTGAAAATTGTCCAACTAGTGGATGCGAACATTGCTATCAGTCAAGGTTTCTTTTCTTAGCAAAAGAAAATGGTTGTAGAAAAGGTTAATTACATATGCATTGTCATCAATTCTCACTCATTTTCTACATCCAATCATAGATTCTATTAAAAGAAAACTTGGAAAGAACACAATTATAATTATTTTTTTCTCAACTTGTGAAGAAATAATTGTATGGTTGTGTTCTTTCTGAGTCATGTTTAAAAGAATATACGTGTAGGAGATTTTCCAACTTTTTTGTTTGAGTAAGAATAGATGAGTTTAGTTGGACACTACTAGAATTATTTTCACTAGCCAGATAGTTCATTAACACAAAACACGTAGCAATAACATGATCTGCATACATACCTTTTCTTGCATTGAAATGATAAAAAAAACAGTAGGGAGCTCCCCTGCTGTTTGGTAAAGAAAATGTAAAGGTCATTACTGGATGAATTTCATCTGGGAGAAGAGTTGAAATACCTGGTGTAGTAGATTGGAAGTAGTCAATTGACAGTTTGACTATGAACTAATATCTTTTCTTGGGAAGATTTTCTGATTTGAAGGTGAGTATGAGTGTATGACTCGGTTTGTGTCACAAAATCACCTAGCCAAACCATCCAGGGGCTTAAAAGGACATATTTCTTTTAGAAGGACATGAGGAGATTAACTGACCATCCAAGGACGTGAAAGAAAATACTTATTATTGAGGGCATTAATTGCATTATTATACATATAGTATTCAGTTCAAATTTGAGGTATCTTTCGCCCTTTGGTGGGTAACACTTATGTTTGCTGTTTTCCTTGCCAGAAGTATATGCCACAGCTTGCAGCCATCTTCTCTCATGTAATCGTTGATGTGAGCAGTATAATGGCTTTGTGCATCCGGTGGTACCCCAAAGGTAAAACCAAATGTGATGGCCATGAATCAAGTGCTCTTTAGTCTCAGTAGTTAGTAGTTACACAACACAATGCCTGGCATTGCAATTTATATATTTTGACATCACTGTAGTTTTGGGCTGTACTTTTTTTGGGGGTTCTAACTAAACCATATTTGCCCCTAACATGAGGTGGTGAGTGATGCTAGTACGAATAGAGGAAGGTCATGTTGCTATGGTTTTACCATTTGCTAGCCTCTTGAAGGCATACATTAATTTGCACGTTTAATGACCGTAAATGTCTCGTCTCGTGTAATCTTACAATACCATTGATGAGACTCGGACATGTTTGTTTGTCATTCTTTATGCTTTGCAGAAAGGAAACAAACTCCAAGAAAACAGAAAACCCATAGGGCAATGGATGATATCAGAGAAAGTATCGCAGAATTGAAATACTACAAGAACAACATTTTCAAACCGCAAAAGTCTAAGAGATAGCCAAATGGATGAATTATTCAACCCCCCTTTGTGTTGAAGATTGAATTAACTAGCAGCAAGCTAGAGCTGTAGAGAGGCCGAAGTTCCTATGCCTCTCTCTTGGGGGTTGGAGCTCTCGAGCTCCATTCTTGTTCTGCATATTGTAGTGAATGTGTGTTACTCACCTAACAGCAGGACTATGAACCCTGTGTGTATCTACCCACTTCAACCCATCGTGTGCATGGATGCCAAGAATTTTCCATCCTTTTCATTTAATACATTGCGCGATGTGTAATTATGTAATATGTATTTTTACCTGATGCTTTCAGAATGTCGAAGTGGATTCACTCGGGCATCGCGGCAGAACCTTGTATTGTGATACTTAAGCTGGGCTAATGGGCTAAAGACAACATGACATGGACAAAATGCACACATGCTGTTTGCTAGGAAATGTTTGTTTATCTTTTAGTTGTGTCCCCAAAAGGCAAGTCTGTAGGAAATGGTCCAGTTACGCAAATATTACTCTCCATGAGAATTTTTAGGGTGGCCTAGAGACGCATGATCCATACGACCTCGGTGAAACTTGTCGGGAATCAGGTCCACCGATGAAACCAACGATCAAGAGTCAATTGAATTAGAAATGTCACGATGACACGATCTATGCAAGCCGTCCCTGAAGGAGAACAGAGTGGCGGACGTGCTGCAGCTGGCGCCTCCGTTCTGGCGTGTATCCCTGCTGTGACGACGAGCTCTCCGTTTTTACTCGAATGGTCCGAGTAACCGGCAGCTTTTCCGGCTCGTGCAGTTTGCTCTGCTACGCGTATGATCTTGCTTTTCCGCAGATGTTTCCCGTATCGTTCATCTCTAGTAGTATAACTACACATGTTCAGAAATCATAGAAGTCGTAGCTCTAGTCTGTTACATATTTAGGTATTTTACGGTACATTTTAATTTTAAAAGTAATAAAGAAAATTATAATATAATTATGTTCGCGCTTAATCTGTATAGGAATAGAAAGAACACAATAAATGAACGTGAGAGTGTCAGGTTGTACCCTGAGGCGGGACCAGTGCCGGAGGCACCGGCGGTGCCGTTCCCAACAGTTGACATGTTAAGCTGCTTGAAGTAGTCGATCGTTAGTTGAGGCAGGAAGAATGGAAGCAGTGAAGTCCCACGAACGTCCTTCACCAGGAAGTAGTCGTTCGTACAAGCGAGCAGTCGCGCAGAGTTGCGCTTTCCAAAAACTTGATCGTCCGCCTACCCGTGCAAATATCGCAGCTAGACGAGGTTTCGGAGGCCTGCTCTCGCAAGTTCTGTGCGCACAGAGACTTGCGAAGGGAACGTAAAGTGCGCAACAATAGTAGTGAAGTGTGTTTTCCAGGGTGAATGAGTAGCGTCTTATATAGCTACTTGACATACTGAATCAACTTTATTGCGCGAGATTAATTATCTGTTTTAATACGTCAGTTACTAGTAACGTCTGTTTTAATACATCGGTTACTAATAACGTCTATATTTAATTCACTGTCATAATTGAGTTGATTCAATTCTCAAAAACGGTAAAAATATTTAACTCAGCGCAATAAGAATGATGCATCAATTTCTCCACACACACTCACAAGTCACAAGTCACGCGATTTTCTCACGCGAAAATGCGCGTGACGCGTACGCGTCGCGCACGGCACGGCACGGCTCGACGCGCGTGTAGCCCTCTCTTTTCTTCTTTGCAACTTCTCAAATAGAGAGAAATACCACCTATTTAACTACCCATGTGGGACTAAATAGTTTAGCCACATAGCATTAATGTAAGACTTAAAATTAGTAGGATTAATTTGGGAAATCAATAGGCCAAGCCGAAATTATTCCAACATAGTCTGAACGTTTTTTATGTTACCGTGAATATTCTAAAGCATGTATACGTGCAGCAGTAACATTAGGGGAAAAAATAGAAGCGTTCAACCGAACTACCTGGATCTCGGTCCAGAATTGGGACACGCAGCATGTTGCAAATGAGTTCACGGTTTTAAAATAAAGCGGATGCTTATTTTCAATCGGCTATACTTCCTTCAGTGGATGATCTCAGTCTTACACGATATGCATCAGACAGGGGCATCCATCTCCAGCCAAATCGCTCCCCTCTTCTTATTGAAGCCAGAGCAGCGCTCTCCCACTACTAGTCCGGCCTGGCCCTCCTCTGGCCGTCCCTGGCTTTTTTTCTCGGCCGCGCTAAAACTCGTCCAAATTGAAGCCAGAGCTCACTCGCTCCCCTCACCACCGTCCCTACCCCCAGGTCGGCAGGTCCGCTCCCCTCACCACCGTCCCTACCACACTAACTGGCCGCCGTCGAGCTCGCCTACCCGTCGTTCTACGATTTATTTTATTTTTGACACTGTTGATAAAGAATTCAATATTAATAACATATATTTTTTTTGCAAAATTAATCATCCTCTCGTCCACGGCGTGGACGATTTATCCACGTGGACAGCCTGTCGTCCATGCTGTGGACGATTAGGCCACTTAGGCAGGCCTGTCATCCATAGCATAGACGACAGTACCACGTGGACCATCCCGTCGTCCACGCCGTGGACGATAGGCCACGAAGGCAGCATTCCTCTCAGCAACAAATATTATAAGATTAAGTTTTTAGCATCCATTTAAAAATGCTTAGAGACATTTTACAAATTGTTTTTATAGAATTTGATATAGTATATTGTGTTATAATTTTATGTAAGTTGTTTAATATGACTTTTGTTTAATAGATTCTATGTTACGTAATTTCGAATTATGTAATATGATCACAAATTTGATTATGACTTGTTATGGAAGTAAATGTAACTAAATTTAGTAAAATAACAGCAGCACTTGATTAAAAACATTCGTCATTAGATACATTATGAAGTTTATTAAATAGCAAATATAGATTCTACTGAGTGCAACGGGGATATTTTTACTTTCACAATACATCCAGCCCGGCATCCCTTGCGCGACGTGATCTCTCTCGTAAACGCTTCCGTTCATCCTCTCTCGCCTGACAAGCAATGTGTTCTTCCTCCTGAGCCTAGCGACGATACTTTTCCTCGATTCTTTGAAGTTCTTCCTGATGTTTGCACCGACGCTCCGCCTGTTCAGCCGCCTCCTTCCTCTCCTGCTCAACCCGCTTTTCCAAACTCTATCTCGTAGTGGAACTTGTCCCAGGCAGCACTATGCATCGTGTGTACGTACTTGACGTATTCCGCTATTTGTTCGTTCTCGATGTACCGTGTGAACTCACAAAGGGGCGGTGAAGACTGCTGTCGAAGTGTGCGATCGACACTTCCCCCGGGCCTGCACTGGGCAGCCCGCGGAGGTTCTTTTTTCGGAGGGGCTAGTTCCTAGCGGAGAGATTGCGCGGATGGACGAGTTAGTGAGAGCTTGACACGGGAAGTTTTACGTGGTTCAGGCCGCCGGAGCGTAAAACCCTACATCCACGGCGAGCTATGGAGCTCGCTGTATTGCTTGCTGCTCAGGGCCGGGGGCCTGAGCTTGGGGGTGAGTTACAGCTTGAGAGTGTATGGCTAGCGTATGAGTTGCAGAATGCGAACCCTTGCTATCGACGCCTACCCGAGCCTTTTATAGTCCAAGGCTCGGGTGGCTTACAAGGGAAGCCGGGACCCGACAGGTGGTCCCGGGAAGATTGTCTATTATCTACCGTATCTGTAGTTACGCCGGTGGTTGCCTCTGGTCGAAGGCTTCTGAGTCTTCATTTTGCCGCCCTGCCCATGCCGTGCACTAGTCATAGTGGTTGATGACGGCGCAGGCGGCATGGGATGTCTTGTCGCGGCGTTTATTACCTGGCAGGTTCTGACACTGCGTGCCAGTCTGTGATGCGACTGGACGCAACGGCACCTGACAGGCGCGTGCTCCGCGTTTCCGCGTCTTGGGAAGATGCGGGCCTTGAATACCTTGTACGGGCAAGGTGAGGAGCGCTTTTACGCCCGCTGCCTACCGCTCGGGGGCAGGCAGCACTGTTCTTCTAGCCACGTGGCGGGTCCGGAGCTCTTCTCTGAGGAGAGGGAGGTCCGGCCCCGCTGGACGCGTGGCGCCTTCGGATCTCTCTCCCGCGGAGGGGGAGGTCCGGCTTCTGCACGCCACGTGGCAGGCCCGGAGCTCACCTCTGAGGAGAGGGAGGTCCGGCCCCGCTGGACGCGTGGCGTCTTCGGACCTCTCTCCTGCGGAGGGGGAGGTCCGGCTTCTGTATGCCACGTGGCGGGCCCGGAGCTCTCCTCTGAGGAGAGGGAGGTCCGGCCCCGCCAGACGCGTGGCGCCTTGGGAGCTCTCCATGCGGAGAAGGGCGAGCACCTTAAGCATTTTACCCTGTGCGCGGGGGTACCCCATATCTCAGGTACCGACAGTGGCCCCCGGGCCCATCTCGGGGGAGATAGCGAGCCCGAGGTGGGACCTCCGTCTCTTCCGATCCGCGCACTTTCTCTAAGTCCCGACTTGACCGCTGCCGGAGCATGAACGGCCGCGGGGTCGTGAGAGCGTGCACCCACTTGATGATTGCTTTTACTGCGGGGGTTCCCAAGTCTGCCACTTCTGCACGTTGCGGCGCTTTCTTCGGGAACCGCCGAAAGGCCTTGCCGGCTCATCTTCTCAGGAGACTGACTCCTTGCCCCCACCGCTTTAGTTAAGCGGCTTGGGCCCAGCTTTCATTGGCGCCCAGTCTCGGAGCCGGCGAGGTCGCCGATGCGATGTTTTCGGAGGTTTTCGAATTACCTCGAACCATCCCTGGAAAGTTTTAAAAGGTGATCTCACCCGCATCGCGGCTTCCCTTCGCATTGCGCTCGTACTTCCCTTGAACTCTTGCGCCCCGGCTCTCCTGCCCTTGCGCCTTCTTTCGCTATGGCTTCCAACTTGCTTCCGACGCGCCTCGTTCGCTCCTCCGAGCTCGGGCCAGTGCGCAGGCTGTTGGGCTGGCTCTGAGAAGAGCAGAAGCATCGGCTCCGCCGAGGATCTCTCCCCCTGGTCCTGGGAAAGGGAGAGACGGTCTTCTTCACCGCTTATGCTCCGGCGGGGTTCGTTCCGCCGATTTCTTCTTTCTACGTCACCCTGCTGGAGACATACGGTCTCCAACTCCACCATCTCTCCCCCAACTCCCTCGCAATGGCGGCAGTTTTTGTCCACTTCTGCGAGATGTTCGTGGGGGTGCACGCCTCCGTGACGCTCTTCCGCCACTTCTTTGTGCTGCGTACGACCGGACGCGGCTCAAAGACTCAGATGGGGGCGTATTACTTCCAGCATCGCTGCAAAGACCCCAAGGTCTCCGGATACCTCCTGCCCTTCAGCGCATCAAGGTGGGAGAACTGGAGGGAGAGCTGGGTGGTAGTGCAGACCGATGAGCACGATCGCCTACAACTCCCAACCGCCAGCCCAACCACCGATCGCCGCTTCTGGGAGGAGATCCCTGAGCTGGAGCAGGAGTACACTCCGATCTTGGAGCGGATCCGGTTCTTGGCCAACGAGGGGCTGACGTCTCTAATGGTGCTGATGGACTTTGTGTCACGCCGCATTGCTCCCTTGCAGCAACGCAGCCGCCCAGCGTGGTACTACACCGGTGAGCAGGACTGTACCAGGCTGGAGAGAGGCCCCGACTCTGTCCCTTCCGACGAGGAGCTGGAGGAGATGGTGAGCAAGGTGAGCGGTGACTATATTCCCAGCGGCGTCCCCGTCCTTCCGCCTTCTGCTACCCCCCTTTTCTTGGAGCCTCAGAGGAGGTCAGAGCTCCTGCGGAAGATGCCGAACCTTGATGATATCGGGATTGCCGTTCGTCAGGTCGGGGATGCCTTCCGGGGCATCACCATTCCAGGAACCGAGCACCCCGAATCAGGGCATGAGGCATCCACTGCTGCCAAACCTCCCCCCAGAGCCGACGGAACCCAAGCCGCCGATAAAGGGAAAGGAAAAGAGCCGGCCCCCGGGCATCTAGAGAAAAAACGCGCTCGGTCCCCTCCGAGGGTGCCGCCTGTGCCAATCCAGGGTGCCGGAGCTACCTTGGTTCCATCTCCCGGAGGTGCTGGTCCATCGGGTGGCGACCCGAAGAGGTGCCGAGTGTCCCTCCCCGGCGGGTCTCTCCCTAGACAGCAGCCGTCCGAATCAGCCCAAGTATCTCGCCATCCTCCTTCGAGCGGCGGGGCTCCCAGGACGGATGTTGGTGGGGCGACGCCGGCGAGCGCGCCGGAGGTCCAGGCGTCCCATTCCGCGACCGTTCCAGCCGCTGGTCCTGGTAGTTCAGCTACAGCCCAGAGGCCAGTGCAGCAAGCTCGCTGGAGCGCTCATGCCGCTCAGTAAGTGTTATTCTTTCTGACTTATAGGAGTAGAGCTCCTGCCTCTTCTCTTATTCTGAGGGCTTCTTCTTCTTTGCAGGGACCGACCGGCTGCCAGGGGCGGGCCTCTTATCCCTCCGCCTTCAACCAGCGGGGGCTCCGCGCCTCGGCACCTAGGAGCCGCGGCGGCCCCCATAGCTCCCAAATCGACGGGGGCAGTGGCCTCAGTGGCCGCATCTGCTCCTACCCGCCCTCCTTCACCAGCCCAGAAGCCAGGTCTTGAGACCGGGAGGGCCGCTGTAGGTGTGCCTGCTGGCCCCCTGGCCTGCTTAGGACAGCGCCCCCCCCCCCCCCCCCCCCCCCCGTAGCTGCCGAGACGCCGGCGCTCCCGCCGGTCTTGGACTCGTCCGAGGGGTCCAGCGGCGCGACTCCTGCTCCCCCTACTCCGGTACCCGTGTGGGACGCCATGGAGCGTGCCCAGACCAGCTCCCGGTAGCTCCAATCTGCCTTTGAGCAGGAGCGGAAGGCATTGGCCGGCAAGAGAGACCGCCTTCTCAGCTGGCAGCAGCGGGCCTGGGCGGACCTCGACTCAAGGCAGTCAAGGCTTGAGGCCATGAGTGCTCTGCTTGGCGCCCAGAAGAAGGCCATTAGCCGCTTGGAGCTAGAGGCCCAGCGGGTTCGTGCCACCTACCGCGAGGCTCTGGCCAAAGCTGAAGCCAAAGCCAAGGAGTGTTCCGCTGCCGTGGAGGAGTTGCAGCTGCAGGTAGCCCGTCGGGAGCATGCCGTCGCTGATCGGGAACGCGCTGCTGCGGACGAGGAGGAGAAGACCACCGCTCGGCTGAGGGCCAAGGTGGAGGAGCTAAGGGCTCGGACTGAGGAGTTGGAGCTCCGTGAGTCGGCTGTCGCCGCGAGGGAGGAGCAGTCTTCCAAGGAGCTTCAGGCGGCGATGGATCGCGAGCTAGCGGCCCGCCAAGAGGTAGAGAGGCTCCAGTCCCTACGGACTGCCGAGGCCCAGGCGGTCTGGCACTTCATTGCTAAGGCGGGATCCGCCTTGGCTCCTCTTGGTTTTAGCCCTGTGCAGGTGGAGACCCCAGCACGGCCGGTGTCCGAAGCGGCCCCAGCCCTTGAGTCTCTCGGCGACGAGCTAGGTCGGCTTGAATCAGTGATCGCCGACGAGCTGGAAGCGGAAGGTCGGGGCCTTGCGAAGGAGGTTGCGATGCACGTTCTGTCGTGCTTCGTTAGCCGAGACCCTTCCTTTTCCCTGGGGCCGGTCCGTTTAGGACCCATCGCCGACCAGGAGGAAGCTGCCAGGGCCGAAGTCGAGGACTTAGCTGCTCTCGTGGCATCTAGGTTTCATCGGGAGTCCGGGGACCCCTAGGCACCCGCCCTCGTGTCCACAAGGCCCTGTACTTCCTTTCTTTATTTTGTTGAGTCTGTAGCCCAGCTCGTGGAGCCTTTGTATGGACAGACTCCTGTTTCTTTCTGTGTCTGCATGCCCTAGTATTCTTCTTGGCCTTTCCCGACCGAGCCCTTAGCTCCGCAAGGGCTCGGAGGCCTTGACCAATCTCGAAACTCTGCATGGATGCCTTGTCCGGGTCCCCACTGTATACTAAGGGTTCCGGAGGTCTCCAGGACCCGCCTCACGAGATCGGAGGGGGGTCCGAGCCTGTTGGTCACGTGGCGGGCCCGGAGCTCCTGCCTGGGAGGAGGTCCGGGCCCGCAGGGCGCGTGGAGGTCCCGGGCCTCTCCCTGCAGACCACGCGGCGATCTTGGAGCTCCCCTCGAAGAGGTGGGAGGCCCGGCCCTGCCGGACACGTGGGGCCTTCAGATCCCACCCCTGCGAGGGCTAGCCCTTTATCTTACCTTAGGGTTTGTGGCCTACCGCGATCCCGTAGCGGCCCCCTGGTAGGTGCGTTCTATTGGGTGGATGCGCCTACCATACTCCTGCGGGGAGCTGAGGCTGAGAAATCCTGCACATAAGGAAAAAGTAATTCTCCTTGGGGGCTCCCCCCTCTATTCCTTAGTCATATCTGCAGCAAATTCCGACTAAAGATGAAAATGAGAAGAGGGGATTGAACGCATAGTGAGCACGCGTTAGTAGGGTAATCATAGAAATTTAATAAGTAAATTAAATGAGTACCAAAGAAGAGCAACGTAGGGTGGGCTTCTTTTCATATAAATTTCCATACGGGGGAAGGAGGGCCGCATATGTAGGCCACGAACCACCTCAAGGGAAGCAAGACTCTACGCGCTTGGGGTCGGAATCAGGCGAAGCTGAACGTAGTCCTGGACCATCCCCTGAGGCTTAGTTGCTCCAAGCCCGGTTCACGGACTTTTATGGAAATTACTACGAAAAGAAAGGCCTGCCTGATTGTTGCTCTAGGGGTAGAACTTACAGCGGTGTTCCGTGTTCCGAAGGTTCAGGAGCGGGTCCCTGTCTTCGGTTCTGGGGAATGGTCCCAGGCCCGGGATGTCCAGCCCTAGTACGGCAAATGGCCATGCGGGCTGGATCATCCGTACCGTCCAAGCCGGTGTATGGACCTGCTTGGCATGGAACAGGCATGCCTAGCAGCTCTCGACCAGCTCGACGGCATCCTGGAGTGTTGCCGGCTAGTAGAAGCCATGCCGAAAGGCTTTACCGACAAGCGTGCGTGAGGAAGAATGACTCCCACATTCGCCTCCATGGATCTCAGCGAACAAGTCGCAGCCTTCCCCCTGGGTTATGCACCGCAATAGGATGTGGTTGGCGCCACGTCGGTAGAGATCCCCCTCTACCGCCATGTGTCTCTTAGCCATACGCGCAATCCGTTCAGCGGATACACGTTCATCAGGGAGGATATTGTCTTTCAAGTAGTCCCGGACCTCCGTGATCCATGCATCGGGTCTGACTTGAGCATCTGGATCTTGAGCGCTGGGTTGCACGGAGTCCCCAGTGACGCTTATGATCCTTGGCGGCGCTCATGGCCGCCGGGACCGCCAGCTTCGAGGTGCTGGTCTAGCCCCCTTCGCCCGGCTCGGCGGGCCGGGCTGTGGGTCGCGGCAACGTCCTCTCGAGGCCCCCTTCAGGCACAGTGGCTCCGGTGGCAGTGGGGGCCCTCGTTGAAAGGTCGTCAGCTGCGGCCTTGCTAGCGCGCGGTACGTGGTGCAGGTCCAAGGCGAGGGGGTTTGTCTCCGCCGTCTTGGTTGATAACCAGACTGGGGATTGCCCTGAGCCAACGACTAGCGAGAAGGATGAGCACTCCATACTCTGCTATGGTGTTGGCTGCCTTGGAATTGAGACGCGCCACATACCCAGACTGCTCCCCCGATGGCATGAGGAACAGTACGCTAGCATCGGCCCCCTGCTTTCGCGGGGAGCCGTGGGCGAACATCATTTGATGAGTCCTGATGAAGGTCAGGGCTCAGGGTCCTGTTTCTTCGTCTTTATGGCCCCCTAAGCGTGCGTCTACTTCAGCCAGAAGTGAACTAATGCTCGGTTAATGTCTGTATGGCAGGAAAGGGAACCTAGATAAAACTTCAGTAGCTCCGCCGCCCATTTGGCGGCATCGCCCGCCGCATGGCGCTGTGAGGGATAGCTTTTAGCCTGGGGAGATCGCCGGGTGCCCAACACTCGGGGGTCCTCAGGCTGCTTTGGACCTCGCGGGAAGCTCCGCTGTCGTCCCGGGGGCTCCGGGAGGTTGTGTCAGGGATCCGAGGTCTGGTCTTCTGGTGCTTGCTTCTTGGTAGCGGAACAGGTTACTGTGGTATGGGGTTAAAGCCATTGCGCGAAAACCAGAAATTCGCGGGACCCCTAGCTATGCCGAGTCGGCTTACGCCGAGATTAGTAGGTAGGGGGCGCCCTTCAACTACTTCAGACACAGGGGTCTGATGGGAGCCCTAGCAAGCATTTGGGAAGCGTAGCATATCACAGCCTAGTATCGAGTCTAATATTTGCTCTATCAGCCGAAGAGAAAATAGGTCTTTAGGACATGCCTTATTGAGACTGGTGTAGTGGATGCGCTTCCGGAGCTTCTCGCTGGCCCTCGGGATAATAACACGGTTTGCCAAGCGCCGGGAGCGGCGGACCCTCCGTCTCGTCGGACGGCTGGACGTCGGGAAAGACCTTTAAGTAATGCTCCATCACCTCCCTGGGGATCTCTGGCCTCGGTGATGGCTGTCATGCAGCACATCGACCTCATGCCGGAGGGGGGCAACGAGCGCGCCTTCCTATATGCTACCCGGGCCCCCGGCTACCCGGGTGGTCTGGGTGGCATCGACGCTGATTCGGATGAGCCTTGTGGGGACGTCGTCCTCATCAAGGGGTTGCACGTGGGGTGCGGCGGTAGAGGCACGGTGGCGTGCACTTGGGTGGAGCTGGTTTGGTCCTGTACTGCCGAGGGCTGGCGCTCTAGTTGCTGTAAGCGCTCGAAGCCTTTCCAAGGCTAATACTGCGGCAACACAGTCTCCACAACCTTGGGGACGCCTGTTGGTGTAGGCATCTTCAAGACAAGGTAGCCGTTGTGGGCTATTGCCATGAATCGGTACAGGGTTGGCCTACCGATTGTGGCATTGAAGGGGAGGTCAGTCTCGGGCATGTCGACCAGAATGTACACCGTCCGGTAGCTGCCCGGTGCCCCAAAGGTCACCGGGAGGCTGATGCGGCCGTAGGAAACGACCTGCCCCGGCCCTACCCCTGAGAACGGGCTTGATGGGGCGAGCTTGGCCATCGGGATCTGCAGCTTCTGGAAGGCTGCGTGACTGATGAGGTTCAGTCCAGCCCCACCATCCACCAAAACGTGGTACATCTTCACGTTGGCAACGGTAAGGGCCACCACGAGCGGTAGTTGGCCGGCCCCAGCCATGTTCCTGGGGCAGTCGGTGTCATCAGAGCTGATGGGGGTTCCCATCCACCTGAGGTGCGGTACTGCACCTGGGAGGGGAGCTACTGACGCTACCGCTCGTCGCAAGGCCTTAGCCATGCTTCTGGTCAGGGGGGTCAGCGGACCCGCCGAAGATGTCACAGGGCTTCTTCCAGTGCTCGTCGTCACTGGAGATGGAGCTTCCATGATTGCGCGCTGCCTTTGCAGCGCGACGGAGCTCCTGGAAATCCACCTGGCGGTCGTCGCCGTCTCGGGCCTCGACCTTCTGGTTGCCCTCCCTTACTATAGGATGGGGCATCAGCTAGGGGCTGCTTCCCCTTCCGGAAGCGCCCCGCGAGCTTCTGGATTTCCCGGCTTCTGGAGGAATTCCGCCGGGTTGATGCTGTCGTCGTACTTCTCAGGCGAGAGTGACCGAAACTTGCGGCCATTTTGTGAAGCGAAGGCGGGGCACGAGGGCCGCACACCCCGCTTCTGTCGCCGCAGGTTCTGATGCCACGAATGCTTGGTTCGCGCTGAGCATCGCATGCTCCGGCGGCCATACACAGGACATACGACTGTGGCATATTGAGTAGCACGCTCTTCGCTGCAGCCAGTGCACCTTCACTAGGTACACCCAGCGCTACTGAAAACCTGACGCTGGTCGGAGCCGGCATTGCCGGGGTCGGCGCTGCCAGATCCGGTTGCTGGCTCCCAGTGCAGGTATCGGCGCCGCGAACGCCTGGTCCTCCGCTGGCACAGTATGCCCCGGTATGGGCAAGGCCGCTCTATAGACCGGGGACGCCGTTTGCAGGGCATATGGTTGTGGCATATACTGCACGACGTATGCCTGGGGCAGAGCCCGCGTAGCGAAGATCTGCCCTTCACGCTGGGTCGAGGCCGACGTCATGACGGTCTACCTCGCGAATCCACTGCTGGGTCGCCGCCTGAGGCGCGTACCCAGCATGCGGATTGCGCAGTAGCGCCCTTGCTGAGGCTAGCGCACCCCCACCGGGTACGCCCGGCGCTACTGAAGGCCTGACGCTGGATGGAGCCTGCATTGCCGGGGTCGGCGCTGCCAGAGCCGGTTGCTGGCTCCCAACTTGCCTTGTCGCACTCCGTCGTGTGTCATCATGTACTCTCTCCTGTGGTCACGGTTCGCCGTGACCGCGGAGAGGGAGAGTTTGCCCCTGAAGGAAGCTTGGTCATCTTCGTCGGCGGAAACTCGTCGCGCTAGGGGAAAAGCCCCCTACCTGGCGCGCCAAATGTCGAAGTGTGCGATCGACACTTCCCCCGGGCCTGCACTGGGCAGCCCGCGGAGGTTCTTTTTTCGGAGGGGCTAGTTCCTAGCGGAGAGCTTGCATGGATGGACGAGTTAGTGAGAGCTTGACACGGGAAGTTTTACGTGGTTCAGGCCGCCGGAGCGTAAAACCCTACGTCAACGGCGAGCTATGGAGCTCGCTGTATTGCTTGCTGCTCAGGGCCGGGGGCCTGAGCTTGGGGGTGAGTTACAGCTTGAGAGTGTATGGCTAGCGTATGAGTTGTAGAATGCGAACCCTTGCTATCGACGCCTACCCGAGCCTTTTATAGTCCAAGGCTCGGGCAGCTTACAAGGGAAGCCGGGACCCGACAGGTGGTCCCGGGAAGATTGTCTATTATCTACCGTATCTGTAGTTACGCCGGTGGTTGCCTCTGGTCGAAGGCTTCTGAGTCTTCATTTTGCCGCCCTGCCCATGCCGTGCACTAGTCATAGTGGTTGATGACGGCGCAGGCGGCATGGGATGTCTTGTCGCGGCGTTTATTACCTGGTAGGTTCTGACACCGCGTGCCAGTCTGTGATGCGACTGGACGCAACGGCACCTGACAAGCGCGTGCTCCGCGTTTCCGCGTCTTGGGAAGATGCGGGCCTTGAATACCTTGTACGGGCAAGGTGAGGAGCGCTTTTACGCCCGCTGCCTACCGCTCGGGGGCAGGCGGCACTGTTCTTCTAGCCACGTGGCGGGTCCGGAGCTCTTCTCTGAGGAGAGGGAGGTCCGGCCCTGCTGGACGCGTGGCGCCTTCGGACCTCTCTCCCGCGGAGGGGGAGGTCCGGCTTCTGCACGCCACGTGGCGGGCCCGGAGCTCACCTCTGAGGAGAGGGAGGTCCGGCCCCGCTGGACGCGTGGCGTCTTCGGACCTCTCTCCCGCGGAGGGGGAGGTCCGGCTTCTGTATGCCACGTGGCGGGCCCGGAGCTCTCCTCTGAGGAGAGGGAGGTCCGGCCCCGCCAGACGCGTGGCGCCTTCGGAGCTCTCCCTGCGGAGAAGGGCGAGCACCTTAAGCATTTTACCCTGTGCGCGGGGGTACCCCATATCTCAGGTACCGACAACTGCATGATTAATTATGTGTTTTTATGAAGATTAGAGATAAAATGTGAATACAATATTTATAGATCTGTGAAGTAAACATGTTACCTGACGTCTACCATTCAGGAAAAATAGAGTGGTCCTATGCAGAGAGTCATATTCATAGTTGTTTCACATCCATAGCCTCAAACTGTAAGTGACCCCAGTCTTAAATCCTTTATGAACCGACAATCAATACCACATAGACACATTAGCGATTGTAATCCCTCTGGAATGTGAACTCTCTCTTTTTAATTGAACTCTCTCTTTTTAATTTGGTGGTGAGTACGGTGAGTCCATGTCCGCGAGAGTTGGGTCTGTGAAGTGTGGTTATGGCGAATGTCCGGAGTGCTCTTAAATAGACAATCGAAGCTAGACGATTCATCCACGAGTGAACGATTCGTCTAGTAGGTGGACGAGTCGTCCAGTACGTGGACGACTAGTACATTAGTTATATGACTCGTCCATCAGTTGTACGACTCGTCCACACGAGTCGTCCAGTACGTGGACGACTAGTCCATCAGCGGTATGGGTAGTTAATTAGTTGTACGACTCATTCATCAGTTGTACGACTCGTGCATCAGGTGTACGAGTGGTCCACCAGGTGAACAAGTTATCCAGTAGGTGTGCTACTAGTCCATCACTTGTACGGCTAGTCCATTAGTTGTACTACTCGTCCATCAATTGTACGACTCGTCTATCAGTTGTACGAGTTGTCTAGTATGTGGACGAGTCGTCCGGTTAAAAGTCCCTATTGATTTTTGGCAAAATAGATAATTTGTATTTCGAACCACCAATAACGGTTCATTTTACTTTAGTGCGAACATCATAGAACACTAGTAGTTACTCTCATCCATATTTATTAAAATTCGAAGTAGAAGATCATACATTACAAGGATACATTGCAAGCATACATGTTGCTCCACATTAGTGAAACCTAGTTTTAACGGTTAGGGTTTGGCTTGTGGTGAGCACATTCGTAATCTTTGTTGTTGCAAACGGGCCTAACACATATATACTCGAATAGATGTGACTTCATTTCCACTAGTTCAGCAACCATCTCTCGGTTTTGATCGTGTAAATATTTAATGTAATCTTCAATTGGCTTGATTGGCGGTGGGTCAACCCAGAGTGTGTATCCAAAGTTATCATCATCGAAGTAGCACTAGTTAAAAAGCAAAAAGGGTAAAAAAATGACAATATTGCAGCGAAAAAATAATATGTATTTTGAACAGCGTTAGGACAATGAAAGAATCGATGATCGCTGTCCTCTCTTCCGTCCTTCTTTTGCACAACACAATAAAGGTCACAACAGCATTTATGTCACTCTTCTTTCGTGCTATCATATGAACGAAGAGGATTGAACACACCATAATCAGTCTTGCTTAGAACTGGAAACCTGTCTACCGGTGGTTCATACCAATCAGGACCACCCATCAGTAGTCGGGACGCACCGATCTAATGTTTTCAACTCCTGTCCTACCATGACCTCTACTCGCCATTGTTTTTGTACTCTCTTCGCTCACTCTCAGTTCGTAATGGTGACTCTTCAAGACGCTACGACTTTTATAGGGCTAATATCGTCCACCTCGTGGACGACTCGTCCAACTCGTGGACGATTTTGAATCCGTTATCAGGAACACTTTGCTTATTTGTAGTTGGGAGTTTTGGTATTAAAAGAGTTATTATTTATAATATAAAGTAATGTGCAAAAAGTAGAGATATAAAATAATTATCTTAAAAGATATGATACATAGAGTGAAACAAAAACCAAAACTAAATTACACAATACATCAATGCCTAGCACGCTTTCCACGTGCACCCCTACCAGCCCTACGCGTCGCTCGTACGTGGTGTGCATCGTAAGTCAGCGGATGAGGCGGGTTCCTCGGCCTAGGAGGTTCTGGCGGGGTCGCGTCGAGCACCGGCTGCATCTGCTCTGGAGCTCCTTGCGTCTTAGGAAGCGTGTCTGCCATAGCATCGGCGACATACACTTCCCAGTAGAAGGGGACTCCCAAATCCTGTTGCGTCGCACCAAAACCGTAAGATGGGTTCTCAAAACCTAAAAAATGTTATTTGTCATATTTATGAATATCTATTAACATTAATAATATCAATTAAACTGACACGTACCACTGCACAAGCTGGATGTCCCAACAATGTCACCGGGATACGTAGGATGAACGCAGGACGTCGAAGGCATTGCACAGAAAATAGTATTAATTACTCCGCTGAACATATTTGTATAAATCAATAGTCTATCTATGTCATACCTGGCGGTGGAACAGTCGTCGCAGGTGCGAAGAATGGCTGTTGTACGGAGGAGTCTTGACGACAAGACTCCGTGCACGACAGAGACATATACTTCATGGCGTCGGCGATGTACTTATGCATTTTCTTCCACGCCGTTGCGTTCTCTTGTGTCGGGATGTGTAAGCCCTGCTCCGCCCTTTACACCATTGCCCTCGCATCAATCTCAGCACCCCTAAGCATCTGAAACTACAAACGAAAAAATGTAAGTAATACAAATTATAAGAAAACTTACGCAACTCTAAAAATAGTAATACGAAACTTACTGCAAGTAAAGTGTTACGATCTTTGTGTCGAGGGTACGTGTCTGTAGTCGACGCGACGTGTGCCTCCGGTACTGCTGGGACGTACAATACTCGCGTACGTGTATGAGAGACGTACCAACGTAGGTACTCCTCGTAGGACTCCGCGATGAACGGGAACACATCCGCGATTACGTCCTGAGGTGCCTCTGTCCACTGTTGTACACAAGTCTCCATGCGAGGCTAGAAAACGAGCGTAGAGAAATTCTTCCGTGTGTGCCTGCGAGTAAAATATAACGTTTCTTAGCGATTAAAATTTATGTTAAGTTAAATATATAAATAAAGGAAACTACTTACGTGTGTGCAATAGGCGGAACTGGGAGGCCCCTAGGAACTAGGAAGACCTGCTGCCGCCAAAATTGCCGCATAACTCTATGAGGAGAGTACTCCTCCACGCAGATGTCGTACACGAGAGCCTTCCATGTCCACCATACGTCCGCATCTCTCGCGCACAATGACAACGCAGTGGGTGCGCGGCGCTCCACAACCTCGTACGGAAGTGGAGTCCATATGACGTTGTTGTCCGCCTGTAGGCGGTCAAACGATATCGTATACTCCGGGTAGCCCCTATGCACCGTGTCGTCACCGCAAGTACGCTGCAAAATAAAAAATATTTTAACGAAACAATAGTTATGTTAATAATGAACATACATGTTTTACAAGTTTACATGCCCTGTGTCGAGTCCACAATGTGCCCATCGTTGGCCTGTCCTCCTCAGAGTTTCCGTACAAGGCATCGCCGTAGGGGGTGACGTCCATCCTAGGCCGACCTATCGAGAACCGCTCGTACGCCCAGAGGATCAGCAACAATGGACACCCAGACAATATGTCATCCGCCGCCACCTATGAACAATAGAAATATTAGATGTCATTTGATTAATACATGACAATTTTTGAACAATATGTTTATAGTAATTTACCTTTGTACATGTCGTACAAAGACCTCAACACGTAGCCGCTAGCACAACTGAACCCCAACTGTACTACGAAACTGCGTGAGGGGGTTGTCCGCTATCTCTATGGTGAATTAGATCAGTCGCTTGTCGACCGTGTCCCGTGTGAGTTTGTGAACAGGATCCACCTAAAAAGCCACAGAAGGTACGCCTCCAAGTGTTTGGAGATCGTGTACTCATCCGCGTCCGGGTGGATGTTCTCGGGCTAAAAGGAACAAACAATTACATATTATTATAATTATTACGAATGAAGACATATTCTACAAAAAAATCTAACTAAACTTACCTCGTACTGCTGCAACCAAGTCTTCGGCGGACTGTGGTCTTGTCTATCTATGATTGGTCTCATCGGTCCGTGCCTCTGAGTGTACCTCGGGTGTAGTACGACGCTAGAGAAATAGGCCTGTAGGTCCTTGCGGCATCCGTCCGACAAGTCTGACCTACAAACGGCCTACCCTGCGAGCGAAAGCCCTAATAGGTACGACACGTCCTAAAGCGTGACTGTCATCTCTCCACAAGGCATGTGGAAAGTGTGTGTCTCTGGTCTCCAACGGTCGACCAACGCAGTAAGTAATAAACGGTCGTAGGTTAGTCGCGTGAACTTTTCTTTAGATCGTTCCATTACCTGGGGCTCCAACATCCTACACAGTGGTAGCGGCCCCACTGCACTCAACCTGCAATACACGATATAAAATTATTATGAAATAATCTAATATGTTTTGAAATTTAATTATAAAAATTCATACCTGTCAACCCACCTATCGTCCAAGTGTAATAGCGTCTTCGGCATCCTAGACCGCAATGTGGTGAGTTCGACTCCTCGAACACTGCTCAAGTACGAGCGGTGTCGAGAGTCGAACTGAGCGTCCAAGAGCTCGTTAGTGCCACTATCACCCGCAGCCATAGATGCAAATTTAAAATACATTAAATTTTTATTCATTATTAACTTATGTAAATTTTCAACAAACAATATTGTTCTTAAGCAACAAAATCCGTAATACATGGTGATGTATATCGAAAATATTACAAACTCAATCATTGATCATCCCGTCATAAGCGACGAGCACGAGGACGCCACCTGTCATATGGATTTCCTAAAGGTTCCGCTTTTGCTGCTCCCGAAACATTACGCTTAACGCAATTCTTATAACTATGGCCAACTTCGTTACCGTTGCTACATCTCACTTGTTGCGACAATTAGCACTCGTCCATATCATTTCTTATACGTCGAGTCTTACGCCGACCACGAGTCTGCTTCAACCTTAGATAATCAGCGCCTCTTTCGAATTGTGGTCCAGGATTGTTGGTGAATGCACCAAAAATCTGGTAACCAAATATCTCTCCGTGCCAGGTTCTGTGTAAAATCTCCTTGAAAAAATACTGTGACACATATATAGTTGGAGATAATTGACTCCTACTACAGGTAGCAATGACATGAGAACAAGATCTATAGAGGAGCTTTGGCTTCATACATGTACATATGACAGAGTTCTCACGAAGAACGCACTCATGCACAGTCCGTTCACTCGTGGCACAACGTATGCCTCTGTCTCTGCATGTGATCTTAAACCTGTTTTGCACAGTTCCAGTTTGTTTGATGCAAGTGAGACTTTTTAATCTTCTCGTTCATGTAATCACAAATAAATTTTGAGAAAACTAAATTAGAATCAGCCATCAATAGAAAAAGCTTTTACAAAACACTCACGAAAGTACTTCATCGTTCCATTCAAGATTCCTTCAACAATACCAACCAGTGGTAAAACTCTTGACCCACGTAGGACAAAGTTGTAGACCTATATGAAACTTGCATTAATTTGTAGTACTACCATTGTTAAGATAAATTTAAAATATAACAAATAATTACATACTTCGGCTAAATTAGTTGTCACAATTCCGTACCTAGCACCATGTGTGTCGTATAACAACGACCATTTCTCTTTTGGCTCATTACAAATCCAATGTGAGAAACACTTGATAGATGACCCAGCCCTACGAGATATAGTCTGTTCGGTTAAAGAAACGATAGAGAGTGGTTCAGAGGAGTCTTCATTACTATCATGTTCATGAGTTGTTTGTTCTTAATGTAACTGTAAAAATTTGCACCGAAGTGACTCATACACCACATTGATTCTATATCCGGTCAAACTGGTGGGAGAGAGCTCTCTGCGCAGCCGTATTTAATACCCCTTATTGTCTTCAAAATGCGAGCGTGACGGTCGTGTATGACACATACATTTCCTCGGCCTTGAACTACATCAACTCTAACCCGTTTCAGAAAACCAGTACCAGTATTTTCACTCTCTACAAATCCAAATGCTATATGTAAAATTTGATTATCGCCATACACTTCAATAGCTGTTAGAATTTGACCCTTTGTACTTTACGGTTAGGAACGTACCATCCAGACATAGAACGAGCCTACAATATCAAAATGCGTTTATACATTGACCTAGTGAAAAGAATGCACGGTGAAGAATAAGTTTCATAGGATGTCAGGGTTTAGAACATTCACGATATCAACAGTTGTGCCAACATTCTGACTTCTGATAGTATTAAGTAATTTTGGAAGATTATAATAAGATGTTTCATAAGTACCAAATCTTGACTCAATAACTTTCTGTTTCGCCTTCCAAGCTTTAGAGTAACTTATTGTGTAGTTAAAATCTTGCTCAATTGTGTTGATAATAGATTTAGGCTCAAAAGAAATATTATCAACCACACGAGCATACATGTGATTCGCAACAAACATTAATGTAAGAGCAGTATTGCATTTTTCAAGATGTTGTAACTCGCACGAATGATCAATCATAATAGAACACTTACAAAGACCACTCCATTTCTCTGCATATACGCGAACACGAAACGGACAACTAAATGATAAGCATCCGACACCATAAAGTTTCTTAGTTGATCGAGAAACCTTAAGTAATCTTTTCACTAAAAGAGACCAGTATTTAACAGCATCTTGCAAATCTTCTTTATTTTTGAAAAGAGATCCTGCTGTTATCGTATTGAATCCAACGGCAAATGGTACCTTTTGTTTACTATTAGGTTTTCAAAATTTAGATTACTCCAACCGGCAGGGACAGGAGGTTGATCTTCCTCGTTAGATGAATCGTAATCAAGAACATTATTATAATCTATATCTTTAACAATTATCTGATGAACTATATGTTCTATATGCTCTACTTCATTTGCTTGACCAGTTAACTCAGTAACAACAGTATGTGGCAATTCATTATAATCATCCTCTTCGGCTTCACCATCATTATTATCTTCCTCGTTATCATTTTTGTCATGCGTCTCGTTGACTACTTTCTTTGCTTCAACCCGAATAAGAAGTATTAGAGGTTAGCCATATTGCAGAACCCTTGCAACATAAGCACGCCACACGGGTGCAAAAATGGTCCTCACTTTAACGGTTGATAACTCCGTTTATTTTCAAATCATATTCATTCTCACTCAGTTTAAAAACTTTCAGCAACCATATGTATATACGCATAAATGTCCGTTCTGTTGGACTAGGTATTCCCCGATTTATAAAAGGAAGTCCTGATAGATCTACTTCACTCGAATTATAGCTAATTTGGTCATCTCCATAAAATATTTAAAATTCTACTTTATTCAACATACCTAACATATGTATATACGTAATTTAATTATTGACAAAACAATAGTAACAAAAAATTGAATTACACATAATGTAATATAAATTGTGTTAAAACAGACTATACTTAACTATAAACTAACCACAATTCTTAAATTCAAATCAAAATTAACACAATCTAAATTAACCTAATCAAAATTATAACTAAACTAAATATAATCAAAATAATAAATAGTTTTTAAAAAATATAACTAAGCTAAAATCGTAAAAAAATAGACTATAACTAAAAGTATGAAATAAGATTAAAAACCAATTAAAAATAACATAAAATAAAATTTAAACAAATATAAAATTCAGATTATAAACTAACTAAATCCTAATAATAGATAAAATTACAACCTAACTCAAACTAACTAAGTACTAATAATAAACTAAGATTAAACTAGTATTTAACTCTAAATTATCTAAAATGCACAATTAAAATAAGTAATTTCAAATTATTAATTTTTTCTAAAATATTATACCTTCTCCTTTTTTCTTTTTTTTTCCTTTTTTCTTCTTTTTTCTTCTCTTCCTCTTCTCTTCTTCTTTCCCTTCTCTTCTACTCTTTTGTTATGTTTGGATGTGGGGGAGAAGGCCCAGGGCGGCTGGTTTATATAGCAAATTCCTGTCGTCCACGCCGTGGAGAACAAGACACGTCGATCTAACGGTACCGTGACCGCGTAGGCCGGTGTCGACAGGATGTCCACGTGGACAAATCGTCCATGTCGTGGACGAGAGGGTGGTTATTTTTGCAAAAAAGTTTGATATTACTAATATTAAATTGATTATCAACAGTGTCAAAAATAAAAAATTTCATTCTGCTGCCACCGCCAGACGGGCCTGCCACGGTGCCACCCCAAATCCTCCTAAGGCTGGAGCTCACGGAAGAAGCCCACCACTCCAAAAGGCCGGTGAGATTTTTGAACATCGACTGAAATCTACTTTGATTTCAGTCGACCGGCAGCAAGGAAAAACATTAACATAAACAAACAGCTATTGTACTTTGATATCAAAAACCGTTAGATAAGGTTAGAATTTACCAGAGCAGTTGGACTTAACACCAAACAAACGCAGCAGAAACATTATTATTCAGGTGCTGCCAAATACTAACGCATATTTGAAATGTTTTGCTGCCTTATCGACTTCGTATAACCACAGGTCCAGAACACACTTGAGAAGGCAGACTATCCTCCTGCACTCTAAATCCTCTCCTAGTAAGAAACTGCGAATCAAAACAGGAGAAGGCGCGGTGTACTAGTTCCTGATACACCACACAAGTTGATGCCGAGCAAGTTACACCTAACACAGCATACACCGCAAAGCTAACAACATTGGAGTTACACAAGCAGTAGCAGATCTGTGTCAAGGCTAGACACAGTAAAAGTACTCCCTGAGCTTTATCACAGAAAGGTGTCCACTATTCAAGATGTTCAATAAATGCCAGGAATGACCCTGTAGGGTACTTTGTTGCAGTACATCTTCCAGTACTTTCCATACCTGTGGGAACACAGGAAACAACACCAAATTATCGATCAGGGGTGTGAAGTGCTGAACTTGTCACTAAGTGTAAGATGACCATCTAGCAGTGTTGACAGCAGGATCTTGTGCCAATACTAGGAGGAAAATAAAGATATTCAACTGATTCATCACCAAATATCATGTTTACTTACTTGGATGAGCACCGGTCATCATCCCTCTTCGCACGATCAAACAATAAGATCGTCAGAAAGATCACGTAGAAGTATGGTAGGAACTGTGACCAGAGACAGGGAACAAAGTTACAACAATCCAGACTAATTTTGTCATAATATAATACAATCAGGAAAAGCTTACATGATTGAAAAGAGCTGGAACAGTCCAGAAAAAAGCAGATAATATCTCTGGGACGTAGTGGAAGTGACGCGACAAGCCCCACCTGTCAAAATGGAAAATGCAGTTGAATGATTAAATGGTCTTGGAAAGTTGGAATACACGTGGCTGCACAGTTTTATTTGAACCATGTATAGAAGAATTCTTAAACTCACCATCCAGAAGTCAAGAGAAGACTGCTTTTTGTTTCTCCCTTTGTGGTCGTGTAGGAAGCAACAATCTGAAAATCCACCAAAGAAATATATAAACAACTAATGGCATAGAAGTACTTTTGAAAGCAGTTAGATCTTAAATGCCCAAACCTTAGATGGAGCCTTGCCCCAGATCGAGCATTTCCCATTTGTCCGCCGAAATTCTTGGCGCTGACGGTCACAATCATAGTTTATGTATATGCACAACATGCCAGCAAGAAGAATTGAGAGCGCTAGCTGCAGAAAGATTTTGCAGAGAAGAAAGTTAAACAGTTGGGAGTAGGCTTGCAAATAAGCAGCGGATAGAAAGTGGGCAGCAAATCAAAGATGCAACAGGGTGAATACCAAATTATATAAAAGGAATGTGCCTCAGAAAGAACCTGGGGGCCTAAATTCACAGGGTGGTTTACAAGGTACATTCCAGGAGAGGTGTATATGGATGGAACCCATACCAAGCATCCCCAGCATATATAGAAACCAGCTGGTGGAAAAAATCATGTCAGACAAATACCAATAACAATAAAACAAAGACGATGAGAACAGAAAAGAATACATAAAGTGTATGTCAAAAGCTGAATAGCAATATGAACCCTATCATGATATGTCACACCTTGAAATTTATCAACGGTGTGTTGAAACTAGCACTTTGCAGAAGTTCTTTCCACCATTGTGTTTGATACTACAGCTAACGGGCATCATAAAGGGCCATGGGCCAGACCAGCCAAGCCCATTAGCGAGTAGTGGCAACTGGCAAGAGCAGCAGCCACATCAGGCATATAGGGTCGGTTAGGCACACTAATTAGTCAGATGCGCACTCGTAGCATGCACTAGTTACATGGACAGCGAAGATGGATCAACATGTATCTTGTCTGAATGCATTAGCCAGGTGGACAGCACTGCATATAAAGTCAATGTTTTCTTCATGATCAAGCAAGATCTCTATATCAAAATTTCTCTTCACACACTTCCCCTGTATAACGTCCAGGCTTCATAACCAATGATTATCTAAATTTCTATTATATTCTCTCAATTCATTTCGGGCTATTCAGGATTTACTATCCAAGTGAGTTCAAATGCTTGCACATAGACTAGAAGCTTATATAGTTATATGATATCTTCATTTTTGCACATAAAACTCCTAGTAAAGTAATGGCATGTAGTACTGATTATTCATAGATCCCACATGTAAAATGGCAGTGAAATGGTAATATGAATCATGCTAGCAGTTATTTGGTATGACTTGTTGTGACATCATTTATCATTTTTTGTTGGGAATAGTCCCACATTGGTTGTGTGAAGAGGGTTGGACCAACTTAAAAGTGAGGAGAGTCTGACTCTTGGGCTAGCTTTTGGGGTGCAACAAGGATTTCTTCTGGCTGGGCCAGTATGGTCCAACATTGGTATCAAGACCAGACCGACAATCCTGGTCCGTGCACAGGACGTGGTGCAGGCCTAATGCCTAGTGACCATGGGTTTGAGGTCGGGTGTGTCCCCTGGGTTTGTGAGGTTAGTCAGGCATAGTGGGGCACTAAAATGTGATGGACGAGATTGTTGGGAATAGTCCCACATTAGTTGTGTGGGAAGGGTTAGACCAACTTTTAAGGAGTCTCTCACCTATTGGACTAGCTTTTGGAGTGTAGCGAGAATTTCTTCCGGTTGGCCAATGGCTCCCGATATGGTCCAACATGTTATTTTTTTTAAAAAAAAAAGAAAAGAGCATTAAGAGAGATTTTCTCGTTGCACTACTGAAATTGTTGGTTTTTGAAAATTTTGCATTCTGTTCACTACACTTGTTCAATTAATATCAAATGGCCGTAGCAGACTAAAATAGCTTGCAATTTTGTATTATAAGTTGAGTGATTACATAATGTGAGCACTTCCATACATGAATATAACACTGCTCAAACAGAATTCTATTTTGCTTGTTTCTAAGAATATTATTAAAGCTTCTTGAAATTAAACAGATTAAACATGCATCCAGTTTCAAGGAAAAAATGCACTAACCTATTGCCTCCTAGCAAAAGAAGATAATAGTGAGAAAATTATCATTCAAAAATCTATGGCCTTCAGGAGGAATTGAATGTAAACATGTAGCAGGGCTTTGTACCTCTATCATGAGCAATATCCATAGTACACCAATACCCAGATTCCCACCAGAAGAACTTAGTTACATATATCAACATCAGTGCAGTATTGACAAGCATTGAGTCTGAGACACTGCCATTCATTTCATACTGCACAGCAAATGTCAAACGAATCAACTGAAATGCTAATGGATAATCGCCTCATATAGTGCAGGTTTTCTAAATTCAAGCTGGCACAGTAATAAAACAACAACAATTGGTGAGTAAATGTATGACAATATCACAGACTGTGATACTAACATAACATAAGAATTATTATAATATCCTGACCTGCTTTATGCAGTAAGTTACAGCAAGAACAGCCCAAGACATCATCCCGAAACGGCAGTTTGTAAAGACCTTGATATCGAAGTGCTTACCAATCCGAGGGTATAGTTCCATTCCCTGGAAAATTGCACTTGATTTATATCAATCAACAAACAAAAGAACATGCAATCAATCAAATGTATCTAGTAATCCTTACCCAGTAGAAGTCAATAATCGCATTCCCTGAGGATCCAGAGTCAGATGACGATGGTGCTACATGACCCTGGTAAGGGAAAGAAAAATGTTCAGAAAAGGAAGCACAGTAACTAACTATACAAGGGAAAGATCATTTGCAAGACTCACCTTTATGTAGAGAAAAATGCAGAACACAAAGCTTCCGAAGACAAGAGCAGAGTATATCTCTCCCAAATGATCATATACTATTGCAGGGTTAAAAATTCCAAACCTGAAGCAGACTTTTTTTCGTTAGAGTTTTCCAGCACAATCTGTATTTCTTTTGTTATAGATTGTTTGAGCTTTTAGAAATGTCAAAGCAAACTAAATTATTTCACATGTTTATGATAAGCCTCAGTGCACAGCAAGATGAAAATACGTCGTACAAAAAGGCACAAAGGCTACAAGTACTTAACTAGAAATTTACAAGTATATGGCAGTTCTTCTAACCATTGATAATGATGAAAATTATTCGTTAGGACTCTGCAAGATACTGTTACAAACCAAGGAGTGATTTCCGAAAGTTGAACAAACACATAGGCATTGCTTCTCAATTTTACATTGCCAAGCAATGTGAGCGAGCACTAATCAGGGTGGGCAGGTTCAAATGTATTATATCAGAACAAAAGAAGGCCCAAGTTGAGGTGGCATGAGCAGGACAATATTTGTACAAGAGAAGACATCTTACCACCACAGGCTGAGGTAAGTTATCAAGGTCACTGCATATGCTTGTAAGCCATTCGCCTGAAACCAAAGAAAAATGGAATGGACAAAAGAAAACTATAAGGGAAAGACTAGAAGTACTAAAACCATGTTTTATTTCAATATAGTTCATCACCGTGAGGACAATAAACCTCAGAAAATGAATTGGGGAGTTATGTATAATGGTTTGACATGCTATTGTTAATGACATAGCAGGTACACAAAGGCTTGTACGGTGACGTTGTAGCGAATAATCAGTACTGGATGCGGGCCCTCCATTTCCGTTAACGTTGAACGATGCAGTTTCAGAAATGAAATGGGGTTTGCCTACGTTGGATAGCACATTTCACACGGCACTGCAGATCTCCACAGCACCAGCTAGACATCACGGACCTTGTAGACCGGGACGTTCCCGGCCGGCGAGACGGGCCCCTCAAACCGCTTCCCGGGGAGCAGCAGCTGCAGGGCGGCCTCGAAGAGCCCAAAGCCGAAGATGATCTTCCACGCGACGAGGGTGGGCATAGGCCAGATGGACTTGAGCCCCTCCGCCACGCCGTGGTCACGGAGGAGGTACTCGTAGGTCCGCACCACCGACCCGTCCGCGTGCACCATTGTGTACCACCTGCTCGACCCGAGCACCGGCGAGATCAGCAAAACGATTTAACGAATGCGCCGCGTCGCGGATCAAAACGAGTTCCGCGCCCACCCCCACGAACCGGGACTTCGCGAGGGCGGCGAGGTTTCGGGCCGATCCGCGCGCGCCCGCGGCTGGCGAGGTTGGTGTCAGGACTGGAACGAACGAACGAACGAACGGCACCACAACTTACAGGAGGACGACGAAGGGCGGGCAGAGGGAGAGGAGCGCGAGCATGGAGGTATAGGTGACCAGCGCCGAGTGCACCGTGGCCGGCGGAGCGGGGGGTGGCGCCGCGGCGGACTTGGCGCCGCCGCCGCCGGCGGAGGAGTGGGAGGAGGGCGGCTTGGGCTTGGCCATGGCGGTGTCGTCCTTGCGATCTCCGGTGTGAGCGGCGACGAGCGTCGACTTGACCCGGGGCAGGGAAAAGATCTCGGCGGCGAGTGAGGGTGGGTGGACGGATTCGCTCCCGATCCTGATCTGAGGGCACGAGGTGGCTCACGTGCGCCGGCGCGGAGCAGGTGGGCCCGGGAATCCTCCAGCTGCGTTCGGCGTACCCCGGGTGCCCCGCGACTGCGGCTGTTAGATGAAATGTATGTAGTTTATTTTCCATCCAAATCGGAAAAGATAGGATCCAATGAGAGTTCACCACGTAGGTAGAAGTAGGCGGTGAATGGGAGGAGAAGACGCCGTTATTTCACCATGAAAATTAGGCATGATAATGGGTCGGATTGAAAACCTCAGAACACGTACCGTGTTCATTAATCATTCATGTACCCTCAAACCAACCCAGTCCGCCCAAATCCGAAGTGTCTCCGAACACTACCGTAGTGTATGTATACCGGACACAGCGCTCTGCCGTCGTCGGCGTACGAGCCGCATCATCCAGCTCGAGAGAACGAAACGATCCGTGGACCAATCACCGCCGCCAGGTGGGGCCCATCACCAGGACAGACATCCGAACTAGAACGACATGCTTTCTTTGAGGGCGGGTTCACCGTTCACCGCCTGCCGCCTGTTACCAAGAGCGGCGTGGTGGCCGGCTAGTCCCGACCGGTTAGTGGTGGGACTTGGGCCGCGCTACTTTAGGGCGGGCCGAGGTCCGGTGGAAAAGCACGACACGAAATAGAAATGGGTCACGCCGGCTCGAAGCTTCGGGCCGTGCCGGGCCTGGAAATCGGGCATGACGGGTGGCACGGCACGACACAAAGTTTCGAGTCGTGCTCGGGGAGGCCTGAAAATTTGAAAACAGCCCGATAGAGTCCATCGGCCCAGTTCCGGCCCGTAGGTTTTCTACTTTACCCGGCTCGGTTCAGTCTCGTTTTTTCGGTTTCACTTCTCCTCCTCAACCGCCGATCTCGCCCCCTGCCTGCTGGCTGTCGCGTGCACCCACCGACCCGCCCCAAGCCGCCCGCCCGCGCCCCAGCCTGCCGCGCGCCCGGCGACCCGCCCGGCCGCCCAGTCGCCCCAGCCCGGCGCCCTCGCCCGGCAGCCCGGCCGCCCGTGCCTGCCGCGCGCCCGGCGCCCCTGCCTGTCGCGCACCGCACCCCGAGCCGCCCGGCTCCCCGTCGAGCAAGATGCTTCCAAGTAGCGGTAATAGGAAAAAGATTGCGAGATCGTTGCGCTGTGTTCGTGGCCGTGACCGGCGCATGCCGTCCATGTCCGAGGTCGAGCAACGCGATCCACGTCGTTTGTCGCCAAGCATGGGAGACTACGGCATGAATGATATTTATATGGAAGGCGATTATGTCTACGAGGAATAGGAAGGTCAAGATAATGCATTTAATTTGAATGATGCAGGTACAGATAGCTTCTCCGTCGGTACGACCGCGGCCGCGCCTGCGTCATTCGGGCCTATCCCTAGCAATGAAGGTGGTCAAACATCTTCCACAACTACGGGTCGGAGAAGTCGAGCGGCATGTTGGCAACACTTTATTGAGAACAGAGAATTCATCAATGGTAAGAGTGTTGTTGTTTCTGCTACATGCAAATATTGCAAAAAGTTTCTTTCTGCAACATCTAGTAGCGGCACGGGTCATTTGAATCGGTATTATGATGGATGTATGAAAAAGCTTGCATTACGAAAAGATGGAGCAACACAAACTCAATTGAACTTCATGCCCGACGGCTCTGTAAGTACTTGGGGTTATAACGCCGATGTACCTCGCTCTAAAATTGCTAGATATATTGCAACTGAGGATCAACCTATTTGTATGGGCAAACGTGTTAATTTTAAAAGAATGATTCAGAAAGTTTTTTGTCCACAATATAGTAATGTTTCTAGAATAACCACTAGACATGATATCATTAAAAGATACAATGATAAAATGGACATGTTGAAACAAACTTTTAGGAGCATGTCATTTTCTGTGGCACTAACATCAGATATTTGGTTATCTTCACGCTAGAGGATAAACTATCTTAGTGTTGTTGCTAATTACATAGACCATGAGTATAAGCTAAACAAAAGGATCTTAGGATTTCGGGTCATTGATGAGAATCATATCGGTGAGGCAATTGCCTCACATGTGCTATAGGTTATTAGAGAATTTGGTATTGAAAATAGGATTGTCTCTGTTACTTTTGATAATGCATCAGCTAACACGAGGCTTATGGATATACTTGAGCCACATATTAAAAGCTACATCGGTGGGTATGTTTTACATCAAAGATGTGCATGCCATATCATTAATTATTGTGTAGGCTGGTTTAACAAAGGAAAAAGGATGCATTGATAATGTATGTAGTGCCATTCGTTATCTTTTGAATTCTCCATAGGTTTATCAAAATTTTAGAGAATATTGCCGTGTAAAAGGTTGAAACCAAAGAAGTTTTCACTAGATATGAAAGTGTGATGGAACTCTACATACACCATGTTGAAGCAATTAAAAGGGTATGAGAACATTTTTACCACTTTTATGAATGCTCAAAATGCAGGTATAGTGCTTAATAAAATAGATTGGAACACGACATCACGTTTTCGACACTTATTGAAGCCATTCTGTAATGCAACTAACTTGTTGTCTGGTATCTATTATCCTACTTCTCCCCTTTTATTTGAATGACTAATGACTTTTGTAGAAATATTTCATGAATATGAGAATGATGAAATACTAGCTCCTATTGTTGTAAAAGTGAAAGCAAAATATCTAAAGTATTTTGATGCTATCCCACATCTTTATAGTTTTGCTCTAATTTTTGATCCACGTAAAAAATTAGAGCAATTAGAGGCTGCTTTACAATTTATTGATGATAAACTTGATCTTGATTACTCATCTGCATACTGACATTTTAAGTCCAAGATATTTCGAGTATTTGGTATGTATCAACAGAAATATGGGCAACCGCGCCCCAGAGTCGAAGGACAACAACTTGAAAAGAGAAGAAGTACGATAGCTAACATGTGGAAAAAATTGAAGTCCAAGGAAACTTCTAATACATCATCACATGGCTCTAGGTCAAATTGGAATCCAAACGCGGAGTTGTCCCACTATCTCGATATAGATCACGTGGCTCACGATCCAATGCTTCAGGTATGTTTTTTTGCTCTTATTAACATCTAGATCTGAAAATATTTTTACCATATCATTTACGTTGGTTCTTAGGATGATGTTGAGATGGACCTCTTAGCATGGTGGAAAGACAATGAACGTCAGTTTCGGTGCTCTCTCAATTTGCGCGTGATGTTCTGCTTATTCCAGTTTCAAGTGTGTCTTTCGATGCTATATTTAGCTCAGCTGGAAGGATAATAGAAGAAAGGAGGTTAGTAGATCGCCGATCATTTTTCTTTCAACATATGTTATAATGATTCAATGTTGACTTTTTTCGATAACTTTTGTAGGTCTTCTCGTACATCAAAGATGGGTTGAGTGCCGCACATGCCTTAAAGATTGGGAGACGGTAGAATCTAGAGATCAACACCGTCTTTAGGATCCAAAAATTTTGAAAGCGATGGAGTATCTTGAGCTAGATGAGTCTGAATGATGTATTGTTGATTGTATGGACAAAAACTTAAACCAACTGTACTCTTTTCCTTACGGGGGGAGCTCGCAATGAGGGTAAGGTTTTTAACGAGGTAGTTTGTAACAAACTTATCAATAAAATTATATTCCCCAAAAAAATTGGTTTGTGTTTATTTTTTTGCATGTGCATGAAGTTTTAAATAAATCTTGTAAGTTATCCTCTTGTATGCATTTTTTTGGTTTTTTTTTTCCATTTTTTATTTTTTCCTGTATTTTTTTGTAATTTTTTTAAAAATTTTCTTGCTTGCCACAGGATTTTCACGTCGGGCCGGGCACGGTCCGAAGAGGGCCCGGCGTGCTCCGGGCCGTGCCTGGGGCGGAAGTGTGGCAGTTCGGGCTGCCCGACCCAGTACGAACCGGCCCGTCGTGCTTTCGGGCCACGCGCCAAACCGGCCCGAAGCATGACCGGACCGGGCCAGCCCGGCACGGCGCGATTCCCACCACTAGGTCCGGTGGGCAGTTAGCGGCGGGCCCGGGAACTCCAACGTGGCCGTTGCCGTTTCCAGCTAGGGGTAACTTCATACACATCACTGTTTGAGACATACTACAACAGAACAAAAAATTGGAGACGCCAGCCAAAATGCGTGAGACACGGCATGGACGCTAGCCCTACGCCCCTACTGTCTAGCACTGGGCCGATGCAGCCAGGTGACAGTGACACCATCCTGCCTCCCTAGTCCCTGTCTTCCCGCTAATTCTCAAGTTTGAATGTTGCAAGCACCAACCACCGCCTCCGCTAATTCTCTCTCTCTCTCTCTCTCTGACTGAAGCCATGCACGGCCTAACTATGGCTGTCAGCCACGTCACCGCTGCTGCTGCTGCCGCCTTGGCCGTCGTTCGTCAAGTCGCTTGGAACGGGCCGGCCATTGACGCCATCCTCCTCTTCCTCAGCGCAAAGATTCAGGTCAACAAGGCCGATACCGCCCCTCCGGCGCTTGGACTCGCTTGGCGGCCGGCGGCCACTCTCGTCGGCCCTCCTCTTGAGGTCGCCGGACGGCGGCTCCGCTCCGATCGCGAGACTGCCGTCGTCCAGGTCTTCGCTGCCGTGTCGGCGAACCTCGCCGTCGGACGTCTCCACGAAGTCCGGGAGGAGGACGAGGCTGAGTTCTGTGGTCCTGACGACATCCCGGTGGTCGACCTTGCTGCTGGCCGTCCCATGGCGTGTCGGTACCTCGAAGCTCGAGGAGGGATCGCTGGGTTTCGCGGTGCTCCGTTTCCGCTTCAGCTCCAGCAGACCATCCTGCATCGAGCAGCGCGAAATCGACACCATTAAGACAAAGTTCGCATGAACCGACCGATCCCATCCGGATCCGCAGGTGCAAGGTCCTAGATCCTCGGTTTACCGTATGTGACGCGTGGGGCTCGTCCGCCTGAGGAGGCCGACCTGGGAAGCGGCTCAGTGCAAGATCTGTGCCTTCTGCTTCACTCTCGAAGTCCATGGCGCGTTCGATGCACAATGCGGCAACGCCGTCCTCTTGTTTGGGCTCCGAGTCCAGCAGGGGAAATCGGAGAGATTCGGCAATCTTGCCGTCTTGCGGACTGCGAAGACAAGAACAGATGCTCGTCTCATAAGAAGAAGAAAAAATAGATAGAATGACTCGTAATGTTTTCTACAACGATCAGGTTACGAACAAGGTCAAGCATCGCTCATTTTTACGTCCAGGATTTAAGCTTACTGCAAGCAGGAAACATCTGTGTACCTTGGGAAGAAGAACAAGAAAGAAGCTACAATGAACGACTACTGATATAATCTGCTAGCTATATCAAGAGTGCATAATTTTTTATTATATCAGGGAGGGGGTTCTAGTTTGTACTAGTGCACCATGCCATTGAAGCAGAAAAAGCAGCACTCAGGCTATGCCCTGTCCAAACAGAGCAAACCAATCCAAAAGCAGGGTAGCAGGGCAGGACAGGCGACAGCAACACCTCAGTCACAGCAAAGTGAAGCAAAACCAACCAGAATCTGTCTAAAAACAACAACCAAAGCATGCAAAAACAGTATAGTACTGTAGACGACGGCGAGCAACAGTACTGAAAGCACGGGTTAACGCTTTTTGTCGTCACCTTGCGGCGCGAGGGCCGAGCGCGAGGCCGAGGCCGAGTCCGGCGCCGGCGGGGACGGACACCGGCTGCAGCGCCCACGTCGCCTCCAGCGCTCGCCGCTGGCACCGAGTGTAGGTCTTGTAGCTCGCCACCGCCACGAGCCACGCGCGCCCCGCAGCCCGGAGCTCGCCGAGCAGGCGCGCCAGCGCGGCGGCCATGTGCTCGGCGGGGCTGTAGTAGCATTGGGCGCGGACGGCGTCGTCGACGTCGACGGCCCAGCGCATGTCGCCGACGTAGATGACCAGGGCGGCGGCCTTGGCGTTGGTGCCGGTGCAGGCGGCGACGGTCCGCCGCAGGTCGGCCACCCACGCGTCCACGTCGGCGCGGGCCATGAGCCGGACGTGGACGTGGGTGAGGTGGAGCCGGAGGACGTGCGCGCCGCGCAGCTCGTCGGGGACGGCGCCGCGCTCCAGCCGCCGCATCAGTTCGGCGACGGACGCCTCGGCCGCGGACACGGAGTCGCCGACGACGACGGGGTTGCTTCGTCTACCCTGCTTCCGCGACATCACGTCCAAGATCGCCCTCACGTCCTCCTCCTGGCATGGGGACTCGAAGTCGGCGTTATTTTTAGGATGGTTCATCACGAACTGCGCCGGCCACAATGCGCTGTCACCGGTATGCGTATTAGGGAGGCCAAGGAAAGGATCGAGGAAGAACTGAGACGGAAGGGCCATGGCGTGAGCGGGGGAGGATGGTGATGACTTGGAGGAGCCGAGTCCGAGGCCGAGTAGCATGGCGCTCTCCTCCTCGAGGCTGGTCTTGACGGCGGCGCTGGAGAAGCCGGCCTCCCGCATAACCCGGCTCACGCTGGGGTCGTCGAGGATGGAGACGATGAGCTGGTCCAGCTCCACCTTGATCGTGAGGAGAGGCTGCTGCTGCTGTTGCTGCTGCGCGGCCGGTTGCTGGTTCTGCAGCTCGACGCAGCCGCGTCGCTGGTTGGCCTGCGCGCGCTTGAGCGCGGCCACGAGCGCGTTGGACAGCGTCGGGTTGGGCTGGTGGACGAGCGACGCCGACGAGGACGAGAGCGGCGAGCCCGCCGCGGCGTGGGTCGTGGGGAGCCGGTCGAGCGCGGCGTCGAAGCGGAGCTCCAGCGCCCGGCGCCGCGACGGCACGGTGCCGCAGGCGCGCTTGAGGAGGCCGTAGTAGGCGCAGCGGGGCGACGACGACGCGGCGGCGGAGGAGGAGCCGAGCAGCGTGAAGGCGACGTGCAGCGGCGTGACCTGCGCGTGGCCGCGGCCGCGCGCCAGCCCCATCGCCAGCTTGAGCACGGCGGCCGCCTCGGCGGCCAGCGACTGGTGCACCGTGTAGCCCCCCGCCCGCATCACACCGTCTGCGACTGGTGCACCGTGCTTGACTGCCTTCACAGAAACACTAGCTAGCTAGTAGCGATTAGCGAGCTGGTGCGCTGTGATGCTTGTGTCGTCTTCGACAACCTCAGTCACCTATGCTCTCCTTCTCGCTCGTAGGACGGACAAAGCAGCTAGTTTGGCTTGCTGCTTGTTTTGCGCATGCTGAGCTTTTCAGAGTCGTAGACTGGGCTCCATGCAATGCAAAGCGGCTTTATCTCTGTCTCTCCCTCTCATATTCTCCAGTCCGATTCATGCAGAAAGAGAGGCAAAGATCAGATCAGCCTGTCTCTCTCTCTTTTTTTTTTCCCACACTGCGGCCGTAGTGTAGTCCGTGGTGGGGTTGGCGCAGGCTTTGGTTCCGGAGCTAACATCCCTTTCAGCCTTTCCGCAGCCAGTTAGCCGCTTTGTCCCACTGTCCTCCTCCTCGCTCCCTGATCTCTCACTCTCCATGCAACAGCTAGTTGGCGGTAACCTCGTGTTCCGTCCGTCTCCATTGGAGTGGCGAAGGAGGAGGAGAAGACGACGACGAGTCGACAATCCGATCCAAACCGTGGGCGACAAAGTGCTCGCCGCTCTCTGCCCGAAGAGGAGAAAGGAACAGGTCACGGGCGCCATGGACGGACGCGGCTCCGCTCCACGAGGAAATTCCATTCCCTGGACACGGCACGACGGCAGGGCGGACAAGCCCGTGCCTCGAACTCCGCGCGGCGATCCATCTCATTCCTTTCGGTCGGCTCTGCCTGCAAACAGGACGGAGAAGGAATTCGAGGTGGTTCGGTTCCGGACGAGAAGACGGACGCGACGGGTCCAGTCCAGCGTTTTGGACTGCCGAGGGGTCGGCTTTGCTGTGCCCCAACCCAATATATGCCACGGAAACGGGCCTCCGACGCGATTCCAGCCCAAGCGCGGATCCAAATCCAAACGGCTGAACTGGAATCCCCGGTCCTATAAGGGATAATAATTATGTGTCTGTCTAGAAAATAATTGCCCACAAAGACGATGCGGACCGGACGTGAAACTATTATCTAACCTTTCTGTAGTCCTAAGGTACTATTATATATTTAAACAGATATTCAGTTGGGTACCAAAAACAGCATAGTAAGTATTAAGAACGCACACAGCCACAGCACACGCGTCAATAGACGAGCAGCTCAGGGCGGGCACACGTGTTAGCCAGCTGACGGACGAAACGTCTGGAACCACCCACACGACGCTGGACGTTCGATCTTATGCACCGTCCGCCGCGTCGCAGGTCCAGTGCTCTTCAGCGCTGTCGTGTTGACCTTAGTACGCCACCTCGCGGGCGGCACGGACGTCCTTGTGATCCATGGATCAGAAGAAGCAGCTGCAGCGCGCCGATGATGGCGACGATGGCGACGTTGGCGGCGTGCCGGAGGCGAGCGTCCACGCCCAGCAGGCTACGGCCGGTCTGGGCACGAAACATGAGCAGCAGCAGCAGTACGCCGACGATGGCGACGTTGGCGGCGTGCCGGCGGCCAGCGCCCACGCCCAGCAGGCGGCGGCGGCGGTCGGTCTGGGCACGAAACATGAGCAGCAGCAGGCTTCTTCTCTGAACCCGACGGCGGCGAGGCTGCTCCGCGAGGCCATCGTGTCCCAGCCGGCGGCCGCGGCCGAGTCCTCGGACATCCTGGCCTTCGCTCGCGCCGTCGACCGGGCGGACTCGCCACTCGAGTGACCCGGATCGTCGCGGCGTCGTCTCACAGCTTGTTTTGTCAACTCTCTCTTTTTCATCTTCATTTTGTGTTATCTGCACCAGCACCGGAATAAAAAGGCTCAAGAATCAGTTTCTGGGCCATTTCGATCGAGATTTGGCAGCCTCGTGTTCACATTTATTTAAGATACAAGACGTCCTTGTTTCCGAGTTTCACCCATTCACTCGACAAATTGAGCTCATGATTTCATGACTCGGCGGCAGCACGGGGTTTGTTGCTTTTCAGGGACTTTTAATCAGTTCCAGTAAATGGTAGAACTCGAAATACTTCACACACCCATACAGCAGTGGACGCGGAAGCAGAGAGGGACGTAGCCGAGGCAGCGCGCCCTCCAGGTTTGGCTGTCTTGACCTCGGTTTGGTGCTAGGAGAGACAAAAATGCTCTAAGATACGATATCCAGTCGAAGAAAAAAAAGATTATACACGTCTCAAAACACCACAAAAGAAACATGATTGGCCCCATGAACCGTACCAAAACACTACCAAAGAGACATGATAAAACTGCCAACTCGCGTGAACACAGATTCACAGCAAAAAGAGTGCTCGGTACAGCATCAAAATGTTGCAGGAAGACACTGCAGGTTCTTCTGTTCATACATCAAACGCATTACAGTGAAGCCCTACCCAATACTACCCACATCACACAAGGGGTAAAAACAGAGTTTGCAGACTGATCAAATTGAAACATTTCATCTGATATATAAGTAACTGAAGGGCAAACAAGTCTCATTGAACAGTCATCGAGAGAATCTGGCGCGCAAGCTCAGGGTCCTGTTGAAGCAGCTCTCTTATGTTGTTCTCTATTTCTCCCTGCTGTTTTTCAAGGTACTCTTTGGAAGTCTAATCATAAGATAAAATGGGGATCAGGGTTTTCTCTTTTTTTTTTCCAGTTCAAATGGAAAAGTTAAGAAACTGGATAAAGCGTACCTGCATCGTTGCAATTGCGCTCTCACTGTCATTAAGCTTCTGCTCTTGCTCATTCATCAAGACTGATTTTGGCTCCAAAATAAACCTGAAAGTAAATAGATAGGGGAAAATGAAATGCTTGGTATATACTCACATTACAGCACATCATACCAGACCAAGAAAAATGGACCCTCCATGTTAAAAGCTGATCTTCTCGATTTACTTACACTTTTCCTGCAAACAAAAGAAAACGTCATTAATACAAAAGAAAAAAGGCACATTCCATATTGGCTTAAAAACATTCTGAATTGTGTCGTTGGAAGTATAATGGTAGGATTCACCCAGTATGTTTGCAAAGCAAAATACTTGGTTATTATTCATCCAGTCAATGGGTTCTAGCAAGTTCTTGAACATCAGAAGTTCAGAACAATGCATGAGGTCATTATCTGTCACTCATTTCACCGAGAATATTGAATGTGCCACCAAACACATGAATACGTAGAACCAATACCAACTGACAATCCAACAGGATGAGTTTTATTTGAAAATCATTAGGCTGCCATCTACAGATTAAAAAACATCTTCATGGCTGTTTTAAGGTATTTGCTGCAGAAATAATAACCATAAATACCAGCATCACATTCACTTTCAGCACTAGTTTACAAAAAAAAAGTGCCCAGAAAAATATAACAAGTAGATTCATAAATTTCCTGTCCAATTGTTTACTGAGGAATCCATGAAACCTATAAAGGAGAGGATCACTTAAGAAACAATATTGCCACATCTAAAATACTAGGCTTGAAGGGCGGACCTGGCGCAGTGGTAGTGTGTCTCCACTTGTGTCCTGAGGTCTTAGGTTCGAACCAGCCTCTCTGCAAAAGCAGGGGTAAGGCTGTCTAGAAATAACCCTTCCCCATACCCCACTTGTGTGGGAGCCTTCAGCAATGGGTACGTCCTAAAATACTAGGCTTAAAAGTAGTGAGCTCCTGCTATCATTAATTGAGATTCCTCTGTAGTTCATTATTCTATTTGACTATTTCTGATTTGCTCTTCACATTTACAGGATTAATTTATAGCTTTCAACTTAAAATAAATAAAAAGGTAACAATTTCATATTTTTCCGGTATCACAATTTAATCAGTTCACAGAAGCATTCCTTTATTAGAGCACTATTTTAAAATAATGGCACCAGCTATATATATGAAAAAACAAGCATAAGTGCAGACTGAATAATATAACTGGCTGAAACATACTTTAGATGACTAGATGCTTATACTCACTATCGAGACCTGATTACTAAGTTACATCATTCAGTGTCAGATCATTTTACGCATCAATAATTGGCAGCATGTTAACACGCAAGCAATTGGTCTTCAACACAGGAAAATGGACATGCAAAACAAGAAATTTTGGCCACAGTGGTAAAACAGGATTATCTAGTGAAAAAAGGTTCCTCCTTACCGACAGTCTTGTAAGTGTTAGCATCATCTGGTAATTGGCGAAGTTCCTCCAGAGTTAGGTAAGCGCGCTTCTTTTCAGCCTCTTTACCACGCATATTGGCTTGTAACTGAAGAAGGAAAGGTATATTTACAACAGAGGTTCTATGCAAAGAAAAAAACAGTTGGCACCTTAATACCTTATAACGTAGAAGATACTTAAAAGACTTGCATCAACAGTAGAATCATTATACAAGTCTAGAATCGATAAAGATACTCAAGTTCCAACCATATTTGCATGTACAAAGTGTGCAAAAAAAATCCAGAAACTGTACAAGGACCAAACCAGCAAACCATTCCCTCCTATTCTACTATGCGCTGCTTGCACTAAGAAAAAGTATGAAAGGGGTCTTATACAACATATAGAGAAGGCCAACTAATTGTATTTCATATGCCCTTGGAGAAAAAAAGATATGTAGGCTGGCAGTGTCACTGCACTATCAACTTGTTAATGCTTTCAGTAAATCCACAGCTCTTTGACCTTAAACATTGACCGACTTTATTAAGTCCAGAACTAATTGTAGAAGAAACAGAGCACCATCGATACAACCAAGCCTGATCTTAACAGAAAAGAGGATCATTCAGCACGGTTTAGAGTGATATCCAACTAGACCAGATATCTAAACTTGAAGCACTCTACTCGCAGCAGCAGTAGTGAGACGTCCAGTTCGCAAAACGAAACAAGACGCAGGTCGCCAAACAAGCCCTCCTAAAGATGGGTCACAGCGGATTCGGATCGAAGCCAGCACACGTTTCGCCCAAGGAAGCTCTACTGATCCAAGAGGAACTGGCCCGTAATGAGAAGGAGAACAGGGAGCAGGTAACCTGCTTGATCTTCGCGGTGGTATCGAAGATACGTGCCTGCAGCTCCATGAACGCCTGCAAAAAAAACGAGCAAGGCAAAGGAAACTTTCAGCGAGAGACCGGCGCGGAAACCAGGCGAGACGACGCGGCGTCGCCGGCGACACACCTACCGCTCGGCTGGTTTCGTCCCCCATGGGAAACGGTGGGGAGCGGGCGTGAAGAACCCTAGCGCTAGCGGCGAGCTCGACTCGGATCGGGGGGACTGCTGCGCTCGGCTGGCGAGAGCGGGGGCAGAGATGCGGCGCTGCGCGAGATCGTGATCGGCCACGGTGCTGATGCTGGGCTGGGTTCTGATCACTTCACCACCAAGCCTTGGGCTTCCAGGTGTAGGCCTTGGTTTGCTCCCGACCGTGGGCCTTGGTTTGCTCCATCGTTGCGAGCAAAAAAGGATGGGGACTGAACAAGCAGAGTACCTGTACCCCCACCCCCACAGCGTTCACGTAGTCGGCATGACCGGCGAGGCGTCCATTGTCAGTGCTTGCCGTCGTCTTCCATCCACCGCCGTCTCCAAAGCCGGCTTGTCGGCGACGACTCTGCTCCGGTCATCTGGAAGCCAACGTCCTGTCATCCCCGGATCCCAACAAAGAACATACCAGCTCCACGGTTACTACCCGTGCTGCTCACGGTTCTCCTAATGCTATGCGTGTAGTTAGTTACACGTCTCTTCTTCGATTTGTTGTTGTTATGCTACACGCCCTGCTTGCGTTCATCTAGGCTGATGATGCCATATGCCACAAGAAATGCGCTTTATCAACGTGAACTCTTGCATCAGGTTAAATTTGCTGTACAACAAAGCTTAAATGCAAACATATTTGACGCTGGCACCAACTAGTTTTCCTGATTCTCACAACGTTCCTGCATGTATAAGTGTCAATCATCTCGCCAAATACTCAAATTACAAATCAAAATTTAGATACCACATCCACATGTGACTGAAACATGGACTGATTAATGAGTAAGGAGTAAGCCACTCATGATCCTGTTGACGAACATACGTGTAACTAGAAGTTTATTGATCATACAAAGGACAACAGTGAATCAAAGACTGTAGCCTCTGCCAAGAGCAATCCCAGTTACAAGCTGTTCTCGACTAACATCTAAATGTAACAACTATAATAAAATAGAAACAATTGAATACATAGTTTCATTTGACAGTGAACAACATAAACCTTTCTGGAGGGTAGCAGTTCACTAATTTTGTCTCGAAATTCGCCCTACAACCATGAGGTAGAGCAGAATTAATGGTCTGAGAAATTGAAGGTTAGCAGTTAGAACCTACAAAAGTGACAGTTCTTTTAACACAAAGAAATGAAGACAGAAAAGAAGAGGAACGAAGTAACAAGAGCTCTCTGCATTAAACATAGATAAACACAGGGTCAGGATCACCAAAATGGCAATATTTATAACCACTGCATAAGAATACTATCGGATGGAACAATAAATTCACGCAGCATACAATCAACCAAAGAAGAAACTAATTGAGCAGAAAAAGGGAACACAGTCATTGCCACATGAAGCATTTGAGACTGCACACATTCAAGACAATTAAAGCAAGGAAATCTTCTATGTCAATTACGGAATATAGGCGAGATGAAGGGACGATGTCCACTACATACTGTACTTGCATACTTCGGCAAAGAGGATTGATGGTTAAGACTCAAGAGTATGTTAATTAGAACGCAAACAGAAGGTTTTTCTGCAAAACAACATGTCCATATACATTAAAAATCTGGAGAAGGTATCAATGGCATATCGGAATGTTTAGGTATTTACACTAGGTGTGCCAAAATAATTCAGCCACATGTACTAACAAAAAAAATGCCAGTTCGCTTGCCATTGTATATTTACTTATATGACGATTGAAGAAAGATTTGAGTTGTACTTAAAACATTTTATAATTTATATAGCCCAAAAAAGAGGACAAAGTAGCAATAGTCACAATATGAAATGTAACATTGCGACAACCTGAGTTAGGCCAACACCTCTGCTTACGGAACCTCAAGACCACAACAGATATTGCTTTTCTTAGGATGCTGAAGTTTTAAAAGCTGTAGGCATCAAAGTGGAGTAACAATACTCACTTTTCTGGCTTTCTAAGACTAACTACCTCTCCCTTATATGTAACAGTGCTGGTCTCATATTTCAGGAAAGGTGGTGATCATGTATGGTTGTCTCCTACATTGTCTACTCAGTTAAATAATTTTGAACTAAAAACACTATCAAAATATGCAGTTTAAATAAATATAAATATTTCTAGAGAGTGTTTCTACCTTGACCAGATGAAAGATAAATTGACAACTCAAGAACGGTTACCTATTTTGAACACCACCCATTGGTAGTTACTGGTAGGAATTTTAGCAGGTTAACCATAACAGGTAGTGCAACCAACATGCCATTATCAATAGCTGCAAATGAAATGAAATCCAACTAGTAGGGAGAGTGATGGCATAGATAGATCTCACGTTCCTTACTGGTGATTCGGAGGTAAGAATGCAACTTGGCCAATAGTTTGTTATGCACATAATCTATTCTACCCTTCTGTTTCAGACCTCATTGGGGAATATTGTATTAGCACATAAATATGTCACTGAACTAGCAGAGGTATGCCTTCCCCTAAATCATTCATTGTTTTTTTCAATGCATAAACAATCGTAGAAGTTAATTTACAAGCAGTCCAATTCCTAGATATTGCTTCTCTCCGCCACCAGCCATGTTAATTAATCCACAAATCAAGAAAAGAAAAATGGCGTCCTGCTCATAGGATGTGCTTAAAGGTAAACGATCAAACCTAACCAGAACCTACTATCCTAGAAGTCTAGAACCGTGAGCTAGCACATCACTAGCACCTACACACCTTCCACCAGCTCATCGCAGGGCGTGTCAAAGAGGGGAGCATGCAAAGGGAAATAAGAAATATCGAAGACAGACAATTTGAGGAATGAATCTTACCGACCAAAGAAGCAAGCAAACGGATCGCGTGGATCGGAGGCATCACTGCGTCTTCCTCCGGGGCGGCGGCTTGTCGGAGGCCAGCTTGTACATCCAGTACACCTGCAGCCAGCGGAAGGAGCGGTGAGGAGTCGGGATCAGATCGGGATCGAGCGCTGCAACGGGGATGGGAGGGGGTCGGGGTGGGGCGCACGAGGGCGAAGACGTGGACGGCGAGAAGGACGAGGACGAAGAGCGGAACGGTGTCCAGGAGGGTGGAGGCAGTGGTCGGCACCGGATGCTGCTGCTGCGCCATCGTCGGCGGCTGGTGGTGGGTAGTGATGCGGCGGCCGGCGGGTTAGGTTTCTGCGTTCCCCTTCGACGCCAAGACCCGGGGAGCTCGCGAGGTAAGCGGTAACTGAGGCGGAAGACCAAGGAAGACACCGTTTATCTAAAGTTTTACCAACTATACAGTCAAAAATGTGACTGTAGTTTAGTGGTGAGAATTCCACGTTGTGGCCGTGGAGACCTGGGCTCGAATCCCAGCAGTCACACAGTTTTTTTTTATTTTGTTAGTTCTAAATATGAAGTAGTTACTAGGCTTTAAACTGGTCGCAGCGGCCACCGCTATCGCGGGCGCCGCAGAAGAGAAGGAAAAATGGAAAGGAAAAAAAGAAAGAGGTAGGGAAAAGGAAGAAAGGAAAAAAAAGAAAAAAGTAGAAGAGAGGGAAAAGGAGAAAAGAGAAAAAAAAGAAGAAAAGAGAAGGAAACAAAAAAATAAATTTGATGTTTCTTATAAGTTGTAAAAGTAGTATTATTAATATAAATGTAGTTATATGAAATAATATAAATATGAGTTAGTTGTATTATGTAATATAAAATAGATGATAGTTAATATAGAGTTTTGATTTAAATGTTCACGAGTGCAGCAAATTGAACTGTAAAGTGGAGAATCTTTTAGAGTTAACTGTAAAAGGGTAAGAATATTCTTTTAATGCGCAACCACTTCTTTGTAAATTGTGATTTGCCTTATTCACTATTAGATGTTAATCATTTCCTCACTTCTCTCACCTATCTTATTTTCTGATTTCCCGCTTTTTCAAAATAGTGAGCATAATATTTCCATTCGAGTATTCCAGTCTATCATATAGCACTATACTAAAACAAGATTTCTCATGAAAATTCTTACTAATAGAGGCATGGGAAAAGTTTGTATTGTATCACCCCAAAGTTCCATTTCTATATATGCTCAACAGGTCAGCACTGGTCGCTAATCTTTGTAAATTATCAATCAGAGTGTATTTGTTGACTCGGAGGGGTACATGTTTATATTTGTATCATAACATTTTATTCTAGTTCATATTAAGTTTATTTAAACTTCTGTTTTTTTAAGATAATGCATATGTGATATGACTGGTGCTCGATTGGTATTCAATCCAAAGTCACACCAAGAATGGATCAGCGGAGCTTCTCCCGTTCTCCGGGTGAGCAGTAACCTGCCCCCCTTCGCCGCCGGGGAGCGGCCGCAGATCAATGCCGCCCTTCGCCGCCGTGCTCGGCTCCTCTTTCATCCGCTCCCCACCGCGCAGCGCAGCCCCAGCAAGGCCCACCCGCTCCCTCGCCGTCCCTCGCTGCCGCCGTGACCGCAGCAAGAAGCCCAGCCGGGAACCCACCGCCTCGCCGTCCTTGCTCCCGGAGAGCTTCCCGCGCCCATGTCTCGCTTGGTTCCTCCATGCGCTCGCCGCAGTCCCGCTCGTGCTCGCGTTGTCTTCCACCACGCTCCTCCCGGCTGCCCACGCCTCTTCCGTGAGCAGGCGTTCTCCGCCCGACGCCACATCATACCCCTGCGAAGACGTCCAACGCTACTACGCTGGCCTGGATGGACTGGCTGGTGACGAGCTGAGGACAAAGCTCGCCGCTGTCGTCTCGCCCCACGACGCCCTGCCTTACAAAGATGTCAGTTTGCTGTTGCCTAGCTATCAATAAACTAAAGTACTCCTTGATTTGGTGCAGAGGTTTTGTTCAAATTTAGAAAAAAAATCGGTGCAAAGTTTTGTTTAAATTAAGAAAAAATATGAATGGTAAAGAAATGAAGACTTCCATTGATTTTGTAGGTGTGGGATGCACTCAAGATTCTTGATGCAGCTGATGCAGAACACCCGGAGGCATCCTCTGATGTGTATGATGCTCTGTAACAACTTATGGGTACTAGTGCTTGTTTATGCAACATTGGCACTTGGTTTCCGGATAGCATGTTGATTTAGACTGTCTTTTTTATTCCCTGATAGGGTTGAGATATACTCGCAGAGAGTTGTGCCAAAGCTCTTAGCAGGAAAACCAGAGGGATGGAATAGTAAGTTACATTTTGTGAAATTTCCTTAAGTCACGTCTCAACATAGGATAGATGCTCACCTTTCTTGGGTTTTTCTTTCACGGATAAATTGTGCATTTACTGTGCAGGAGAACACCTGTGGCCTCGATCCTACGGCTTAACCTATGGTCCATCACTGACTGATCTTCACAATATACGTGCTGCCGATGTCAATGGTCAGTTTTACCATGGATGGTACCACATAGAGTAGATTTTTGTCTGCCTTAATTAAAGTGCAGGTCATATTTCAGTGAACTCTTCTAGGGGAAACAAATATTATGGAGAATGTACTGCCACAACAGTAACATGTGTGAGGCCAGCGAATCAGGAAGCCGCACCTGACACTGAGGCAGACAATGAAAAATGGACTCCTCCTTTTAAGGTTCAGATGCCATATATTTAGAATTTATAATAACCCTAATTGCTGAGGTATTCATAAAAGTCATTACATATGCTTTTCTTTTTTTGTGTCAGAAAGGATTTGTTTCATTGAATAGCACTTTTGACTTCAGGCGTATTAACGTAGCATTTTTATTGTTTAATGCACATCCATGATGATAGCAAATCCACACCAGTGATGGTGGCCTCCACATGTTAAGAACAATTTTCTTCATAGGTTTTGTCAGTGGTATAACCATATTCTCCCTTTTGCTGTCTTTAGGTGCGTGGAGATGTTGCTAGGTCCCTGATGTACATGGCAGTAAGCTATGGATCCGGTCAGAAGGATGGCACTCCCCATTTAGAGCTTTCTGATTCACCAAGTATTGGTAAATACTTCCTCAAAACAAAAGTAGAGATATCCATGACATTTAGCTTGTTATCTAAAAATTGGTAAATACCTTTTGGCAACTTAATGCTCCCTTAATCAAACTAACAGCATTGCATCAAAGATGTTAATACTATTAGAAGATGAATAATGTGTAACTGGATGATCTATATTGAGCCTCCTGTGCTTTTATATAGAGTACATGGCGGCTTTTATCTCAAACAATCTTAGAGATAAGATGGAATCTAATCCTATCCTACCATAACAGTCAGATCCATCTGGTTGTCTGGGTCCTTGGCTCCTTGCCGTATACTCTAACAAATAGTAGTCAAGTCCCTTTCCCTTGCATGATACCTGAAATATATTTTACTTGACCACGATGCATTATTTACTCTTTTAGTTATAATAAATTTCTTCCTCTTGTTCAAGAAAAAAGAAACATGGGTCTCCTGTCAGTTCTTTTACGGTGGAATGAACTCGATCCACCATCAAGATCAGAGAAGCTCAGAAATGACAGAGTTTGCAGCCTTTACCAGCATAATAGAAATCCTTTTATTGATCATCTGGAATATGCAAATCTTATATGGACAAACCCTCCTATGAAAAGTTCAAATTTCATTAGGAAATCACAGAAGGCTTGGATCAATGAATTTCATTATGAAAATCAAGGCAAAGATAAGAATGAGGTACAAATCACTGATTCACCATACTTTTCTTGCTGATTTTCTTTGGTTCACCATATTACATATTAGTTGATTTGAATACACTAGCTACATTTGGCAAACTTGTTCACCTCCATATATGATGCAGTATGTTGCAATTCATATAACTAGAAGTGTCCAAAAAACAATCTCAAGCAAATCTGATGATGCATTCAACTACTGAGACAAGTAGATGCATGGCAGTTAAGAGGGCGACTGACATGCAACCACTGTACAAGTGTAATCGTGCAAACAGTTCATCAAAACCATGATCTTCAATCGTACGGTCGACTCAGCAGGGGGTTATTTGTCAATTTGCGCTGTCAAGCATGTGGGAACTTAAGTAAAAAAATGTAGTGATCTTAAGGTTGAAGATTGTGTGGTCTTGATGAGCTGCTTGCACGATTGCATCTGTACGGTAATTGCATGCTTGTTGCTCTTGAAAATTAGTGGCATGTTTGATGTTAGGTCAATTTAAATTTCGATTGAGGGATTAATTTATTGGGGCCATATCTATAGCAAACTCTTATGGGACCATTAGTTTAGTTACTTTTCTGCTACATGTAATGTTTTTATTAATACCATTACAAAAAGTTTCTCTGCACAATTACTACTCTCATGCTGTTCTTGTAGTCTTACCAGATTGGATGTGATATCTGATATGAGTGTGAATATTTCTTTTTCATCATTCGTAATTTGCATTGGAGTTTGACTTGTTCTTTATGTGCAACTGGGTCTTATGCCTTAGATAGATTACTCAACATTGTTGGATGTATCGACTCTCAGTGCAGCCGAATCATTTTATTTCTATTCACTTTCTTCACAATCTAAAACTTCAATGTATCATTTTTTGTAGTTTGTTGAGTTAGTAATACAGGAATCTTTAGATGCAAAGGATCTCGTGCTTGTACTGTATAACGGAACAAATGGGCGCATGTATCGCTCCCTTAGTCTAGCAGACAGGGAGGCGTTCACTATCACAGAAAGCAGCTCCAGTTATCTGTTATACACAGTGTTTACCCCGCTCCAAAATGGACCAGCCGATGGCATAGCTCTTGTCTACTCTGGAGACAGAAGCAAAGCTGAAGTCTTGGAATTTCTGTCCTATGAAGGGAGCCTGAGAGCACAGGATGGACCTGCCAAAGGTACAATTTCCACGGATATCATGCTCAAGGAGACTGATGGGTCATCTGATCAAGATTCGCTGGGACTTACCGGGCTTAGAATAGGTGAGTTTGTATGGAGAAAGATGGCAGGGAATGGAACTCCCGGGAAGTTGAATGTTGGACAGATGTTTTAGTTCAATTTACCCATGTGCGCCTGAAACCCTGAAATCAAAGAGGTTGCAGGCAAGTTGTACTACTGATGGTTGTGGAAGTTTGCTAGCCTCACACAAAGACCATGCTTTTGTGAAAGTGAACAGGCCGTATTCCTCGTTTTAATAGTTCATAAAAGAAAAAAGGGAAGTTCAGGCATACTGTGAGATGAACTTTCATTGTACAATCTGACAGGATCACAGATGTGACTGTCGCCCCATGCTGAAAGATGTATGTAACAAGCTGACAGTAGTTTTGAACTCCAGTTGATTTGCAAATATGGCAAAAGGCTAAGCATTTTTCTCTACAGATGGGTCGATACAGCACAATGGAATATGAACAAGCTGAATTATCAGGAGATAAACTTACTGTTAGTTTACCACAAACTTTTTTCCATCATTTCCTTCCAGTACCTAAGGTTTGGAAGTTCAAGAATTGTCTTGCTCTTTAGTAGATGGACCTTCTTTGCATGTATTATGAACTTTTTGTTTTGAATTTCATGTATGGGCACGGCATGGCTGATAAATCGTGCGATCTCCAACGTGTCTTAAAGTCAGTTACATCCAGAAAATAGAGATAAATTCATGGGGTGCCGTCTTTATAGAGCGCTGTAAATGTTGCTATTGAACATGAAGCATGATTCAGTTGGGGATCAGCTATCTCTACTTCTGTGGATTTGCCAATATTATCTCGCACAGAGAAGCCGTCAGACATGAACATTACTAACATTTATTGTTAACACAAAGCTTAGATATATAGACGCATAGAACCATGCCTGATGTTATTAGAATACTCACTAGATAAATGATGTTTAGGATAAAAAATAGTTTAATTTAAACTAAATTAGCTGTCTTAAATATCATTTAATTAAGAACGGTGTTTTCAAGTCGTCTGACTAATCGCGATCAGTCGTGATTAGTTGTCCTCATCGCCCAGTTGCTCATGATCATGCCTGTCGACCCGATCAGGATGACTAGAAACCTAGTCGTCCTAGTCGAGCGACTAGTCGTTCGACTAGGGGGTCTGGCGATCAGGCGACTTGTTGGGAAAAAAATATGGGCCTTCTGCTGCCAGCCTATTAGGGTTCAATACCTTCTCTCTTTTGTTCTATTTGATTCCTACTCTGCCCCGTTTGATCCCAGGAGGAAATGGAGGCTTCCAACTTTATAATGACATGCTTTTTTAAAATAAATTGTTGCTGAACTGAACTCTTGTTGTTCTGAACTAAATGTGAATTGTTTGTCTGTTTTTTATTCTTTTTGAACTCTTGCTATTACCATAGTGCACAAATGTGAACTCTTGTTGTTTTTATTGTCTCTGTGCTTTAATTCTTGCTGTTTGTTGAACTGTTCAGAAATTAAAGTTCTGATTCTACCTTTGTGTTGTGAGTATAATAGTATATGTATCTTCTAATTAACTATTGACTTTTTTATTCTATTTTATATATCTCTCGTGTAATACTAACGGAGAATGCTCCTCTTATTTATTTCTGTACATATAAGCTGTTGTAAGCTACTAATATATAATTATATATATTGATATATATAGGGTCGACTATAAAACTACAACAATAAATAGACATGACGACTAGAGGATCAACTAGAATCGACTAGTGTCGACTGGTCACCCTAGTCGACGATTAGTCGTCCTAGTCACCCTAGTTGCCCCTCAAGCGACTAGTGTCGACTAAGCGACTTGAAAACATGGAAAATTGAGGATACAAGATAAAAAATTTACGGGGGCATGATTCGTTTCACAGTCCTCAGAAATAGCCACAAATGAAGGTGCCTAACCTCTCTGCTCACTATTTCTGGAACGCCTGTCGGATCCAACAGGCGGAAGCACATCAACCACTCGAATCCTCGAGGCGCAAGCCATAAAAAGTGGGCACGGCCATGCAAACTTTCCTCTCTCTTCTCCATCGCTGACCATGGGTTACAGACATTGATCGGTCCTTCGGGGCTCTTGCGTGGAGCTCCGACATCAGCCATTATCTTGGAAGGAAGCTCCGCCGGCCAGCCAAGGTGCCGCTTCTTGATCTTTTTCTTGCCGTAATGGCCATGTACTCCCTCTGTTTATTTGACGCTGGGTAGTTTAATTTCAAACTAACCAGTGTGAACTATTTCTAAACGGAGGAAGTGGTTTGGATCTCTCTCGACTTGTCAAATGTTGTGCCTTGGTTTTTGCATCTGAACGCCTAGATGAATGTAGAACATGGCCTTGTTCAGAAGCAAAAGTTTAGTGTAAACGCCCTATAAGAAACATATTTACTCCGTTTCGAAATATTTTAAAAGCCCTATAAGAAACATACTCCATAACCGGTGTCAAATAATTCGAAACGGGAAGTACATGTTTAGATGCTAATAATGATTCAGCCCAGAATACTGTACCATACTACAGGGATGTATTTTTCAGGTGACAACGGCGTGAAAATAGTTGAGGTTCTGAATAGAAGACACGAAAAGGTGGTGTGAAAGCACACATTGATCCTTTCCTGTTTCGTTCTTGGCAGGAGGGCTTATCATCACAGGCCATGGCGACATCAAGGAAGGAGCCTCAACCTAACGCCAGGACAAACCGGGGCGTCGTCCGGAACATGTCCCCGGTGCTCAAACCCAGCGGATCTGACCAGGGGCTGCGGCGCGCGAGGTCTGTCCCGAGCTCTCCCGACCGCAGGTCGTCTGCATCCACGGCAGCCTCGAGCTCGTCCGACGCGTGCCGGCCCTCGTCGTCGTTCAACCCTCGCAGCACCGCGCCGTCACGGTCGTCCACGTCGTCAGGCTCGGCGTCCTCGTCGTCGTCCACTCATGGGAAGGCAGCTCCGCCGCACTCTGTTTCCGCCATGGTCGGAGCGAAGCAAGCAGCCGGCATAATGAGAAGGAGAGCGGCAGACAAGTCTACTGGTGCCACGTCCGTGTGGCCTCACGCCCTTACGACACCCGGTACTACCTCGCCTAGTAAGGATCCAGCGAGCAAGGCAGCGAAATCACCATCATCCAATGCGCAGAAGAGCAAGCTCTCTACAACTACAAGGCCCGGTGCCGAGAAGACGGCAGTGGCGGCGTCGGCGGCGCCTTCACCGAAGCCGAGAACTCAGAAAGCAACCGGAGCTGCCGGAAAAACTCAAGCTGCGTCGTCTTCGGCGCGCAATCCTGGTGCAATGGCAAAGAGAAGGACGGGGATGGAAATCTCTGTCCCCTCCATTCAGAGGACAACCAGTATGCCGGTGGCGGCGGCGGCGGTGGCGCCGAGGGCCCAGGAGCAGGACGTCGAGCTGTTGATGGGAGAGTTCGACGAGATGGAGAGCATAAGCACGCCCTCCATAGAAGAGCACCTGCAACAACGGCTCCCTGACCCGGTGGACGTCGCGGCTTTCGCGACGTCAGGACACGCTCCGAGTCCGAGCGAGGCATCCTCTAATCGAGAGGAGCACAAGAACGATCAGGAAGCGATCGCAGAGCCCGTGGTTGCAGAAGAGGAACATGAACACTTGGATGGAGGAGACAATGCTGACGTCGCCAAGGAAGCTGCGGCTGAGGCCGAGTTGAAGGAAGCTGCTGAGGAAGCAGAGTTGAACGAATCTGCAATCGAGACGTTGGTGGTAAAGGAATCGGTTGGTGAAACAGAGATGAACGAAACTGTTTGTGAAATTGAGGTGAAGGGAGATGTTGATGAGCCCAAGTTGAACGGAACTGACGGTGAAACCGAGTTAAAGGAAGCTGACAGTGAAGCTGAGCTAAAAGATCCCGAGTCGGCGGTAAAGGAAGAAGCTAAAGCTAACAAGGAGAGGATAATTCTACCATCGACGAAGACAGCGGAGGCGGTACAGAGGTGGAGGGCCAGTGAAGTGACTGAGGAGGGCAGGAGCAAGGCTACTATGCAGGAGAGGAGGAGCAAGGTAATGGCCTTGGTCGGGAGGTTCGAGACGGCCATGTCTGGCCGAGAGTGAGACCGGAACTGAGGCCCCGACGGAGCACCAGCGAGAAAAAAAACCTCCTTTTCATGTTCTGCAGAGTACAAAAAACTGTTCTGATTCATGAGAAATTATACTCTCACGTGAATACTGGGTTCAACAAAACTCCTCTTTCTGAAACCACTTTTAAACCCAGCGAGCGAACTGGCTCGGATTGGATCAGTCCAAGTACCAGTGGGCGTGCTACACTGGTATCAAGAAAAATTAAGGTAACTGCTTACAGAAACCGAACAACCTGATGTTTACGTGCAGTGCAGACAGGCTCGCTCGCTCGCTCGGGTCACTGTCACTGGTGCGGGACAGGCAAGGTGTACACGAGTATGCGAACTCGCCACACTACTACAGTGTCATGAGGCCGCTAATCCAGCCGAATCTTAGGGGCAAAGTCGTCATCTCGTCTATGCCACGCCCTCGGCAACAGTAGTATAGTAGATCGACTCTTGCGCGCAAAGCGGGGATCCGAGGACAAAGCCCTGTTTAGCTCTCCGGACTCAAATACTCTGCAGTATGCAGTAGCAGTCACTCACTGACTACCTCTCCTCGCCTCCCCACGCCTCCGTACACCCGGTCTCCCCGCACCACGTCCGGGCCCGCTAAAGCCCTCTTTCTGTCGCTCGGCTCCACCTGACGCTCCCGTAGGCAGGCGCGCGTAGACGCGGTGCAGGAAAGCGCGCGGCCAGCGCCAAAAGGCACGTTACTTGAGAGGAAAAAGATATAGGGTCGAAAGTGCAAACGGGGATCACGCCGCGCGTGCGCCCGGTCTTCCAGCGCCCACGCCGTGCACCGAGGAAGCATATCCCACTGACATTGGGGCGTGTTCGGACGCCTTGGAACGCGCGGTGCACGCATCTTCTTTTGGGACACCGCCAAAAGTCAGAAATTTAGCAAGGGAACAAAAGCTCGGCTGCCTTGTCTGCAATGGCGTCTGGGCCTTTTCCCACAAGCGCCCTTGGCCTGCTCTGCTCGTCTTGCTAGGCCACTGCCGCCAGTGGCGCGCCGCCGCCTCCCGCAACCCTAGGACCCCGCTCGAGAGCAGGACGAAGACAGCGAGGATGGGATCCTCCTCCTCCCCGTCGCCGCCGCCGCCGCCGCCCATGATCGGGCGGGCCGGCAACCTCACCGTCTTCATCACGCCGCCGTCGCCGGCCAGCACGCCGCGGGGCTCCGCGCGGGCGGCGTCCGAGTCCCCGAGGCCGGATTTCTCCACCCCGACCCCGCGCAGGGCGGCTCCCTCGCCCGCGGCGTCCCCCTCGCCGTCGCCATCGCCCTCGCCAAAGAATCCCGCGAGCCCGCCTGCGGCGCCTGTAGTCTTCACCCCGCCGCCACCGCCGGTGAAGGTCGCGCCACCGCCGGTGCAGGTCCCGCCACCGCAGTACGAGAAGGCGGGCAAGCACGACGGATCGGCTTTCCGTTTCTTCTGGGACGCCGTCGCGCGTGTGCAGGAAGGTGAGGACGCCGCATTCCGTGATTTCGGAGGCGATTTCTTTTTTTCCCTTCTTACTCGACGATTTTGAAGCTCTAATCTCTGTGATTTCGCTGTTTCGTCGCAGCGCACGCGAGCCTGGACGAGTACGTGGCGAACTGGTTCGGCTTGGATCAGTCCAAGTACCAGTGGGCGCTCAACGACTACTACGAGGCCACCGGCAAGGTTAGTGATTCCTCCTCTGCGGAGCAGCAAGTGCATTCCCCTTTTGTTTTTGGCTGGAATCACGATCGATCCGTGTCAGTTCGTTTGCTTTGCAAAAATTGCTGTCTGATCTGGATCTGTAAGTTCGATGCTATACTGTTTGGGCGATGATTTCTAGGGACGAGTAGGACATTCAGTTTTAGTGCGAGTGTGGCTGTTGGCTGTGGTAAGATGCGACTGCTGGAAAGATGCGACTGCTGGTGTTTTTGTATCTGTAGAGGAGATAACCTCGTGAGGTGCCAGGCCAGGCTTTGAGATGTCACTACGACCTTTGTGACCATGACAGTGCTGATAATTGTATTCTCAGTGTCGGATAGATGCTTGAAGTGTCTTGTGTGTGTGGGTGTTAGGTGTTGTTTGGGACCAAAAAAGTTGTTTGTTTTGTGGAGAATATATGCAAAGGGTTTGGATTGTGGTGGTGGCGTTGCCTGTTCAGCAAAGCTCAAGTCAACTTCCATGTTACAATATCTGTAAAGGTTCAACAAAAGATAGGCCAAAAACAATAAAAGATAAGACATGACTAGATGCCTAATCTCCCTTTTCTTTAGAAGCTACAAAAGTGATGAACAATGATGTTGCGCGAGAAATATGCACTAGGACCCTCATATTGTCTAGACTAGCTCTCCTTTAAGCTTTTGCCAAGCTGTTCTCTGGTTTTAGGTTGTAATGCTCCAGGTTTTCATGTTCATTATTGTTTCTCGACACACATGAGTGCCGTGCATGATGAACTCTTTAAAAATCTTGATTGTCAGTAGAGTGGGTACTGGGTAGCACAAAGTTATCTTAGATATGATGGTATTTACATTCTTAGTAGTAACATTACACCTACATCATTAGAACACTTTAATATTCCTGGTACTAGACACTGTCCATGACTCAATATTTGCTTGGAGTGATTAGTGAACTACGCAAACTACTAGTATGTTGAATATACTTTTATTTGCAATTTAAATAAACTTGAGATGGAGCTTAGTTTGTAATGGCCTCAACTAGTCTTTCTAACTTGTATGTTGAACTTGTATATATCTAGACGGTCAATCTTTGTACAATATGGGGCACTGTGTCGTTCCTGCGTTGACCAGTTTGTACATTAATGTTATGTAGATGCTGGGTCAGGTTCACAGCACTAATTTGCTATTAGTTTTGGTCACAGCCTCATATGTTACTTTAGCTATAGTGTACTGGTGTATTTCAACCGGTTCAATTGAAACATTTTTGAATATATATGGATTGAATTTGTATGATTTTGAGTCATATCAATTATCAAATTATTTGCATGAGTCAACATCTGCTAGGATTCTGTGAGGATTACAGTAGTCTAGATTATATATGAGAAAAAATCATACAAAAAAAGAAAAGAAAGGGCAGCCCGGTGCATGTAGCTCCCGCTTGCGCAGGGTCCGGGGAAGGGTCCGACCCAGGCTGCGTACAAAAGACCCAAGTGGGTCGGACCCTCCCCCGGACCCTGCGCAAGCGGGAGCTACATGCACCGGGCTGCCCTTTTGTTTTTTTGAGTCATATCAAATTATTTGCATGAGTCAACATCTGCTAGGATTCTGTGAGGATTACAGTAGTCTAGATTATATATGTATATATAGATATAATTGTAGAGGATGTAATGATTAGGGCCTACTTGCAGTATCAGTAAAGACCACTATAGAACTTTATAGGACTCTTGAGGACTGAGATGCAACAAATGTAGCATAAATCTAAAATCTGTTTTATATTTTACCGGTACCTCATTTTTCACTAGTTATTGCATTGCATTTTTTTGTGATGTCCCTATTTCATTGTTTTAAATAACATCAGTATCCAGCTTGATAAATCAATATCTTCGGGAACAAGCAAATTTCCAAGATGTTGACAAATAGATTTTATCCACCCCTTTAATATGGTTAAAAATCTATAATACACTCCTTCCATCCTCAAATTGATCTCGTTAAGACTGCAGTTCAGTTTTGAACTGGAACTGTTGTCCTAATGTCAACAATTTGAGGAGAAAGGGAGTGTGTGCTAACTTCCCCCTTTTTTGCCTTCGTTGGAACTTTTTAGTAAAAATGTTCATCATCTTATCATATTCTTCATAATCGATTCAAGAATGTTGGGAAGTAGATCCCTGGGCTATCAACCCTCTTATATTGGAAGCATTTAATTCTCCATCTAGAAAAATTATTAAGCATAAATGTTGAAATCATTTAATTCTCCATCTAGATAAATTATTAAGCATAAATGTTGAATTCATTTTGCATGTCTTTGTTCCTCCATTCAGTCAAATCAACGAGCATCACCAATGATATTCTCTCTTTTTTGTAGACCATAAAGGTTACAATATTCTAATGGGACTCAAACCATGTTGCAGGAAATGGATTGTGTAAAGCCTGGCAAACCGAAAGAGGTTACCGCTAAAGTGCAGAAAGTTTGAAAGGGTGAGTTTCTTTAGGTGAAATAAACCCTGCACCCCTCTTTTCCACTCCACAGTTTTGTTGGCTCACCCATGTTTTGTGTCTACGTCTGCAGCAACTTTGTTCTGGGCTGGATGATATGGAGCTAAGCATATGTATGGAGTTCCATTTGTTATACTTTTGGGACCTGAAAGGTGGCCAGTCTCCACTCTCCTGAAGCTGCACTTAGTTGGAGGGTATGCAGCCATGCAGGCGTGCGGAGGCCGCAGGGTATCGTGGAGACTCGAGGGCCTGATAATGTCGCTTTGTCAGGATCTGCTGTAATCCTACTAAGGTTATGTCAAAACACAAGTTCGTGTATTTGCAAATGGCTAATGGTATTCCCAGCTGCCTGCCAGTGTTACCAGTGAAACGCCGTGCACTGCGCAACTGTGTTTGCAATGTCTGAATGTTCACGTGCCGTGCCGCCTGTCTCCGTCAATTTTCCATCGGGACCCTCCTTAGTAGGATTGCAGCCGCCCACAATCACAGCGCACGACACTTGTCGACTAGTGTCTGGTTTGGCTGCATGCCTGCATACGCAGGTGAGCCCCGCAGACGAACAGCGAGGAATAATTGGTTGCGCAGCGGAGTAGAATTTTGTTCGTAGTTGGGTAGTAGATATAAAGATTATGTAACAGAAGTACTGAATAATCACTGTCCGGAAAAAGAGAGTAACTAACCATTTCAGGTTCCCTTCACTCTCATGCCACTAAAGATACCACCTTGCTCACTTATATCATTTGTCTTTTTTTTTGGTTTTACAAGAAAAAGCTTGCATTTTAAGGTAAAAGTTTTTTTATGGCATACCATGCTATATGTCTAAAAAATCAACTGGAACGCATTTTTTATTAAAATTTTACTACTACAATGCCTTTTTCTTGTATCGATGTTTTGTATTTACATTTTAAGTTGATTGAAACACCATAACCTGTGTTAGGAGAAGTTATTTTTGTGTCCAAATCAACTTAAAAGGTAAATATCATTCGTCAGTAAATTGGTTCATAGTTGCGTTCAAGAGGTAAAATGAATCTGAAATAGTTTGGCGTTATTAAAAAGACAAAATTTAAGGAACCATTTAGCTTTTGTCTAAAAAAATTATAGGACTTTAATATAATTTCAGAACATTAAATACTATCATCTAAAACCATTTAAACAAACAAACAAAATTTTATAAGGATCTACCTATGTTTCCAAACAGACATTTCGCTTGGACTGAAATGTGCCCCATAAGTTTCAGCTAACCGGTTTGAGTTTTCAATCAACTCCTAAGTGGTTGCATGTTGATACCTTCATGCCTTTCTATTCTTTTTTTTTTCAAAATTTTACAAATACAACCGGGGATTTTCGACTTCTTTTCAAAAACTTAAACGAAACCGACCCCAAAACAGTCTCACAGTCACAGGGCTACTAATAGTGTACGCGAAGCGATTACCGAAGGGAAGCAAACCCTAGCATCGCTTCCCCCTTCCTCGCCGGTGAAATGTCCGACCGCCGCCGTGACAAGGAGAAGCCCCGCGACCGCGACCGGGAGAGGGACCGCGACGTCGACCGCCACCGCGACAGCCGGGACCGGGATCGCGACCGCGACCGGAACCGGGACCGTGACCGGGAGAAGGATCGCGACCGAGACCGGGACCGGGACCGCCGCCGCGAGCGCGAGCGCAAGCGCTCCCGCTCCCCGTCGGCCGACCGGGACCGCTCCCACCGTCACCACTCCCACTCCCACCGCGGCCGCTCCCCCTCCCCCGACGCCGGCCGCCACAAGCGCCGCCGCGATGCGTCCCCCGGCGCCGACGACCGCCGCAAGGAAGACAAGAAGGTCGACCCTCCAGCTGGCCCCAAGGTCACCGCCGGCGGAGGGGAGGCGGCCATTGCTGATGGGGACGTGGATGCGGAGGAGCTCGAGATGATGAAGATGATGGGGATCCCCGTCGGGTTCGACTCCACCAAGGGGAAGCACGTGCCCGACGCCGACGTCAGCGGCGTGCGGGTCGTCACCAAGCGGCAGCCGCGCCAGTACATGAACCGCCGCGGCGGGTTCAACCGGCCTCTGCCGCCAGAGTGCAACCGCTGAGGAGGGAAAGGTCTGTATTTCTTGGCTCCTTTCTTGCTACTTAAACTTAACATTTCAATTAACTATTTAGCTATTGCAACATAATTATGTATCCTACTGAAACACAAGAATGTGGTTCTAATGATTGTGGAGTTTTAGTTAAATTGGTTTATGGTTTCCTGAGCAAGGATGTGTCTGTTTTGTGCGGTAGGCTTTTGAGTTAGGATATGTGTTTTAAACGATAAACAAGACTACAATCAATAAAACCTCAATAGACAGGACTATCAACATTTACTTGAGTGCCTTCATCCTGGTATCTGAGCTGTAATTGTTTTCTGCCTAATCATCATGTATGAATTGTCTGTCCTGCCAAACTGAGCTACACTGGCCGCAGACCACTTAATTGTCAATCGTAGGCATACAATTCTGCATGAATAGCGGAACCTATCATGTTGATGCCACTGCCACATTGCCGTTCTTCATCTAGTGAACCCTCTGATAAGGTGGGTGAGGATTAAAACTCACGGATGAACTCATGGGCATAATGTTGAAGCTTAGCAGCACAGATAGGAGAGCGCGAAGCAATGGAACGATTGTAAAAATTAATGCCTACTCACCAGTCATATATAAAATATAAATAATACTATAATAGTACACTGATGTAGAGGTTGGACCTTGATACAATCAAGGAACCAACTCTGCCAAATATATTTTCTTGGGATGATAGATCTAGAAACAATTTAGCCACTTCTACTAATAGAGTTTTGAATGTTCATCAGTGGTCATTAGTCATTACCTATTTTGGTTTTTTTCCCTTCGGTCTTCTTCATTTGAATTCCATAATTTCTAGACACTCTTGATGGATATCTTGTTTCAGTACACAACTTTGGTAATCTTCCTTGTCACTTTATTGATCTTTTGAGGCGTTGTTGGCACTGGCAGCCAAATAGAAGTACTGTTTCTACTATTTATTGAACCATTTTGTTATCACTGTAGCTTCACCCTCTTAGGGTCTCAGGTAGATACGTAACTGCTGGAACCCATGTGATCAGAGAAGAGCTGTTTGGATATATCTAGAACCAAACAGTTACACATAAATTTGCTATGCACTCAAGCTTGCTTACATCACAAATTTGTCCTGGATACAAGTTAGTTTGTTGTCACCTTTAGCGTTATGTTGTAATATGATTGAATAATACTGTACATCTTACTGCTTGCTTTAAATATAGTCCTGTGTATCAAAGTGTATAATGCAAATGTCAGGCAATGCCTTCCTGAGGGAGAGGACAGAGGATTTTGCATAGTAGAATTTGCCCACTCATTCCAACATGGTGAAAACCTTAGCCCGGTAGGGTGGAAACCACCACTTCCTCTCAACAGCCTCCTTGTGATGTTGGCTATAAGAATTATATTGGCCACCTCCTTTTATCAGTTAATTTGTTACTTATTTCATATTCAATACTGTTAATCTTATTGATTGTTTTCCTTTCTGCAGGATCATGATCAATGCAGAAGATGGTCTGAACTCTGATGTCCGGCTGCAATAGACTTTGTTGCTGGACACAGCAGGAGATGAGCTGCTGCTGAGCATGTAAACCTTAATGGCTTTTTACTTTGCAAAACTTTGTAGCCTATGAGACTCTGTTCTCCATTGTCCTTTCTTTTGTCATTATGGTTCTGTCGACATTCCAGGGAAACAGAACATGGTGCCTCATTTCGAAACTGTGGCTTTACAACTTTACATGATGTTTCTGGCTTTCTGCAGACAATTTGGTGAGCCCCAAGCAATGCTCGTGCAGTCCCTTTGCTTCTCAATTTCCAGTACTTACATTGTGCTTGTTTCTTAGTAATTTTCCAGGTACTCACCACATGGATTGCCAAGTGAAACAGCCTTTCTTTTTGCCTGTATGCTTTGCCATGAACATGTTGGTACTGTTTGTAGATTTTTGAAGATCACACTGCGCTCTAGCTCCATCTGTTTGTCTGTTGTATCATTGCTTCAAAGAATAGTCTAGTGACTGCAAGGTAGACATCTGCATTAGTTCCATTCATCGATCACTATATTGTAGCTTTGACCAACTGCTGGATTAAGCTTGGTACTATATAGTTAGGATGGCAATTGGAAAATGGGGTTTTGTCAAAGGATAGCAGCAACCTTAGAATGTCATGTCCATTGCACTGGAACTAATTAAGCGTTCACCTTCCAGTCTTCTGGTTCGATCCTATTGTTAACTCTTTCAAGCTTTGTACAAGGGATTTGATTGATGTAGAATGTGCTTGCAACTGCACTTGCTTCCATATGACAGCTGCGTTCCATCTTCCTAGCTGTCCTAGAAATTTGGAAGACATCACTGTCGTATCTGTATTTCTGGAACCCCTTTGCTTATACAAATAAAATACAAAACTAAGTGTGCACAAGGCAAGATAGCCTGCATCAAGATCTGTATATTATCTTACAGCTGAATGATTCATTAGTACTAATTTACATCCATCGCAAGCTTCCACCGTACTAGTATACCGTTAAACATTTACAGATGTTACTAGTTGATCACATATCTGAGCACCTTGAGTTCTTCACATCCACCTCTTCATGGCCCTGCCCAAGTTGAACCTCAACGGAATGCATCCTTCAAAACCACCCACCTCAGAGCTGTGCTTCTCTGCCTTCCGCCTCCGGCTGCGTGTGAGCCTCGCGCTCTGCATCGCCGGCGACGGGCACAGTGGCGGCATGTCGTCCAGCCTCGCCGACGAGCTCTTGGGCTTACCTGGCTCGTCCTCCCACTCGAAGGGTACCTTCCCGGTGGCCGGGGGGAGGTACGCTCTGCACGACTGCCCCAGCTCGTCGCTGCCGGTGGCCTGCAGGCGAGCAGACCGGCAAGCGGCGGCGTCCATCTCCATGGCTTTGGTCACTGGTGGCTTCTGCTGCTCCATTTCGATCGCGATTTGTGGCGAGAGGTGCCGTGCAAGGAAATCGGGCAGCAACAAGAAACTGAGGCGAGGTTATGTAGAGCTGCAGTGTCGTCGATCTGTGTTTGCTCCTGAAGCTGAAGGACGGACGACATGGCAGACTGCAAACCATGAGGGTTATACAGACCCAGCTACGTGCAGTGCAAGGCTGCCTTTTGCAGGTCAAACGCTTGGGCTCCGGAGATGTTTTTCTGTGCGTGGCGTGGTGATCTGATGATTGATGATGTCAAAGGGGCCGGAGCCGGCTTTTCTCGATCGGTGCTTTGGTTTGAAGGTCACGGCGAGGAAACCCGGTTGCATGGCCGGCGGCGGTTTCATGGCAGTTCCTGTCGTGTAAAGCATGCGACGTGGTGTGGCGGCCACAGGGCTGTTGGCTTTGGGTAGTCAATTGTTTCTAGAAATGATGATTACTTGTTTTGATAGAGATTACCACTAGATTACGTGGATCGACTTGTCTGGCGGCTAGCTGCTTACAGGGTTTGAAAATATAGCAGGTAACCCGTGGTGCGGAACTGGTAGGCTACACTAGCATAAAACATTTTCTATTGTGATTGAAAACGGAACAACTCACTGTAGAGGCTCACATATCCACCTATGGGCAGCATCCATAAGATGCACAGCTGGGACTTTCATAAAGGTAGAGCTCACATATCCACCAACTTCCAACAATCTTATTTGCTATGATCCACACTCAAATCTATGACCGACAGATGAACTTCCAAGCATGTCTTCTGTTGGTCAGCCGTGCAGGGCCAGACCCATTGTAACCCAAGTCAATCAAAGCACAATTAGCAAGTCTAGAGTCCCACATTTCATTAGCCATCTAGTTAAAGTCACCCACGATAAAAGGGTTGTCGTCGTCATTACAAGCAAAAGCTGCCACGTAATTAGCTGGTATTTCCATGATAAGGGTCATCATAGGCAAACTAACGTTAGCTAAGATGTAATTAGCTAAAAACCAGCTTCCTACAACGTTAGCCCTGGCATATGCACATCCTCTCCTTTTCTTTTCCTCCTAGAGTTTCCCTTGCTGATATATTTCTTAATCTTAAAAACCTTAAACTTTTTAAGCTGATTCCAAGCATTCGAATAATCCTTGCCTTGTTCGCATTCAAAAAAGTCATCAAGATCGTTCCAACTCGGTTTATATTCTGGATGACACTGGAGAAAGGCTCGACCACCAACTTTTTCAATACTGCGCTTCTGAAGGGCCCCCAACCTGCAAAAAAATATTTCAATTTGAACATTGTTTTTTATATAAATAACAAATATCAAATGGCACACATAAACAGCCAAATAACATTTTGTGTTAAAGAAAGACCTAAACATGAAAAAACAAAACACTAAACCATAAGAAAATTGTCAACCGATAGGAATTCACATCTCTAACAAGTTCCTTGCTTAATATTAACCATATCATGGTACACAAGTCCAGTAGAACAAGAACAAGATCTGGTAAACATGACAAATAAAAAGTTTGTTTTGTGCACACCATCTCTTTTACTTGTACAGTGTCCTTTCCATAGATGGTACCCTGAAACCCTCAAAGATTTCCATCCACGTTTGAACAAAATGAAACCAAATCCAGCTGTGCTATCACTTGTCATTGAAAATTACTACCGTGCATGCACCCAGCCATAGTCACCAGGAGGGGCCACAGGCACAGGTGCTAAAAATGCTGGTGGAAGGGGAGAGGAGGGAGAGTAGTGTTCTCTAGTACGTGAGTCCAGGACAGGACGGCATTTGAAATCAGATAACACCTCACCTTAATATAATTCAAATGTTTTTAGAAAAGGAAGAGTAATTGGGTCAATATGAAAAAGGAAAACGAGTATAAAGAAAATCCTCAGGAATTGACATCGATATCAAAGAGTATGCTCCCTCCATAATAAAATTAAAGTTACATGGTAACACAGCAGGAATTTTACTATTACTACTACATTCCTAAAATAATGTGAAATGTATGTATCACAGGTTACTTGTTCAAAATCTGTAACTATTGCTACTGTCAGATAAATGCAAATACTTTGGGTCACATATAGTTATGTTGTATATGCCTTCACAGTTAGCAACCTAAAAACTATAATAGATTACATATTTTCTCTGCCCTTGCATTCCACCACCTAAGGCTTTGCTCGTGCAGAAAGGTTATGACTAGAGGTAAAACTATTGCACATGCCTTTTGGAAAGGTTATGAACGGCAGTGGAAAGAATTATGATGGGTGTACGTGTTTCATAATTTGCCCAAGCCATGGAATTTGGTGTGCACACTGGTGTTTTTACTCTATCTTTTGACTAAACTACCTCTAGAGTTTATTAAATTCTCAATTCTATTTGGATGTGCGAGTGCACACTGCGCACAAGCCCCTAAATCCGCCCGACTTAGCATACAGAGTTGATAAAAAGGTTAATAGTAATATGACATGCATCTATGTGCACCAATTTAGTAACAGATGGGGCAGTCATTATTTTAACCATCTGAGTTTTATTTTAACTTATACTGTTTTCTATCAACAAGGTAAAATTTTCATCACTTTAACAAAGCTCATGTGCACCAAGGGTTAACTTTCAGCCCATAAAAGGGGTGGAGGAACTGTAAAATATGATGCAAAAAACAAAAAAAATGCGATGAAAGTACAAAGACAATGCTCTTTGCTCATTTTCACACTTACTGTAATGCTATCACTTTAGAATATCTTCTTCGAAAGTAAACCTGCAACCACATTGATGGTATTCAAATCAAATGAAACAGCAGAACTAAACAGTGGGAAACACAAGTGAAGAACTCAAGATGAATCATTATGTGAGTTTGTACAAGTGTTACCTGTTGGTTGCCTTTATCAGTATCAGGGACATCAGTAGGTTCTTTTGAAGCATCAATAAGGAGCTGCAAAATACCCATACTTTTGTCTTCAAGGACCATAAGATTCATGGCGATTATCATCATGATAATGCAAACCCTGCACAGGAAGCCAAGCCTCCTCCTTACACAAAAAATTAACAGGCTAGCAAAATGAGCCAACATTTGTATTGATGCCCTTTCCCTGTCAACAAGCTGACCAATAGTACCAATGAAGTCACATCTATGAAGTTCATTTGCTTCGTAGTGACTAAGCAGACGGATTGTATCACACAAGATATTGTAATCCCCTCGAAGTGCTGCATGGCTTGCATTTTCATTGTCATCAGCAGCCCTCATTTGGCTGAAATGCTTCAGAATTTGCAGAAGCAAGGAACCCAATAGCCCTAGTACTGCAGCAACGCAAATAATCTCTTCTGTCATTTCAGCACCAGATTTATGCACTTCCTTTTGCTTTGCACAGTGCAGGACTTTTGACAATATACTCATCATAACAAGAGTTGCTTCTTGCCTGAATTTTCCATGAAGCAGATGTTGGTTCTCTTCAATGAGGCGATCAGAAATATCATAGATGTCACTGTCAGAGATGGGCAGGTTATCACCAACGTGTGCCTGGCAAAATGAAAGCAGACCATTGACCTGATTTTCGAGTTTCTGATGAGTGACTTCTTTGATACAGCAAGTCAAAGGCCTTTTACCAGCCAAAGGACTCCGTGGGTTTTCCACACCACCACTTCTATTGAAAACACCCAATGCCGGCAAGTAGTCCATGTAAAGGTTCATGAAACGCTGAAATGCTGGCAAATGCGAGCCCAGGTCAGGACCTCTGATGCATCTCGACGCGAGCAGTAAAAGGTGTGCTCGCACAACACCTGGCAATGAGAACGAGGGGGTTACATTGATCAGCGAAAGGGCCTCCCGAAAGCAAATTTCCGGAGCCTCTTGTAACCCGTTCCCTCCTGACCAAGAAAGTGCACTGAGAAATGCATGGAATCCGATCTCGTCTTCCAGGGATGAAATGAAATGGTTGCACACGAGCTCCAGAACGGTGTGGACCTCGCCCCGGAACGGCGGGGCCACTGTGAAGACCCGTGATCCCTCCGGCGCAGCACTGTCTCTGCTGGCGAAGAACCTCCTCAGCCGGCCACAAAAAACAAGATTTTCAATGAAAACCTGCAAGATCCGCAGACATTGCAGTTAGCCGAACCAAATCTCGAAGGGGAGATTTCATTTCATACACCAAAGCCTAGTTCCCGAACCTTCCCTTAGGGAATTAAATGGCGACGATGGCGGGGCGGGGGTTACCTCGATTACGGGGAGGAGCGAGGGGGAGGGATTGCGGGATAGGACATCGCGCAGGGCGTCGAGGAGGCTGAGGCGGCACCGAGCGGCCAGGCCTCGGTCGCCGGCGTCGAGGTACGGCAGCAACCGGAAGCAGCGGCGGAGGAGAGCCGGCAGACCGGCGCGGGACGGGTCCACCGGGGAGGAGGAGAGCTCCTCCAAGGCGAGGGCCGCGGCGCGCCGGGCGGCCCTCAGCTCTCCGGCGTCAGGCATCAGCGAGCAGAAACCTTCGGATCTGCGGTCGCCTCCTCGGACAGCGAGGGAGATGAGCCGGCGATGAGGGACCTTCGCTTCGCCGGTGAAGGTGAAGGAAACGCGGCGGAGACCAGGGGACAAGGGGCGGCGGGGTTGAATCGGCGACGGCGAGAGCGGGTTGTGCGAGGAAACGATGACGACGGTGTCAGTCGAGTCGGTTGTTTGTTTTTGCAGCCGAGTTTCAGGTGTGAGCACCAGCCCGCGATGCACTGTGCGTTCTGTGGTCCAACCGTCTAATTGTATTAGAAAAATTATACTCCTCTTTTCGAATTATTTGAAGCTTGTCAGTTTAAAATTAAATTAATCAACATTAAATAATTCGAAACGGAGAGAATAAAACAAAAAAAAAATTAATCAAAATCTGGACAAATAGTGTTTGTTACTTCATTTGTTTCAAAATATTTAATGTTAGAATCAAATAATTTGAAACGAAAAAAATATTATTTATCATTTTACGAAACTTAAGGTGTAACAATATTTATCAATACGCAAACACTGTTGTGTCTACTAGCTATGTAAAAAGTGTTCTAGTTTGATTTTATCCTTGATCGGGGACTAATAATAAAGAAAAAAAGAGAAAGATTTTAGCTAAACTTACAGCATGTGTCCCCCCTTCACATGCGCCTAGACCGAGGCGCAAACCGCGGCGGACCAGAGCAGCAACGACGGCATCCATGGCGCGCCAACGCAGGAGAACGTCTGGTTGGAGGAGACGGTCCCTCCCCCAAAGATAGCAGCCCTCCCAACCTTTATAACCGGGGCATCTTGATGGTGCTCTTGCAAACTAAACCACGCTCGACGTCGACATGGCTTCCAAGATCGTGCTCCCGCTTCTCCTCCTCGCCGCGGCCTCGCCGGCGGCGCTGGCCGCCTTCGACATGCTGCAGATGCTGGCCGACAAGCCGGCCTACACACAGTTCTCCAGGCTCCTGGCGCAGACCAAGTTGGCGGAGGAGGCGAACCGGCTGCGGTCGGCGTCGCTGCTGGTCGTCACCGACAAGATGGTCCAGTCGCTGGTCGCGCTGCCCGCCGACAAGCAGCGGGAGGCTCTCGCCAACCACGTCCTCCTCAGCTACTTCGACCCCATCAAGCTGGACGAGATGAAGACCCGCACCGCCATGCTCCCGACACTGCTCTCCACCACTGACAAGGCTCTCGGCATGGTCAACTACACCAAGGCCGACGACGGCCAGATGTACTTCGGCGCGCCGGGAGCGCCATGCATCGCCAAGCTCGTCAAGGTCGTCGCCGCGCGCCCCTACTCCGCCTCCATCATGGAGATCAGCGAGCCCATCCTTCCGCGCGGGTCCGGCGGCCCGGCCGTCCCCGCCGGCCGCCGCGCCGGTGTCGGAATGGGCAACATCAAGCCGTCGGCCGCGGGCGCTGGTGAGTCCAACATGGCCGCCGCTCCGGCAGGCGCCGCCCCTTAAATTAGTGACATGACGTGGCGCGGCGGCCGGCGAGCTCGCCCGCGCGGGAGTGCCGAACGAAGCGCCACGACGGCGTGCATCATGCGCCATAACAAGACCTACACACACACACTTAGTAGAGCCATGCGATACGATCGACGGTGTTGTTCACTCTTTTCATTCTTCAGTTAATTTACCTGTAATTCAAAGTGTCTATCTGCGCGTGTTGTTCTGTTCTATCTAACCAGTAGTTGTCTGTCGCTCAGTGTCTGCCAGACTGCCGCTTAAGTTCAGTTCATGAACTCGAGCTGTTTACCGCAGTTTTGGCTTCTGTGATGCTCTGATGCTATCGTCAGAAACCCATATGGAGCTGTTCATTCCAGCCCCTCTCTCTTTTCTTAAGCTATATAACCCTCTAATAACAAATTATGTCTTCAATTGCAACAAAGAGATGCACTACCACTATTAATACTACAAAAAGACTGTACCTTGTTCATGTGAAGCAGCTAGGTTGCTATTTCGGAGAAGAAATGTAGTGCCTTCGATAGAGCCCGTTGCACCTATACCAACTAATAGGGAAACTGGCTTTCAAAATCAAGAGGAAAAAGAACTAATAGCAAAACAGAATATAGATGCGTAGGAGCGTAGCAGTAAGCAGACGCATCACGCATGCATATTCGTATATTTCAAGACGATTGATGAGAGAATCTGACTCAGGCAGAATCAAAAACAGAATATAATAAGGTAAAATAAAGATAAAAAATCATTTTACCTCCCACGCACAAAGATCCTTCTACATGGAAATGTTAATCTCTGTTAAATTGGTGATGAGCAAACATAATTGAGCGCTACCTAGCAGATACGGCATTTAGCATTGAGCTGCAACTCGCCATTTCCTTCGTTGCCCGTTCTAGCTACTCGAAAAAACAGCCAATTAATCCATTTTTCTTGTAGAGGTGGCAAGTCACTTCCTCTATCCAAATCGCGGCCGGTCTTGCATCCTTAAGTATACCGTATGCAAGAACAAACTAACTCATTATTTCCATTAACTCTCTGTCCTGGTGGAATAACAGCCAGTTCCGTTCGATTCACATCCCACTTCTGTAGGTTTGATTTGTTTGCATCTTAATCCTTCTAGCCACTGGATCTATCAGGTAAATGAAATAAAATAAACCTAGCTAATCAACTTGAACGAGAATATAAACAAGAACAAGAATTGGAAAACACACCTTCGGGTGTAATGGATGTAGATGCCATGACCGCGTTCGTGGTGCTAGGGTCCTTCCCCTCTCTCCCACACCGAGCAGATCAGATCTTAAGATTGTTGGGTAGTATTGTGAGCACGGTAAACCTTGGTTCGCGTGCCACCGGTTTGCCCCCTTTTATTATGGCGCGGGGAGAAGGGGGGGCCCACAGCTAAGAGTGGCTTGCGCCCCCCGATCAGAGCACGATGGGGAGGAAAAATCGGATCGGCCGTTGAGACGTTTTCCCGAGTTGGAGATCATAACGGATTCCAACATTCTCCCCCCTTGATCTCCAAGGATCAATCTCATCATAAGTTGCTTACCATCTTAATACTTAACTTAGTGTTCATTTCTTCATGTTTGATATACTGAGTGCATCGTATCAGAATATTCAATTACGTACTATCTGACTCGAAGACTACACTACATCTTACACTTAGAAACAACCTTATTATTAGTTTGGCCCCTAAGTATCCAGGTGATCATACATTCTCCCTTAATCTCATGTCGGCTAAGTGTTCTCTAAACACACTGGGTGGAAGACCTCTAGTAAGCGGATCCGCAAGCATTCGCTTGGTACTAATATGCTCAAGACTAATAGTATGATCTTGGATTTTGTCTTTCACAACATAAAATTTAATGTCGATGTGTTTGGCAGCACCACTCGACTTGTTGTTGTGAGAGTACAATACCGCGGGCTCATTATCGCAGTATAACTTAAGTGGTTTTTCAATGCTGTCGACCACTCTAAGACCTGGTAGAAATTTCTTAAGCCATAATATCTGCCCCGTGGGCTCATAACAAGCAACAAACTCGACATGCATTATGGAAGATGCAGTGACGGTTTGTTTAGAGCTTTTCCACGATATTCCATTTGCGAGGGTGAATATATAGCATGTGGTGGATTTCTTAGTATCCACACAACCCGCAAAATCTGAGTCTGAGTATCCCACTATTTCGAGTGGGTCTGACTTACAATACGTTAACATGAATTTTTTTTGCCTTGCACATATTTTAATTCTTTCTTAACTGCCTTCCAGTGATCAATTCCTGGATTGACCTGATATCTGCCAAGCATCCCGGTTACGAACGCTAAGTTAGGGCGAGTACATACTTGAGCATACATAAGGCTTCTAACAGCAGAAGCATATAGAACCTGTAAGTGCATCTAGGCATCCCCGTAGGTTTTGGATAATTGATGACGACAAATTAAGAGACTAATGAGCTGAGATGATCATAAAGACAAGATATTTCCAAGGTGGGCACCTAAACTCTCAAAAAAAAGATGAAGAACGGCGTCGAAGACTCGAAGAGTAGAAATTAGGGTTTCACTTGAGTCTTTAATAGGCTAGCCGTGTAAAAGAAAGAATGTGTGTGTCAAGTGCATTGAGATCATAGAAGAGAGAAAGTGTTAGAAGTATCAAATCCTTAGTGGAGAGAGGTAGAGAGGTAAAGTTGGGCACGCCGGACTTGTCCGGGGGAATAGGCCGGACTAATTCGGAAGTCCTATGGCTTAGTCCGTTTTAGGGCGGACTAAGAGTTCTTGACTCAGATCTGACCTGTCCGTTTTGGACGGACTAGTCCGTTTCTCTCTAGGTGAGAGTGTTTTTGGGGCTAAGTCATGATAGACCGGACTTATCCGCCTGAGTGGTCAGACTAGTCCGGGCTAGCCAGACTTGTCCATTTTCACACGGACTAAGAGTTCATATGTGAGTTCAGGCTAGTCCGTTCTAAGTCGGACTAATCCGTGTGGGTGTGAGATGAGAACTCTCACGGCTAAGTCTTGGTGGACCGGACTTGTCCGCCTTAGTGGCCTGACTAGTCTGGGTCCTCCAGACTTGTCCGTTCTCACCCGGACAAATAGTTTCTGTGTGAGATCGGGCTAGTCCGGACTTTCGGTAGGTGGCAACGGTTGGCTTCGGGACTTCTATAAAAGGAGATTCCCCAACGTCATTTAAAAAAAACTAGAACCCTAGCGCCGCCACAGCGATCCAAGAGCCCCCTTAATCCTTCTCTCTTGCCTACTCACCCTCTAGAGTGAATTCTCAAGTGAATTTGGGTGTGTGAGAAGAGGAGAAGGAAGAACTTCGCGTTTAGGCTCTTGGAGTGATCTCGTGCACTTGGTGTGATCCGTGGCTTGTGAGATCTGTGAAGTTTGTGGAAGTGATCAAGTGGGAGCCTCAGATTGTGAGAAGCCCTAAAACTTTGTAAGTTCACCCTTGAGATAGTGAAGAACCGGGTTGGCCTTAGTGGCGACTTGGTGAGGAAAGCGTTGTTAGACCCAGTCCTTTGTGGACTCCTCAACGGGGACGTAGATTTCTGAGTGGAATCAAACCTCGGGAAAAAATCCTCAGTGTCTCTCTTGCATGTACATTTCTTTGGAGATCAAGATTGCTTAGGGTTTGTTTTACTTATTTTGCTATACATCATCACACTCTTGCAAATCATTTCAATATTCTGTCAAACTTATCGTATAGAAGTGTTACTTGTCTCATCCATATTTTGTTAAACTAAAATTTGGAGAAAAACCCTTAAAAATGAAGTTTTAGATCATTCCGATAGTTTGACCGGACTAGTCCGCCTCCAAGGGAGACTAGTCCGGCCTTTTAGGCCTTTCTAGCAGGTTGATCGGACTAGTCTGCCCCTGAGCCAGACTAGTCCGGCTCCTGAGTTCTAATCTCGTTTAATTAAGTCATTTCAGGTATTTTAGCCTATTCACCCCCCTCTAGGCAATTTCAATTGGTATCAGAGCAGGTCTCTCCATTAAGAGTCTAACCACTCGGAGAGAAGATGGCCAGAGTGGAGGAATACGAGATTCCGTCGACGTCACAAGGTGACAACACATATCACAAGAAAAAGGACACGAATGTGTTGCAAGACCACTCGAGTGACGATAAAGAAGTTCGCCAGTTTAAGGCACGACTTCGCGAGAAGCTAGGTCACTCAAGTAAAGAAAAGAAGAAGCCGCAAGATCAAGAAAGGAGTGGTCAACCAGACTACTCCCAATATCCTTTCAACTATGAACGATTAACTTCCAACAATCACTACTTATCTATTCCTCTGGGCAAACCTCCTCAATTCGATGGAAATGATTACTTAATGTGGAAGCATAATATGAAGATGCATCTAATATCCTTAAACCCTAGCTTGTGGCAAATTGTCTTAACAGGTGTCCATCTTCCAAAAAATAAAGAAGATATTACCCCGGAGCAAGTCACTCTACTTCATCGCAATGCTCAAGCAGTTGGGGTGATCACCTCATCCTTGACTCGAGAAGAGTTCAACCGAGTCGATGGATTAGAGGTGGCCAAAGACATATGGGACACACTCAAGACAGCGCATGAAGGAAACCGAGTCATTAGGGAAGCCAAGATCGAGATGATTGAAGGAGAGCTTGAGAGGTTCATCATCATGGATGGTGAGTCCCCTCAAGACATGTACAACCATCTCAAGATCCTCGTCAACAAGATCCGATCTTATGGATGCACCCGGTGGACGGATCATGAGGTGGTAAAGAGGATGCTTCGGCAATCATGCCTCGAAACATTGCTCTTTGCTCCTTGATCCGTGAGAGCCCGGGATATGCTCAAATGACCCCGGAGGAAGTGCTTGGAAGAATCATGAACAACGAGATGATGGAGAAGGAAGCCATGTTCTACAGCGACCTCCAAAGGCTCGCCTACTCAAAGAAGAAAGATGTTGCTTTCAAAGCAACATCCTCATCACAAGACTTCGAAGCAAGTGATGATGAGGGTCTCGACACTGATGAAGAAGAGACGCTCTTCATCAACAAATTCAAGAGGATGATGAGAAGAAGGAAGGGGAGCAACCATTATGACAACAAGAACAAGGAAAGGTCCAAGCCCAAGACGAAAAGGCCATGCTACAACTGTGGTGAATATGGACACTTCATTGTGGATTGTCCATATGAAGAGAGTAAGAAGAAGAAAGATGGCAAGTCTCAAGAGAATAAATTCTTCAAGAAGAAGAAGCCATCAGGACATGCTACAACTGTGGTGAATATGGACACTTCATTGTGGATTGTCCATATGAAGAGAGTAAGAAGAAGAAAGATGGCAAGTCTCAAGAGAATAAATTCTTCAAGAAGAAGAAGCCATCAGGACATGCTCACCTTGGGAAGGAATGAGACTCAAACAAAGACTCATCCTCCGAGGATGAAGAGAAAGTGGCAACACTTACCATTGGAAGGAGCAAGCTCTTCTCAACAATTGAAGACTTCAAGTCTACATGTCTCATGGCTTAGGAGGGAAGAGGAAAGGTTAAATCTAAACCATCCTCCTCTACCTCTTCACTTGATAGCTTTGATAGTAGTAGTGATAATGAATCCATGTTTAAGGATCTAAGTAGTAGCACCTTGAAAAAGATGAGATTGCTATCGGAAGAAATCTTTGAGAAGGATGAACTCATCAACCATCAAGAAGACACGCTCATCATTAAAAAGAAGAGACGTAATGAGCTTGAAGAGCTCCTTGAGGTTGAAAGGGAGAGAAGCAAGGCACTTGAGCGTGAACTCGCTTTGAGCAAGGAAACTTGCTCAAATCTTGAAGACACAACTGTTGTGCTCAAGGATGATATTGTTAACTTGACAAAATTCAATAAGATCCTTGAAACACAAGTTGAGTCTCTCAAGATTAATGCACCTTCTTCCTCTATGATTTCACCCTCCTCAAAGAAATCTCCCGAAGCAACTCAAATTGCAAGTGCTCAAACTTAGTCCTAAAACTCAAAGATGAACTTAAGTTGGCACAAAACAAACAGTCAACGAAAGGTGGTATCTTTGACAAGGAAAAAGTGGCATATGCACGCAGTGCATATACCAATGTAAGACCTCCATATGTCAAAGATGGTCTTGGCTATTCTCGAGAGTGGAGGCAACATGATAAAACTTCCAAGAAGAGAAAAGACTTGATTGTTTTTGTTAAGGAAGGTTCATCCAACAAAGAAAATGTAAAGAACATTGCAAACTCATCTAACATGCCTAAAAATAAACCTCATCCTTTGTTTCATGATTTTGATGCCTCATACGTTTTATTGAGAAACAAATTTGGAAAGATCTATGCTAGGTATGTTGGGCCACTTTGCAAGAGTCCAAAACCTTGTGTGTAGGTGCCCAAGTGCCTCTTGACTAACATGAAAGGACCTAACCCCGCTTGGGTACCAAAAGGTAAGACATAACTCTATTTTGTAGGCATACTCCTCCGGTGGATCAAAATGGGTGCTTGACATTGGATGCACAAACCATATGACCGGAGAGAGAAGGATGTTTGTTGAATATGAGGAAAATGAAGATCCAAGTGAAGGAATATATTTTAGGGACAATAGCCAAGGGAAAATCTTTGGCACTGGTAAAATTGCTATCTCTCCCCATCATACTCTCTCAAATGTTTTGCATGTTGACTCCCTTGATTATAACCTTCTATCCATATCCCAACTATGTGATAAAGGTTATAATTGTATTTTCACTAACGAGGGTGTGACTGTCTTGAGAAGAAGCAATGACTCAATCGCCTTCAAGGGCGTGCTTAAGGGAAAGCTTTACCTTGTGGATTTTATTACGGATAAAGCTCAACTTGACACATGCTTAATTTCAAAGACTAACATGGGATGGCTTTAAAATAGAAGGCTAGCCCATGTTGGGATGAGGAACTTGCAAAAACTTCTCAAGGAAGAACACATTTGAGGCTTGAAAAATGTTGTTTTTGATAAGGACAGGCCAAAGCCATAAAGCAAGTTGGAGCTCAACATCCATCCAAAAATGTCATGACGACCACAAGACCCTTGGAGCTACTTTACATGGACTTTTTCGGCCCAATCGCCTACATAAGCATCGGCAGTAACAAATATGGTCTTGTTGTTGTAGATGATTATTCTCATTTCACTTGGGTGTTCCTTTTGCATGACAAAGGAGAAACTCAAGGTGTGCTCAAGAAATTCTTGAGAAGAGCTCAAAACGAGTTCTCCTTAAGAATTAAGAACATAAGGAGCGATAACGGCACCGAGTTTAAGAACACTCAAGTGGAAGAATACTTGGATGAAAAAGGCATCAAGCATGAGTTTTCAGCCCCTTACTCTCCTCAACAAAATGGGGTTGCTGAGAGGAGGAATATAACTCTTATTGAAATGGCAAGAACCATGCTTGATGAGTACAAAACGTCGGACCGGTTTTGGGTGGAAGCGGTTAACACCGCTTGCCATGCCATAAACCAGTTGTATCTTCACCGACTTTTGAAGAAGACGTCTTGCAAACTTCTAACCGGTAACAAACCAAACATCTCGTATTTTCGTGTCTTTGGGAGCAAGTGTTATATTCTCAACAAGAAGCCTAGAACTTCGAAGTTTGCTTCAAAGTCCGATGAAGGTTTCTTGCTTGGTTATGCCTCAAACACCTACGCCTATCGTGTTTTCAACAAAACTTCCGGAATTGTTGAAATAGCGAGAGACGTAGTGTTTGATGAGACTAATGGCTCCCAAGTGGAGCAAATTGATCAAAGTGTGCTAGATAAAGAAGAGGATCCACAAGAAGCACTTAAAAGGATGGCACTTGGAGAAATTTTTCCTCAAGAACATCCTCAAGACTCAAATGATCATCCAACAAACAAAAATATGTCTCCCTCCCATGATCAAGCTCAAGATGAGCAAGGCCAACCTCAACAAGATCAAAACGATCAAAGTCAAGATAGAGGATTAGATCAAGGGGGAGATGAAGAAAAGAGTGATAATGAAGATAAAGATCAAAGAGTTCAACCACCTCATCCAAGAGTGCACCAAAGTGTTCAGCGAGATCATCCCGTCGACAACATACTAGGAGATATCTCCAAAGGGGTGATCACTCGCTCTCGAATGGCTAATTTTTGTAAACATTACTCTTTTGTTTCCTCTTTGGAGCCCCGCAAGATAGAAGAAGCACTACAAGATCCAGATTGGGTGGTGGCCATGCAAGAGGAACTCAATAATTTTGAAAGAAATCAAGTGTAGGAACTTGTAAAGCGACCCAACGCAAATGTTGTGGGAACCAAGTGAGTATTCCGCAACAAGCAAGACGAGTATGGAGTTGTAACAAGAAACAAGGCAAGACTTATTGCAAAGGGATATGCACAAGTAGAAGGTTTGGATTATGATGAAACTTTTTCTCCCGTAGCTAGGCTTGAATCAATTCGTATCTTGCTTGCTTTTTTGCAACTCACCATGATTTCAACCTATACTAAATGGATGTGAAAAGCACTTTTCTCAACGATCCAATCAAAGAGGAAGTGTACGTGGAGCAACCACCCGGATTTGAGGACGATAAGTATCCTAACCATGTCTTTAAACTTCGGAAAACCCTCTATGGCCTCAAACAAGCTCCTAGGCCTTGGTATGAGTGTCTTTGAGATTTTCTTATTAAAAATGGTTTTAGGATAGGAAAAGCAGACTATACACTCTTCACTAAGCATTTTAACGATGATTTATTTGTGTGCCAAATATATGTCGCTACATTATATTTGGTTCTACTAACAAAGCTTTTTATGATGAGTTTTCAAAGAAAATGACTGAAAGGTTCGAGATGTCAATGATGGGGGAATTAAAGTTCTTCCTAGGATTCCAAGTCAAACAACTCAAGGAAGGAACGTTCATAAGTCAAACCAAGTATACTCAAGACATACTTAAGAGGTTCGACATGGACAAAGCCAAACCCATCAAGACTCCTATGGGAACCAACAAACATATTGACCTTAATGAAGATGGTCCAAGTGTGGACCAAAAGGTATTTCATTCCATGATAGGCTCTTTACTTTACCTTTGTGCATCTAGGCCCGACATAATGCTTAGTGTGTGTATGTGTGCACGGTTCCAAGCAGCTCCAAAGGAGTGCCACTTGACGGCCGTTAAGCGAATTATTAGATATTTGTTTCACACTCCTATCCTAGGACTTTGATATCCCAAGGGATCCAAGTTCAATCTCATTGGATACTACGATGTCGATTATGCCGGTTGTAAGGTAGATAGGAAGAGCACATCAGGGACTTATCAATTTCTTGGTAGGTCCTTGGTTTCGTGGTCTTCAAAAAAACAAAACGCCATTGCCCTATCCACAACTGAAGCGGAGTACGTCGCAGCCGGGAGTTGTTGTGTAAAACTCCTATGAATGTGATAAACTCTTAGAGACTATGGTTACACTTTGAGCCATATTCCACTACTATGTGACAATGAGAGTGCTATCAAGATTGCTTACAATCCCGTGGAGCATTCTAGAACCAAACATATTAATATCATCACCATTTCCTGAGAGATCACTCTATCAAGGGAGATATCGTTATCTCTCATGTTAGGAGTGAAAAGCAATTGGCGGATATCTTCACAAAACCCCTTGATGAGAAACACTTTTGTGACTAAGTAGTAAATTGAATATCCTAGATTCGTGAAATGTTGCTTGAAGTGTGCACATCTGCTTGTTGCTTGCTTATAAACTTCAAAATCGCATGTTTTTAACATACTAACTAATCTCTCTTACTCTATGAAAACTATGTTCAAAAGGACCCTTTGTAAAATATGGTCATTGTTTGTTTGATGTATGCTTACTGACCATGTTTGCCAAAGATATTTGCAAAAACTTGTCCAAAAGGATCATATTATTGAACTAAAACTCAAATTATATGAATTTAAGCTTGTAGCCGGACTAGTCCGCCTAAGAGGCCGGACAAGTCCGGCCCCAAAGAAGTCTGGCTCTGGTCCGTCAAACGGACTTGTCCAGACACCGAACCTGGACTAGTCCGGCCCCGCCAGACACGTATCGCCACCGGAGCTCACCCTTGTGAAAGGGTTGAGGTACGGCCCCACGAGACACGTGTCGCCACCGGAGCTCACCTCTGTGGAAGGGATGAGGTCCGGCCCCGCGGGACACGTGTCGCCACCGGAGCTCACCCTTGTGGAAGGGATGAGGTCCGGCCCCACGGGACACGTGTCGCCACCGGAGCTCACCCCTATGGAAGGGGTGAGGTCCGGACCCGTGGGACACGTGTCACCATCGGAGCTCGCCTCTGAGGAGAGGGGAGGTCCGGCCCCGCCGGACACGTTGCACCCTTGAAGCTCGCCTCTAAGGAGAGGGGAGGTCCGGCCCCGCCGGACACGTGGCGCCCTCGGATCTCACCTCTGTGGAGAGGGGAGGCCCGGCCCCGCTGGACACGTGGTGCCTTCGTAGCTCACCCTAGTAGTGGCCACGTGGCAAGGTCGGACTTCGCAGCTGACAAGTCCAAACCAGACTAGTCTGGCCGCAGAGAAGTCCGGCTCTGGTCCGCCAACCGGACTTGTCCGGACTCTTAACCCGGACTAGTCCGGCCCCTGGGAACTTAACCTCCTAGGGGCAGCCAAACTTCTCTCTTCACAGACTAGTCTGCTCACATCCTCTCTCAAGCTAGAAGCGCCCACAAATTGGCGATTTTCGCTTTCCTCCACCAAAAATCTTGTCCAATCCACGGATTGGAGACCTAAGAAGTGCGGAAACCCTTCCCCGGGCTTCGTTACTCAAGTTTCAACTCCAAAATTCATCAAATTTGAAGATTTTAAGAGATATTCTTGACCTAACTAAAAATCCTTCCTTTCCTTCACTCTTAGGTTTTTTGATAAAAAACCTCTTCACAAATGTTGTTCCTAGTGTCAATGCGATCATAGCCTAGGAGTATTGCAACTTAATTCGAAGTTCTTGCAAAAAATGTTAGGGTTAGGGTTCTCTCTGTATAACCTAGACTAGTCCGGTTTTGGGAGGACAAATCCGTTCTCGAGCAGACTAGTCCGATCCTTTAACGGACAAGTCTGGTTTACACAGAACAAACTCCAACTTTAGCCATTTTTCATGAATTCTCTTGCAACATTCCACTTCCTTGACATCTAGTATCATGTCTACTAGGAAATATGTCGAACTCCGACCAAAGCTCTCTCCTTCCAAGTCCCACGGCTGAGGAGGCTCGACAAGCCCTTCTTCGGCGCATTGCCGAAGAAAGAGCAGCAAAGGAGGCCCAAGCGGCTAAATAAGTCGTCTGTTGAGAGGCAAGAACAAAGAAGAAGCATGATCTCGACGAGGAGGCACAAATTGCCCAAGCCGTTGAAGAATCCTTAAAGGATCAACTGAGAAAGAAAAGGGCTGAACGTGAAGCCCAGATCTCCCAAGTTGCTAGTGCCTCAGAGCCCAAGAGAAAGAGGTTGGTCACCTTGGGAGATAAAGAGAAGGAAAAGAAATCTGAGGATAGGGTTCCTAGTGATCCAAAGAAGGGAAAGGCTCCACTTCGTGAGCAGCCCAAGAACAAAAAGGCAACTGCCAAAGCACCGACAAACAGAGAAGGAGGAATAAAAATCAGAGAGAAAGGGCAACCGAAGCCCATCGGCCCCTTAAATATGGCTGCCCCTGCTAGAGACCCAAACCGGCAGCCCAACAATCCGACATTTGTATTCAAAGGAAAGGGGGCTAAAAAGGCGAGAAGGTTGAGGATGGATAAAGTCTATGACTATGAGAAGCACACAACCGACCCTAGGTTTTGGTGTGACTTTCACTGCGATTACTACCGCTTGGTGTACCTAAAAATGAAGACCCCAATCACTCAAGCTCAATGGGTAGATTGGGACTAGGACAAAAGGGAGCACAAAGCTTTTGATGCAGTGATTGAAGCCGCAGAGCGCCATGGAATCTAGGAAATCATGAGCTTCAAGTATGACTGGAACATTGAGGTAATTGTGCAATTCTACACCACTGTGTACTTCTCCACCTACGGTGATCGGAAAATCACCTGGATGACTCATGGAGAGCAGTACTCAGTCACCTATGAGAGGTTTGCCTAGATACTTGGCCTCGAGGAGCACTTGGATCATGAGATTATCATTTCCAATCTCAAGGCAGTGGACAGGGATCAGCTTGACTATATGTATCCTAGTCATGTTCCCTATGAGGTCGGGCTTGCTAGGAACATCAAGCCGTTCTATAGCATCCTCAACCGGACCATTGCCCCCAAGGATGGAGATGCAGGGTAATTCAAGGAAACTTAAGGCATCTCCTCCTCTTGATAGATGGTAAAGAGAAGTTCAACCTTGTTGAGCACATTTATGATGACATCTTCAACATCTCTCACACTCCAAACCGCTCATGTGGTTATGCATCGTACATCATGTACCTAATTGAGAAGATGTCGGGGATAATATTTGTTAAGGATGTCACTCATCGACCTCTCCTTCCTCAGCTACCCCCCATTCTGCCAGAAACCTCAAGGAGAAAAAATACTCAACCTCCGTCCAGCTCAGCGGCTCCCCTATCATCTCCTCCTCCGCGGTCCATGAGCGGATTCTTCAAGTGCTTCAACGCACTTTTCGCCTCCTGTCGTCGTGTGGAGGTCCGGACTCGACGCATGGAGAGGCGTCAGGAGAAGTACCTCAAGGATGTGTGTGACAAGCTTGAGGTACCCATGTCTCCCCTTGAGGAGAGTGATGGGGAACTCACTCCATATCCAGAGTTCACCGCTGATGAGCTCGCCCAGTTCAGGAAAGATGGAAGCTCTTCCAAGGCCGTGCATCCATCCACCACCGCCGACGAAGAAGAAGAGGATACGGAGGCTATGGAGAGCGATAAAAATGGCGATGAAGAAGAAGATGAAGAAGACGACGAGTAGACTTAGGCGTATCTTCCTCCCTCCTTTCCTTTTTGGTGCCTTGATGCCAAAGGGGGGGGAAATGTGAAAAGGATGTCCTATTTTTTATCATCTTCTAGTCTCGTAATAGATCTTTTAGAAATGTCTCTTTTGGACATGGCTATCTATGTTTTATGTTTTATGCATGTCTATCTTTTGTGTAACACTACGTGTTGAATTTTATGGCTGTTTTCTGCTTATTATCTTATAACATTTTTAATTTTGAGCACAACACGTAGGCACCCCACCATAACATGTGAATGTATGCCAACTCCCCTATTTTACTCTTGCATACATTCAGGGGGAGTTTTGCATACGTACACTTGTTATAAAAATAAATTTTTTACCTCCTATGTTGAAACTTAAGGTGTTATCATCAATCACCAAAAAAGGGGGAGATTGTAATTGCATCTAGGCATCCCCGTGAGTTTTGGATGATTGATGACGACAAATTAAGAGACTAATGAGCTGAGATGACCATAAGCACAAGATATTTCCAAGGCGGGCACCTAAACTCTCAAAAAAAGAGAAAAAGATGAAGAACGACGTCGAGGACTTGAAGAGTAGAAATTAGGGTTTCACTTGAGTCTTTAGGAGGCTAGCCGTGTAAAAGAAAGAGTGTGTGTGTCAAGTGCATTGAGATCGTAGAAGAGAGTTCAAAGCGTTAGAAGTGTCAAATCCTTAGTGGAGAGAGGTAGAGAGGTAGAGTTGGGCAGGCTGGACTTGTCCGGGGGAATAGGCCGGACTAATCTGGAAGTCCTACGGCTTTGTCCGTTTTAGGGCGGACTAAGAGTTCCTGACTGAGATCGGACTTGTCCGTTTTGGACGGACTAGTCCGTTTCTCTCTAGGTGAGAGTATTTTGGGGGCTAAGTCCTGGTAGATCGGACTTATCCGCATGAGTGGTCGGACTAGTCCGGGCTAGCCAGAATTGTTCGTTTTCACACGGACTAAGAGTTCCTGTGTGAGTTCGGGCTAGTCCGTTCTAAGGAGGACTAGTCCGTATGGGTGTGAGATGAGAGCTCCCACGGCTAAGTCTTGGTGGACCGGACTTGTCCGCCTTAGTGGCTACTGGCCGGACTAGTCCGGGTCCTCCAGACTTGTTTGTTCTCACCTGGACAAATAGTTCCTGTGTGATATCGGACTAGTGCGGTGTGAGGCGGACTAGTCTGGACTTTCGGTAGGTGGAACCGGTTGGCTTCGGAACTTCTATAAAAGGAGAGGCCCCGACGTCATTTAAAAAAACTGGAACCCTAGCGCCGCCATAGCGATCCAAGAGCCCCCTTAATCTTCTCTCTTGCCTACTCACCCTCTAGAGCCAATTCTCAAGTGATTTTGGGTGTGTGAGAAGAGGAGAAGGAAGAATTAGATTAGGGAAAATGATTAGATTGACTAAACAGACTGTCAAGGAGGATACATATATAGAGGCATAAAACTTAAGGGCCAAGTAACCCTAATACAAAAGACTAAACTGCCCCTAATACACGTACAGTCTAACACCCCCCCCCCCCGCAGTCCCAACATCTAGCCGCGGCAGATGTTGAGACTGGACCGAAACTCGGTGAACACCGTCGAAGGAAGCCCCTTCGTGAAGATGTCGGCGAACTGCGATGACGTCGGAACGTGTAGGACTCGCACCTCCCCGAGAGCCACCCGCTCACGAACGAAGTGAAGATCGATCTCCACGTGCTTCGTGCGCTGATGTTGCACCGGGTTGGTGGAGAGGTAGACGGGGCTGACGTTGTCGCAATAGACTAACGTACTCCGGGCGAGGGGGGAGTGGAGCTCCTGAAGCAGCTGCTGAAGCCAGGAGGACTCGGCCACGCCATTGGCCACGGCGCGGTATTCCGCCTCGGCACTCGAGCGGGACACCACGTGTTGCCGCTTCAAGGACTTGGAGACGAGGTTGCCGCCCAGGAAGACGACGTAGCCGGAGGTGGACCGACGAGTGTCCGGGCTAGTAAGCGTCAGTGTAGACCACCAGCTCGGAGGCAGAGTCGCGCCGCAGAAGAAGGCCGTAGTCGTTAGTGCCACGCAGGTACCGAAGGATCCGCTTCACCGCCGTGAGATGCGGCTCCCGCGGATCATGCATATGGAGACACACCTGCTGAACCGCGTAGGAGATGTCCGGCCTGGTGAAGGTGAGGTACTGCAGGGCACCTGCAAGACTCCTGTAAGTGGTGGGGTCGGTGACCGGGGCGCTGTCGGCTGAAGACATTTTCTCTTGGGTGTCCACGGGAGTGGAGCACGGCTTGCAATCAGCCATGCCCGCTCGCTCGAGGATATCCAGGCAGTACTGGCGCTGGTGGAAGAATAGAGCACCCGGGCGGTGTTCAACCGCAACGCCTAGGAAGTGGTGGAGCTGGCCGAGATCCTTCATCGCGAACTCGCGCTGTAGGGCGGAGATCGTGCACTGAAAGAGAGCCGAGCTAGACGTCGTGAGGACAATATCGTCCACGTAAAGGAGGAGGTAGACAGTGTCATACTCACGCCTGTAGACGAAGAGCGAAGTGTCCGACTTGTCCTCGACGAAGCCGAGCGAGGCCAGGAAGGAGGCGAACCGACTGTACCAAGCCCGAGGCGCCTGCTTCAGCCCGTACAGGGACTTGTTCAGTCGGCAGACCATGTCTGGACGAGCTGAATCAACGAACCTTGTCGGCTGACTGCAGTACACCGTATTAGTCAACGTCCCATGGAGGAAGGCGTTCTTGACGTCCAGCTGGTGGACAGGCCAAGAACGCGACAGAGCCAGTGACAGAACAGTGTGAACCGTTGCCGGCTTCACCACCGGACTGAAAGTCTCGTCGTAGTCGACGTCGGGGCGCTGCGTGAAACCGCGAAGCACCCACCGTGCCTTGTACCTCTCAAGAGACGCATCCGCCTTCCTCTTATGCGTGAACACCCACTTTCCCGTGACAACATTGCCACGACCAGAACGGGGAACCAGGTCCCAGGTCCGATTGGCTAGCAGGGCCGCATACTCTTCTTCCATAGCCCGACGCCAGTGAGGGTCGGCGAGGGCGCTACGGACAGAAGAGGGGATAGGCGAGATGGGTGATGAGGCAGGCGACGGGGAGGTCGAGGATGATAGAACGACCCCGGAGAAGCGCTCGACGGGTCGAAGGACGCCGGCGGCCCGTCGAGTCACCATCAGGTGAAGACGAGGGTCTCGGTGGAGCAGCGGAGGGTGGTACACCAGATCCTCGGGACGAGAAGAGGACGGATCACTAACCCGCGCTCGTCGCTGATAGACGAGAACGGGGTCGGTGTACCGCGGCCCAGGGGCCGCGGGTGGTGCGGCTGACGATGTCGGGGATGCCGTTGTGGCCGTCGGGGCCGCTCGAGGCGCGACGGACGACGTTGGGGACTCCGTCGGGGACAACGGGGCCGCACGTGGCACGACAGGCGACATCGGGGAGCCGGGGCCGCGCGTGGTGCGGCTGACGACGTCAGGGCCGCGCGGGACACGACGGACGACGTCAGGGACGCCGTCGGGGACACTGGGGCTGCACGTGGCACGGTGGGTGATGTCGGGGACGCCGCGGCCGCGCACGGTGTGGCTGACGTCGGGGAAGCAGGGGTCGCGTGTGGCACGACGGGCGACGTCGAGGACGTCGGGGCCACACGAGGCGCAGCGGACGTCGTCGGAGACGCCGGGGCCGCGCATGGCGCAGCGGACGACGTCGGGGCCGTAGGAGGAACGACCAGTGGTGGCAAGAATGCCGGAGCCGCGGGAGGCACGACAGGTGGTGTCTGGGACACCGTGGTCGTGTCCGGCGCAGCTAGAGGAAGACCTGCAGAAGGTAAAAAACAAGGTCGCTGGACATGAGTGGCCTCAGGATTAGTGGAAAAAAGAGAATCCAACTCAGAGACCGAGTCAGAGGAGGACCCAACGAAAGGGAAGGAGGACTCGTCGAACACGACGTGTCGGGAGACCAAGATACGGCGAGTGGTAAGGTCGAGACACCGATACCCCTTATGGTCAGTCTAGTACCCAAGGAAGACACACCGAGTCGAGCGAGGCGCGAGCTTATGAGGGGCGGTGGCAGAGAGATTAGGGTAGCACGCGCACCCGAAGACTCGAAGGTGGTCGTAGAGAGGAGGGGTGCCGAACAAAGCGAAGTGAGGGGTGGGAGCACTGATCGCCTTAGTAGGAAGGCGATTAATGAGGTAGGTGGCGGTGTGAAGAGCCTCCGCCTTGTCACGAGCAGGGGGTAGAAGCCTGAAACATCAGGGAGCGCATGACATCGTTGGTTGTCCGAATCATGCGCTCAGCCTTGCCATTCTGGGGGGAAGTGTACGGGCATGACATGCGCAACTGAACACCGCGAGAAAGCAGAAAGTCACGGAACGCAGAGTTGTCAAACTCGCGCCCGTTATCGCACTGGACCGCACGGATCATGCGCCCAAACTGGGTGGACACCCAAGCAAAGAAGTGAGAAAGAGTGCCGAACGTATCAGACTTCTGTAGCAAGGGAACGGTCCACGAATAGTGTGAAAAATCATCAATGACCACCAAGTAATACTTATATCCAGAAACACTGAGAACAGGTGAAGTCCAAAGATCACAGTAAATCAAATCAAAGATGCGCTCGACACGAGTGACAGAATGCGAAAAAGGAAGTCAAACGTGGCGACCCAACTGACAAGCATGGCAAAGAGACTCATGAGTACCCCGAGTACACGGAATCACTGAACTACCAGACAACTTGGACATAGCATCAACACCAGGGTGGCCAAGCCGACGATGCCAAATGGTCGAAGAAGTTTTCGTAGTCAGGGCAAGAGGCGGAGCGAAAGCAGGAAGACGCATCGTGTACAGGGGACCCATACTATCACAACGAAAGAGAATGCATCGAGTAGTAAGATCCTTCACAGTTACACCATAAAGATCAAACTCAAGGGAAACATGGTTGTCAGTAGTAAAACAACGAACGAAAAAGAAGGTGCTGAATGATGTTAGGAGCAACAAGAACATCACGTAGCTGAAACGAATCCGGCAAACCCGAGTCACCTACTGAGGTGACTGGAAGCGTTGTCCCATTCCCAACAACGATAGATGAAGGATCAGAGGGACGGGAAGGGCGGGTAGAGGAGAGGATACCGACATCAGGGGTAGTGTGGTACAAGGCACCGGAGTCCACCACCCAGTCAGGGCCAGACGGCGTGAGACCCCGCAGGTAGACCGACGGTGTAGAACGGGTCGCGACATGCCCCGGCGGTGGCAGCGCTGGGAAGGAAGACAACACGCTCGGACCCTCGACGGTGGTGCCAACAGAGTAGGCAACAGCCGATCCAGGTACATCAGCCGATGGCGGCCGAGAAGCACCTCCCAAGGCGGCCGCAAGTCAAGAGGCGCCTTCGTGGGGGGCTTCAGGACCGGCGGCCGAAGGGGCGGCTGCAGCTGCTGCGGGCCAGGCAGCAGTGCCGTCATGGGGGGCTGTAGGACCAGCAGCCCAAGGGGCAGCTGTAGCTGCTGCGGGCCAGGTAGCGGCGCCATCGTGGGGTGCTGCAGAGGCGACAACAGCAGGCCAGGCATCAGCAGCGGCTCGAGGGGTGGCAGCGCTGGGGGCTGCAGAGGCGACGACGGCAGGCCACGCGGCAGCAGCGGCTCGAGGGGTGGCAGCGCTGGGGGCTGCAGGAGCGCCGGCGGCCAGCGGCGGGGTCGTGCCGACGGGTGGCAGCACGGGTGCGCCAGCGGGCAGCAGCAGGGGTGCGCTGGAGTACGACAGCAGAGGGGCGCCAACGTGCGGCGGTAGAAGCACGTCGGGGGGTGCGGCGTCGTGGCGGCGGCGCGCGAGAAGGAGGGGCGGTGCGGCGGGCAGCGCGCAGCGGCCGGGAGAGAGAAGGGCAGAGAAGAAAAGAGGCTCCGATACCAAATTAGATTAGGGAAAATGATTAGATTGACTAAACAGACTGTTAAGGAGGATACATATATAGGGGCACAAAACTTAAGGGCCAAGTAACACTAATACAAAAGACTAAACTGCCCCTAATACACGTACAGTCTAACAGGAAGAACTTCACGTTTAGGCTCTTGGAGTGATCTCGTGCACTTGGTGTGATCTGTGGCTTGTAAGATCTGTAAAGTTTGTGGAAGTGATCAAGTGGGAGCCTCGGATTGTGAGCAGCCCCAAAACTTTGTAAGTTCACCCTTGAGATAGTGAAGAACCGGGTTGGCCTTAGTGGCGACTTGGTAAGGAAAGGATTGTTAGACCCGGTCCTTTGTGGACTCCACAACGGGGACGTAGATTCCTGAGTGGAATCGAACCTCGGGAAAAAATCCTCAGTGTCTCTCTTGCATGTACATTTGTTTGAAGATCAAGATTGCTTAGGGTTTGTTTTACTTATTTTACTATACATCGTCACATTCTTGTAATTCATTTCGATATTCTGTCACACTTGTCGTATAGAAGTGCTAGTTGTCTCATCCACATTTTGTTAAACTAAAATTTGGAGAAAAACCCTTAAAAATTAAGTTTTAGATCTTTCTAGCATTTTGACCAGACTAGTTCGCCTCCAAGGCAGACTAGTCTGGCCTTTTAGGCCTTTCCAGCAGGTTGATCGGACTAGTCCGCCCCTGAGCCAGACTAGTCCGGCTCTTGAGTTCTAATCTCGTTTAATTAAGTCATTTCAAGTATTTTAGCCTATTCACCCCCCTCTAGGCAATTTCAGAACCGATTTCATTTGATCGATCTCATATTGGTTCCTGGGATACTGAAAGTTCTCAAACTTATCGCCCTTGACTATAGGAGCAGGCGAGGGTTTACTCGCATACATTTTGTACTTCTTGAGTACGCTTTCTAAGTATGTCTTTTGGGATAAACCCAATACCTCCTTACTTCTATCTCGGTGAATCTCAACACGTTGGAAGCTTCATCAAGATCGTTCATATCGAAGTTGGACAACAAAAAATCCTTAGTTTCTAATAATAGATTGACATCTCTACTTGCAAGTAATATGTCATCTACATAAAGAACAAGGAAAAGAAGTTTCCCGTTCTTAAACTTAGCATATATGCAGTTGTCCTCCTCATTTCTTTAAACCCAAACTTTCTTATAATGTCATCAAACTTGAGATACAATTGCCTAGAGGCCTGTTTAAGTCCATAGATGGATTTTCTTAATCGACATCCCATATGTTCTTTACCTTTAATGACAAAACCTTTCGGTTGTGTCATATAAACGTCCTCATATAGATCCCCATTGAGGAACACCATTTTTACATCTATATGATATAATTCTAAATCATAATGTGCTACTAAGGCCATAATGATTCTAAATAAATCCTTAGTAGAGACATGTGAAAATGTCTCATTATAATATATGCCTTCTCTTTGAGTGAAGCCTTTTGCCACAAGTCTGGACTTATATTTTTCGACTTTCCCTTTGGAGCCACGCTTAATCTTATAGACCCACTTACATCGTACTGTTTTGGCTCCATTAGGATTTCGACTAGTTCCTAAACTTTGTTGGCACTCATTGAACTCATTTCATCCTCCATGGCTTTACGCCACTCGGATGATTGAGAACTTCTCATAGCTTCTTCAAATGAGGTGGGATCATCCTCATCCGATTACTTAAATATTAAACACCGTAGCTGAACACAAACCGAGCTCAGCTCAATTGGTAGAGCACAAAACCCCTCTCCCTCGAGGTCTAGGGTTGGATCCCCACCGGTGCGCCCGTTAGGGTTTCTGGTCCACCCGTTAGCAGTGGCGGCGCGCCCGGTTAGGCGGCGGCGCGCTTCCTTAGGGCTGGACGCGCTCGGTTGGGTCTGTTGGGCCGCTTGCCCTCATTTTTGGCCCACAAACACATACCCTAATCAATCTGAGCCATTGAATCCGATCTAACGGCCCAGCGTAGATGTAGGGGGTTATAAATACAACCCAGCACCCCCTCAACAAACCCTAAGTTATTTCTTTTCCTCCCTTTCTCTCTCCTCATTGTGGCGGCCATACAAAGAAGAAACAAAGAGTAGGGAAGGAAGAAGGTCGGCGGCCTAGTAGCCAGGCGCTGCCGTGGTGGCTCCTCACTGGCGAGCGTGCGCTCGCCTATGTGGCGGCGCCCTTACCGTCGAGTGGTTCCCGGTGGTGCCATTCTTTTTCTTTTGTTGCTTTTCCTACTATCCGTACTATTTCTTGCTATTATTTACTATTTTCTACCTTTCTTTATACGGTTTTCTTATTTTCTTACACGTTGTTGATTCCTTTTTTAGAACTTACTCATCATGGATCCTTAATCAAACGAAACCCGAATAGATCTAGTAAACTAGACTGGCTCTGATACCATTATTTGTGTCTTAATCCTTCTAGCCACTTGATCTATCGGGTAAATGAAATAAAATGAACCTAGCTAATCAACTTGAACGAGAACATAAAAAAGAACGAGAATTGGAAAACACACCTTCGGGTGTAGTGGATGTAGATGTCATGACCGCGTTCATGGTGCTGGGGTCCTTCCCCTCTCTCCCACACCGAACAGATCGAATCTTAAGATTGTTGAGGTAGTATTGTGAGCACGGCGAACCTTGGTTCACGTGCTACCGGCTTGCCCCCTTTTATTATGGCGCGGGGAGAAGGGGGCTCACAGCCAAGAGTGGCTTGCGCCCTTGATCGGAGCGTGATGGGAAGGAAAAATCGGATCGTCCGTTGGGCCGTTTTCCCGAGTTGGAGATCATAACGGATTCCAACATGATTAACTGCATTATATTCGTAATTTTTAGCGGCATACTAACAATTAGCCATATTTTTTACTAATCAGTAGCAAAGTTACTACTGGTGGTAGTGGTAGGGTTCTTTGTTTCAAGAACCAATCAATCTTACTCAGCACCAACGGTGATGCATGCCCTTCATCAGCTATCTTCTTGTAGTTTCTATGAGTCCTTGATGACCATATAGATTGGTGCTGAAAGTGACATCCATTTTGGCTCAATGGATACCCCCAACTTGTTGACAGCTCTACTTATATACCGTGTTTTTTTTGTGAAGAGCTCTACTCTTAATTATATACCTAGAATAAACGAGGAGTGAAGTAATTTCATCTCTTTCCATGTATTGAAAAGATGCAATCGATGAGCATCTAGCCGTAACTTTCGATGCGAAGATGGTATCGACATTTCTCAATTCTTTGTTGTTGATTCCCAAATTCTGCGGTCGATGATGCACATGTGTATATTTCACCATGCTTTTGTCACGTGGTCGATGTTGTTGTAATAAAACTTGTGGTAAAGCACCTTGAAGGAATTTGTGGTGCTTTTGTCGGTGGTTCATGGGGCAAAAAGGCAAGAAGACATTGGTACACCACGAATGGATGCTTGTCCGGAATCGTAGATCAGAAACACATCCAAAACGGTAATACAAAATGTATACAATGATATTATGAAAAGTTTATGAGAAAAAGAAAGATCTTAGAGCCAGGTGATAGCTTCTTTTTGCTTGAATTTGGAGGGAAAATATTGTTGAATACTTCCTCTATTCCGAAATAAATAATAGCTTCTTTTCACTTGAATTTGGAGGGAAAATATTGTTGGGTACCAAATTTCAGCTACATCTTTTAGCAGAAAAGGCCCTAAATCCTAATCTGTCCGGCCTTTCAAAGGAGGCTGAGCAAAGTTAGCTGTTTAAATTGTGAAATGTGTCAAGTGGGCCAGCCAAGTTGGTGGTCTCCATTCCCATACATGCTTCCCAATTCTAGAAAAGTTGTACCGGGAAAAATTCCACAACTGGTAATGCGAAACCTACGGCTATGCATGAGTCCTATTTGCACTGGAAAACGATGTCAAGGACCAGCCGGATCTAATCGAGCAAGCTATTGGACGAAAGAGGAATCTTCAATCTACTCGTCAGGATAGTACAGATTCAGGAAGAAAGAAGAGTCTAGCCACCACCGGCAGCCATCGTTTTCCGTAGTTTTCAGGAGAGAGACACGACCCTGCACCAAGCACAAATCTGAAATGCCATGCGCAGGCATCTATATATGTGGAACTTAGAATTAATTAGCAGGCGCATGAACTGGGAGATCAAGGATTTGTTGCAGTGGCGATATGCAGATAGCAGGCGATATGCAGATAGTTGGCTACTATTGATGGTAGTGATGCTTTACCACACGAGACCGTCAGATCAGATAGCCAGGTTTTCTCAGCCGATCGACTTTCACGGCCGCATCACTCTTGGGAGGGACGTCTAGGTAACATGATTTTTGATAAAAAAATTGACACGAAGCCGGTTTTCTCCACCAAAATTCAGATCAAATTAAGTAGCCATCAAAAATACGGGAGCACATATTCGTCGCCCACACAATTCGGTCTCCAGTCCAGTCCCCACACTGATGAAGATTCATGTTCCCCGGCCGGCCCGTGTTCCGATTGATTGGGGGTCGGTCTCCCATGACTCGGCGAGAAGGCCCCGCGGGACACGCACCACAGGCTAACCCGTGGACCCCAACAGCATCAGCTGATTGTTTAGTTTGCCTCTCTGGTCCCGCTCACAGCGAAACAGGAGCTAGCCCGGCCGCTCTCCTGATCCGGCCGTTCTCTCCTTCGCCCTTGTACTACCGGCCGGGCTACTGGCTGGCTGGCACACTGCTACATATATGTGTGATGCGGAGCTGCGAATTCCTCGTCCATCTCATCACCAGCTCGCAACAAATTCCATCTCACCAGAGACACCATGTCCGGCGTGTGGGTGTTCAAGGACGGCCTCGTCCGCCGCGTGGAGAACCTGGGCCGGGACGAGGAGGCCTCGTCGGAGAGCGGCGGCGCTGGCCGGCGCAAGGTGCTGGTGCACGTCCCCAGCGGCGAGGTGGTCACGTCGTACGAGGTGCTGGAGCGCCGGCTGCGGGAGCTGGGGTGGGAGCGGTACGTGGACGACCCGTGCCTGCTGCTCTTCCACCAGCGCTCCACCGTGCACCTCATCTCCGTGCCCCGGGACTTCGCAAGGTTCAGGCTCCTCCACATGTACGACATCGTCGTCAAGACCCGCAATGTCTTCGAGGTCCGCGACGCCGCCTAGTTAGCAGCCATGGCCGACTCGCTGCAACCTTTAATACATGCTTCTTTTATGCCCAGAGAAGGTGAGGCCGTGAGTACGTAAGTGATACAGTATGGTATATAGTATGTGTGCTGATTTCAGTCATTTATATTACATACATATATGTAATATAAATGGAGAGCTAGAGAGTTGGTACCTCTGAAGATCCGACTCTTTTATATTTTAGGTGTGATCCATGTGTGTGCGTTTTGTAGATACATCTATATATAACATAAAAACAAACTTCCTCTAAAAAATGCTACATACGGTATATTGCATCTGTACTACTTGTTCAGCTTACCAGCTGAATTACGTTGTTCTATGTATTGTATAAGATTTCCTAAGGGCATGCCTAGCTTGATGTAGTTGATCTTTTCCTTTGTTCTTACCGACTCATGATCTCCGATCACTCCTGTGCCGAGAAGCAATAACTATTTCGTGAGAACTCAGGAGGAAAGAGAGTTCATGTAAGCTTGCATTTTTGTGATTCTATTTTCAGGTAACGGTTATCATGGAATTACACAAAGTAATGGTTATCATGGATCCCTTACTTCTAATTCTATTTCCGAGTAACTGTTGTGAAAAATCAATACATACAGGTATAAAATAAATATACAATATGAAGTCATAGGTTTAAATTAATTACATTGGCGATATATAATAAAATAGATGAACTATTTTGTTGAATGGGCTAAATAAACCTTAGCAAAATCTTATTTACTTTGGTAATTCATTAGCCTAATAAAGAAATATGCATTGGTAAATTCTGAAGGGTGACGACCCTAGAACAGATATGGCATAGGCAACTTTCATATCTCTTCATTGTTGCGAGTGACGTACTGACGATTAATTAGTTTGGGGTTGTTATGTTGTTCTGCCCCATGCAGAATTCTGAAGCTGCTATCCAAGCAGTCTTGAAATACTACCCCATATGTTTTCATTTTGGGAGAACAAAAATATTTCCTCTTTTTGAGTCATGGTTGAATTAGAATAAGTAACTAATTAATCAAACACAGGACAAAAGGTAAGAGTGGTTGCACCAACATCTGTAATATATATAATTCCTGCACTGCTGCAATTTGGAGACCGATCATTATTAAAAGCAGCTACTACTGTCTCCTGTATTACGTCAAACATTTGAATAATTTATATAGCAAAAGCTCTCTAGTCATTGTATTATTAAGTCAAGGTACTTTGGTTATATCATTCTATTATGAAAGTGTTATTACATGCCCATGAAGTCATATCCATGCTAGGACAATCTCAAACACAACGACAAATCTTAAGCATGGCGTGTGTGTATATTTCGTTCTTGACATCCATTGTACTAAGTGCTAAATTCTTAATGATAAACCCGTTGCACATAATAAATTGATATGAAACCATCTCCATTACAATAACGTCTATTCTGGTTTTTACAGGCCTTCAGGAAACTTTATAAACAATAGTATAATCGAGCTTATGTTCCTTGGGCATAATCAGAAGAATAAAATATGTGATGTTTATCTCCCTAACTCCAGGAAAAGAGAATCTGACAAAGTATTATCCTTCTTGGCAAGTTGGCAAACATTTGCACCTTGTTCAAAAGTATAGAACCGCCTAGGAGGGTATAACATACAGAAGCAGAGAGCCAGATCTAGCCAAAGCCATTGCAATGCGGGGACCACATTGTAAACAAAAGAGGCAAACACACTTTTTATTTCTTTGTAAAGGAATTGAAGTGTTGGATATAAACATATTCGTTCTTAGAATCGTATAACGCTAGGGGAACATATAAATCAGTACCATCTCTAAGAGAAATATGCTCACATGAGGATGTCGTACAACAAAATAATAGGATAATTCTGTTTTCTCTCGAAATCTAATAGATGACTTCTTATGCCAAAAGTTATGTTGTACCTTTAAGTGGCAATGAGAAGCCTGGGAAGTTGAACACATGAGGCTTGTTTTTTCATTATCACATGAACCATTTGCTTAGTTTTTTAGGCCACAACACATCAATGTATATTCACTTTGAAGCACGTAAAATGGGACGCACAGCATCGCGACCTGCACTGGCACTGCATCAACTTGGCCCTGCATGGACCCATAAGGGATTCCGCACCTTTTCATTGATGGCCACAATGAAGATGCATATGGTAACTTTTGGCACGGGGTTAATTCAGTCTTGAGCAGAGCGGGAATTACTACTACACGTAGGATTCCTAACAGCGAAGGTCCTATCGCACTATTGGAAATCCTTGCTTAAAAACCAACTCACATTTTTTACACCAGAAACTTACCCTCATCATATCAGCTATATTTCATGCGTGTATTTATTAATTAATATGTGTGGTCTTGGGCATTGATAAACCATTTTTCTCATTTCAAGTTGCTATTTGTGAACTACACTGTGTACTTGTGACGAACGATCTTCGCTAATAAAGCATTGATGGGCCCTACTAAGAACCAAAGGTGTAGGATTTTGGGGTACCTACTTCTTCATTCCTCGCAGAACGGAAGAAGTCATATTGATCCCTTGTCCTTGTATATATATACATACACATGTGCTAATCTCATCTAGTGTTTACCTATCTCTAGACAAAATCTATTGGAGGTATGATTAGTTATGAATAACTGGGATTTTCCTCACAGACCAACCTGTTACGTTGTCAAGCGAAGAGACCAAACCGAAATGATGGGAGTTTTACGTAAATCAGCTGGTCGCATACCTTACTTGCTTTGTATAGGATGGTATAACCGCATTTCCAATTTTGTTACAGTTGTATGTTCAAAGTTCGTCTCTGTTATCACCGGACCCTTTTCGCAGAGACTAACTCCTATTGCTGTACTACGATACCTTCCAGCTTTATTGGGAGGTGGGAACTCCTGCTCCTACTGATGACCTACACAAATGCACCAAAGTTAACTCCACTGGTGATGCACATGAGAGACACAAATCCAGGCCAAGATGTACTACACTTGCCAAAAAGAAATATATGTTCATCTCAAAACAACAATCGCATATTGATTTTTTTGTTAATTAACCCCCGGTAGCAGTAAACTTCAGATCGAATTAAGTATGGAAACACAAGGGTGCTGCCTTGTAAGAACTACGAGGTTCGAGACTGCTCTTTGAGCTAGCTCTCAACTCTAATGAGCCTCTGGTAGCTGAGCATGGTAGTAACTCCCCAGACATTTAAGATGCATGGACTGAACCAGTTACAACTACACCCGTGATAGTGAGCCACTGAGCCTATTTGTTCTATGCATGCTAGTGTACAGGAACCGGCACATAATCACACTCCCTCTTCAATAAACTCGTCAAAGGATAAAAGATCAATATTCTTCACGATACTTAGAAGTTAGCTAATTCTGGGTCACCAGCGTGCAAGACTGCCTTGGTACATAAACCAACATATTGGATCTAATAAAACCAAGCAAACGCTCAGCTGCTGTCCACCTTATCTACTGGTCCCGGCCGGTCTGTGAACCCATATGCTGATGACTTTGCCAAACTGTGGTGTGGCAGCCTACCACTGCATAACCAACAGTAAACCGGTCTGGCCATCTGTATGACACTACTTCCCATGCCGCCATGCGCGACCGGCCGCCAGTATGTGTCTTTCACTGCGTTGGACGGGGCCGGTTGCTAATGCCTTTGCCTTTTCTCAATGCTATCGCTCTTATCTCTCCTGCAGCAGTCCCGATGAGGCGCTGACTGTTTGTACAGACGACCGCCTGTTGGTGGTTGTCAAAGTGGACCCGGTCGGGTGACGGGTCTTAGCTCAGAGACGACGTGGTGACCTTCGGCTACTAGAACTCACTTGGCCACTGCGCGGCTGAAGGCCAGCGCAACTCACCACTGATCTGCTAACACAGCGCATGATGAACTCGTGGATTTGGATCCAATAAAAAGAGTAGTAGTGTATTTGACATGTTGGCTTGCCGGCCTGCGGCATGTGACAAAGACCGCTAACACGAGGAATTCGTTTCTAAACAATTGGTGTCACATCTGTGTGTTAGTTTGGGGGGGGGGGTGGGGGGGAGGGTAAAGCTTTCTTGGCTACACTTTTGCGGTTGTCATGTTAGATCAGAGTCCTGTAAATTCTTGTGTTTTTTCATGCGCTCCATGCATCTAACCGGCCATTCATGATGTTTTTTATTCCTAAAGATTGAAATTTTTATACTACCTCGATTATCCGGCGTGCATGCTTTTTTAAGAATCACGTGTTCCTGATAAAAAGGGTTGCGGGCCGGGGATCTGATCCATGACGCGCGCCAGCAATAGATGGGATGCTTTCACCTCCGATCCGCGCGCGCAAACGACCTTATCCCTTCCCCTACTGATGGAGTCACCGTTCAACAACGCGGCGCCGAAGCTATTCAACACCGGACTCGTGTCCCTCGCCGCCGCCGGCGGATCGGGAAAAGCAAGAGCGGAAGACGGGACCATCTCGGATTTTTTTTTGCTTGGTTATTCGCGCACGGGGAGAAACGAGAACCGGACGTGTGTACGCGCGCGCGCCTCCGTTTTTTTGCTTGTGGATTCGCGCACGGGGACCGACGTCCGCGTCCCGCGCCGGCGACCGGTCGAAATCCGCGCGCGTGCACGGGCCCCGGCCCGGCAGCCAGCGACGCGTGGCTGGGCTTGCCGGATTTGGGATCCCGCGAGCGACGGCGACCCCCCGCGCCTGGGCCAGCCGGCGTGCAAAGCCACTCGTTCCGACATCTGCCGGTTTAGCTAGCTGGTCCCATGGCCGCAGCAGCTTTCTTCGTTTTGCACACAGGCTAGAGGCTACCACACGCAGAGTGCGGCGCTTGTGGTAATAAGCAGCTAGGCATGCTGTGGAAAGAAACAGCAGTCAATTATCAACTTCATCCGGCGAAACCAGCCATGTGCATGTTACTGAATACGTACTGATTAACTCGAGTAACAACTGAAGCAAAAGCATACCTGAGAATCAAGTAATGACGCACATTTCTGCAGCCAAGATTTGATGCTCATTTCCTTTCGTAAGCTGGTGAGACGGTGCGAAATCAACTGATTCGCCAGTTAATGTGTAGTTCCGTGCCTGTTCCACACGAGAGCAATGCAAAAGCCTTCTTTATAATCGGCATCATCAATCAAGCACTCTGAATTCTTAGATGAGTCGTGTTCTAGTTATATATTAGTACGCCCTAGAACATTTTCACTTCAAGGTGTTTCACTACTCTAGTTTGAACACATACCAAAACAAAAGAACAGTGTCGCTGGTAGACGCAGAGGTGATATTGGGGTGATATATCACAGTTGCAGTTGAAGAGATGCGGAGTCGAGCTTAATTTGGGCTTGCGGGCCGGGGAGCGGAAGAAACGAAGCGAGCGAAACAATGGGCCGACGTAACCTGCTTTATGGGCCGTCACAGCCCATACATTTTAGTCAACAAGATTCATAAATCATAACCATGCGCCCCCGGTAACCGTAAATCTCACAGAAACGGTTCCAAGCATAAGCATTACTGGTTACTGAGAATAGTAGACGTAGTAAAAATGGAGCAAAGCAGGAGGAGCGTCACACGTCCACTGATACGAGATACTCCCTCTATTTTGAATTATTTGATGCTGGTTAATTCAATTTTGAACTACCCAGCATCAAATAATTCGAAATGGAGGGAATACATGTGCACCAATTTTCATTCATATGCTCAGTCAATCCGCTCCTAATACTAAGCGTAGATCACAGAATATCATCAAACAAAAATAGACCATACTACATAATGGGAACATAATGTACATAAAACATCATCGCATGGGTTTCCAAAAACATATTATCCACAAGCATATAGCCATCACGAAGAGAAGGACTACAGGGGAGATCATGACTTCTGCTGCTCACACCGGGGAGCTGTGCTGGATGTGCCCGTTCTACGCACTGATGCGCCAAATCCTGCGCACGCTAGTAGGTGCGGGATAGCATCGGAGAGAGAGGAGCTGTTGCTGCAGTCAACAAAAGAGCGGCTACGAAAAATAGCACCGGGAGGAATAAAATCCGGAAGAAAAGAAAAACAAAGAAGAGTGAAGAAAATAAAGGTAATAAGGAATAAAAGAAAAGAAAAACAGAGGGAGAAAAGAAAAAGGGAAACAAAAGAAAATAGAAGGGGAGAGTAAAAAGGAAAAGAAAAGAGAAAGAAAAGAAGAGAAGAAAATGAAAGGAAAAACGATGAAGAAATATTGAAAAAAATATTAAAAAATGAGTGATAGTTGATATAGAGTAGAATTTTAGAGTATGACGAATGCGGCGACAGGTGCTGGAAGGCAGCGAATTTTTTAGAGTGTGCTGAAAAGAGGTTGAAATATACTTTTAGAGTAATATTTTAGAATACGACGAGTGTGGATAGCCTTATACCAGTACAGGAGCAACCTACTCATCTTGCTTGCATTATAGGACACCTCAACCTGGTATATTTCAAGCGCTCAACCTGGTTCTTAATGAAGACCGGCCAGATGAAATCAAATGGAAGGTAGCAACCGCGGGAGCCTATTCTGCAAAATCAGCTTATAGGATGCAGTTCATAGGAGGCAACCAATCCTAGTACCCAGAGAAGATTTGGAATGTGTGGGCGCCAGCAAAATGCAAAACCTTCGTCTGGTTACTCGTGTAGGACAGACTGTGGATCGCGGTACGCTTGCAACTACGGGGATGGCCGAACCAATATTTTGTCCGATGTGCTATTGGAATTTGGAGACGGTATCACATCTATTTACGGAATGTAATTTTTCACGTGCCATCTGGGACCGGATCTCTGAGTGGACAACACTTTGGATACTCAACCCTTGCTGGTGGAGGCAAACCAACGAGATCGGCCACTGGATTCAAAAACTTTCAGCAGGGGGGAGATGAAGCACGCAGTGCACGCTCAGTGGTCATACTAACATGCTGGTTAATCTGGAAAGAAAGAAATGCAAGAGTTTTCCAAATAACAGAGAAATCGTTACTCCAGCTGTCGGTACCCTCAAGACCAGGTACCCCTGCATGTATGAGCAAAAGAAGACATACGCCACCACTTATGCAGAAGACAGGGACCCAACCTGCAGGCTGGGCCCAACCGCCAGCTTGGGAGCACTCATGAGAAGGTGAGCGCCCTAGGCCTCGGGTCCGACCACCCGCTAAGGAGGTCTCCGAGACTGCCACGCATCTTTAGGCCCTGAGCCTGACTACCGGCCGAGGGTGGCTCCGGAGCCGCCACGTGTCCAGTGGTGTCGGGCCCGATCTTCCGTCAGGGAGGGCTCCGACGTCGCCACATGCCCGGAACCTCCGAGCCACACCCCCCGCCAGAGAGAGCTCTGGAGTAGCCACGTGTTCTGCGGCTCCGGGCCCGACCTCCAGCATGGGAGGGCTCCTGTGCTGCCACATGGGCAACGACTCCAGGCGTACTATCCCGCTAAGGAGAGCTCCGGAGGTGCCACATGCCCTACGGCTCCGGGCCTGACCTCCAGCATGGGAGGGCTCCGATGCTGCCACGTGTCTGACGGCTCCGGACCCCTCACTGCTCCACAAGGCTGCTCTGGTAGGTTTGGCGGGATATTATCGGAGGTTCATCCCGGGATTCTCAAAAATCTCCAAACCTATGACGGAGCTACTGAAAAAGGGCATCAAATATGATTGGAGCAAGCCATGTGAGGAAGCTTTTCAAGCGTTGGTGAAACACCTCACAATAGTCTCGGTTTTAGCTTAACTGGATACAACCAATCCCTTTGATGTTTATAGTGATACGTCCGGCATCGGACTTGGTTGTGTACTCATGCAAGGAGGACGCGTGGTCGCATATGGATCACGGCAATTACGGAATCATGAACAACATTATCCAACTCATGATCTCGAGCTTGCTGCCGTGGTGCTAGCTTTGAAGATGTGGAGACATTACCTATTGGGAAATCTAGTTCATCTCTACACCGACCACAAAAGCTTGAAGTACATATTCACTCAAAAAAGTTTAATATGCAACAACGGTAATGGTTGGAGCTGATAAAAAACTATAAGATTAAAATTCATTATCATTCAGGCAAGGCAAATGTGGTTGCCGATGCACTCAGCCAGAAATCTCATATTCATAACCTGACCATTATGCCGATAGAAGAGGAAGAACCGAGTCTCTACTTGGTTCCATATGGAGCTCTACATAATCTGGCTCTCATACCCACATTAAAAGAGGAGGTTATGAAAGCTCAAAAGCGAGACAAGGGCATGTCTCATATTAAAAGGAGGTTGAAGAACGAGGAGATGAAATATTTCTGGTTAGATGATGAAGATACCTTATGGTTCAAGGACTGGATAGTCGTACCCCGTGATATGAGGTTACGGAAGACAATTTTGGATGAAGCTCATTTATCCAAATTTTCCATCCATCCGGGCAGCAATAAAATGTACCAAGACCTCCGGAAGAAATTTTGGTGGACACGTATGAAACGTGAAGTTGCAAAGTACGTTTCAGAATGTGATACGTGTCGCAGAGTTAAGGCAAACCATGTGAAGAACTCGGGCCTGCTGCAACCACTACAAATACCGGCATGGAAGTGGGAAGACTTGAGTATGGATTTCATCGTCGGGTTGCCGATGACCTCCCACCACCATGATTCGATTTGGGTAATCGTTGACCGGTTAACCAAATCAGCATGTTTCATCCCCATGCATACCAGATACACCACCAAGAAGTATGCGGAGTTATACATAGCACGAATCTTGTGCTTACATGGAGTTCCCCATACCATTGTGTCTAATAGAGGACCGCTGTTTGTAGCCTGTTTCTAGGAGCAACTACATGCATCCTTGAGAACCAAATTGATTCGAAGCTCTGTGTATCACCCTCAAACCGATGGGCAAACTGAGAGTGTGAATCAAATACTTGAATATATGCTAAGAGCTTGTGCCATCCACCACGGTAAGAGCTGGGATGATCAATTACCGTTGGCGGAGTTCTCGTATAACAACGGTTATCAAACGAGTATAAAAATGACATCTTATGAAGCTCTCTACGGCCGGAAGTGCCGCACACTCTTGAACTGGTGTGAATCTGGCAAGAGAGTTATTTACGGGATTGATATCGTAAATGAAGCAGAAGAGCGGGTAAGGCTTATTCAAGCAAATCTTAAAGCCGTTCAGTCCAAACAAAAGAGTTATGCGGATAAGAGACGCCGTCCTATGTAATTTCAAGTTGGAGACCACGTATATCTCCGCGTATCTCCTATGAAAGGCATTAACCGATTCGGAGTGAAAGAAAAATTAGCTCCGCGTTTTATCGATCCCTTCGTCATCATCGAAAGATGTGGACCCGTGACATACCGTGTGGAGTTATCGGCAGCCTTAGCCGGAGTTCATAACGTCTTCCACATATCTCAGTTGCGGAAGTATTTGAAAGTTCTAACGGAGATTCTCACGGAAGGCATAACAGATTTGAAGCCGGACCTTACTTGTGTTGAGCATCCAACCCGAATAATTGATGAAAAGATTCACGAGACCAGAAACCGGACGCTGCGATTTTTCAAGGTGCTATGGGAAAATCACATGTCCAACGAAGCTACATGGAAAAGCGAAGAGTATTTACAACGCAATCACCCGGAGTTATTAGAGGTTTATGTTCGATAGTCGTCCTTCCCACGTTGTTCTTAATTACTAATCTCGGGATGAGATTCTTTTTAAGGGGGAGGAATGTAAAAGTCCCAAAACTTGTAAATGGAAAAATTGAGGTATGAATAAAGTGGAGTTTAAATTCAAGAAAGGGGATTTGTTTAAACTTCTCCACATATGATAATACACATGAGAGTTCTTCTTAAACAAGCTTATGATCACTTATAGGCTTGGACCCTAGGTGGATTAAAACCAAATATTTGAAGTCTCATGTGCAATGGAAAGTTTAAAAATCAGATTGTAAACTAAATGTTCAACTCGAAGTTCAAATGAGGGAACTACAATAGGAATTTCAAACTGTTGTGTTCAAAAGCTCAATTGCAGCAGCCAAATTTAAAATTAGATTCCATATTTGAATTCCTTAGATCCAAATAAGTGGGTATGCAAAGTTTCATGAATTTTCGAAATATTTTGCTACTCATTTTTCCAAAAGGACTCTAAATTACAATGAATTCAAATACACATTTGAATTTAGATGAAAATTGGCCCAATTCTACAAATGCACTTCAGTTTTGAACTCCCCACAATTAAACTTCAACATTTGCAAAATTTGAGAGATTTTGGAGAGGATAAGGGGGACAGTGGGCCCCACCAGTCAGTACACTCAAATATCTACAAATTTGAGTCGATTCTCTGTTTCTCTGTTCACACAGGAATTCGGATCAAACACAGCGCAGGCCGACACCGAGACAACCCGGTGACACCTTCCGAGCAGCTGCTGGAGTTTCCCTCGCCCTTATCATCTTCCACCGGGGGTGTGCACCTCACAACACCGAGAAAACGCTCGAGCTACGCCTCCTCCACGCCACAACGCTTTTTCCGGGAGTTCTTGCTGCCGCCGCGCACACACAACCTGTTCTCCGTCGCCAACCATCTTCGCGAGCTTTGACACCCGGACAAACGTGGAAGAGGCGTCGCCCACGCTCCCTGAAGCCTGTCAAAGCAAGTTTCGACTGTGCAGCGGGCTACAATCACCTCGGCAAGCCTTTTCTTCTCCGGCGGACCGACCTCGGTGACTTCACGTCAAACCGAGTCTCTCTAGCGTTTCACGCACAACAAAGCCACGGATAAGGTTGGTTAGCACCTCCCCTTGCTGTGCATCAAGTCTGGGATCATTTCATAGGACAACCTAGCCGCAATTTAGGTTTTCCTCACGGCGGTTTCTTTGGGTCGCCCGACTCCAAACCGTGAAATTCTCCTCCGAGGCGTAGGGGCTCCCATTGTGTTATGGGGTCATGATCCTTAGCCTCCTACAGACCTCCTCGACCAAAACGAGCACGATTCCATCAACCCTAGCCGAAGAACATCGAGTTCTTCTCCGGCGTTGCGAAAAACGTCTCGGGCGCATGGTGACAGCATAGCTAGCGGCCTCCCCAAGAAAATTTGTGTACACGTCGATGAGCTACACCTTCCACTGATGCTGTAGCACCAATCCTTCGTGTATTTGGCAAGCTAGAACGTCGGCGCTACGTTGCCGAAGCTCGGTTAAGCCGCCGCACCGTCGTGAGCTCGGTTAGGGCCGACGTCGGTGTGGGGAAACCCTCTCCACGTGTTCAACGCATGAAATTAGGGGCTGGCGGCAAGTTTAAGCACGGGAGATGGACGGACGACAGGGCTCCGATGTACACCGGCGAGCTCCGGCGGCGGGGTCGCGCGGGAGTCCGGAGGTTGAAGACGATGGCTCGAGGCCCACTGTTAGTGGGAAGGAAACCGGTTGGGATCGTCTGTGGACTCGGATCATCTGCGACAGCGCGGGAAATGAACATGTGGACCCGTGTGGCTTGTTTCAGCGAGTGATACGTGTGCCCTAGACCCACACGCAGGAATTAAACATTTCCCGGTTTATTTGAATCTCCAAATTCAGTTCAAACTTTAGAAACTCATAACTTTTGCTAGGAAGATCCAAATTTAGTGATTAAAATTGGGTTGTATTCGGATTGAAAAACGCTATCCAAATATGCAACCCAATTTGTATGAAAATCATTATTAAAATCTAGAAAATTCTTTAAAGATTTTAACCAAAAAATTTTAGAGGTAGTTTGGTTCATCAAAAAATCCTCAAATTTTGCTAGAATATTATTTAGGAGGTTATTGAACTCCTGTAGAAATTTCATCTTTTGGAGTTGATTTGGTTAGGAGAATTCTGATTTCAAGTTTCTATGTGTAAATGAATACAGAAACAATTCTAGAGAATTTCTAAAACTTGGAAATTCAGTTCTGGGCAATTCCTAGTTCTATGATCCCTGAGCTATATTTGAAATTGTGGTTCACTGGAATTTGCATGAAAGTGCAAATTTATTCAGAATTATTTTTTTGCCTAAATGCTTAGGGAATTGTTCGGAGTCAATACTCATTGAGAAATTTTGAATTTTGGTCGAGATGACTTTCTTGTGACAAGCAACTCACATGAAAAATTTTAGATCCATTGGAGCCCTGGATCAGTATTGTTTTGTTCAATCTCATTAGGTGATCAACACACAAGTGATGAAACACACTTAATACTTGATCATAGTACTTAAACCCAAACCACTAGCACCAGTGTCATTTTAAATTATTAAACAGAGTTCCAGTTTTAAACTTGTCTTTAGAACTTATTAGCAAAAGCTTTATAATTAAACATATATGCATATTCATAACGTGTAGCATCTACGTGAAGATTGTGAAGCAATTGAAGTGGAGATCAAAGAGGAAGGAAATCGAGGGATCAAGCCACAAGTGGTCTCCACTAACTAAATAGATATTTAGTCACCTGCAAAGCCAAGGTAAGCTTCGGTTTGCATTTAAGTTATTTATAAAGTTTTTACATTGCCCACTACTATGGTTAGAGTTTATATGTGCATTAGGTCAAGTATGTTTTATACTCCAAATACATTACCAAATGAACCCTGGAGTCAAGGGTAGAAAAGTGTCAACGTTGTAGATAATGCTGTGCTAAATAGGTTATGACATCCGGTAGAAGTCGAGTAGTTGGAATTTACTCGTGACCTATAGTTCGGGATTACATGGGTGTGGTTGGAAGAAGCAAACTAAAGTTTATATTTCTAAAAATGAGACCGGGCAAGAGGGTTAGGCAGCGACAAGACGAGGTCTTGGTCGAGTAGCTCTGCCTATGTCGGTTAAGGACCGATGCGTGTGCGACACCTATGATCAAGTATTGAGTTGTGTACCGGATGCTTGCTGCTATATGAGACCCAGGAAACCTATGTACTAGGTTAACTGGATTGTAGAGGCATACCTGAAAGTTGCCTAGAGGGGGGTGAATAGGCTAATAAAACCTGAAATTCAAATAAACAGCAGATAAAACCAAAGCAGGCCGGACTAGTCCGGTCTGAGGTCGGACTAGTCCGGTCTAAGCCTAATTTATGTTTTAGTTTTCCTTTTAAGTTTATTTGAGCAGAAAATATGTGGTAGTCAAGTGATATCACTAATTAGTTGAGAATGGTTAGATTACAAAATAATAGAACAATTTGTGAGAAATAACACAATAAAAGCTTGACAAGTAATTTTTAGTGAGCAATTTAAATAGTAGAGAGACCAAGAGACACGATTTATTCCGAGGTTCGATTCCACACAGGAACCTACGTCCTCGTTGAGGAGTCCACCAAGGACCGGGTCTTTTCTAACCCTTCCCTCACCGAGCGATCACCAAGATCAAGCTCGGGCTTTTTCACTATCAATCGAATGTAAATACAATGATCTTAGTGGCTACTCACACTTTGAGGCTCCCTACACCAACCAAGTAGTTCTAGAATTCAAAGTACAACTGTTAAAAACTCAAAATAACAGTTAGAGTGCAAAGGAATCAAACCGAGAGCTCAAACGTCGGTCACCACGTCTTTCCTCTCACAAGAACCACTAACTCCTTAAGATCCAATCTTAGGGGTCTAGAAGGTGAGGAAAGAGGCTTAGAATAGCTCTAGGAATGAGTTTTCAGCGCTTGGGTTCGTGTCACTCTTATTCTCAGCCCGGGGTCTCCTTTTATAGAAATCCCAGCATTTAGCCGTTACCAACTAAAGTCCGGACTAGTCCGGTCCCAACCCCAGACTAGTCCGATCTTAAGGGACCACTCACGTCACAGCTTACCAAATAAAGTTTTAGTGACCGTTGGATTCAAACGGTCATGAAATCCCGGACTAGTCCGACCAAGAGCGGACTAGTCCGATCTCAATCAGGAACCTTTGTTCCGTATGAGAACGGACTAGTCTGGTAGGGGCGGACTAGTCGGGCCCAAAGGGCGGACTAGTCCGGTCTTACCAGACTTAGTCTAAAAACTCTCTCAACTGGAGCCACGGACTAGTCCAGCCAACCCCGGACTAGTCCGAGCTCACACAGGAACCTTTGTTCCGTCCTAATTCGGACTAGTCTGAAAAGATTGGACTAGTCCGATGGCACTCAGAGACTTCTTCTCCGGACCTAAGCGGCTTAGTCCACTTAGCGGACTAGTCCAGCCTCTTGGGCGGACTAGTCCGGCCTTCTGAGACTTAGTCTCATAACGGCTCAGACTCACACAACAACGGACTAGTTGGGCCTTTAACGGACAAGTCCGAACTGACTCAGAGACTCTTTATCCGGTCTAAAGCGGATTAGTCCGGGTATGAATGGACTAGTCCGGCCATTTGTCCAGACAAGTCCGGTCTTCCCTTTTCTTCATATCTATGACTACTTCGTCTCATGATTCTAACTTTCTATCTTTCGTTTGAGCTCTCTAGTGATTCTCAAGCACTCTAAAAGAGAAGACCCTATACACAACTAGAAAAATGTGAAGATTAGTAGAAAATTCTATTTTCTACTCTTTCAAGTCTTCTTCTTTTCCTTTTGTTTCTTGAGAGACTCCATATCCATTTCTTTGATAAACACCTGTGCTCATACTCAGTAGAAACTTATTAGCATCTTAATTGTCGTCATCAATCAACCAAAACCCACGGAGATTACCTAGATGCACTTTCAATACCACATCTACTCGTTAGACCTATGAGCCCGATACGGCGCGACCGGTTCTACAATCGGGTGTCCTGCGAAAGGTTGCCACATACGACGTAATGAAGGACGCCAGATTTGGGTCTTCAGAGGCGGGCGTAAGTGTCGAGTTGTCCGGGCAGTGTTTGATTCGAATCACCGTCCCTTGCGGTTATGAGTAACGCTTGCTCACCGTGTTGTGACGTAGTAAGCAGGTTGTGTGAGAACCGTTTGCAAGATTTAATTGCTGCTATGATAATTGGAATTGCATGAAAACCATGCATAAAGTAGTGATAGAGCAAACTAAAGTTAATTTACACCTTGGGACAAGTAACATTGGAATGAAGTGTTTCTTGTTTAATTATGAAATTTCAATGTTGCTGGGCGTAAGGTCAATATTGTGGTGGCTAAAATATGAAAGTTAAGAATGAATTTGTAGGCGAGTCTTTTTGCCAATTTCCTGTTTAGGTCTTAAGTTACTTTCATGTAGAGTTGCATGCTTTAGAAGAGACGGTTAAGTCTTGTTGGACCTTTGTGCTTACTCTTGCTATATGAGTGGTTTTGCAGGTTAACATCGACGCTTATAAAGAAGGTTGTCCTGTGAGACTCAGAAACTTTCGAGTCGGGTACCACATGGAGAATCTAGCCGCTGCCATGTCTTCGTGTTGCTAGCAAGAGGAGACCGCGGGCTGGACCTCCTCTTGAGTGCTCATTAGTTATTCGGCGTGAGTTGATGTAGTCTTCCGTTGTAGCTATTTGATGTAAATTATTTACAAAGAACAATTGTAAGCTTCCTCTTTTCATTTATGTAATACAGTGTTCCTTATATGTGTGTTTTTTGTTGCCGCATAACACGACACCACCCAATGCGATTGCCGCGCGAGTGGCACGGTCCCGTGATACGGGTCGGCCCCCCTCCCCACACACAAAAGGGTTCACACTTTGTTTGTAACCCAACCAATACACTCCCTCACACACTCAAGCAATACAACAAGCACTCCCGTAGACGTAGGGTATTACGCTCCGGTGGCCCGAACCACGTAAATCCTCGTGTTCCTCTCGCCATTGAGTTCTGACCTTCGGGATCCACTATCTCCTCCGAAAAAAGAACCTCCACGAGCTGCTTCCGAGCAGACCGGGGGAAATTTCGTAACGAACACTTCGACATTTGGCGCGCTAGGAAGGGGCTTTTGGTTCTTGAAGCTGTTCGTGAAGCCCACATTGGTGAACATCCAATCTGTTGGAGGTTCTTCCCGCCTCTCGCGCCGCCAGCGGTAGAGTGAGCAGGAAGCATCCTCTGGTCCCAAAGCTGGACTGTCTGCGCCAGCACCATTCCCTACAGCGACGGTGCCCGTTCCCTCCTGGCAGCCTTCGGTTGCGACGGCGTTGCAAGCACCGACCGAAGCCGGCCCGAAGAGCGTGTTGCTAGCAGCTCGTGCGCTCCTTCACAACCCCCGAGCGCGGGAGCTTTCCCGTCTGCTGCTGAGCAGTGGCGCAACGACGTCGACCACCTGGTCGTCGCCGCGCTAAACTAGTCGTGTCACCAGAGACGACAGCCGGAGACGGTGCAGCTGCCGCCCCGCACCCTGACAAGGGATTAAAAGATGGTAGCAAACTACTCAACGGTGACATCCAGGCTCCCCACCACAGATCTCAGAGCCGAGCTGGACCGCCGCCGCCGTTAGAAAGAAGATGGCCGCGTCACCATCGAGCGACAACCCCGAGTGGCATCGCAGCCTCAAGGAGGAGTATGGCACTTTGGGTACCATGCGCCCCATCTGCACGGGCCAGAACCCCGTCTCCCCAGTCTCAGTGAGAGGTTGCATGGCTCTGGCTCCACACCTTCGTATGGCAGTGTGGTCGCGCAAGTTACGGCCGCACTTGCTGGAGAAGTTTGACAAGACAGTCAACCCCGTCGAATTCCTGGAGATCCACTCCACCGCCATCCTAGCTGCAGGAGGGGATGAGGCCATCATGGCCAACTACTTCCCTGTGTCCTTGACCGGGTCAGCCCGGTCATGGCTCATGAATCTGCCCCAGGTGTCTATAACCTCCTCGGAAGAGTTGTGCCGTCAGTTCACGACCAACTTCGGGAGTTCCTACACCCGACCAGGATCGGAGGGCGACCTCCACGCCCTGCAATAGCAACCAGGAGAGTCGCTACGCTCCTTCATCCAACGTTTCTCCTAGGTTAGGAACACCACCCCCCGCATCTCCAATGCCTCCGTCGTCATCGCCTTCCGACAGGGCGTCCGCGACAAGAAGATGCTCGAGAAGTTGGCCACGCACGACGTGCAAGATGTCTCCGAGCTCTTCAGCTTGGCGGACAAGTGTGCCAGGGCCGCGGAGGGCCGCAACTGGCACACACCTCCCAGCAAGGGGAAAGAGTCCGCCAGGGAGGGCTCTGGCAGCAAGAAGAAGATCGGGGGCAAGGACAAGCCGGTAGCGAGAGCCCACACTGCAGCAGCAGCAGTAGCAGCTGCAGGATACCGGGGGTCGCGCACCGACAAGCGCCCGCGATAGCCATCCGGCAGCGACGACGGCGACAAGAGGTGCCCGGTCCACGTACACCAAACGGCGCAGCGCCAGCGAGTGCCGAGAGATCCAGAAGCCGGCGGAGCGCTTTCGTGAGCTCCGACAGCAGCGCCAGGATGGCGCACCCTTACGCCAGCGGGAGGACAAGCAAAAGGCTCACCCGGAGGTCAACAATGACTAGGAGATGGAGTTCGAAGACGCCAAGCGGGCGTTGAAGGTCATCTATGAACAAGGAGAGAGCTCCGACTCCGACCACAACGAGCGACGCAAGACGCTCCACGCCTAACCAAGTGTTTCCCCTTCCGTCGTGCGACAAGGGCTCACCCGACGTCAAGATATATGGCGAAGCCACGCAGGATCAGCTTCTGCGTGAAGAGTAGGCAGCTCAAGGTAGGGTTGTCTGGTGCCTCGGCCAATGCTTTCTCGATGAAGGGTGACAAGCCCTCCCTCAGCTCGGAGGGTCCCTCCCGACCAGTGCAAGCATGTCGCTCTAGGTGCGGCCGCTTGGCTGTAGGGGATGGATATCTCTACCAAGACCACAGGACGTAGGACACCTTTGTAAGTTCTTCCCTTAGTACAGTGGTAGGATATTTTTTCTCTTTCTTGTAAGGGTGTCATAGAGACTAGGAAGAATGCTTAGAACAGCTAAAGTCCCGGAAGGGTCCAGCTACTCTTGTTATCCGGGGCGGGTTGCTGCCTTCTTACACAAGCTGTTGCCTCCTATCATCCGAAGAAAGCCAGAAATAAGAAAAAGTGTATCCTGCCCTGCGCACTTTATCTACAGTTTATACTAGCTCATGCATATCAACTATAAACGGCATGTCTAAAGCCCGTCCTACACACTTGACCTAGGACCCGTGCGACTGGAAGGTCTCCTCGTTGAAAGGTTACGCCAACGGGAGGTCCAGAGTGTGTAGCCTGCTATGACTGGTACCGCACCCATAGCGTGCACATCCTGCCTCCCCAGCACGACAATTGAGTACTCAGGGGGCCATAAAGAGCACGCTTACATACAAGAGGAGTAACCGGACCCCGGACATTGCCCTGATACTTTTTACGTGTTTTCTTTCCATCCCACACCGATCGTGTGGTCAGTCACTTTTTCCTGCATTCCACCGTAGCAGGAGCTGTTATCCTCCCGCAGGCGGGTCTGCTTGAGGTACCTGCGACGTACCGGTGTCTGGTGGTTTTCTCATTGCTCGGGGGCCCTATGGTGCCGATGGACCTCTCCTGAAAGGCTTACGCTAGCGGGAGGTCCAGGGTGTGTGACCTGCTTAGCTGGTCCTGTGCCCTAAGCGTGCACATCCCGCCTCTCCAGCACTGCAGCTCAGTACCAGGTAACCGGACGACTCATACCCGTGAGCAAGGCTTCAGCCATATCCTGGACGGTCCACATCGAATTACCCAAGCCTCGTAGCTCGGCTGAGGACCGTAAGACACTGTAATGCTACCAAACAAGGGAGGGTGACCAGGGAATACGACTACTCCCTTTTTCTGTCGTGTCTGCAGTTCCGCACAGGCCCTTGGGGTCTCGAACCTCCCAGGGTGCCCGATGCTGACGTCCAGCCTCATCCGGTGGAAGGCGGACCTCTGCGACAGCGAGTAGAAGGCTTGGAGCGCCAGCTACGACAAGTTGAAGACAATGGCCAAACTTCCCTCAGGTCCTTGCGTCGCCAGGGACCCGAGAGGAGAGGTAGCTGCACTGTCAGAGCGCCCTGGGCCTTTACGCTGCTAAGGACCCGAAGGAACAAGCTTGGGACATTAGCAAAGAGCTACCCACGTCAGCTAAGTCGCCCTGGACCTTTGCGCTCTCTCGCCCTACCTTATGTGCGTCTACATTTTTGCAGGTTTCCTTTCAAGCTTGCGTACACTATTGCATACCTCTCGATGTGCATATAGTTGTGTTTTTGTGTCTCGCTCTTGGCCAAAGTTATGTTGTCCATCTACAAGTCAGAAACGCCTTAGGCACCTGTGTTGTTTTCGTACCCCCTTGGTTACTGTAAGGATCGAAACGCCCAAGAGGGGGGGGGGGTGAATTGGGCTTTTTAAAATTTTAGAGCAATTTAAAACTTTAATGGTTGAAGCCCAATTCCCTATGCAAACTAACTACGCAAGCAAGAGAGTTAAGTGCGGAATAGTAAAAGCGTAATAGTAAGGGGTGAGGAGAGAAATGCAGACTCCCGCGGAGACTCAGAGACACGGCGATTTTTCCCGTGGTTCGGTAAGATCACAAAAATCTTCCTACGTCCACGTTGTGGCACCCACCAAAGGGTATAGCCACTCCCAAGTCACCAAGACGAGGGAATCCACTATCTTTCTCCGTTCGCCTTCTCCGGCAAGGTGGAGCTCAAGCCTTGTACAACGGTGATCCTCCGGGCTTCCACAAACACCTTGGTAAGCTCCGGAGTGATCTCTTCTTCCTCCAACATTTACAAGGTGAGAGAAGTCACCAAGACACTCTCTCTCACTAGCCTAGAGATTCCAATCACCAAAAATGGATGCACACAAGCTTCTCTCTAGCTAGATATAACCTATAGTTGGAGTACAAGAGGTTTTGAAGTGTGGAAGTGGTAGCTCTTGGTCTTGAATGATTGAGAATGTGTAGTGAGGCTCTGGTGATCAAGACTTGTCGAAATGACCGGTTGGAGGGGTATTTATAGCCAGCCCACACGAGATAGCCGTTGGAAAAGTAGGCAGACTTTTTCAGTGAACATCGGATCCTCCGATGTACCCCTTTATATGATCATCGGTCGAATTCCAAATTAGCTGATGTCATGTGTCAGATGTGACCGTTGGATATACCCGTTGGATCTTTTAATCGACCGATGTCACTTCAACTATCATCGGATGATCCGGTGAATTGATCTTCAGAATTGGTTTAGAAGTAAAGTCTCGGTTGAAATTGACCGACGAACACTTACTTCATCATCGGATGATCCGGTGAGTTGATCTTTAGAATTGGTTCAGACATTATCCTTCTGTTAAAATCAACCGATGTGCCACTTCCTTCACATCGGATGATCCGGTGTGTACTGGGCTCTGAGGTCTTCTTCTGCCAACTCAAACTCGACCGATGTAGTCATTTTGCAAGACATCGGATGATCCGGTGCTTGCAACTTGTTTGCTTCGAGTTGTTTTGAGTTGATCTTTTGGAATCTTCTTGAGTGACCTCTTTGACACTTGTTTGAAATGATATTACGGTAAAGTGTAAGCTTCTTGTGTTGCCAATTTTGATAGAATAGATTTGTTTGTATGAGTTCTTCATATCGAATGACCCCTTAGAATAGATCGTTGAGGGGTCTCCATTTGTATCCAATGAGCAGTAGATGATGTGAATAGATAGTTCATTAACGGTTGATGTGATATATGTGAAACCTCGCATCCACAAACTCATTAGTAATAACGAACGGTTGTCATTAATCACCGAAACCATATCTCACGGGGGCCTAGATGCTTTCAATCTCCCCCTTTTTGGTGATTGATGACAACACAACTAGTAGAGCATAGAATTAATGGAATTAAAACGCAATGCTCAAAAAGAAATATAACAGGTACAAATTGCAACACAAGTGGCTCGAAGGCTCAAACAATAATCAATGAAACGTAAGAGCACAGAGGAGCACCCGGAGTATAATAATAGCAAATAATAATGACAGGCAATCTCAAATAAAGTAGCAAAAGGATGGACAATCTCAAATATAGTAGCAAAAGGATAGACACTCCCCCTAGAACGGAGCTAACCCTCCCCCTGACTCTAACTCTTCTCCCCCTTTGGCATCAAGACACCAAAAAGGAAAGTCGAGTGACTACGACTCAGGCGCGCTCCTGGCGATGGTGAAGCGGTCGGCGTCGACGGTGCTGTCGCCGGAGCTGCTGGAGGTGGAGGTCGCTGGTGCTGGAGCTGGAGCGGGGGGAGCTGGAGCTGGAGCTGGAGCGGGGGGAGCTGGAGCTGGAGGTGGATCCGCTGAGACTGCTGGCGCCGGTGGAGGAGGTACTGCCGGAAGGGGTGAGGACTGGAACGGCGTCGGCGGCAGTACTGGAGCTGGTGCCAGTGGCGGTACACCTGGAACCTGACCGAGTCCTGAGTGCTGAGGTGGAAGAGCGACTCGTGTCTGCTGGTAGAGGTTGGTGACCAACCCCAGGATGCCCAACAGCATCTGCTGAGTCTGCTGCTGCTGGTCCAGAGTGTGTCGCGTCATCTGGTCGACAAGGTTGGTGAACCTGTCGGTGTCCTCTCGCCTCTGACGGGCGATCTCGAGCTGCATCTCCTGCTGCTGCCTCTGAAGCTACTCCTGTCGAGATGCTTGCTGCTCCTGCTGCTGAGCCATCCGCTGAAGTATGGCAGTGAGCTCTGACGGCTGAGTCACCTGAGCCTCTGACACTGGAGGAGGTGTAGGTGGTGGAGCTGTTGAGCCTCCTGCCTCTGCGTCGTGCTGCCTCGGTGAGGGAGGAGCAGGAGGGAAGTACTCCTCGACACTGTCGCTGGTGTCGCTGTCCGACCATACGTGCTGTAGGTCTCCTCCCTGAGCCTCTTCCTGTGCCAGCTCTGCGTCCTCCTGAGTCAGCTCTGCCCAGTCCTCCTCTGACAGTCTGGCTCGAACCTCACGCTCGACGGGGCGGCCAAGGCGGTGGTCTCCCGGAGTGGGGACTCGGTAGTGGCTGAACCGGGTCACGTGCATCTCCTTCAGCTGAGAGACTCCTGGAGTGTCCTCTGGAACCAGCTGGTGAAGAAGGTGACAGATCCAGTGACCGAAGACCAGCTGTCGTAGCATCCCAACTCCGTCGATGATCACGTCCTCCATCTCGCAGATCAGAATGTCTACTATGTCGAACTCCACCCCGTTCATCACATAGAACAGGATGGTCTGCTGTAAGGCTCGTGAAACCCTCCAAGTAGCCGGACCTCGGTAGCAGGGTACGCCTGAGGACGTGGTGAACTGTCCGAGCTGCTGGGGTGAGAAGCGCTGGCACCCTCGGCTGGTCTGGAGTGAACGGCTGAGTGAACAGACCTCTGATCTCCTCAAAAGGCGGTGCCACTCCTCCAGTCAGTGGTCTCCTCGGCGGGTCTGCGTCTCCGTAGACTATCTGGTGCAGGCACGTAGTAGAGAGCTCCACACCAAGCAGTCTGCCCAACAGGTCTCGAGATACGTCGTGGATCCGCCCCATGAACATGAAGTGAATCGAGCGACGGCCCTCAGAGACGTAGAGTGTCGCGTAGAACACTCTGACCCACTCCTCGACGTAGGCACTCCTCTGGTGCGAGAGTAGGTCCACAAGGCCTCTGTATCTCTCAAAAAGTGGCCTGATCCCGTGTCCTGCTGCCACTGCAAGCTGATCCCAGTCAATGCTGTTATGCTGGAATAGCTTTTAACCCCGACGCATGTAAGTCTCGTACAGGGACGCCTGTGTCAGGGTCCAGAAGCGGGAGTCCACTCAAGCGTCCCTAGGCCGTGGGAACCACTCCTCGATCAACGCTGACCATCTGAGCTTCTTTAGTTGCCTTGCCTTCATCTTCCTGTAGTCAGTGAGTCTGACCTCTTCGGCAACTCGGACTGCTATGTCCATCAGGTGGATGGCCCTTTCGGCCTCTCTGTCCTCGGCGCGGTCAGCCGCAGAGGGGCGCCGACTCGCCGTAGGAGTCTGTCCACCCCCACGAGTCCTCGGGGTGCGCCGGCGGATCAGGGGCGGCACCTCGGTCTCTTCCTCGTCGGAGCCCTCGGGAGGCACCGGCTGGATTGGAGGCTGCTCCTGCCTCTGCCGGGACTCGCGGATCCGTAAGGAACCGCGATGGCCGCGCTCACGCTCCTCGGCGGCGCGAGCGGCCAACTCCGCACGACGCGCGTCCTTGGACATCTTGCGCTTTTTCGCGGCGGGTTCCTCAATAGCCTTCCCTTTTCCTTTGCGATCGCGACCCATCTCAACGGCGAAGCTCGGCGAGGGAGACACGGCGGAGGAGGGAATTGTGGCGGCGCGGCGGAACGGCGGCGACGCTCTCGGGAGAGGCGGTGGCGGCGATGCCTGGGAGGCGTTGGCGGCGACTGGAGGTGGCGTGCGTGGGAGAGGCGGCGGCGGCGGCTGCTGGGAGGTGGCGGCGGCGGCTGAGAGGCTGCGGTTTGGAGGCGGCGCGGCGGCTGGGAGGCGGCGCGCGGCTGGGAGGCGGTGCGCGCGGGGAGAGCTGGTGGCGGCGGCGGCGCCTTGGGGCGGCGGCGGAGCCTGGAGGCGGCGGTGGCGCCTGGAGACGGCGGCGGCGGCTGGGGCGCGTGAGGAAGGTGGCGAGGGCGTCGGGCGGCGGCGGAGGTCGAGAAGAAAGAAAGAAAAACGGCGGAGGTCGGCGATCCACTATTTAAACTGTACGGGCAAACCCTAGCCGCACATAAAACACCGGATGGACCGATGATCATCGGAGGATGCATCGGTCGAGTTCAACAGAGAGTTGTTCCAAAAACTCTCTTTGAACACCGGATGATCCGATGTTGAGGTGTCGATCATCGGTCGATTTCTGCAGGGCACCAGATAACTGAACACCGGATCCTCCGATGTCTTCTGAGATGAACTCATCGGTTGATTTGTGACATCTGACTTGATCTGAGTACTGAACTGAAGCACCAATTGATCCGATGATCTGCTGGCCCTAGCATCGGATAATCCGATGACTACAGAAAATCTAAGACTGCCCATATGTGTCCTTGGACTTAAACACACAAAGATAAGGATGGGTCCTAGGACTTTTTGGGCAACTCCTAACCTCTAATAGAAGGCTTCAAATATAGTGCCACATATTGGCTAAGCCCTTAAGCAAAGAGAACACACAAGGTTAGGAGGGAAACCATGAAAATGTAAGGCCCATGCTTTTGTGAGCTAGAGTGTGGAAAACTTCTATCTCTTTAAAGCATGTACCTTTAGAATTTTGCTCTATCCACATCATATGAGTTGAGATATTGCATTTTGAACAAGTCTGCTTCTCATGATGTGGGTTCCCCTTTGTGACAATCTACCGTATGCAATGCCAACCAAAATGATGCAAGATATTGAATGAGTGCAAGTCTATATGGCAGGAATCATGTAAGGCGTAATGTAAATCTATCTTGCCAAGTTTAAACCTGCCAAAGGCTTCCTCAGGGAAAACTATTTCTAGCTTGCCCCTATCCTTTGGGAGTTAGACAAGACCTATTTGATATGCAACCTTACATGAACATGGCAACTTACATGACGTTAGATGCATCTAGCACATTTAGTTCACTTCTAAGTCTAGAAAAAGTTTTCTCATCAAGTGGTTTAGTGAAGATATCCGCCAATTGTTCTTCAGACCTAACACCTTGCAAAGAGATGTCTCCTTTAGCCTCATGGTCCCGTAAGAAGTGATGGCGAATATCTATGTGCTTAGTGCGGGAGTGTTGAACGGGGTTTCTAGCTATCTTAACCGCACTTTCATTGTCACAAAGGAGAGGCACACAATCAAATTTAATTCCAAAATCCAAAAGGGTTTGCTTCATATATAGAATTTGGGCACAGCATGCACCGGCCGCTATATACTCTGCCTCCGCGGTGGACAAAGCCACGGAGTTTTGCTTTTTGCTCGACCAAGATACTAGGGAACGCCCAAGTAAGTGGCACCCACCGGAGGTACTCTTGCGATCCACACGGCATCCGGCAAAGTCCGAATCCGAGTAACCCAAGAGATGGAAACTAGCGTTCTTGGGGTACCACAAACCTACACTTGGGGTATGCTTGAGATACCTAAGTATCCTAAAGACCGCCTTACGATGCGATTCTTTAGGTGCCGCTTGAAAGCGAGCGCACAAGCACACACTAAACATGATATCGGGCCTAGATGCGGTAAGATATAACAATGAACCAATCATGGAACGGTAATGAGATTGATCAATAGGTTTACCGTCCATGTCCGCGTCGAGATGACAATTTGTCGCCATTGGAGTACTTCTTGAGCTACAATCTTTCATTTCAAACTTCTTCAAGAGGTCTTTGGTATACTTCTCTTGGTAGATGAAAGTCCCTTCTTGAAGTTGCTTGATTTGAAATCCTAGGAAGAAATTGAGCTCTCCAATCATTGACATCTCGAACTCCCTAGACATCATGGTGCCAAACTCAAGGCTAAGAGATTTGTTAGTTGAGCCAAAAATAATGTCATCAACGTAAATTTGACAAAGAAATAAATCCCCGTTGATGTCTTTGGTGAAAAGTGTGGTATCAACCCTCCCGATCTTGAATCCTTGCATGACTAGGAAATCCCTTAGACGTTCATACCATGCCCTAGGTGCTTGCTTGAGCCCGTAGAGCGCCTTGTGTAACCTATACACATGGTTAGGATTCCTCGGATCTTCAAACCCGGGAGGTTGCTCAACGAAAACAAGCTCGTTAATATAACCATTGAGGAAGGCACTTTTCACATCCATTTGGTAAAGCATAATATTGTGATGTGAAGCAAAAGCAAGGAGTATGCGAATAGCTTCTAACCGTGCGACCGGGGCAAATGTCTCTCCAAAATCTAGTCCTTCAACTTGTGAAAAACCCTTGGCCACAAGCCTTGCCTTGTTGCGGACCACCACGCCATTCTCGTCTTGTTTGTTGCGGTACACCCACTTCGTTCCGATGACGTTCTTGTCCTTAGGTCGCTCCTCCAATACCCAAACTTTATTGCGGGTGAAGTTGTTGAGTTCTTCTTGCATAGCCATCACCCAATTGGGATCTTGGAGTGCTTCCTCAATATTTGTGGGTTCTACACACGAAACAAAGGAGTAGTGCTCACAAAATGAAGCAACATGGCGAGAACGAGTACTTACTCCCCGTGACGGACTTCCGATGATTTGATCCATCGGATGTGCCTTGGAGATGCGCCCATGCCTCATAAGAGGTTGTGAGGCACTTGGTGGTGGTGAGGCATCTTGCTCGTCTTGTGGTTGGACCTGACCTTGGACTTCTTCTTCTTCTTGGTGTTGTGTGGCATGTGAATCTTGCATTGGCAATGGATCATTTTTCTCTTCTTCTTCATCAATTTGAGGCGCCATGGAGGTGTTGATGTTGGAACTTGAGGCTCCCCCTTGATCATGGCTCTCCTCAACTTCGGGCTTGATGTCTCCTATGGTCATGTTCTTCATAGCTTCTCGTAGAGGCTCATCATCTATATCATCATGACCAAAACTCTCCTCTTGGGAGCCATTAGTCTCATCAAACTCAACATCACAACTTTCTTCAACTAACCCGGAGGTTTGGTTGAATACTCGATATGCTTTTGAGTTTGACGCATAACCAAGAAAGATACCAACATCACACCTTCTTTCAAACTTACCGAGCCTTCTCTTGCGGTAGATGTAGCACTTGCACCCGAAGACTCGGAAGTAGGAGATGTTGGGCTTTCTCCCAATGAGAAGCTCATATGGGGTCTTTTGAAGTAGTCGATGAAGATAGACCCTATTTGCGGCATGGCACGCCGTGTTGATTGCTTCGGCCCAAAACTTCTCCGACGTGCCATAGTCATCAAGCATTGCTCTTGCAAGGGTGATGAGAGTCTTGTTCTTCCTTTCAACGACACCATTTTGTTGAGGGGTGTATGTGGCCGAAAACTCGTGCTTCACGCCTTCACGATCACACCACTCCCCAATGTTGTAGTTCTTGAACTCGGTGCAATTATCACTCCGGACCTTGATGATGGGAAGTTGAAATTCCCTTTGAGCTCGTTTAGCGAAGGTCTTGAAGATTTCCGGAGTTTCACCCTTGTCGCCTAGGAACAATGTCCAAGCATAGCGAGAGTAGTCATCAACAATAACAATTATAGGTTACCGCCAAGGCTTTGATACGTGGACGGTCCGAAGAGGTCCATGTGAAGAAGTTCAAGTGGCTTGGAGGTTGACACCATTGTCTTCAACGGATGGTGTGAGGCAACTTGCTTCCCGGCTTGACATGCGCTACAAAGCTTGTTCTTCTCAAATGTGACATCCTTCACGCCGGTCACCATCCCAAGCTTGAATGACTTCTTGAGCTTGCTCATCCCAATGTGAGCAATGCGCCGATGCCATAGCCATCCCAAACTAGTCTTGGTGAAAAGACAAGTGGTCAAGCTAGCATCCTTGTTACAGAAGTCCACCAAGTAAAGATGTCCATGCCGAAAACCCTTAAATATTAGTTCTTTGCTTAATTCACTAGTCACCACAACACCATTCTTGTCAAATGTGCACGTTAGTCCAAGATCACATAATTGTGCAATGGAAAGTAAATTGAAACTAAGAGACTTAACGTAAAGCACGTTAGAGATAGACAAATCATGAGAAATAGCAATTTTACCCAAACCAATTACTTTCCCCTTTGAGTTATCACCAAAGGTGACTTGTTCATGATTGCCGGGGTTTTCTATGGAGGTGAACATACCATCATTGCCGGTCATATGTTGAGTGCACCCACTATAGAGTACCCAATGCTTTCCTCCGGCTTTGTAGTTCACCTACACACATGAAGTTAGTTTTTGAGTTTAGGAACCCAAGCCAACTTAGGTCCTTGTATGTGTGATACAAGTGTTTTTGGAACCCAAAGTTGCTTGGGGAGCTTCCCCTTCATGCCCTTGATGTCTTTACCGATGAACCTTGCCTTCACTTTTCCACCTACTTTGCTCAATAGATAGTGATAATCATTGAACGTAGATTTGTAGTTAGGAGGCAATTTGGGATAAGGACGGTTGGGAAGAGGACACTCCCTCGTGTGATGTCCGGTGACCTCACAATATTGGCAATATGACCCAACTTCCTTGATGAAGCTTGTCCTAAGCTCCGGTGAGGGCACCTTTCCTTTGTTGGGTACCGGGAAGGATCCAAGTCCTCTCTTGTTGAAGCTTTTCGCTTGTTGGTAGAGGATTTCCTTGTGCTTGTCCTCCCCCTTAGAGAGTCTTGCCACACTAGTGCGAAGACTTTCAATTTCGTCCATTAGCTCCTTCTCCCTAGGGCTTGCTTTCAAAGGCAAAGACTTATCCAAAACATTAGTGGCATGTGAATTAGATGATATTTTGCCATCAAGGGTTTCTTTCTTTGTGTTTTTCAATTTAAGTTCAATAGCTTCATAAGCACGGTTAAGCACTTCATGTTCTTGAACCAACTCATTGTGCTTTGCCAAGAGTGCTAAGTTAGCTAAGTCAAGCTCATGATACTTAAGCTTGATTGTAGCATTTTCATCCTCGATTTGTTTGACATTTGATTTGAGCGTGTCATGCTCTTTAAGTATGGTTACATACTTGTCATGCAAATCGAGGTTAGCACTTTCAAGCTTAGCACGAGCTAACTCAAGGGACTTAACCTTAGCCTTTTCCCTTTTTATCATGGCATGATATTCATTAATCATAGATGCTAATTCATCGGGTGAAAGCTCCTCATCATCATCGCTAGAGTCTTCACATACCTTTGAGTTACCTTTCGCCATTAGGCACATAGGAGGTGGACGAAGAGGTGAGTCATCCTTGTTGACGATGGCGAGGCCCGCCAAGTTTTCATCATCTTCACTATCTTCGTCGCTTGACTCTTCATCCGTGATCCACTCATTTGCTTCACACATGAAGACCTTTTGAGGCCCTCTTCTTTTCTTTGGAAAGAGCTTGGTTTTCTTGCCTTTGTCAAATTTCTTCTTTCCAAAGGAGCGCTTGGGCTTGACCTCCTCTTCATCATCACTTTCTTCTAGCTTGTGATGCTTGCCAATTTCCTTTCTTTTGTCCGGTCTTGGACAGTCATATGATATGTGGCCTAGATCACCACAATTGTAGCACGTCTTGTTTTCATCTTTTCTTGGCAAGAAGGCTTTCTTTTTGGGATCAAAAGAGTATCCCTTCTTTGCAATCTTGGAGTTGAGGCGTGAGAATTTTCTCATCATCAAAGCAAGCTCATCATCATCATCTTCGCTTGTTTCTTGCTCTTCTTCACTTGAGCTAGGCTCAACCACTTTCTTCTTCTTGGGAGTTGTCTTCTTGGTTGAAGCCTTGAGAGCAATGGTTTTTGATTATGACTCCTCCATCATTCCAAGTACGCTCATCTCATGAGCATGGATTTCTCCAATGAGCTCCGAAACTTCAATGTTATCTAGTGACTCTTTTTGGAGCATTGAATTGATAATGTTGTACTTGGGCTTGGGTAGAAGTATGAGGATCTTGCGATTTATAAGTCCCTTGCCAAGAGAAGCAATATCAAGTGCGTTAATTTCCTCAATGAGCACATTTAAACGAGAAAACATTTGATTAACGTTTTCATGAGGAAACATCTTAAATTCATCATATTTTGATTTAAGCATGTGATATTTGAGTTCTTTGACACGAGATGAGCCCTCATGTATTTCAACTAGACATGCCCAAATTTCACATGCTTTTTCCTTGCTAGCAATCCTAGCAAAAACATCTTGACTAATGCATTCATATATGGCATTTCTAGCCTTAGCATCCCATTTTAATTGGTCTCCAACATAGTCAAGATTTCCAAACCCCGCATGGGTCGCTTCCCACACTTCGGGAGCAATTGCCTCAAGGTAAGCGCGCATGCGTGCTTTCCAATAAGCAAAATTCTTGCCCTCGAAGGTAGGAACCGAACCCCCATTCTTGGCCATTTTTGCTCTCTAGCGGTGAAGCTAGAATGATCCAATGAGCAACCTGGCTCTGATACCAATTGTAAGGATCGAAACGCCCAAGAGGGGGGTGAATTGGGCTTTTTTAAATTTTAGAGCAATTTAAAACTTTAATGGTTGAAGCCCAATTCCCTATGCAAACTAACTACGCAAGCAAGAGAGTTAAGTGCGGAATAGTAAAAGCGTAATAGTAAGGGGTGAGGAGAGAAATGCAGACTCCCGTGGAGACTCGGAGACACGGCGATTTTTCCCGTGGTTCGGTAAGATCACAAAAATCTTCCTACGTCCACGTTGTGGCACCCACCAAAGGGTATAGCCACTCCCAAGTCACCAAGACGAGGGAATCCACTATCTTTCTCCGTTCGCCTTCTCCGGCAAGGTGGAGCTCAAGCCTTGTACAACGGTGATCCTCCGGGCTTCCACAAACACCTTGGTAAGCTCCGGAGTGATCTCTTCTTCCTCCAACGTTTACAAGGTGAGAGAAGTCACCAAGACACTCTCTCTCACTAGCCTAGAGATTCCAATCACCAAGAATGGACGCACACAAGCTTCTCTCTAGCTAGATATAACCTATAGTTGGAGTACAAGAGGTTTTGAAGTGTGGAAGTGGTAGCTCTTGGTCTTGAATGCTTGAGAATGTGTAGTGAGGCTCTGGTGATCAAGACTTGTCGAAATGACCGGTTGGAGGGGTATTTATAGCCAGCCCACACGAGATAGCCGTTGGAAAAGTAGGCAGACTTTTTCAGTGAACATCGGATCCTCCGATGTACCCCTTTATATGATCATCGGTCGAATTCCAAATTAGCTGATGTCATGTGTCAGATGTGACCGTTGGATATACCCGTTGGATCTTTTAATCGACCGATGTCACTTCAACTATCATCGGATGATCCGGTGAATTGATCTTCAGAATTGGTTTAGAAGTAAAGTCTCGGTTGAAATTGACTGACGAACACTTACTTCATCATCGGATGATCCGGTGAGTTGATATTCAGAATTGGTTCAGACATTATCCTTCTGTTAAAATCAACCGATGTGCCACTTCCTTCACATCGGATGATCCGGTGTGTACTAGGCTCTGAGGTCTTCTTCTTCTGCCAACTCAAACTCGACCGATGTAGTCATTTTGCAAGACATCGGATGATCCGGTGCTTGCAACTTGTTTGCTTCGAGTTGTTTTGAGTTGATCTTTTGGAATCTTCTTGAGTGACCTCTTTGACACTTGTTTGAAATGATATTACGGTAAAGTGTAAGCTTCTTGTGTTGCCAATTTTTATAGAATAGATTTGTTTGTATGAGTTCTTCATATCGAATGACCCCTTAGAATAGATCGTTGAGGGGTCTCCATTTGTATCCAATGAGCAGTAGATGATGTGAATAGATAGTTCATTAACGGTTGATGTGATATATGTGAAACCTCGCATCCACAAACTCACTAGTAATAACGAACGGTTGTCATTAATCACCGAAACCATATCTCACGGGGGCCTAGATGCTTTCAGTTACCTTCCCTCTCGGGTCCGGTGGCCCCAGAAGGACGCCTCCCGACTTCTGAGTGCCTGGCCAGCGGGAGGTCCAGGGTGTGTAGCCTGCTTAGCTGGTCCTATGCCCTATGCGTGCACACTCTGCCTCTTCAGCGTAGCGCCCAAGTGCTGGGGGCCCCGATGGCACACCGCTCTGGGAAAGATGTTAACAAGGGTCTGGACACTACTACACTGAAATACTCTTTCCCCATAGCTTAGAAGAGGACCATAAGCCATAATGGGGCCAGCGAGCAGAGAAAATGCAACTACATGGCATGGTTACCTCTTTCCTTCTAATGTTTGTGCAGGCCACAGGGCTCCGGTCTGAGGGGTAGGTCCTAGGGCACCAGCTTTCCCAGGGGGCCACCCTTGGATCCCCAAAACTGGCGTCTCCCGAAGGCTCCGGAGCTGGTGTCTTGCGCCTTTTTGGCAGACGTTCCCAAACACTTGGGCATACCCGCCACGGGGCCATCGCGACTAACCAAGCCAAGTGAGTCGGCCGGACCCCTGCGACCCACAAGAAGGGAGCAAGTAAACATCTACATCAAATAACAAGGAAGCGTCAACCGCTTTAGCGAGTCACAGAACCTCCGATCCTTGCGAAATCAAGGATCGGGGGGCCTCACGAATACGGCGACGAGTGGGGAAGCGTCTGGTGGGCGAAAGTGCATGAAAGCAGAGACTTCCAGCGCGCAAGAGGAGGACAAAGGCCACATGGTGAGGAGGAGTGCCATCCTACACCGCAAGGCCTCCTTTTATACCCATCCACGGCCTTTGGCAGCGCAACAGGCGCGGCGATTGGGTCGTCACCACTGCACGTCGCGGGTTATTCGCCTCCCCCAACAAAGGGCTGGATCCACGTCCACCCGTCAGACACTGGGGGTCGGGAGGATAACCCCTCGTAAATGCCCGGCGGCTTCTGAGGAGGGCGGTGCGACCAGCTCATCTGTTGCCGCAGTAAATGACCCGAGGCAACCCCTCGATCACGCCGCCTTAGCACTCGCCAATGACACGTAGGGCCTAGGTCCACCAGTCAGGCACTAGCGGGTCAGGCAAGTAAAACTCGGGAACGTCCGGCGGTTCCCGAGGAAAGCAGCGCGGTACTCCTACGGTTCACGGGCGATCGCAGTAATTGCCCCGAGGCAACCCCTCGGCTGCTGCGCCTTGACCGGTCAAATCGGGAGTGGACACGACGAAGCATTGGAGCATTGAATGAGTGCGCCCACTACGCTAGAGACAAGTAACCTCTTCGTCTCCCAGGTATGACCACTCAGCCACTACGCAAAAATCTCGCCGCCACTTCGGTTCCCCAAATCGCATGTTCAAAACCACCTTGCGGGATTTTAGACAGAAGCCCCATCCGCAAGAGTCTTCGTCTCTATGCAGATGGGCCCGAGGGCCACTGTCGGTACCCTCAAGGCCCACGTGTATGAGCAAAAGAAGACATACGCCAGCACGTATGCAGAAGAACCTACAGGCTAGGCCCAACCGCCAGCTCGGGAGCACTCATGAGAAGGCATGTGCCCTAGGCCTCGGGTCTAACCACCCGCTAAGGAGGTCTCCGAGGCTGCCACGTGTCTTCAGGCCCTGAGCCTGACTACCGGCCGAGGGTGGCTCCGGAGCCACCACGTGTCTAGTGGTGTCGGGCCGATCTTCTGCTAGGGAGGGCTCGGGCGCCGCCACGTGTCCGGAACCTCCGAGCCAAACCCCCCGCTAGAGGGAGCTTCGAAGGTGCCACGTGTCCTGCGGCTCCGGGGCCGACCTCCAACATGGGAGGGCTCCGGTGCTGCCACGTGGGCAACGACTCCAAGCATACTATCCCACCAAGGAGAGCTCGGAGGTGCCATGTGCCCTATGGCTCTGGGCTAGACCTCCAGCATGGGAGGTCTCTGGTCCTGCCACGTGTCCGATGGCTCCGAACCCCTCACTGCTCCGCAAGGCTGCTCTAGTAGAGACGCGTGTCCCGGGGGCCAGCACCCGAACGTCGCGTCTACAAGCAATGGGATAGTCAAGTAGTAAGGAGGAAGGTGCGCTGACGGGCCTAACATTCAAGCCTCGCGCCTTCCCCAGAAGCATTACTCGCGGCGCACACCTCCGCCCTTCGTCTGTTCACCATTACGGTGACGAGACAGGACGGCGAGGCGTGATAACAGAACAGTGTTGCCCAACGGCAAAGAGCCGCCCAGCAGAGCGACGAGACGCGACGAAAAGACCGGTACTTCATCATCACCTGCTGCCTGGTCAGAGGCGCCCGACGGGACAGATGGCGCGACATAACTCCACCGACAGTGACAATGCATGTGGTTGTATCTGCCTAGCCCATGTATAGGGTACAGATGCCGCGGGGTCACCTGTTGGGCCCCGGGTCACCTGTCGTGCCCCGGGCCACATTGTAACTGCCCCAGCCTTGGGCTATAAAAGGACCGGGGCAGCCTTCGAGCAAAGGGTTCACACTCTGTTTGCAACCCAGTCAATACACTCTATCACACACTCAAGCAATACAACAAGCACTCCGTGGACGTAGGGTATTACGTTCCGGCGGCCCCAACCACGTAAATCCTCGTGTTCCTCTCGCCATTGTGCTGCGACCTTCGAGATCCACTAGCCCCTCCGAAACAAGAACCTCTGCGGGCTTGTTCCGAGCAGACCAGGGGAAGTGTCGTAGCGAACACTTCGACACCAGCTTACCTCGGAGATTAAGGAGGAGGCTCGACTATGGACTCAAGCGCGGGGGGGGGGGGATCATCATAGCAAGGGCGCAACAGGATGATGCAGGCCGAGGACAACTGACTTAAAAGTTAGTAAGCACAAGTGCCGCAGCCGAGCGCCTCAAATGGAAAAGGGCTTGCTGCGATGTTTGTAGTTGCTAATGCTCATGTGCTCACGTGCTAGTTCTCTTGTCACTAACCAGTGACAGTCTTATAATTAAAAACTTGCTTCCTCTACTTAATATATCGCTATACGGCCTTTTAAAAAAGAAAAACATCTGAAAATACGATAGCCATAAGTATATAAAGCAATAGTGGCAATACTGGAAGCAGACCACAGAAATGTGACCTCTAGTCGTTTGACTTCCAATTATCAGCAAACAGGATAAGCAGTGTGACTTAAAAGTTTAAATCATAAACAGCGTGTATTTTTATTTTGAATCGACCCATGAACAGCGTTAGAAACGATGCATCATTAGAAGAGAAATGAGAAACCTCCAACAAGCATAAGGGGATATGTATTAAAACCGTCAGTCTCACAGCACAACATTTCGTTGAGTGTATTTATTGATAAACGTTGGATCAGTATTTTTTTTTAACTGTGATCTTGTCTCCGTATTTTTCAACAAAATGATGACTAAATTTGGCGCGCCACCGGCGAGAGCAGCTAGCTCGTGGTGGGGATTGATCTCCGCGGGCGGCCACCGCAGCTACCTACCTGCGTCGAGCTCGTCCGACCGTGCACGGACATCTGTCTCGCGCCACCGCCGCTTTGCTTTCCATAGGAGGAGGCGTGTGGTTGGCGAGCCGCCTATTTCCGGGGAGGACGGTCCCCGTCCATTTCCTTCTTCTTGGTTGCGCGTACAGGAGGAGGAGGAGGAGGAGGAGGAGGCCCCACCTCTCCCCAGCGTTCCGACGACGCTCACCGCCGTCCTCCCTCCTCCAGACGCTGCCGCGGCTGCCGTGCGCCGGTCGACGACGACGCGACGGGCGGCAGTTGCTACGCGTCATCCTCCATTCGTCGCGTCGCATGCACACATTCATCGGAGGAGGATATATACGTACGTAGAGTAATTAAGTAGGCAAGGATCGATTCGGAGATGGACAACGTGGACGACCGCCGCCAGGTGATGAGCAAGCTGCGCGTCGAGGTCGAGGTCCACTCGTCTGACAGCAGCAGCAGCGACAGGGAGGAGGACGATGCAACGGAGGCGGCCCCGCCGGCCTGGAGCGTCGCCGGCGGTGGCATCGGCAACAACAACAACGACATCAACAGAAGGCGGCTTTTGTCGAAGCAGCTGTCCATGAAGGAGACCACCAGGGAGGCCAAGTGGGAGAAGCGCCGGCGGCAGATAATGCGGCGGAGCAGCATGGTGTCTGTCGTGGGGGCGGAGCAGGAGCAGCTAACCGGGGAAGAATGCAAGAGCCCCGTCCTCGACGACGAACGCCAGGTGACGAGGTCGTCGTCCGCGCGCGCGCGGTGCCTGACCGACGAGGACCTCGACGAGCTGCGGGGCTCCTTCGAGCTCGGGTTCGGGTTCGACGAGGAGTCCGGCGGCGCCAACCTCCGCGACACCCTCCCTGCCCTTGACTTCTACTTCGCCGTCAACCGGCAGCTGTCGGACCCCAACAAGCTCAAGACGCTGGCGGCGAGCCCCACGTCCACGCTGTCCGCCGTGTCGTCGAATTCCACGCTCCCCGACACGCCGAGCCCACGCAGCCCCAACGCCGGCTCTGCCGCCGATGCGTGGAAGATCTTTAACCCAGGTAAAAACCATGCCCTTGTTGCGAGAGCTCCCATAAAACTAACCATAAGGCTACCTTTCAATCAGCTTTCGATACCTGTGCAGGAGACCACCCTCAGCTTGTGAAGACGAGGCTAAGGCATTGGGCGCAGGTGGTGGCTTGCTCCGTCAAGCATGGCTGCTGAGAGAGGCCAGCATTGATCCTGATCAGTGAACGAATGCCACCATCGTCGACCGTTGCTAGGTCCGTGACAAAAAAAAAGTGAGAGATGGCAAGCTCGTCTGCCCCAAATCCTGATCAAACTCGGTCGCTATGCCGCTGTCTGTTTTCCCTCGCTCGTGTACAGAGGCCTAGTGCGTAATATGAATTGATTGTACACAGATTCAATCACAGTGTCTTGTTTGGATCGCGGAATTGCAAAAACTACCGCGGAATACCGGCCGAGGCCGGATAAAAACTCGAGTTCAGAAATGACATATGCAAGCAACTCTTGTACGAGAATTGTGGTACCAAACTGACTGCAAACGATGAGAAGTTCATGCAGAATCAGAAGTTTTATTCAGTTCAGTTCAAACTTCGCGACAACGTTACAGAGAAATCAGAAAGTATTTGTAAAACAAAGATCGAAAAACAAATAAAAAACATTCAGTGCACCGGTAAGTTCAAAAAATGTGACCGATACACACACAGAGTGAGAGAGAGAGAAGAGTAATTATAGCATAATCAAGTTATGAATCGTGTCAACATCCATAATGGCGCTTTCAAGTGGTGGGAAAATCTCCGGGAAAATATTTTAAAATTCGAGATTCAAACACTCCTAGCCCTAGCGTTCCATCCATAATGGCCCACTAGTTTTTCAGTCTTGTAAATCGTAGACCTCGAAAATAAGGATTTCTCCGCCATGCATGTCACAAAAAATCCGGACTTATGCCGGCCCAGCTGGTAATTTCTGTGGGCCCTTCTGCGCTTACTTGAAACGGCCCGGGCCGGCCCGTCTTTGCCGGTCCCCTCACCCATCCATCCACCACCCGTGTTTACTCCCGAGAACTAGCCGTTGCGCCGACGACCGTTACTAGCGCCCCTGCGAGAAAAATGCGTCGCCCGCTTTCGAACCCAACGCCCCTGCTCCGCCCGCCAGGAGCTCCCCTTTTGACCTCCGCCTCCTCCCCTGCAACGACGACGACATAGTATGGTGGCCAGGAGCCCCAACGCCAAGCCGGACAGGCAGACAGCGGCCGCCCTGGCCGCCGCCGCGGCGCTCAACCCGGCCCTCGTCAGGGAGACGCTCAAGAAGGTGATGGCAGATCGCGTTCAATTCTGGGTGGGTTGGACTGGTTTTCGCGCAGCGGAGACTGAGCGTGCCTTGGATGATGCGCAGGTGGACCGGTGCATGGCGCGGCTGCAGGAGCTGCAGTACACGGTGGCCGGCGGCGCCAAGGTCGTCTCCGGCGTCAGCCTCAGCCCGCGCAGCACGCGCGGCTACCTCCGCACCAGCCTCCGGTGCAAGCAGGAGACCGTCAGGTAAGTCATCTGGGCGCTGTTGGTCCGCTGTACATAGATTCGATCTGGCTCTGGATTCTTGGCTTACGGATGTGTCTGCCCGCCGCAGGATGAGGGGCGGCGCGTCAGCGCAGAAACGTTCCCCCGGCGGCAAGTTCGGCGGCGGCGAGGGCGCGCAGTGGCGGCAGATGTCGCTGCCGGCGATGCTGCTCGGCGAGACGGTCATGGAGATCGTGCAGGCCAGCCAGTTCGCGCGGGACATCGTCGCGGTGGCCGACGGCGCCGGCGTCACGAACCGGGAGCCCAAGACCCCGAAGCCGCCGCCCAGGGCCAGGGCGGCGTTGGCCGCCCCCGCGGCCGAGGCGACGCCGCTCCGCGCGCGGCGCGCCCGGGAGAAGCAGAGCCAGCGTGGCGGCGGCGCGCGGGCTGATCAGGCCGTCACGCCGCCGTCGCGCGCCCGCGTGCGGTCCCGGATCCAGTTCAAGCCCGTGTCGCCGCTCGGCCACGTCCCCACCGGCCGGCCCTCGGTGTCCGCCAACCGCGTCTCCCCCAAGAACCGGCCGTGGGCCAAGAAGACGGTGATGTTCCCCAACCCAACGTTCCACGCCTCCACCTCCGCCACCGCGTGCGCCTCGCCGTCGCCGTCAAAGAAGCTGAAGCGATCCTCTAAAACGCGGTCCCCGGTAAACGCCCGGCAGACGCCACACAAGTTCCTGATCAAATCGCCTCCGAGCGCGCTGGGGTCCAAGCTCAGGAGCCAGGGGAAGGCCCTGCCCGCGGTGTCCCCGCCGCCGCCCGTAAAAGCACAGGCATCACCTGCCAAGAGCCGGCGCTGCTCCTTCTCGCCGTCAAGGCTGGCGACAAGGCTCGTTTCGCCGATCAAGGCGAGGCTATCGCTGAACAGGAGCCGTGACAGCGGCGTCGGCGGCGGCCTCATGAGCGGGCTGAAGCAGCGGCCGGGTGTCAACTTGACGGTGCGGACGGTGTCAAGCAGGATCTCGTCGAGGTGATCTTCTTCATCATCTCGCCAAGAAGACGACGAGGAGCGAGTACAGATTGCGAAGGGAGAGAAATCGAGTTTACCTCCTCCGGGAATAAGAACCTCTGCGGCGGAATACCGTTCCTGGATGCTTGTGCACATATGAAATTTTCATCTGTAACTTTTTTATCCTTGGTCTGCTCGACCGTATAATCGAAAGGCAAATGCACAATCATACTACCGTTTTTCGAACGGAATGATCGGCATAAAACCATCATCTCAATGTTGTTAAGCCGTATAAACACCATTGGACATCAAATATCTGACAGAGAGGAGTTCACAACCGAACCTAAATTGCGAAATATATCATACAAGCTTGGAAAGTGCACGGAACGGAGATTATCAGGTTCATTCCTATCTGAGCTCGAAGCAGCACGCGAAACGTTAATAAGGTCAGAGCGAAACCCAACCTGAATGCAAGATTTTCCTTTTATTTTGCGATGAGGGAAAAACTGAATTCAAGACAACGTTGCCGCTGATTTTTCGGCCCACCAAAACTGCCCGTAAACGCATTTCGTCCGAAGAAAGTTTTCTAGCCCTTCAAGTTGTATTTGTGGTTTGCGTCAGAAAATAAAACGAGACGTGCTCCTCATCTCTCAGCTTGTTCTGCGGTTAGCGTCAGAAAATGAAGTCTGGTGGTGTAGACTCGTACATCAGATCCACGTCGTGTACGTATGCTTCGGATCAGTACTCACTGTACCAGCCTTGAACCTTTCTTTGTGAGCCGACGATGTCCTCGCTGGCATCACGCGCGGTCCACGTCTTCTCCGGCACCCCGGAGATCGATCTGCAAGCTGGACTCGAGTTTTCCGGTCGTTGTCTCTGTACTTGTGATTCCTTCACCCGTAGTTAACTAGAAGTCCCGATGCAGCATGCAGATCTGATCGTAAGTTGTTTTATTCACGGTAACATAACCTGCGCTGCGGGCACTTGGTGGCCGTAGCGGCTGCGTGCGCTGCCGGTGGATCTTGCACGGTATGGTCAGCCGCTCCGGTGATCTGATCGCCGTGAGAGAACAGCAAGAGGACATCTGACTGGTCCCCCGAACCATTCCGTTCCACCGTTGCAACCCCTCTCCGGTCAAATTAATAAGTGACTCGTAGGGCAATGGACTAGACGTAGCAGAGCAATTTACAACTGAAGGGACATGTGTTTGTTTACCGATAGGATTAGCAGCGTAGCGCAACTGCCGGGCCGAGAAGGACACGAGAGACCGTAGATGGGAACGAAGGAGCCGCGGCAGAGGGAGGGAAGATTAAATAAACAAGGGCAGCGCGCGCCGGAAGAAGCGTGGCCAAGATTGGCGGCGGTGCGATCCCGAGGAGCGGCAGAGGTCGGTTGGCCGGTGTCCGTCCACTCAGCCCCATCTCCGTTGCGCCGGCGCCGCGCCGAGGCTTCGAGTTCCGACCACGCGCCTCCCCCTACTGTATCGTCGGCCGCAGCCTAGCTACGCACCGTGATCTCGTCGTCTCCGCGGAAGGTTTGGCGCTGCTGCTACCGAAAGGAATCTGGATTCCCCTCGAAAAGACGAATCTGAATTTCCCTCAGAAAAATGGATCTGAACTTCCCACAAAAAATGGATCTGAATTTCCCTCTTAAAAAATGAGTCTGAATAGCCGCAACGCTAGTCTTAACGATCAGCAGCCCAAAGTTTCTCTTGCTCGCTCGCCGGTCAAAGATGCGTGCGTGCGTGCGAGTGTGAGACACATGCATGATGGATGGTCAGTCCGTCAGTGTTCACTCGCTTGACGAGCCTTCTCGGATAAAACCGCCACTACTTTCCACGTACGGCAGAACCGGCACTCGGTCCAAATTACGGTACTCCTCGGCCGGTCGAACACTACTGCCCGGCGACGTCTCGTCGTGCTTGTGCTCGCCAAGTTTTTTTTCCTTTTCTGAAGCGGCAAGCTCAGCAACCACGTTGGATTGGAACCGGACAAATCTTAGTCCTCTAGACACGTGTTCCCGACCTGATCTACGCCTGTTAGGCGCGCGCGGCGGGTGCGTGCGCACATGGCGAGCGCGTCGGGGTTACATGTGACACCGCAGCTGAGCGAGATGACTGACACTCCACTAATGCTCTCGGTTAAAATAATGGTGTCCGGTTAACAGCAGCCTATATGTAACCGCCGGTGTCAACTACGCTCGCGCGCTCCGGGTTCCATTTCCAGGCCCACCGCCCAGACAGATCTCGTCGCTTCGTCCTCCTTCCCCTTCCGCTTCAGCCAACGGTACCACCAGCAGCGCTCACTAGCAAAAAGGCATCGTCACTACTTACTGCTGCGTCGTCAGTGAGTGGATCGACCGCCGGAGCACGGGGCCACGTGAGCCACGGACAATGGCCGGGCTACGGCCGTCTTCGCGCCGTGCAGGTTTCGTCGTCCCGATCCTCCTCCTGCTCCTCCTCGCCTCATCCTCATCGACGGTCGCTGCTGCTGCCACCGCGGCAACGCCGCCAGAGGAGAGGTACGGCGGGTGCCAGCAGCACCGGAGCCGGAGGCTGCTAGTGACGGCGCCACAGGTGTCGTCGACGAGAGAGGGAACGCATCAGCAGCAGCAGCAGCAGCAGCAGCAGGAGATGGGCGTCGGCGCGTGGCGGGCGCCGACGACGTTCACCAGGGGCGTCGGGGCCAGCCTCGGGCGCCGGATCCCGGGATCACACGCCAACCCGTCGCACAACTAGCGGCTCACGCGCAGGTGCATGTCGACCTCTCTCTGCAGACAGCAGAGAGAGAAATCTGTGGGTGGGTTTGGGTTCCGTAATTGCTCTGCCGCCTCGACCATCCGGCTGATCTGAGAGTTGGCTCCACGCGAACTGCAGCGTAGGGCCGATCGACCGGCGGAACGGTGGCGAGCGTCCACGACGACGGCGAGATCGATGGTCCGTCCGTCCATCCGGCCCGGTGCACGTAGAGGTAGTTAGCAGAGGTGTCGTGCGTCTGACTGTACGTTGTTGACTGCTTCGTGTAGAATCTAGTCCGCCTGACAGAGTTTTGGGCCTTTGGCACGCATGATAAGATTATGGCAACTGTAGTTACTACTTCGTCCCTAGCTTAATTGTGTGTTTCGGTTTCGGTAGTTCTGACGAAGTCTGCTCCCAGACTTCTGCGGACTGCAGTTTGTTTCCTGGATCTGCAATTCTTGTGATTCTCCGTGAGACTCTGATGGAGAAATGCGAACGATTGCTTGCTTTTTTTGTGGTGTTTCGTGGGTAGATGCTAGACAGGATGGGGTCTTCATCTTATTAGCAAAAACTCTTGTAATAATCAAAGGGAACATTTGCTCAGCTCGATGAAACAGAGCCCTTTTTTTATTCATCCAAACGAATTAACTGACATCCTCCATTGGCGCCGGCCGGAGGATCGATAATCAGGAGGAGAGGGGGCCATAGGTGGTGTTCACGAGGTACTCGGCGACGAGCTGGTTGGCGCGGTCCGTGTGGTGCACGACGTCCCAGAAGAAGTAGGCGTTGGCGTCGGGGCACGCCGGCAGGAACGGGATGCAGAAGCCGACCCCGCAGCACCCCACGTCGACGCGCGAGAAGCCATACTTGGCTGGCTGGTGCGCGACGTCGTAGAGGAGGTCGTACACGTTCGCGACGCGGAAGTCGGCGCCGGGCAGCTGGCTCCGGAGCTGCGCCATCATGTCCTGCAGCTGCACGTTGAACGTGCGCGCGAAGCCGTTGGCGACCTCGTTGCAGGTGAGGCCCCCGAAGAGGGCGCGGTTCGGGGGCAGGCAGCCTAGGGGGCCGAAGCTCACGAACCCGAGCTTGCGGGCGCCCAGCGAGTGCAGCTGGGTGAGGAAGCCGCGGACCAGGCCCACCAGGAAGGACATGTACTGCGGCAACGGGTACTGGAAGGGCCGCGGCGTCGTGCCCGCGAAGTAGTTCTCGCCGAAGTCGTTGCTGCCGATGCTCACGACGTACACGGCGCCGGACACCACCGCCTCCGCCTTGGCGGCGCCAAACTGCGCCGCCAGCCGGGTCTTGTACTCGCGGAACATCTCCAGCTGCTTCGACAGGGGGATCACGCGCTGCACGCATGCACCGTACCATAAGTTCATCATTAGAGAGACAACAAGCAGTATCGATTGTTTGGCCTAAACCTGGCCACCTGGGTCAGAAAAGCAGTTTCTTCAAAGAAAAAACGTCAGGCTCCTATACATGCACATTCCTAGATGATTTAATTTGGCCAGGTTCGTTTAATCCTAAAATAGCACATTGCACCACTCCATGCATGTCCTTGCTGATCACCATGCATATAGTAGACTCTGAAAATCCACTGCCGGCCCAGCACAGTCCTGTATATATCTGCAGAACTGATATATGGCAGAACGAACGAGCATGCTACCGCTTCACCGCGAACTTCAGTGATGATATTGACGTACTCTTTATGCTACATTTCGCGCGGAAATGAAAAAGACAAGGGAAACAGCGTACGCGACGATCGAATGCACTGGTACAATCACGCAGGTAAGAAGAAGAACCAGAAGAAATGAAAGCAGTTGCAGACAACAGGACTTACCACGACGTTGGAGGTGGCGTCGTCTATGCCGGCGCCGGCGGAGGCAAAGTTGACGCCGATGGCGAAGTCCTTGATGGTGTAGCTCGGGTCGAGGTAGGGCGGCACGAAGTCGCGGCCGAGGCCGAGCATCTCCGAGTAGAAGTCGGGGGGCATGCGGCCGTTGCTGAACCGCCCCGTGGGGCGCCCGCCCTTGTAGTCCCGGCCGTAGGGTAGGAAGTTGCTCCGCGCAAACGTCGGCCAGAAGTCGTTGTTGCCGGTGTCCACCGTCGAGTCGCCGAACACGATCACCGCCGTCGGGCGCGCGCGCGCCACCGTCACCGCCGACGGCGACAGGACCGCCGCCAGCAGCAGCAGGAGCAGGAGCATCAGCGGCGCGGGAAGGGAAGAAGGACGCGCTGCAGCCGCGGAATCCATGCGCTGTGCCGGTCTGCTGCTACCCGATCCGCGTCGCCGCCGTGACCACAAGCAACGTGCGCGAGGGCTTGAGAAGGAATGGCGCGAGCTTTAAGCGGAGCCGCAGCGATACGAAAAGCGTGGTTGCATGAACGATGAACCTGGCTGTGCGGTGGTTAGGCGTACTCGCTGATGCTCGACACTGCTTGCAGTTGATTATATATATATGCTATTTGGTTGCATGAACCTGACTGCTCGCAGTAAACCACAATGGCCGGCAGTCATTTATATATGTTGTTGGTGACATGAACCTAGTTGCTCGCAGTATCAAAAGGGCCTGCAGGTACATCGGATTCTCGTTCCTTTGACTTTTTCATTGGTGTAATGACAACCAATTTTTGATTGATGTGGATGTATCATTCAAACCAAATGCAGAAGATGTGTATGTGCATTTTTGGATATCAATAGTATCACTCCTACAACAACTTGATAGTAGGTTAATTTCTTCCTTAGCTAGTAGTACACTTATATATATTCAGTAAAAATAATTTTCTGCCTAAAAAATTGCTTTGTACCAGGAGTTTAAAATAACAATATGCCATATCACACCATTGCTAGAGAACTTGATTCCTTATTCAAGAAAGTTATTTTAAAAGTAACCAGACTCATGCTTAAGTTTTTCATCGTGTATGTTAGCCACACCTCACCGCCCAAACAATTTTCGTAGACTTGCTTTTAGAATCAAAGAATATTTTTTTGTTAGCTAGAATCCAAATCACAAAGGTTACAAATGTATTAATGTCTCAACAGATCGTATTTATATCTCGCCCCAAGAAGTTTTTGATGAAAATATTGTTCTGATTTCTAGTAAAATCATCGTATCACTCTTGCACCATCCAATACAACCCCATCTCATGTACATCTCTTGACCCCTAGTTCTCCTCTTCAGAAATCAGCCGTGGTTCTAAAAGTACTCCCTCCGTTCAGAATTAGCACTTCATACTCGTCCTTTCGCTGCATGCATGGTGCGTGCACTTGGGCCCACGAGCGAGCTGACAGCCTCACCAGCAGACAGTGTGCGTGATGAGAGTGAGCTAGTGCACTTTGCTATTTTCTCGGTATTGGGTTACATCGCATTATGCGTGGATGAATTTGCTCCGTGTCAACGCAGGTATACTCTTAGTTTGATCCGGAGGCACAACATGCATGACCAAAGCAAAACCATGCAAAACCTCAATATCAACGACGAAAAACTTGCAAAATGGTCAGGCGCGAAGTGATTGCTCTGCCACGACTCGACCACCCGGCCGGTTGATGGCTGATCCGAGACTTGGTTCCATGTGAATTGCAGTGTAGGGCCGATCGACCGGCGGAACGGTGGCGAACGTCCACGACGGGTAGATCTAGATGGATGGTCTGTCCATCCGGCCGGTGGATGGAAGGCGCCGACCCGGTGCACGTAGTTAGCAGAGAGTGGCATGCATATCAGCTGTCTACGTTGTTGACTGCTATGTGTAAAATGTGAACTATTGCTTGCTTTCTTCTTCTTCTTCTTCTTCTTCTTCTTCTTCTTTGTGGTGTTCCATGGGTAGATGCTAGACGGGACGGAGCTTCCTCTTATTAGCACAAACTCTTGTAATAATCGCAGGGAACATTTGCTCAGCTCGATGAAATAGAACCTTTCTTTATTCATCTCAGAAAACCAGCATCCTCCATTAGCGCTGTTTAAATTCAGGAACAGTCGGGCGCACACAGCAGAATACGGGTTGACATGACCAAGTCGAAAATCGAGAGATCCTGAACTCATCGTCGACGTCAACAGCAGCTGCTACTCTTATTCAACGGCACAAGGAGGCGTATCGTGCTGTGTGCCGCCGGCGCCGGAGGATCGATCAGGAGGAGAGGCCGCCGAATGTGCTGTTCATGAGGTACTCGGCGATGAGCCGGTTGGCGCGCTCCGTCGGGTGCACGACGTCCCAGAAAAAGTACTTGCTCGCGTCCGGGCACGTCGGCACCAACGGGCTGCAGAATCCGGCCCCGCAGCACCCCACGTCGGCGCGCAGAAAACCGTACTTCGCCGGCTCCCGCACCGCGCCGTCGACGAAGCCGTACACCTCCGCGACGCGGAAGTCGGCGCCGGGCAGTCGGCCGCGGAGCTGCGCCACCGCGTCCCGCAGCGCCGCGGTGAATGCGCGCGCCGCGGCGTTGTGGTCCTCGTCGCAGGCCAGGCGGCCCGCGGAGCGGGCGCGGTCCAGGGGCAGGCAGCCTAAGGGCCCGAGGCCGACGAACCCGAGCTTGCGGGCGCCCAGCGAGTGGAGCTCGGCGAGGAAGCCGCGGGCTTGGTCCACCAGGTAGGCCGTGTACTGCGCCAGCGTGAACTCGCGGAACCGCGGCGTCGTGCCCACGAAGTAGTTCTCGAGGAAGTCGTTGCTGCCGATGCTCACCACGAACACGGCGCCGGACACCACCGCCTCCGCCTTGGCGGCGCCAAGGTGCGCCGCCAGCCGGGCCTTGTACTCGCGGAACATCTCCAGCTGCTTCGACAGGGGGATCACATGCTGCACGCACCGTAGAATAAGTTAATTAGAGACAAGTATCGATTGTTGTTGACGCCGATGGAAATGGAAACAGTAGCGGACTAGCTAGGACTTAATTACCACGACGTTCGAGGTGGCGACGTCTATGCCGGAGCCGGCGGAGGCAAAGTTGACGCCGACGGCGAAGTCCTGGATGGTGTAGCTCGGGTCGAGGTAGGGCGGCACGAAGGCGCGGCCGAGGCCGAGCATCTCCGAGTAGAAGTCGGGGGACATGCGGCCGTTGCAGAACCGCCCCGTGGCGCGCCCGCCCGGGAAGTCGCGGCCGTAGGGCGGGAAGTTGCTGCGCACCAGCGTCGGCCAGTAGTCGTTGTTGCCGGTGTCCACCGTCGAGTCGCCGAACACGATCAGCGCCGTCACGCGCGCGCGCGCCACCGTCACCGCCGACGGCGACAAGACCGCCGGCAGCAGCAGGAGCAGGAGCATCAGCTGCGCGGGCAGGGAAGACGAAGGACCGCGGACTCTACGCGTTGCCGGTCTGCTCGCGTCGCCGCCGTGACCACCAGCAGCGTGCGCGAGAACGTGACAAGGAATGGCGCGAGCTTTAAGCGGACCCGGCATGAACCATGAACCTGATCGCAGTTGGTTATATATGTCGTTTGGTTGCATGAATGACGAACCTGGCTGTGGCGGTGATTAGGAGTGGTGCTACCTGGTTCATGCAACCAAACAGCATATATAACCTACCGTGAGCAGAGTTCAGGCGGTGCGGTGGTTAGGTGTGGCGCCGCATGTACGTACCGTGCCCGCATGCAGTTGGTTATATATGCTACTGGGTTCTATGAATCTGGATGCTCGTAGTAAATTAAAAGGGTCCTGATAGCTGCTTATATATACGGTTGGTTGCATGAACCTGGTTGCTCGCAGTAAACCAGAAGGTTCGGCATGTACTTTTGGGTTCTCATTCCTTTTGACTTTTTTGTAGGTGTAATTTGTTGGAAATAACTGAACAATTATTTACTAAATTATTGTGAAAATAATTGCACATTTATTTCTTAAATTTTCAAATGTCATGTATGCATGGGCTTTATAATAGGAAACAAGGTGCATGTATGAGCCTCATAACAGGCAATTAAAACGCAAAAATATCTCTCATTCATATTCTTTTATACCACTCTCATCAGTTATGGCAGCTTTCAAAACCATAAAATAAGTATTCATTATAGAAATATTTCCGTAATAAATAGTATTATTTTTTGTTTTGAAAGGTTCAATCAATTGCAGCCTATATATAGCAGGAGACGTCCCTTGGCAGGATTGCCCACGCATAAAAAAGACTTTTGTCTTCTTCACCTTTCTAATAGCCACAAAGTTGCGTCACTGCTGGTTCCAAGACGGTCGTGCTGCTTGTCGTGCAACGGCAGCTCGACGAGCGGTGTATCTCCGAGCCCTTGCCGTTCGAGACCCTGCACGGGACGTCACAATTATTTGTTCTCTTATGTATCTCGTAAGTGCTACAAGACCTGACATCTCATTTGTAATTAGCAAATTAAGTAGATTCACTTCCAATCCTGGAAATGAACATTGGCATGCACTTGAGCGGGTACTAAGATATTTGAGAGGAAACTTATCATTTGGAATTCACTATACAGGACACATTATTGTGCTTGAAGCGTATAGTGATTCTAACTGGATTTTAGACGCTGATGAGATCAAAGCCACAAGTGGCTACTTATTCACTCTAGGTGGTGGTGTAATTTCATAGAGACCCTCAAATACAGACTATTCTGACAAGATCTACCATAGAAGCTGAACTTGTAGCACTTAACACGGCAACTGTTGAGGCAGAGTGGTTACCTGAACTTTTGATGGACTTACAGATAAGTGAAACATTTATTCCGCCTATTCTTATGTACTGTGATAACCAAACAATTTTGATAAAGGTGAGCAGTACAAAGGATAATATGAAGTCCTCAAGGCATGTAAAATGGCGCCTTAAGTCTGTTAGATATTTGAGAAACTCTGGAGTTATAGTTGTGGATTATATCTCAACAGAAAAGAATCTAGCAGATCCCTTTACAAAGGGTTTATCACGAAATGTGATTGAAATTGCATCAAGGGAAATGGGATCGAGACCCGTGTGAGTTACATCACAGCAGTAACCTGTCCTATGTAATCGGAGATCCCGTGAATTAGGTAATGGGTAAAAACAAGTTGTTGATGTAACGGGAGAGTACAAAAATATACATATATCTTACCATTTTTCTTAAAGATACTAGTAGGACGGTTTGTCGTAATGTGTTCCATAGTCTTATTTATAAGATGTGGTACTGTCCTACATGGTACTCTTAGAAGAACACACCTATATGAGCCTAACTGTGAGGTCGCAGTTCATGAGAAGTGGGTATTCTCTAGCAAGCTCATGAATAGATACAGGAGCATGACCGATAAAGCTCCAACCAGAGGCTTGTTTCCTGATGACCAGGTATTAGTAAAGTCATTGAGAGAAGCTTCCTTACAGAAAGCTAGCAATTCAAGATTCGTCTATTGCAAAGCTGTGAGTAAGTGGAACTTGATGTACTAGATGACACAGTTCAACCCGAAAAGGGACTTCCATCGTAAAGCTAATATATCAAACAATTTTTTGACACTCCATTTAATTGTTTATTCTGATTGAGAGACACGTCTTTGAAATTGGTGGGGATTGTTAGAAATAACTGAACAATTATTTATTAAATTCATCGTGGAAATAATTGCACATTTATTTCTTAAAATTTCAATGTCGTTTGAATGATCTGCATTAAGGCATGCATGCATGGGCTTTATAATAGGCAGCAAGGTGCATGTATGAGTTTATACCGCCCTCATCAGTTATGGCAGCTTTCAAAACCAGAAAATAAGTATTCATTATGAAAATAATTCAGTAATCAATAGTATTATTTTTGTTTTGAAAGGGTCAATCAATTGCAGCCTATATATAGCAGGAGACATCCCTTGGCAGGATTGAACACGCATAAAAAAAGACTTTTGTCTTGTTCACCTTTCTAATAGCCACAAAGTTGCGCCATTGCTGGTTCCAAGACGGTCGTGCTGCTTGTCGTGCAACGACAGCTTGACGAGCGATGTATCTCCGAGCCCTTGCCGTTCGGGACCCTGCACGGGGCGGCGTAGAGGTTTCTGGGCAGCGCACAGATGCGCGGCCGCTCGACTTTCTCCTCAATTACATCAGCTTCACTCCACTATTGTCGCTATTGCACGGACGCCGCGCTACAATCAATTCATCTCTGCATGGAGTGTGATATCATCATCAAATAAAGCAGTGAGTCATGTGATTTATTTTAACGATTTTTACATACATAAATTGATTTATTATATTATTTAATTATGAGTTGTTCGTATATACATATTGCAAGTATGCATAGTTTTATCATGTACGTCATTTTAATCCTGTTAACATGGACATCTACATGTATGATTAATAATATTATTTTTCTGTTGAGTATATGGTCATGCAGTTTTATTTTATTATATATGATGTTAATCCTTTTTGAAATAGTACTACTATTTGGTATTCACATGCTAAGAAATTAGTAGTATTTTACTTGATCATGCATATATTTTATAAAGGAATTAAATTAGTGACAAGTCATCTCATGGTTAACAGTAATAACACACAACCAATTTTTTATCGTAGTGAATGTATCAGTCAAATCGAGTGCAGAAGATGTGTATGTGTATTTTACAGGACCACATGCGTCCTGTAGTATTGTGGACGGGTGATGAATATTCACAAACACTCCAGTTACATCAGATTTTACTTCAAGAACCGATACTACTTCAAATTTGCAAGGTTCATGATAAGATGACTCACGAGGGCTCGTACAAAGATCCAACAAAAATAGGGCAAGTGTTTTCAGTAAATCTTTTAATGGCGTATTTCAAATGTACTTGATATGATAGTTGTTGATTAACTCGGCAACCAAATCCTAACCTGCCATCTTAAAAGGCCTAGGTTCCTAGGTTATATTTTGCTTAACCCTGAGTACATAATTATCGTGAGTGTTCCGCGGCAAGTAGAATTTAGACCGCAACAGTAACAAGAACATAAGGATTACCTAGGTTTTAAAAGAGCACCTAGGCACCAAGACATCCAAGGTGTCCGGCCATGACATCCAGACGGAAACGCTTGGACACCAGTGCAACAGACTAATTATTCTAATTTTCACTTGATCCGTTGTGTAGCCCGCGTCATCAACGGGACAAGGCCCATAACCAGAGGCAGATGATTTATTCAACCTGACCATTTTCTTGCAACGCAAATTGTCCATGGCGAACATTGCCAACAAACAGAACAGAGTGCCGTGGCGGTCTAAGTTTCACAGATCTGTGGGGCCGCTAATTCACAAAATACGTACAAAGCTAACGCAAACCATGGTTTGTGCGGATAAAGGGTACAGATGTTATAGAGGACCCTACCGAAACTGACATATATGCTCTATATTACACAACAGGTCACATTGGTTGGTCATATATTCCTAGCAGAACAGTCAGTCATATGTCCATGTCAATTAAGGCATCTTCCTCTTCATCAGATGAAGCGCCAATTAGGGCATCATCTCCTGAAAATTTGCTGTGATAAAAATGAAATAGATCAGTAATTTATTTTGTTCCATCAGAACAATTCATACTGGGGCAAGCATATACCTAGTACAATAACATCGAAAGCTCACTACTCTCTTTAGCTTCCTATTGTAGAAGAAGTAGTTGAATGACCATCTGCAAGAAGGAAAGGAACAGCATATCCACATAAGAGTATCCATTTAACTGGTTAAAGATTACCACGCTATCTGTATTTTAGTTAAGACGAACATACATGGCCCCTTTCTCTAGGACTGGATCTCCATCAGAGTCTGGGTTATAGCTGTAGATGTCACACTCTCCGATTTTGATAACCTGCAACATAAGGTGTAAACATACAGCCACATGCAAACCAAACATTAAGTGAACGTTTACCTCATCAATAGCTTTAGTCATACTGTCCAGAAGAGAAGTGCCGTCATTTGTTGCTGCCCATTGCTGAAAAGAAGTCCAATTTCAGATTAGTCGCATCAGATAAGTGAAACAACAAAAATAGCAGCTTGGGCACCATTTAAAAGAGCTTTGTGGTAACATGCACAGTTCAGTTTTTTTTTTAAAAAAAACAACAGCAACAAAGCCTTTATGTCAAGCACTTGAGTTAGGCTAGGTCAGTTTTTTTTTATTTGCAGATAATGAACCAGTCTATTTCTATTTACAGAAATGCATACTGTTAGACACTGTGATTATGTGTCACAGGGGCATATTAGTCATTAGTGAGGGATTAGGGTTAGGGGTAGTTTAGTCCTTTTCCCCTCCTAATCCTTCTATATAATCAGACCTGTAACTCAGTATTATTATCATCTAATACATCCCACTATTTCTCCTCTAATATGGTATCAGCTAGGTAATCAAGGATTAGGGCTTAACCCTAATCCTCCTCCCCTGATGGCTGCGCCGCCGCCGCCGCCACAGCCCCTCCACAGCGCCCCGCCGCCGCAGCCCTCCCTCCGCGAGCCGCCGCCGCAGCCCTACCCCAGCTCGCCGCCTCTAGCCCACGCATTTGCGCCGCCCGGTGGGGCCGCCGGCGCGTCTCCAGCCCGCGCAGCCGCACCCTGGGCCGCAGCACCCTGGGCTGCCGCCGGATCTGCGCCCGGGCCGCCCGATTTCGGGCAGAGCCGGCGTACGCCCGGGTCTGGGCTTGAATGGCAGGCGCCCAAGGGCGCCGCCACCGCCTCGGGGAGGGCTGGCGTGGCCGCCACCACCCCCTGGCCAGATGCCACCGCGTCACCACCCTGGGCCACCGCGCAGCCGCATCTGACCGCCGCCGACGCTCTTGCAGCCCCCACCGCCCATCCAGCCCCCAGCGCTGCCACCCCTCGAGCCGGGCTCGCTGATGCCGTTTGGCCCGCCGCCGTCGCCTCTGCAGCACCCCACGACAGCGCCGCTGCTTGGCCCGCAGCAGCTGCAGCCGGCCCTGCAGCCCCCCACAACGGCGCCGCCTGGCCCGCAGCCGCCGCCGGCCCATGGCCCACAGCTGCTGGTGTATCTGGATCGGCTGTTGCCTACTCGCTTGGCACGACCATCGAGGATCCACGCGTGTTGTCTTCCTTCCCGGCGCCGCCACCGCCGGGGCATGTCGCGACCCGTTCAACACCGTCGGTCTACCTGCGGGGTCTCACGCCGTCTGGCCCTGACTGGGTGGTGGACTCCGGTGCCTCGTACCACACCACCCCTGAGGTCAGTATCCTCTCCTCTACCCGCCCTTCCCGTCCCTCTAATCCTTCATCTATCATTGTTGGGAATGGGTCGACTCTCCCAGTCACCTTAGTAGGTGACTCGGATTCGCCGGATTCGTTTCAGCTACGTGATGTTCTTGTTGCCCCTGACATCATTCAACATCTTCTTTCCGTTCATCGTTTTACTACTGACAACCATGTTTCCCTTGAGTTCGATCCTTATGATGTAACTGTGAAGGATCTTACTACTCGACGCTTTCTTTTTCGCTGTGATAGTACGGGTCCCCTGTACACGATGCGTCTTCCTGCTTCCACTCCGCCTCTTGCCCTGACTACGACAGCATCTTCGACCATTTGGCATCGTCGGCTTGGCCACCCCGGTGTTGATGCTATGTCGAAGTTGTCTGGTAGTTCAGCGATTTCGTGTACTCGGGGTACTCATGAGTCTCTTTGCCATGCTTGTCAGTTGGGTCGCCATGTTCGACTTCCTTTTTCGCACTCTGTCACTCGTGTCGAGCACACATTTGATTTGATTCATTGTGATCTTTGGACTTCACTTGTTCTTAGTGTCTCTGGATGCAAGTATTACTTGGTGGTCGTGGATGATTTTTTGCACTATTCGTGGACTTTTTCCTTGCGACAGAAGTCTGATACTTTCGGTACTCTTTCTCACTTCTTCGCTTGGGTGTCCACCCAGTTTGGGTGCACGATTCGTGCGGTCCAGTGCGACAACGGGCGCGAGTTTGACAACTCTACGTTCCGTGACTTTCTGCTTTCTCGCGGTGTTCAGTTACGCATGTCATGTCCGTACACTTCCTCACAGAACGGCAAGGCTGAGCGCATGATTCGGACCACCAGCGATGTCATGCGCTCCCTGATGTTTCAGGCTTCTACCCTTGCTCGCTATTGGGCGGAGGCGCTTCACACTGCCACCTACCTCATTAATCGCCTTCCTACTAAGGCGATTAGTGCTCCCACCCCTCACTTCGCTTTGTTCGACACCCACCCTCTTTACGACCATCTTCGGGTCTTCGGGTGTGCTTGCTACCCGAACCTCTCTGCCACAGCTCCCCATAAGCTTGCGCCTCGTTCGACTCAGTGTGTTTTCCTTGGGTACTCCCCTGACCATAAGGGGTACAGGTGCCTTGACCCCACCACCCGTCGTATCTTGATCTCCCGACACATCGTCTTCGACGAGTCTTCCTTTCCCTTTTCCACCCCGTCCTCTGACTCCGTCGCTGAGTTGGATTCCCTCTTCTCTACTGACCCCGAGGCCGCTCCTGTACAGCGACCTTGTCGGTTACTTCTTGCAGGTTACCCACCCGCTACGCCACGCACGACTTCGGCGTCTTCCACGCCACCTGTTGTGCCTTACGTGGCCCCGACGTCCCTGACGCCACTTGCTGCGCCACGCGCGACACCGGCGTCCCTGACGCCACCGGCTGCGCCACGCGCGGCCTCGGCGCCCCCGACGTCACCCACTGCAGCACGCGCGGCCCCGGTGTCCCCGACGACGCCCGTTGCGCCAAGCGCGGCCTCTGCGTCCCCGACGTCGACTACTGCGCCACGCACGGCCTCAGCTTTCCCGACATCACCTGCAGCAAGCCCGACGTCACCAGACGCACCAGGAGCAGCACCGACGATGACTTCTCGCTTCGCCGACCCCGTACTTGCCTACCAGCGACGAGCACGGGGGGCGGCCCTACTCCAGCTGCACCACGTGTGGCCCCGAGACGAGAGAAGGTCGTTGTACCCGAGCGCCCGGTGTACAACCCTCTCCACAGGGATCCTGGTCACGTCCACCCGATGGTGACTCGACGTGCATCCGGGTTTCTTCATCCAGTTGAGCGCTTCACCGGAGCTGCCTTCTCGTCGACGACTTCTCCACCAACCGACTCTTCTTCGATATCACCCATACCTACTTCCGTGCGTAGCGCCCTCGCCGACCCTCACTGGCGCCGCGCTATGGAGGAAGAGTACGAGGCTCTGCTTGCCAACCGGACCTGGGACCTGGTTCCCCGTCCTGGTCGTGGCAATGTTGTCACGGGCAAGTGGGTGTTCACGCACAAGAAGAAGGCAGACGGTACCTTGGAGAGGTACAAGGCTCGGTGGGTACTCCGGGGTTTCACTCAGCGCCCTGGAGTCGACTACGACGAGACCTTCAGCCCGGTGGTAAAGCCGGCGACGGTTCGTACCGTTCTGTCGCTGGCTCTCTCACGTTCTTGGCCTGTCCACCAGTTGGACGTCAGGAATGCCTTTCTCCACGGTACACTGACCGAGACGGTGTACTGCAGTCAGCCAGTAGGGTTTGTTGATTCAGCTCACCCAGACATGGTCTGTAAGCTGAACAAATCCCTATACGGACTGAAGCAGGCACCGCGAGCCTGGTATAGCCGGTTCGCCTCCTTCTTGGTCTCACAGGGGTTCGTCGAAGCTAATTCGGACACTTCGCTGTTTGTCTATCGACGTGGCAGTGACACTGCTTACCTCCTACTGTACGTCGATGACATTGTACTAACAGTGTCTAGTCCGGCTCTGCTTCGGCGCACCATTTCTGCTTTATAGCAGGAGTTCGCTATGAAGGACCTGGGCCGTCTTCACCACTTCCTGGGCATTGCGGTCGAGGACCGACCAGGCGGCTTATTCCTTCACCAGCGACAGTACTGTCTGGATATCCTCCAGCGAGCGGGCATGACTGAGTGCAAGCCTTACTCCACTCCAGTGGATACTCAGGCGAAGCTCTCCGCTACCGACGGGACACCCGTCTCTGACCCCACTACTTACAGGAGTCTTGCAGGTGCTCTTCAGTACCTCACCTTCACCAGGCCGGATATCTCGTATGCAGTTCAGCAGGTGTGCCTCCACATGCATGACCCGAGGGAGCCGCACCTCACCGCTGTGAAGCGGATTCTTCGGTATCTACGAGGTACTCTCGACTACGGCCTCCTCCTTCGACGTGACACGGCCTCCGAGCTGGTCGTGTACACCGATGCTGACTGGGCAGGCTGCCCGGACACACGACGTTCTACTTCTAGGTACGCCGTCTTCCTGGGCGGTAACCTCGTCTCCTGGTCCTCGAAGCGACAACCCGTGGTGTCGCGTTCGAGTGCTGAGGCGGAGTATCGCGCCGTGGCTAACAGCGTAGCTGAGGCCTCCTGGCTCCAGCAGTTGCTTCAGGAGCTCCACACTTCCGTCGCCAGGAGCACCCTCATCTACTGCGACAACGTCAGCGCCGTGTACCTCTCCACCAACCCGGTCCAGCATCAGCGCACGAAACATGTGGAGATCGACCTCCACTTTGTTCGTGAGCGGGTTGCACGCGGCGAGATTCAGGTACACCATGTCCCGACGACGACGCAGTTCGCCGACATCTTCACGAAGGGCCTCCCGTCGTCGCTGTTCTCCGAGTTTCGGTCCAGTCTCAACATCTGCAGTGGCTAGATGTTGTGACTGCGGGGGGATGTTAGACACTGTGATTATGTGTGTGTCACAGGGGCATATTAGTCATTAGTGAGGGATTAGGGTTAGGGGTAGTTTAGTCCTTTTCCCCTCCTAATCCTTCTATATAATCAGACCTGTACCTCAGTATTATTATCATCTAATACATCCCACTATTTCTCCTCTAATACATACCATAAGATTAAAACAAAAGAGAACCAGAAAGCATTACCCTGGAAGCGTCAGATAAGTAGGTGTCTATCATCAACTTGAAACTTTCCCACTCCTCTTCTTTGAAGGACAGATGTGCTTGAACAGCACTGCTAAGGGAACAAATTTTGATGAAGTAATATTAAACTTAATCTGAAGGTCGACCCATCATGAATCAATGGCATGATGAACAGTAGACCTTAGAAAGTTGATCCATCAAATACCAAAGTGGCCAAGGGAAATGGAGAGAATTGAACTCTCAGCTCAAAGAGCGACGGTTATTAATCCGTCTGTCATACCATCTGACAACACCCCCTTAGGCTGGTTGGAAAGGACAAAAGCGGGTTGCCATATCGCCCAAGAAAAGCTGAATATGACATTACCCAAAGTCCTTCCTCCCAGATTATATTATAGCACACTAGTTACAAAGAAAAAATACCTGAAGTCATAGTCTGGGTAGATGTGGCCAAGAGTGAGAACTAGATATATCAATGTTTTCCGGCTGGATAAACACCAAAACAGAATGAAATTAGGCTGAGTGAAAAAAATTGTACATAAGCACAATAAAGATAGTCTTCATGTACTTACCTTGACCTGGAGGACAAGTGCTCCACTGGTGAAGAAGCATCATTATCGCAAGACTTGCCAAGGTAATCAAGAATCTGAACTCACAGCAGACATTAGATATGCATTATTATAATAGCATGCATTTGTTTAAGCTTAGCACGAAACAGAAGCATTCCAAAATAATATGCGCACACACATATTTGTAAGCTTTCAAAAAGGGAAAAATATTAACCTCTCATCGGAATGATGTGTTGTCTCTAAAAGTCTAAAATATGTAATATTTTTGGTTAATAAGACTGTACTAAACAAAACTATATGGTGAGATGCATTAACCTGATGCGATGTTTCAGACTTTTTTATTCAGAATAAACACTCTATGGTCCCTGATCAACCAACCAGAGAACCAAGGAACATGCTCCCCATCTTGCAAATGGTGGAGAAACCAGAATAGAAGATAAAGCCAAGCACGGTAAAAAGGACATAAAAGAAAGCTTGAAGAGGGGTGTCACTCAGTTGCAAAGATGCACATGAATCATTTCATAAAATCTCATCTTCAAGTGTGCAAGATAGTCGCTACAAAACTAATGCCTGGAAACAAAGAACTGCAAATACGAGAGGAGAAAAGAAAATACATATAAACAAAATTGGCATAAAGAAACAAACCACTACACTACTACAGGAATTTCTACCTTTGCATTACTTTTAATCTTTTAAACTGAAAACAGAAAGGGATGGGAATATACATGCCCAACAAAGGGCAACCCACCAAGGGTTCCAACCATCGAGAAGATTAAACTTCTAAACAAATCACAGTAGTGCAACTTGCGTTTTATCCATGGTCTCGCTAAAGGATTAATCACAAGGGGTACTGCATTCATGGGTCAACAAAAAGCACATACCTCATGTTCAAGACTTATTGAAAGGCGACGGTCCGTCCCCGTGTGCTTGCCTGCAAATTGAAGGAGCTTGGCTCTTATTGTGATGAAATATTGTGCTCAATGGTGTTCAGGGGGTCATAATCTTACATGAGAAGGCTTCAAGGTTTCCATGGATTGTACAATCCCCAAGGCTGAGTTGCTCGAGGAACAAATTTATACTGTAACAGGATGAAAAAAAAACTATAGCATTGGAAACTAGGGAAATGAAATTGCATGCTGCCATTAGCACATTGACAACCAACAGGTACCTGTCGAACGGGGTGTATTCTAAAAACTTCATGCTGGGTGCCTTGTGGACTCATAAAAGAGTTGATCAGATGGGATGAAGCGCGTGGAGTTGAAAACCCCACCTGTCGACCCACCATGTCCCAGTGGCATGATAATCAGTATATATGGAGTCAAACAAGCAACGTAAAGAAAACGACATATTATAACGAAGCCAGCAGATCCTATGGCGAGATCTGGATGCATCGGAGCACCAATTTTCATCCCCTTAATTCCATGAGGGGCAGGCGGGCTCAACGTGGGGCAAGGGAAAATTTGGGAAAAATAGGCTGAGGTCAACACTCCACCCAGATAACAACATAGAATCCGGAACGAATCGGACGAACCGAAACATTGCCGAACGAAATGATCTGGAAATGCACCTAAGCATCAACTTCCGTCCCCTTCCTTCCACGAGGGGCAGGCGGACCCAACGTGCACGAGGGGGAATTTGTGGAAAATAAACCGAGTCCAGTGAACAACATAGAATCCGACAATCCGGAACGAATTGGACGAACCGGACATTCCCGAACGAAACGATCTGGAAATGCAACGGAGCATCGATTTCCATCCCCTTCCTTCCACGAGGGGCAGGCGGGCTCAACGTGGGACGAGGGGAAATTTGGGAGAACAAACCGAGTCCAGCGAACAACATAGAATCCGAACGAATTGGGCGAACCGGAACACTGCCTGACGAAACGATCTGGAAATGCACCGGAGCATCAATTTCCGTCCCCTTCCTTCCACGAGGGGCAGGCGGACTCAACGTGCACGAGGGGAAATTTGGGGAAAATAAACCGAGTCCAGCGAACAACATAGAATCCGACAATCCGGAACGAATCGGACGAACCGGAACATTCCCGAACGAAACGATCTGCATGCACCAGAGCATCGATTCCCATCCCCTTCCTTCCACGAGGGGCAGGCGGAGTCAACGTGGGACGAGGGGAAATTTTGGAAAAGAAACAAACCGAGTCCACCGAACAACGTAGAATCCGGAACGAGTTGGACGAACCGGAACATTCCCGAACGGAACGACCCGGACGCGCGGGGGCTCAAAAGCGGGCACGGCGAAGACAGGAAAAGCTTCCGAGGAAGGGAAGGCCCGATCGGTCGAAGAGGCTAGGGTTCCTCACCTAGAAAAGAGGAGCGCGAGACCAGGGCTCGTCCGGACGGAGGCAGAGGGGTGAGAGTGTCGCTGCGGATGAGGACGACGGGCACGCGTACGGAGTAAAGTAGAGCGAGGGGAGGTCGAGTGGGTGGGGGAAAGGAACATGCGGGCCGGAGGACGCGGATCGCCTGACCTGCCACGCGCGTCCATCCGCCGTCGGTCCGATCCGATGCACCACCTGCCTCTGGCCCAATAGTTGTGGCTTGGCATACGGCCCAGTCTGGCCCAAACACAGAATTCCACACCACAGCCGCTGAAATTTAATACTGTACTGTGTTTTTTTTTTCGAGGAAGAGCGCGCTTTCAACTCAGCAATGGAATTACGATCCGAGTAACCAAGCGGTCAACGCAAGGAGAACTTGCATACTACTGCAGGAAGATTTAGGCGTATTGAGACCGGACTGGAATTTTTGGAGAACCTTGATTGTTTTAAGGTGATAATTGAACCCTGACTCTCGAGAGCTGATCCAAGTCTGCAATGGTGTGGAACTCATCTTCAACAATTTGGACAGAATATTTTCTAAAGTTAAGCACACAATGGCGGATATAATTTTACACACTGTCGCGGAGGAACAAACCAGGTGGCCTATGAGATGGCGAAATACGCTTACAGAACAAAAGAAAATGAGAATTGAGATGGGGACCCTCGAAGTTCATTATGTCATCTGTAAATCAGAGATATAACTCTTTATCTATTGTATAAGTGATATGGTTTGCTTCAAAAAAAAGGGTACATGCATACTAACAACAGAATGAGTGAGTATGCAGCCATAGCTACTGCTTTGAATTTGGCAATGCCATGTTTAGCATGTGATCTTTTGCAAGCATTTTCTATGAGGTCACCCAGATTCATTTTGAGCTTATTTTGCAGATAATCCCAAGTCATCTCCTCAAATTTTGTTCACAACAAGCTCGGTGTTTTGAAAGGATGATACAAACCTTGTATTCTTGGTAAGAGAATGGGCCCTGCTTTATTGTACTATGTGATGTCGGGTCAAAAAGAAGGCTACGGGGTGACAAAAATATGTACTCTTTTCATTTTATTTTATTTAATATTAATTAGTTCAAAACTAAACTAACTAGCGTCAAATCGAAGAATTATAGTCATAGGAAAAGATAGAAGAGTGAAATACTGCGAGTTTCCAACAATGTTTCTCTACAACTAAATCTAAGATAATTAGAGGAGCCTAATCTGCCCTTTTCCGAGCCTTCTTTAGGCTATCAAAACTGTCATGCCATCAAAGACTATAAATTTTTATTTGTCGAGTTTATGGACTTAATGACTTATGTAAACTCCGACTTAAAATCTCAAGGGGGGCATATGGAGCAAAAATATTGGTGCAACTTAGATAAAAAATTTAAATAGATTGCAAAAACAAGAAAGGACGATTCATTCTTCAAGATCAAGTGACCTTCTGCGCGGTTTGAGCTTGAGAGCCTGACTGGTGTGACAGACTTGAGCTCAAGCACAAGACTGCTTCCTGGCTGTCTAGGGGGACCCAACCAAAAGGTTCAGCGGCTAGTCGCTTCACCTCAGACGCGGCAGCAAGCTCCGCCCGTCCAGATCCCGCGCGTCTCCCATCGAGATCTCGCCGTCCCGCACCGCCGCGGCGGCCATGGCGGTGCTCTCCACCCCACGCTCCCCGCGCCGCCCCGACGCCGTCCTGACCCCGGACCCCTCTTCCGCGGACGCCCCGCCGTCCCTTGACTTCGGCGACCCGGCCTCCCTCGCCGTGCTCCGCACCCTCACCGACGCGGGCGCCGCCACCCGCCTCCTCCACGAGTGCGTCGCCTACCAGCGCGCCCTCGACGCCCGCCTCGACGCGCTCCTCGCCCGCCGCGCCGACCTCGACCGCGCCGCCGCCTCGCTCCTCCGCGCCGCCCCGCCGCTGCTCTCGCTCGCGGCCTCCGACGCCGCCGCGCTCAGGGAGTCCTCCTCCTCCACCGCCGCGCTCGCGGACGCGCTCTCCTCCCGCGTCCGCCACCTCGACGCCGCGCACTCCAGGGCAGAAGCCGCGCTGGCGCGCGCCGAGGCCGCGCTCGACCGGTCCCGCGCGCTCGAAGCCGCGCGGCGGGCACTGGCTGCCGACGACCTCGCCGCCGCCGCCACCGCCGTGCACGACTTTCTCGCCATCGACGCGCGGTTCCCCACTGACGACGACCTCCGGCGGGATCTTCTAGACATCAAGCGCCGGCTTGAGGGGCTCGCTCGGAGACGGCTCACGGCGGCTGTCGACGCCCAGGACCACCCTGCCGTGCTCCGCCTCGTCCGCCTCTTTCCCCTCCTGACTCTTGCTGACGAGGGACTACAAGTCTACGTTGCCTACCTCAAGAAGGTGATTGCTCTTCGCGCCCGTGCAGACTTTGAGCACCTAGCCGAGTTGACATCTGCAACCCAGCCGGGTGCCAATCGGCCTGATTTTGTTGGCTGTCTCACTCGTCTCTTCAAGGACATTGTGCTTGCTGTCGAGGAGAATGACGCTGTGCTTCGTGAGCTTAGAGGTGAGGATGGCGTCGCTTATGCCATCATTGAGCTTCAGGAGGAGTGTGACTCACGGGGCACCCAGATCCTACGCCGGTATTCAGATTACCGAAAGCTTGCGCGCCTTGCATCAGATATAAACTCCTATACCAAGAACCTCCTTTCAGTTGTGGGTTCCATGGCTAGTGCTGCCGGAGGTAATGAAGGGCCTGATCCCAGGGAAATTGAACTTTATCTTGAGGAGATTCTTGCATTGACACAACTTGGGGAAGATTACACTGAATTCATGGTGAACAAGATCCGTGGACTGCAAGACGTCAAGCCTGAACTTGGGCCGCAGGCAACAAAGGCCTTTCGTAATGGTAACTTTAACAAAATGGAGCAGGATCTTACTGGGTTTTATGTGATCTATGAGGAGTTTTTCATGGTGGAGAACGTAAGAAAGGCCATAAGGATTGATGAGCGCGTACCAGATGGTCTCACAACCTCAATGGTGGACGATGCATTCTTTGTACTGCAGAGCTGCTGCCGGCGGGCAGCATCTACAGCTAGCATAAACTCGGTTCTTGCTGTGCTTGGTGGGGCAACAAGCCTTCTGAGCAATGAGTTCCAGGAGGCATTGCAGTGGAGGATGCGGGAACCAAATTTGGGGGCAAAGCTCTTCCTCGGCGGTGTTGGAGTCCAGAAAACTGGTGAGGAGATTGCTACTGCTCTGAATAACATGGATGTAAGCTCGGAGTATGTATTGAAGCTCCGTCATGAGATCGAGGAGCTATGTTCGGAGGTGAGTGTTGTATCATCATTCTATTTGTTTTTTTATCCCAAAGTGTCACATGTTTGTCAATTAAGCATTATGCATTCAATAAAGTGATATGTGGATATTCACAGCTAATGTGCTTTTAATTGCAATTTCTTAGTAAAATTTAGCGGAGCTTACAATGCTTTGACACTCTCTTGCAATTGTATTGCATCACATTTTACATTTCATGATTTGCTAGTTTGTCTATCAGCATCAATCTATTCATATTGATTATGATTTATCATTTGGCATCTCATATTTGTGTGTTCGCGTAAACTTACATTTCTCGAACATGCATTTATCACACATATTTTAAATAGAATTAGCATTGAAAATGAGACATCACACCAGGACTGTAACACCTATTACATGGATATCAAATCAGTATATGCATGATCTAGCCAGTTGAAGCATCTATGGGACTAGATTGGTAAAACCGTGATGCTTGAATATCATCATTTTTGCCTATTTAATAGATTATTGTTTCTCAATCCTGTTACAAACCCCATTATGTGGCTACAATATATGCAGAGTCTCAGCATTTCATATATCTGACTGCAAAATTTGACCCAACCTAACATCGATTCACCTTAGTTTAGAAAGAATGCTCACTTTTGATGTCGGTTCCTCTACATTGTGCTGCTAATTATAATAGCTACTAATAGTTTGGAATGGGCACTGTTGATTTACATATAGTTTGGGATGTGCACTGTTGATGTACATATAATTTGAAATTGGCAGTTTTGATGTTTATTACTTGAGTCTATGTCCTCTCCTAATGTGTTGTATGTACATGTGGTTTGTGAATGATAAATGTTCATAAGAAATCTCAGTCAACAAATAATTTATGGTTGGTTCAAACAAAAATACTGAAAGATCATAGAGGAAATTTGTCAACACTCACACTGAGGTGCAATATTACATTAATGGGACTGATATAAAGAAATGACTTGTTGGTTGTTAGTAATTTAATTTCCATATATTTCTATGGATATGACAAAAACTCAACTGACTATTGTGGTTATCCAACAGGTTTTTCATGCTCCAGCTGACCGAGAGAAGATCAAATCTTGTTTATCAGAGCTAGGCGAGATCAGTGCTTCCTTTAAGAAAATCCTCCATTCTGGATTGGAGCATTTGGTAGCATCTGTAGCACCTCGCATTCGTCCAGTCCTTGACACTGTTGCCACTGTCAGTTATGAGTTGGACGATGCTGAATATGGGGAAAATGAGGTGAATGACCCCTGGGTGCAGAAGCTTATCCTTGCAGTTAACACTAACGTTGCATGGCTCCAGCCAGTTCTGACATCAAACAATTATGATTCCTTTGTGCACTTGGTCATTGACTTCATTGTGAAGAGGCTTGAAGTGATAATGATGCAGAAGAGATTCAGCCAGCTTGGTGGGCTGCAGCTTGACAAGGAAGTCCGTTCCCTAATCAACCACTTCTCTGAAATGTCTCAGAGACCAGTCCGGGACAAGTTCTCAAGGCTTTCCCAGATGTCGACCATTCTGAACTTTGAGCGAGTTTCGGAGATACTGGATTTCTGGGGTGACAACGCTGGCCATCTGACATGGCTATTGACACCCGCGGAGGTGAGGAGGGTGTTAGGACTTAGGACTGACTTCAGGCCTGAAGCTATTGCTGCTTTAAGGCTTTAAGTTGGGCGTTTATATGTACTTGTTAATTCCTTTAATGTGATATATAGCAAGATATATTTTCCTTTTTCTTTCTGTCATGTACCTGTCCTTGGCAACATCTGTATTTTTCACCAAAGAAATTTGCAGACATATTTTGGCTGTTATGAACTTTTGGTAGAGTAAATTCCTCATAGCCTTAAAAGTTATAATTATCCCTTATTTGCCATAAAAGTAATACCTTTTCCTTATCTACTACTACACTTAATTTTCTATTCCCAATCTGCCATGTATGAAGTAAGGAGGCAACGACGTGCTCTCTGACTTCGTACTGCTTGTATGAACCAATGAGGCAATAATATCCATGTTGGGTACGAGTGCTCGGTGCTTGAAAATCCGGACGTGGTTTAAAAACTGTATGTGATCATATATGGAGCTTGAGAATTCAGTTCTTAGTCGACGCATACATGTACTGTTGCGTAGCCATTCAACTTTAGATTTCCTTTGTCCCTACGAGCGTAATATTTTACATCAGGGGCCATCCGGTCTTTCCAGCACCAGTTATAGAAGATAACTCAATGTACAACAACGCCTAATGGCAGATTGGGGATGGAAAAGTAAGAGTAATGGCAGTTAAGGGAAACATATATTATTCATGGCAAACAAGGGATAAATATAGTTTTCATTGGTAAATGAGGAATATGTTTTGTCGTAGTTTCCTGAAATTCACTCAAACTGCAAAGCCTCTATACATTATGCATTGAGGCGATTGCCCAACCATTTTTATAAACAGAATGAAATGTCCAACGGCTTCGTGATGTAAATTGACCGGGTTCTGCAAGTTGAGGTGGTTACTACTCCTTGCTTGTAAGTCAGGTGATTAACTTGTACTCATTGAACATCACGAAGCATTCCTTTTCAGAATCTCAGATAGCGAAATATTATTAGACGACGTTTTTCTCTCTTTGAACCCAACCCAAAGATGGAAGAAAGTTATTCTTTTCTTTTCTAATAATGTATACTAAAAAATTGGTTGCCCCGCGATTGTAAGTTTCAAATTAATTTACAGGTCAGTCTGTTGCGTCATACGGTGCAGCCCGCCTGAACCTGACCGCGCAATATATCCTCCAGGAATGATCCCATCAAACTATGGTACGTCAGCGATGATGTAACTTAAGAAGTGAGAAATGGACCGTCCTTCGCTACCAACTATCTAGTATTTTTTTTAATTTAGAAACGAGACAATAAACTAGAGATGATTGGATAAAGACAAACATATATTCTTCGTAAAAGGAAAAATAATAATCCAAGTCTTAACAAATCAATTTTTTGTTCAGTGAATCCTTGGTGCAAGAGCAACTTAAACATGGCAAAACAAGTTGTAAAAGAACACGCAAGCTCGTCCGGGCCTCATGCGCTGCATGTGAGGAGGATGCCGCAGAGACGAAGTTGCATCAATTGGGGATTGGCGACAGGAATCGTTCATTAATAAAGCTCGATCGCTTGCGGAGGAAATGAAAAAACACAAGCAGAGATAGCTAGGAAGGATGGATGCTTGGATTTCTCTTTGGCGAAATTTGCTCCTCGACACACCAAATACGTGAAATTAGCAATTTTTTTATTTTGGCACTGTTGTTAAAGAAATTAATATTAATAACATCCAATTTTTTTTGCAAAACTAGTCACCCAATCATCCACGCCGTGGACGACAGGAGCTCACGTGGATTTCACGTCGGCCCAACGGTCACGGGTCCGTTGGACTGACGTGTCCTGTCGTCCACGCCGCGGACGACAGGGCGTGGACGACAGGATCTCCTATATAAACAGCCCCCGGGACCATCTCCACACAAAAACACCACAAAGAGAGGGAAGGGGAAGGAGAAGAGGAAGAGGAAGAGAAGAGGAAGAGAAGAAAGAGAAAGAGAAGAGGAAGAGAAGAAAAGAAAAGAAGAAAGAAAAGGAAAAAAGAAAAAGGAAACGGTAAAAAATGGTAAAAATAAATAAAAAATATGAAAATACTTATTTTTATTATGCATTTTAGATAGTTTATACTTAAATACTAGTTTATTCTTAGTTAGTTTCATATTAGGACTTAGTTAGATTGTAATATAATTCATTAGTTAGTTTACAATCTAAATTTTATATTAGTCATCAATTTTAGTTTATGTTATCTTTTATAGGTTTCTAGCTTAGTTTATTTTGTTTATTACGTTTAGTTAAGTTATATTGTTCACTAGGTAAAATTAATTTATGTTAATTTAGTTGAAAGTTTAAATTTTAATTTTAGCATTACTATTAGATTTAAACAATTATTTTAATTTAGTTTATAGTTTAGTTAAGTTATCCTGTTGATTAGGTTAATTTAGTTTATAGTTCATTATATATTATTATTTTAATACAATTTGTTTTAATTCAATTATGGTTACTCTTGTTGTGGCAATTATTAAATTGCGTATATACGTATGCTAGGTATGTCAAATGAAGTAGAATTTCAAATCTTTTATGGAGATGACGAAATTAGCTACAATTCGAATGGAGTAGATCTATCATGACTCCCTTTTATAAATCGGGGAATACCTAGTCCAACGGAACGAACATTTATGGGTATATACAGATGGTTATTGAAAGTTTTTAAACTGAGTGAGGATAAATATGAGTTGAAAATAAACGGAGTTATCAGCCGTTCAAGTGATGTTCATTTTTGGGAACTACTGCCGCTAAACGGAACACCCGTGTGGCGTGCTTATGTTTCAAGAGCTATGCAATATGGTTGACCTCTCATACTTCTTATTCAGGTTGGAGCCAATGAATTAGTCGATGAGACGCAGGATCAAAAGGATGATGAGGAAGATAATAATAGTAGTGAAGCTGAAGAGGATGATTATAATAAATTGTCACATACGGTTGTTACTGAGGCAACTGGTCAAGCAGATGAAGGAGAGCATATAGAATATATAGTTCATCAGATGGTTGTTGAGGATAGGGATTATAATAATGTTCCTGATTACGATTCATCTGACAAAGAAGTTCAACCTCCTGTCCCTGCCGATTGGAGCAATCCAAATTTTGAAAATCTAAGAGTAACCGAAGGTTATCATTTGTCGTTGGATTACCACGGCAATACGATAAAAACGGGGTCTCTTTTCAAAAATAAAGAAGCTTTGCAAGATGTTTTGAAATATTGGTCTCTTTTAATGAAAAGATCATTTAAAGTTTCTCGATCCACTAAGAAACTTTATGATGTCGGATGCTTGTCAACCAGTTGCCCGTTTCGTGTTCGCGGATATGCAGAGAAACGGAGTAGCCTTTGGAAGTGTTCTATTGTGATTGATCATTTTTGCGAGTTGCAACATTTTGAAAAATGCAATACTGCTCTAACATCCAAGTTTGTTGCAAATCACATGTATGCTCGTATCGTTGATAATATTTCTTTTGAGCATAAATCTATTATCAACACAATTGAGCAAGATTTTAAGTACACAATAAGTTACTCTAAAACTTGGAAGGCGAAACAGAAGGTTATTGAGGCAAGATTTGATACTTATGAAGCATCTTATGATAATTTTCTGAAATTACTTAATACTATCAGAAGTCAGAATGTTGGCACAACCGTGGATATAGTAGATGTTCCAAACCCTCGATATGCTGGAAAACTTATTCTTCACCGTGCATTTTTTTTCACTAGGTTAATGCATAAATGCATTTCGATATTGTAGGCTAGTTCTGTGTATGGATGGCACATTCCTAACCGGAAAGTACAAAGGTCAAATTCTAATAGCTATTGGAGTTGATGGCGATAATCAAATTTTACCTGTGGCCTTTGCATTTGTAGAGAGTGAAAATGCTGACAGTTGGTACTGGTTTTTGAAACGGATTAGAGTTGATGTAGTTCAAGGTTGAGAAAATGTATGTGTTATAGACAACCGTCACGTTGGCTTGTTGAAGGCAATAACGGATATTAAATACGGCTACGCAGAGAGAGCTCTCACACCAGTTTGGCCGGATATACAATCAAGGTGGTGTATGAGGCACTTGGGTGCAAATTTTTATAGTCACTTCAAGAACAAATAGCTCATGAACATGTTTAAGCGTCTTTATAGTCAAAATCAAGAGAGAAAGTTCAATACTTTGTGGCGTCGTCTTGATGAGCTCACTAATAAACAAACCGATGATTTACTTGGAAGGGATAGTAATGAAGACGCCTCTGATCCACTCTCCACCGTTCCTTCAACCGAACAGACTATATCTCGTAGAGTTGAATAATCTATCAAATATTTCTCACATTGGATTCATAATGAGCCGAAAGAGAAACAACCATTGTTATATGACATACATGGTGCTAGGTATGAAATTATGACAACTAATTTAGCAGAGGTATGTAATTATTTTTTATACTTTAAATATATCTTAGCAATGGTAAGACTACAAACTAATGCAACTTTCATATAGCTCTACAACTTTGTACTACGTGGGTCAAGAGTTTTACCACTAGTTAGCATCGTTGAAGGAATATCGAATGGAACGATGAAATACTTCCGTGAGCGTTTTGCAAAAGCTTCTCTATTGATGGTTGATCCTAATTTAGTCTTCTCAAGATTTGTTTGTGACTACATGGATGAGAAGATTAAAAAGGCTCATTTGCATAGTGTTAAACAAACTAGAACTGTGCAGAACAGGTTTGAGATCACATGCAGAGACAGAGGCCGACGTTGTGCCACGAGTGAATGGACTGTGCATGAGTGCGTTCTTCGTGAGAATTCTACCATTGTACATGTATGAAGCCAAAGCTACTGCATAGACCTTGTTCTCATGTCATTGCTGCCTGCAGTCGGAGTCAATTATCTCTAACTATATATGTGTCACAGTATTTTTTGAAAGAGACTTTGCACATAACCTGGCACGCAGAGATATTTGGTTACCGGATTTTTGGTGCATTCACCAACGATCCTGGACCACAATTCGAAATATGCCCTGATTATCTGAGGTTGAACCAGACTCGTGGCCGTCGTAAGACTCGATGTATAAGAAATGATATGGATGAGTGCTCATCGTCGCAACAAGTGAGATGTAGCAACTGTAACGAAGTTGGCCATAGTTATAAGAATTGCGTTCGGCGTAATGTTCATGGAGCAGCAGAAGCGGGACCTTCAGGAAATCTATATGACGGGCGACGTCCTCGTGCTCGTCGCTCACGACGAGATGATCAATAATTGGAATTATAATATTTTCGTTTTAACGTCACCATATATTACATATTTTATTGTTTAAGAATAATATTGTTCGTTAAGACTTTACATAAGTCAATAATGAATAACAATTTCATGTATTTCAACCCTATAGCCATGACTGCGAGTGACAGTGGCACTTACGAGCTCCTGGACGCTCAGTTCGACTCTCGACACCGCTCGTACTTGAGTAGTGTTCGAGGAGTCGAACTCACCACGTTGCGGCCTAGGGTGCCGAAGACGCTGTTACACCTAGACGATAGGTGGATCGACAGGTATGAAATTGTATCATTAACTAATTAATAAATGTTAGATTGTTTCGTAGTAATTTAATATTGTGTATTGCAGGTTGAGTACAGCGGGGCTCCTACCACTGTGTAGGATGTTGGAGCCCCAAGTAATGGAACGGTCTAAAGAAAAGTCCATATGACTAACCTACGACCGTTCCCTACTTACTGCGTTGATCGACCGTTGGAAACCAGAGACACACACATTCCACATGCCTTGTGGAGAGATGACAGTCACGCTAAAGGACGTGTCCTACCTGCTAGGGCTTTCGCTCGTCGGGCAGGCCGTTTGTAGGCCTGACTTGTCAGACGGATGGCGCGAGAACCTACATGCCCGTTTCTCTGGCGTCGTGCTACACCCGAGGTACACTCAGAGGCACGGACCGATGAGACCGATCACTGATAGACAAGACCACGGTCCGCCGAAGACTTGGTTGCAGCAGTTTGAGGTAAGTTTATTTGGATTTTTTATATAATATATCGTTAGTACTAATCAATATAACAATACATAATTATTTGTTTCTTTTAGCCCGAGAATATCCACCCGGACGCAGATGAGTACACGATCTCCAGACACTTGGAGACGTGCCTTCTGTGGCTTTCTGGGTGGATCCTGTTCACAGACTCACACGGCAACACGGTCGACAAGCGTCTGATCTATTTCACCAGAGAGATAGCGGACAGTCCTCCTCAAGCTATTCCGCAGTACAGTTGGGGTTCAGCTGTGCTAACGGCCACGTATCGAGGTCTTTGTACGACATGTACAAAGGTAAGTTACTATAAACACATTATTCAAAACTTGTCATTTCTTAACCAAATGACATTTAATATTTCTATTGTTCATAGGTGGCGACGGATGGCATACTGTTTGGTTGTCCGTTGTTGCTGATCCTCTGAGCGTACGAGCGTTTCTCGATAGGTCGGCCTAGGGTGGACGTCACCCCATACGGTGATGCCTTGTACGGGAACTCACAGGAGGACAGGCCAACGATGGGTACATTGTGGACTCGACGTAGGGTACGTAAACTTGTAAAACATGTATGTTCATTATTAACATAACTATATGTTTCGTTATAATATTTTTTAGCGTAATTGGGGTGACGACACCGTGCACAGATGTTACCCGGAGTATACGATGTCGTTTGACCGCCTACAGGCGGCCAGCGACATCGTATGGACTCCATTCTCGTACAAGGCCGTGGAGCGTCCCGCAACCGCTAGGTTGTCGTCGTTGTGCACGAGAGATGCGCACGTTTGGTGGACACAGAAGGCTATCGTGTATGACTTGTCCATATAATAAAGGAGTCGTCCACGACGTGGATGACTCTTCAATATAATTAACGAGTCGTCCACGGGGTGGACGACATTAGCCCTATAAAAGTCGTAGCGCCTTGAAGAGTCACCATTGCAAACTCAGAGTGAGCGAAGAGAGTACTAAAACAATGGCGAGCAGAGGTCGTGGTAGGACAGAGGTTGAAAACATTAGATCGGTGCGTCCCGACTACTTGGTGGGTGATCCTGATTGGTATGAACCACCGGTAGATAGATTCTCAGTTTTAAGCAAGAGTGATTTTGGTGTGTTCAATCCTGTTCGTCCATATGATAGCATGAAAGAAGAGTGGCCTAAATGCCGCTGTGGCATTGATTGTGTTTTGCAAATGAAGGATGGAAGGGAGGGCAGCGGTCATCGATTCTTTCATTGCCCTAACGATGGAGAAAGTTCAAAATATAAATTAATTTTTTGGTAAATTATTGTTATTCTTGACCATATTTTGCTTTTTAACTAGTGTTACTTCAACGATGATAATTGCGGATACACACTCTGGGTTGACCCACCGCCAATCAAGTCAACTAAAGATTATATTAAATATTTACAAGATCAAAACCTTGAGATGGTTAGGGAACTAGCGGAAATGGAGTCACAGCTATTCGAGTACATAGGTGCTACGCCCATATGCAACAACAAGGATTGCGAATGTCCTCACCACAAGCCAAACTATAACCATTAGAACTAGGTTTCACTAATATAGATTAACATGTATGCTCGCAATGTATCCTTGTAATGTATGATCTTATACTAAAATTTTTAATAAATATGGACCAGAGTAACTATTGTTGTTCTATATTTTAGCACAGTAGTGAAATGAACCGTTGATGGACGAGAGTAACTATTATTTTCCACCTAATAGACGAGTCGTACAACTAATAGACGAGTCGAACAATTGATGGACGAGTAGTACAAGTGATAGACTAGTCGTCCACCTACTGGACAACTCGTCCACATGGTGATGACTCGTGCACCTGATGGATGAGTCATACAAATAATGGACTATCCGTACCGCTGATGGACTTGTCGTCCACATAGTGGACGACTAGTCCACCTGTTCGACGAGTCATACAACTGATGTATTAGTCGTCCACGTACTGAACGAATCGTCCACCTCGTCGACGAATCGTCTATCTTCGATTGTCTATTTAAGAGCACTCTGGACATTCGTCACAACCACACTTCACAGACCCAACTCGCGCGGACATGGACTCACCGTACTCACCACCAAATCAAAAAGAGAGAGTTCGCGTTCCATAGGGATTACAACCGCCAATGTGTCTATGTGGCACTGATTATCGGTTCTTGAAAGATTTAAGACTGGGAGCCACTTACGGTTTGAGACTATGGATGTGCAACAAGTATGAATATGACCCCCGCATAGGACCACACCATTTTTCCCGAATGGTAGACGTCATGTAACATGTTTACTTCACGTATTCGTATTTTAGCTCTAATATTGATAACAACACATAACTAATAATGTCGTCTCCACCGCCCCTTTGTGAGTTCACCCGGTACATCGACAACGAATAAACACCGGAAGATGTCGAGTACGTACATGCGATGCACAGAGCTGCTTGGGACAAGTTCCACTACAAGATGGAGTTCGAAAAGCTGGTTGAGCAGGAGAAGAAGGATGCAGTTGAACAGGCGGAGCGTCAGCGCAAACGTCACGAAGAACTTCAAAGAATCGATAAAAAATATTGTCGCCAGGATCAAGAGGAAGAACGCATTGGTCGCCAGGCGAGAGGGGATGAACGGGAGCGCTTACGCGAGACAGCACGTCACGTAAGGGATGCCGGGCCGGATACATTGCGCAAGGGAAAATATCCCCGTAGCACTGAGTAGAATCTATATTTGTAATTTAATAAACTTCGTAATGTATCCGAATGTTTTAAATGAAATGTTGTTGTTATTTTGCTAAATTTAGTTACATTTACATCTATAACAAGAAATAATAAATTTGTGATCGTGTTACATAATTTAAAATTTCGTAACATAGAATCTATTAAACAAAAATCAAATTAAACAACTTACATAAAACATAACACAATATACTCCATTAAATTCTATAGAAATATTTTGTAAAAATGTCTCTAAGCATTTTTAAATGGATGCTAAAACCTAATCTTATAATATTTGCTGCAGAGAGCAATCAGGCCTCCCTGTCCTGTCGTCCACGTGGCCTAGTCGTCCATGTTGTGAACGATAGGGCTGCACACGTGGCCTAATCGTCCACGGCGTGGACGATAGGACGCCCACGTGGATAAATCGTCCACGTCGTGAACGATTGGGTGACTAGTTTTGCAAAAAAAATACTTAGATGTTATTAATATTAATTTCTTTAACAACAGTGCTAAAAATAAAAAAATCTGAAATTAGCTGGAGGGCACCATTCTTTGCCTTTGGGCTTTCAGCCTTCAATATTGCTTATCATGGGCCTCTGCCTCTTTACCACAAAAGCCTAGGGTTAAATAGGCCTGCAAGGGAATGGTCTAACAACAACTTATCCCACTTTGCCTTAAAAAAACTCGGAGGCGCGCGGTCAGATGCCAGGTCCAGGATAGTTCACGCACTCTCGGCCATCACTCGTCAGGACAGGTCCCCTTACACTCGCTCATGCTATGCTTCTTTCTGGTGCTGACAAATCCAGTTAAGATCTAGTTCATTGGCTTCAATTCTGGGGGTGTGAGTACTTGATAATGTTCTGGTACTTTCCGTGACACAGTTGGACTCCAAGCATGAGCGATATGGGATAGATTTTTTTCTGTGCCAAATAAAAGTTTTCCAAAATTAGTGGTATACTGCTAATATTTGACTGTTTTAATTAATAGCTGAGAATCATGGTTCAAGTTATTAAATGTGCTCTATAAACACGAGGGTACTCCATGTTTGGCAAAAATAAGAAATAGAAAAAAAGGGTTGCAAAAATAAATGCAAATATGGCAAGCATCCAGAAAATCTCTCCACTCTTCGCGTGGAAGGCGTGACTCCAATGTATTGCCAAAATAAATAAAAGCTACTTTTTTGCATGCCACCAAAAGAAAAATTAATTGATACAACAAGCTTCCTTAATGTTACATATCCTTTGCAATTTATGGGTGCATTGGCAGATCTATTTATTTGCCTTGCCTCCTTAGCCAAATCCACCTTGGTCCTTCCATTCGCTATATCAGATCTATGGAGTTCTCGGCGAGTAGGCTTTCAAAGGAGATGGAGGCGCAGGTGCAGGTGCAAGAGAATACCATGCTGCATCAGAGCCCCTTATTTACGGTAAACCCTATGCCACCCCATGTATTTGATGTTCCCTGGGTATCTGAGTCGCCTCTAGTTTTGCCTCCCGGCTCGTTATATGGTCTTGGAACATCATCTCTTGGTGGAGGTGGTCATAGAGAAGGGATTAAAATGGAGTTCATGTTTAGCAAGACACTGACGCTAAGCGATGTCAGTAAGCTGAACCGTCTGTTGATACCAAGGCAAGATGCTGAGAAATATTTCCCCATGGGCTTAGGAGCTTTGGATGATGATGGGGCATGCTATCTTAATTTTAAGGATTCCGCTGGAGTGCTCTGGAACTTCCGGTACTGCTTCTGGAATAGCAGCAAGACCTATGTATTTACCAAGGGTTGGATGAGCTTCGTCAAGGAGAAAAGCCTCAGCGATGGCGATACCGTGTCCTTCTATAAGTGTGCCGGTGATGCTTCTGGCATAAACCATGGCTTCATTTTTTTCAAGAAGAAACATCAAGACTCCTCTGTTCCACCTGCGATGACATCTAATCCATTTGGCACGCTGGATGACAACTGGTTACGTAAAGCGCTCTGCTCTGGCAGCCACTATAATTACAGGTTGGCAATTCCGCAGCCACCGGAGCTTCCTTCAAGAGGGTCACTTGCTAGTGGTGTGGGCCCAGCAAAGAAGCATGTGCGACTGTTTGGAGTCGATCTTCACACTGATGGTAACGAGTCTTGCCATGGCCATGGGCACACCAACGATGTTGCTTGAGCTGCTAAGGCTATCTATGTTGGTGCCAGGTTATCTGTCCTATGTAATAATTAATATTTCGCATTGCATCTCTCTTAGCTGTTGATGTAGTGGTATGAATAATTAATAATTTGCACTGCACCTCTCTTTCTAGGGTGTTGATGTTGTTACTGCAGTGCCATGAATAAGTACTATTGTATAATTGAAAAAATTATGGTACTTTATTTCCTTGTCGTTGGATCTGTAACATATGAAACTATGCATGTTCGACATATTTTTCTCTCTGTTATGTACCATTGTTGTGCCACTTTTGTATGCTATGTGGGTTGCTTTTGGTAACTTCTGTATGTTATGCGTGTATGAACCTTCACATTTGCATATGCAATATCAAGGATCTCAAACGCGGGTCCTATAGTTTTAGGGAGGCAAAGGTAGAGGCAAACAATAATTATAGTCTTGATGAATAGTTCGTCTGCTTTGAATTATTGTTGTATGTACTGAGTTGAGTTACTTATGTGGCAAAATACCGAGTTGAGTTGAATTATAACCTCTTCAGTAGGCTTTCAATGAGCCAAGCACGAGTGAGTGTGGGTTTCTAGACTCAAGCTCGTCATGTTGTCGAGCCGATCTTGAACGAGCCCAAGTTTCTGATCGAGCTTACAATATAGCTCGAGTTTGGCTCGAATCTAGGCTTGATTGAGCTCGAGCTCGAAAAGCATGTTTCCTTCTTCCTCCTAGGAGCATCATTTGGAATGAAGGAGTGGAATTTGTCATTCCTCTATAAAGATTTTCTTTTCATCACAAAATGTAGGAATGAAAAAATCCAATCTGAACCAAAATTTCATAGAAGTTCAAGGTGAATCAGAGAGAATGAGAGAGATGTGGAAAGTTTTAGTTCTATTATATCAGCCATGGCGCGGAGCCGAATAGCAGTTCACTAAGGAAGCCCAACGCATGAGTCGCTTCCCTACTTAGTTGTGTTGCTTCTGGGTCGCCACTTCATTGAGCAAACACACCCCGGTGAGCCCCCCTCGTAATCTTGTGCCTTAAATCTTGTTGCATAAGCCATATCCCAAGCTAAGAGGTAGAAACAGAGGAACTTGGTAAACTACAAACAGACGAAGAAATTTGGGGATCGAGAACATATAAATATGGATGTTTTTTCTTTCCTTTTACTTTTTTACTTACCACATATATGTGTTGCTCAATCCCACCTTTTCGCTTAACGCGTGCCGGCATCCGGAGTGGGAGGCGTCACATGCACTGAATTGTAGCTAGGTAGTGGGTAGTAGGTAGGAGTAGGAAGATGGAAGAGGTAAAGAAAAGTTGGGCGCATTTAGTGTTAGAGTGGCAGACGAAATTGGATACCATCATGACGCAACCATCTTGCCCCCCCCCCCCCACCATCTCCCTAGCATGTTTATTAGGGAGGTATGAAAGTTTTGTTTTTTTCTTTGTGCGTGAATTATTTTTGACGGTCGATCTACAATAGACAACTGATGTCTTACACATGAAAAAAGCAAGTTGTGAGAGCATGCACCAGCACTGAAGTGGCCTAGGGCCACATTGTTGGGCCCTTACTCCAGGTGGGTGCACGCGTAAACGGGTAAGGTCAAATATGGCCCAATTTAGTAAGTTTTCAAAATTTTAGATTCCCAGCCCAACCCATTTTGTTGTTTTTCCTTTCCGACATTTATTATTTGCAGTTCTTTGTTTATGCTAATTATTTAATGAGAACGCTTAAAGAATTAGATAAAATTTCTAGACACACTTGTTTTATTTAATGATAATGCTACCCCTTTGTTAAACACATTTTAAGTACGACCCATTTTCTCTATTTCTCCAACATTGTGCTAGCATCAATCATCTAACTAGTAATGCATGCAACAGAAAAATCTAAAAGTGTTTGACCATTACTGGTTTCTTTTCAGTGTGTTGTTTCTAACACAATATCTTTTGAACTAAAGTAATTCTGGTTAGTTTTTATGTAAATAAAGATTTATTCTCTAATTTCATGGAACCACTAGGAAATTAAATTAGAGAATATTTTATGTTATTCCGATATTATGCCTTTAGAAGATGTGAAATTTTTAAGAGATGCACCGGTTCATAATAACCAATGTCTTGGATCACAGTGATCAAATATTTTTAATAAATCCTCTAAGTTATTTTTAGGCACTGAATATTAGAATTATTGGCCATATAGTGGGCACCTTTCTAACAAAATATTAAGTTACTTTTTCTGACTAAGTGTGATTTGCTAAGAATATTTCTTCAAGGACATTGTAGGTCTGTCCTTATTATGAGACTATTGCTTATTAGCTGGGGTATTATCAAACAATTTTATAACTTGGAGCCATATTTCTAAGAATAGCGATGCACTGTTTGGAAAATGCCTAATATTTAGTTAGAATAAACCTCTAGTGATGATTTTGCTCTCAGAAATAGTGGCTAAACTTATAGACCCTATTGGAATTTTATTTTGCTCTAAAGATCATTTTGAGCACTATAAGACAATTTGTTTTGATAGTCCATGATTATATTCTGAGCAACATACTTGATAATCATAGGTTGATAAAATTGATTGATCAGATTTTATTAAGTTTTTGCCTCGAGGGTATGTAATGCATAAAATTAAGACTAAAATTTTGGGCTTCTCTCTCACTTAGGCCATTGATTTTAATGTTCATGAACAAATTATTATTAGTATTCTTAAGTTAGTATAATTTGTGAGCTATTATTGACCGTTACTTAATGATTTAGTTTATACTTCCGCATTATGGCTCATGACTACAAACTAACCAAAGTTGTTTATGGTAATGTTTCATTAAAGTTAATTTGACTATTAAGTTCTCAAGCCTCGGAAAATTATGATTAGGATCATGTGATAAAAAATACCCGTCTCATAAAATATTAGCCATATAATTATATTCTTGAGATTACAAAGTGGCATATGTTACTATCTGACCAAGGTCGATTTCATGTGTCATTTTATGTTTGCCTTATAAGATATATTTCTCAAATTGATATGCATGGAAGCAACTAGAAGTCTTGGTTAGAGATTTTATCTCATTATGAGATTATTTTGTTATGATACATAAGTATATTCTAACCAATATTGATAATACTTAATGTATCATTGCCAAAAGTATAATGATTATATTTGATGATTCATGATCACATATTGACCCACATTGTTTAGTATCTTTGCATGTGAATTAGTCTATATTTTGTGACAGCTCTCTAGGATCATAGACTAGCCCCACATACAAACACTAGTCTTTTCTGCGCACTTTGTACTCACTCGTGCGCACCCGGGAAGAGTTCCCGATCGGTCACCCATCCCCAAATTTCTTCGGGGAAAGCACGCTTAACCCTGGAGTACTTTGCAAGTGGGCTTTCGGAAAATAAGATATACCTCGATAGTATGAGTACTCTATCAATCCTATTAAGCCGAGAGCCAGGATGTCACAATCCACCCCCCATAGAAGATTGACGTCCTCGTCCGTCAACGCCAAGACAGGAACATCCCCTATTAGCCACGTTCGTACGTTCAGTACTGACATACGCATATCATACGTCCTGTTAGCAGCATACGTACCATACCGCGTCCCACACAGAGGACCCACGTGTCATGCGTACGTACCCACATCCCTGACCCGTACGGTACCGTATCCTTCTCACTAACCCGTACACACCCGTGAAACTGCGAGGTTTGGCTCTGATACCATTTGCGGTAGCTCTCTAGGATCATAGACTAGCCCCACATACCAACACTAGTCTTCTCTGCGCATTTTGTCCTCACTCGTGCGCACCCGGAAAGACCTCCCGGTCGGTCACCCATCCCCAAATTTCTCCGCGCCAAGCACGCTTAACCCTGGAGTCCTTTGCAGGTGGGTTTCCGAAAAAGAAGGTATACCTTGATGGTATGAGTACTCTATCAATCCTATTAATCTGGGAGCCAGGATGTCACATATTTGTCGGTACCCTGCAGACCGGGTACCCTCACGTGGAGGCTTGTAGAGGCCCACGCCCCGCCTCCCAGCTGGGGCAGGCTCTGGTGCCGGCACGTGTCCTTGGCCCAGGAACTAGCCTTTCCGATGAGACAAGGTTCAACGCTGCCACGTGTCCCTAGATTCCAGGCCGGACCTCCCCGTTGAGGATGTCTAGCCGCCACGTGTCCTTGGCCCCAGGCCTGGCCTCCCCGCTGAGGCAATGTCCGACGTTGCCACGTGTCTCCGGGCTCCAGACCGAACCTCCTGGCTAAGGAGGGCCCTGAAGCCGCCATGTGTCCTTGGCCCCGGACCTGGCCTCTCAGCTGAGGCAAGGTCCAACATTGCCACGTGTCCCCGGGCTTCGGGTCAAACCTCCCCGCTGAGGATGGCTTCGGAGCCGCCACATATCCTTGGCCCCCGGACATGGCCTCCCCGATGAGGCGAGGTCAGGTGCTGCCACGTGTCCCCAGGCTCCGGGCCTGACCTCCCCGGTGAGGAGTGCTCCGGAGCTGCCACGTGTCCCATGATCCGTCATGGGTCGTGGGCCTTAGAAGTCAAGGAAGACGTGCACAGTCCAGTCACGCATTCAAGACTCGCGCCTTCCACAGAAGCATGGCCTGCGGTGCATGCCTCCGCCCACTTGTGCCAGTCATTATAGTGAAAGGACAGGGCGACACGACGTGATAACGGCACAGTGATGTATGACGTGACAACGACACAGTGCTGCACAGCTGACCAAGTAGGATGCGATGATAAGACGGGACCTTTACCTGCCATCATCAACCGCTACTCGGTAAGAGTCGCCCGGCATGTCAGGTGGCACACCTTAACTCCATCGACAACGATACTACATGTAGTTGTAAATACTCTAGATTGTGTATAGGGTACGGACAGCCGCGAGGCCACCTGTCGGGCTCTGGGCCACATTGTAACTACCCCAACCTTGAGCTATAAAAGGACCGGGGCAACCTCCGAGAAAAGGGTTCGATCTTTGATGCCCCGACACACACGCGCAAAGCAATACAACACTCACTCCCATGGACATAGGGTTTTACGCTTCGTCGGCCCGAACCACGTAAATGTTCATGTTCACCCTTGTCCTTCAAGCTCGATCGATCTAGCGACGTTAGCCCCTCCAAACAAGGAACCTCCGCCGAGTGCTCCAGTAGCGGTACCGGGGAAAGTGTCGTAGTGAACACTTCAACAATATTTTATTAGATCGCTTTTTCAGATAAGGATCCTTCATTTATGTCTAATGGTGATAAGGAGTTACTAAAGGTCTTTATTTTTATGGTGTTATTCTCATTCTTGTTAGATTTGTATCATGGTAGAATAATTATTCGCACCTTATGGATATTTAAGTTTCCTTTTGTTGTCTCTATTATTGTTCATTTTTTCTGGTTCATAAATTATATCCCATCAAATAAATTTTGATGATTTAGGACATTAATGAGAACCCTCTACATCTCTTGTCTACCAATTGGGAATAATATAATAAAAAATTTTCTACAATCATGTCAGCTAGGATCTAAGGCAACAATCTCATAGTTCATATGGATCTAGTGGAACAATCCTCTAGTTAAAATTATGTAAAAATTTCCTAGCATTTGTTTATAGAGTTCTTTAGACATCAAGATATCGATCGTGAGAATTTTTGGAGCTTTTAAGCACAATTCATAACATTGTTAACTATAAATATAAAAGCATAAGTGAGTTATCATTGTACCAAAAAAATATACTCATAAAGAAAGTTGATAATTACTAAGATAGAATATTATGGTGTCAACATAGTATTATAAGAAAATTTTGTTATAGTCTTAGAGCTATATATTGATGGAGTCGAATATTGAAACTATTATTATTTTTTATCAATTCAAGATTATATTTTCTTATATTCCTTTCAAAAAAGTAGCTTATGTTGCTATTAGAGGAGAAATTTTCCTTCTATTTTTATTATATTCTAGTAACTTTGGAGAACATCATGTTTACTTCATAGACTCCTTTTAACGTGAACTATGGTTTATGATATATTATTGAAATATTGTAGTTTTAGTTAATTAGTATTTCAAGGGGGAGTCACTACTACAAAAAGCATTTTCACATATGCCTCCCATTTCTTCTACACGTGGCCCATTTAAAAAACGCATGTGATGTCCAACGAATAGAAAACCACCTGTGGTAATTTAGTATCATAGGCCATCTTGATAAAATGACCGCCTGTGAAAACATCAAGATTTTCACAGGTGGACTTAGATACAAACCACCTGTGAAATGGACAATATATCAGGCCGTTTTCATTAAAGAACCGTCTGTGAAAATAGACTTGTTAACACAGACGGCCGTTATAAAAAACCGTCTATGATAATGCACAATATCTAAGACTATTTTTTGTCACGGGTCGTTCAGTGTTTGGAACCGCCTGCGATATTGTAGTTATCACATCCGGTTCCCTATATCGACCACTTGTGAAAACGTGTATATATAGTCTTCACGGGTTCTGTCCACGCGCAGATGCTAGCTACAGTCGCGGCGGACAGTATTTTTCCAATTTTTCGAGGGGAGGTTTTGTTTTGAATTTTTTTAGAGTTATGTCTCCTTATTGTTATTCTATGCTTTTGCTTTGTTTGCCCCTTCTTTTTAAGTGATTTATGACCTCAAATTTATAATTTACATTCTGCACCAAATTTCCTATATTTGTAGATCTCGACAAGGATAAGAGTTAAATTAGAGATTACATCAAATATTTGTCTCTCCATAAGGTAATCCTATAATTTTGCTTTGTTTTTTCTCCTTTGGGTGCAATTTGAGGTCTTAATTTTAGAATTAGGTTCAGCACGAATTTTTAAGGATTTAGAAGATCTGAAATTAGAATTAAGCTAAATTTAAAATATGTCCAAAGATCTCTGTCTCCATAAGATATGTCTTGCTACATTGTATATATCTTACATTTTTAAATTTTTATTTATGCTACCTTGTATATATCCTACATTGTAAATATCCTACATTGTACAGTTTGACATAGAACATGGACCGAGCGTGGATGTACAATATGTCAACATCTGATCCTACGTGCATTCAAAATGTTGCAAGCTTTATTGAAGCGTACAAGAGGAATAGAAAGATGCAAAAGATAGATGATATATGATGTCCTTGTATCGAATGCGAAAGCAAGATTACTTGGAGAGATACTGTAGTAGTCCAATCACACTTAGTGAAAAGAGATTTTAAGAAAAACTACACAATATAGACAGAGCGTGGTAAGTTAGATACACGTGAAGTAGATAATGATGATGAGAAAGGTGCGAGATACTTGGACGAGGATAATGTTCATAATGATTATGGTCGTGATAATCATGATGATGACGACGATGATGAGTTTGATTGTCAGGAACTGTTGCGTCACGTGGAACTACATGTGCTGATTTTTATGAGAAAAAGTAAATGCTTAAGTAAAATGGAGACATTATAGAGTGCGTCAAATGAGCTTTTATATGATGAATCAAAGGGTTGTGATAAAGAGTTTATTACGTTGCATGCAGTTCTAGAACTACTAAAGTTGAAGGTCACCCACGGATGGTCCGATTGTAGTTTCACTAATCTTTTAAATATTTTATCAAAAATTCTTTCAAATCTCAATAAATTGTCCAGAAGCACTTATAAAGCAAAGAAACTTTTATGTCCCGATGTCAATAGGTGTGACAGAAATGCATGCGTGTCCAAACCGTTGTATTCTATTTCGTAAAAAGCATGAGCATGTAATGATATGTCCGATCTGCGATGTTAATAGATACAAAAAGGACTACAATCACCAGTATGTTACCAACATGAATAAGAACCAGAAAAATAAGAAGATGTTCTATTGGCCCTAAGTGTGATGATGATACTTATGACGATACACACGGCAAAAATAAGAGAAAAATTCTTGACTTGGTGATGTGGTACCTATGGGTAGTTGATCGCTTGAAGCGTTTGTTCTCAAACCTTAGGGAGGCGGAACTTATGCCTTGACATTCTGAGCAACGCACGATTATCACAAGCTAAACTTATGCGTCCCGTGGTTCAAAACAAACTGTGATAACAGATTATCACAGTAGGTTTTCACAGGCGGTTGGTAAATATGAGCGCATGTGATAACACATTTTCACAAGCGGTTGATGAAGGTGAATCGTCTGTGGTAATAGATTTTCACAGGCGGCCACATGCGATATCATTTTTTACAAGCGGACCCATATAAAGAGGTGTCTGTGATATTCAGTTTCACAAGCGGTCTATAACTAAGTAGCGCCCGCGATATCAATTTTCACAAGCGGTCCTATATTTAGAATTGCCTGTAGTAGTCCATTTCCACAAGCGGTCTTTCATAAAAAGTCGCCTGCGGTAGTCTATTTTCACAAGCGGTCCTTGTTGTAGAGTCGTCTGTGATATATTTGTGGTCTGATTTGATAAACCGCCTGTGAAAATAAATTATCACAGGTGGTTCTTGATGCCTCGTGTGAAAATGGGCCATTTTCACAGGCGCTTTGTCACAGGCGGTTTTAAAAACCGACTGTGATAATATGTTTTTAGCCCTCCGTGAAAATATTTTCTGTAGTAGTGAGTGGATCTCATGATTTCGCATATTTCACTTATTCAGTTTAATTTATTGTTGGCCTTTTTATTTTTCTTCTCCCCTAATTGGGTCAAAACAATGGGTTGTTATGGATTCACAATCTCAATCGTGACGCTAAAAGGAAAAAAACTAAATACGCCACACCAGACTCCTGGCAAAAGCTTCCCATAAATGGCACTTTTTGCATGATGTTTATTCAAGTTTCTAAATAATAGGATATTATAAAACTAGAATATTTTATTCTTCTAGACATTAAGACTATCCACATGATTTCACTTATACATTTATTCTTCTAAATAATAGGTCTAAAAGGTGATGAGTTTAAGTTCAACATGACAAGTACTTACGATATGAAAATAATCACTCTATCATGCTCACATCCATTGAATGGCAATGAATTTAATTAAAAACATTAATTATATCTAAGTCATTTGTGCACCCTTAATAGTTGTACCATCTAGATTGTTGGAAACTAATTCAGAATTAGACCCCTAAATATAAATAAATTATGAGCATAACGTTAAAATGTTACATGCCCACGTATAAGGAGTTTGTTGACCTCTCATGTAAAGTTGAAAGGTGTGGTGGTATTAATACTCCAACTAATATTACCATCACCCTTGAGGAAGCCATTTTATGAAAGACTCTAACCAACATCTTAAGACACTGTTAATGATGCAAATTTGAACTATGGCATGTTATAAACTGCATTACTTATTATCATAGTTATAGTTTAAGAAACTCAATTTGAGAATCCTATACCGGTTTATTAAATAAGGGGGCAATTTTATTAAATAGCATGTTAGTGATACTGCAAAATACGCAGTAGTGTGAGCATCCATAATCAAATAATATTTAAAGTACAATGCTCAAAAGAGTATGTCTTGATGCTCAAATAAGTGTTATATCTAAGAATAGATGTTGACCATCATTCTCAATTTAATGATTCCATTCTATAGATATAATTCTAATATTGCTAGCATTAAAATCAATGATAGCCTATAGTTTTAAGTGAGATCGCAAATAGTGATTCTAAAAAAGGTTTCTTTTTTACTGTATAAATATGCCCACAGCAGTAAATGAAAGTAAATCAATACGTGTATAAGCATATCTCAATAAATGTACTTAATTTTCGCTACACAAGATAAAGAGTATGCAGTATAAGAACTGAAATTTTAGTAGGTTTTTATTTGTTGTTGTGTTTTACATTGAGATACTATCTTTATTAAGAAGTGGACTTATAAAGTTATCCTTTTGATCAAGGGAAAGAATGTTGAAGTTTATCTCATGGATGATATGCCTAACAAAGATTAAAAAATGGGTCACTCGGTTTTCCTAATTAATCTCTTAATTATATGCCTTGATTAAAGACATCAAAATCAATTTTTTTTCTTGGTCCCAGGCCATATCGCCCTATAAGAGGGGATGCACATGTTGATGAATTTTGTGAGTTGGGACAGCTAACCACGGAGCTCTAACCTATTTAGAGAGCACGACAGTGGCTTGAAGGTTAAAACCAATCACCGGTGGATTTCGGTGTCCACCACCAAATCGTCACCGTGAAGAGAGTCGTTGACAACAAGAATGTCAAGGTGAAGCCCACAGCCGCATCACGCAGCAGGCATAAGGACATCACATCGGCGAGAAATTTCTCCAACCGGATATGTCGTTCCTTGTTGACTAATTATACAATCAACATGTTCATGTATTTAGGTCAGTAGATTGTATCGGATCAATAATGTTTATTATAGCATAGAGTCCTCTTATATATATATCTCATTTCTCATTTGTTCTAATTTTAGGAAATTAATCAAAGGTGCTGTGGCTGAATCTCTCTAGACAATAATTCTCAAGTTTAGATCCGCAACTAATCATGGGATTGAACAGTTGAAGATCTCTCACTGGGGGCATAATATATAAACTTTTTCCATTGTGTTTTTTTTTCATTGGTTGAGGAAGCCAGGATCAAACAACAGTCAAAGACAGATGACTAAGAACGACGTGAATTTTACATAGTGCTATAATTTTCATTCGTGAATAGAAACCATGCACGGCATGCATAATAAATAACAAATCTCTGGGTGCAGATCGATCATTTACGGAGACAAGAAAAGGATTCATAAATCACAAGGATTCAGAAGAAGAAGAAGCGAGTAGCGTAGTTGTGTGCTATTTACACTACGATGATGATGATGACTCGTCACACTTTGCACCCATCTTATGCAAACCGCAGCCACGGGCTGCCGAGAATCTAACGCAATGGCGAACAAAAACGGTAGCTGCATGCAAACTGCTTTCTGTTGACTTGGATCCACCTGTTGCATAGGACAGTGTGCAACAGATCCAAGGCTAACTACTGCCTCCGGAATACGTGTTCCTCGCCGGTGTCGTGGTTAACGTGGCGGATCCACCGGCCGGCGCCGCTCCGAGTCTTCAGGCTGGGGCCCTTCCCGACGCCGACGTGCAGGACCTCTACGCCCTTGCCGATGGGCAGGTAGACGGAGCGCACGACCCTGGTCCCGGCGCCCATGGACGCGGCCAGCGCCGTGGCCCCGCGGCGCCTGCCGTCGCCGTGCCGCACCACCACCATGCCCCTCGGCCCGGGCCTGGCCGCCCGGAGCACGGCCGCCGCGTCGCGCCGCCGCGCGTCGACCACGAGCAGGTCCACGCCCTCCAGCCGCGCCATCGCCGTCGCCCCGACCACGGCCATGGCCGTCGTCGGCGGCGGCTGGATCGTGCCGCCGGCGTCTGGGAGCACGCAGGCGACGTAGCGCCCGCCCGTGCGGCGCGCCGCGGCGGCCAGCGCGAGGCTCGTGGCCGCCGGCCGGCGCGTGGAGGCCGATGAGGACGACGACGACGAGGCCTCCGAGGCGTCGGGAGCCTCGACGATGAGCTGCGCGTTCCAGCCTCCCGCCATGGCGGAGACGAGCTCGGCGACCTCCGCCGGGCCGCCGAGATGGTCGTGGTCGGCAATGACCCTGACGCCGTCGATGTAGGCCTTGGACGCTAGCTCCGGACACCACACAAGCTTCATCTCTCTCTCTCTCTCTCTCTCTCTCTCTCTCCCTCTCTCTCTCTCTCCCTCCCTTTCTCTCTGAAATCTGAACACCAAAGAAGATGAAGAAGAGGACAACGATGACTTTGCAAGGAAAGGAAGGTAAGGGATGCACGTATATATGGGAGGGGTTTGAGTGGGGGCGAAGGAAAAAAAAAGTAGTGTGAGCTGGGTGTGCGTGTATAAGCGGGCGCAGATATCTGTGGGCTGGAGGAGCGTTGACGAAGATGATGGAGAGGCGCGCCGGTTGAGCGCGGCAGCAAAAAACGAAAAAGGACAGCACGTCCTGGCCCCGCGCCCCATCGCCGGAATAGACGTGGAAAGGCGCCGGTCACGTCGCGACCGGCCGGCCGGCACCACCCAGCCTCAGCGGACGATAGGCGGCGGCCGCTCGTGACTTGGTGAGCGGCGGGGCGGGGTGGGTGGTGGGCGCCATCGCAAGGTCACGCGTTACGTATCTAAAGTCCATCTCTGTCGGCTCGCCGCCGTTTGGCCCTACCGCCTTTTCCGGGTGCTCCAGATGAACGGTGGTTTTCGATGGATTTGGGGGGTTTCGCCGTCTGCTTTCGCGTCATCTCTATCTCTCTCCGGTGCTGTGAGTGAGTGGCCGCGTTTGTACTGTGTTTCGTGAAAAAAAGGATGTTTAATAGATGATGATCAGTAGCTTTGTTTCTAGTGGTACACCCTACCCGTACCTAAAAAGGATTCTATCTTGGGTGACGAGACAATGAGTATCGCAAAGGAAAGCATCCGGCAAACAATTACCACCACTCCTTTTTCATTTTGATTATATCGTAGTTGCACGAAAAGTAATTTGAGGGGCACACAATTGTGTTCAGACTGCTGGTTGTAAACTCCCTGTACCCGTCGTCGCAATTTGAAAATTCCATAAAATTATCTTAGAAACAGTGGGCTTATTTAGGGAACAGCTATTTCAGACTTGTCACTTCTTCCAAATCATCACGTTTTTCGCACGGTGTAACTGCAAATTCGACGTTCTCCTTCTCATCTTTGATTCGGTCTCGTACGAGTCGTACTACTAGCTAGCTAGCTGGTACTGACATAGCATGACAGAACGGACGGCCAGAAATGTAAGGTCAACAGGTCTGACGCTGCAGGAGGAGGGCACTTGAATAATCCAACAGCTGGGGATGAAAGTCTGAAAGGACGACGACGAAGAAGAGGAAGGCAGGACTTGACGTGTGCAGTACGACAAAGGGACGGACGCAAACCAAGGGATCTGTACAAGACGCCGTACTTATCTGCTGCAGATGAGCTGCGATAGGCGAGCCACGTCCAACGAAACGGACAGGGCCGGACTTGTTTATCAGGTGCAAAAAGTCAACTACCTAACGCTGGTAAACGGTGCAATGTGACGGAGAAAATCTTTTTATATCGCACAGCTTTGTCTTGTAGCGCAACAAGCAAGCCGATCGAAGTTGACGTCGTATGTTTTGTAAGGGAGCTGCACATAGTACTTTGTTCCGATAGATAAATGTCGACGACGTTTCCTCAAGCTCTTTTTTCGTAATGTGTCCGGTTGATGCAACGTGCGACTTTAACTACTCTCCCAGTTCCGTTTTATTCGACGTGAATCAAAAGAAACAAAGGTAGTACGTCGTACTTGTACATAATTAATAAGGGTACTGTACGTGACAATATTCTGCTGGCGACACGAAATATGAACCAACCCTTGTTCATTAATTAGCCAAGACCAAGCTAGCTTTCTTGCAGCAGAAGAGCTAGTAGCAAGAGGAATTTGAGTTGTGCATCAGTTTGTTCTGTTAAGTAGCAGCAAGTCACTTTTACACCTACGTACATGACCTAGCTAGCTATGGGTGTATGTATACGATTGAGAACGGATTTCAACTCAGCGGTCGTTTGATTCGACAAATTAAAAAAGGCGCCCACATGCAGTACCTCCTGGCAGCTAAAGACTGGCCCCTGCCGCCGTCAAGTTGCAAGTTGTTTACTGCGCTGACGATGAAATCTGGATCGACGAACGCTGCTACGTACGTGCAGAAGTTGACAAACGAGTTCTTTTACGCCAAGTTGCTGTTGCTGCCACCTACGGCTCGCGTGCCATCGCGTTGTTGCTTCATCCGATCAGCTTGACTAGAAATTAAAGAGTTATGTGGCTGTCAAAGCTCGCGATATTTAACCAAATCGAATCGAGATTAGTTAGATGCTGGCCGTTTACCGTTTAAGCTAGACGTGCGTGCGTGCGTGGCGGAAGTAGAATATGAATGCGTGCAGAAGACGCGATGTGTACACTGTTGATCAACGCGTTGCGGCGCTTACGTAGTTGTTACAGCATGACCTGTAGTTGGGCGTGTTCTTCCGAACGCATACGCCCGATTCGAAAAAAAAAAGAAATTCGTTCTGAAGTGAACAATAGAGACCGAAGCATTTACAAGGCTTTTCAAGTGGCATCTTTTATATATGATATCCGTATATATATATATATATCTGGCTTATGTCATGCTAATTTATTGCCATGTTCGAGATGCCTATGGTTTCGTGGCTATACCAAATTCAAACGTACGGCCGATGGGTGTAGTTTACATCGATCAAGGCCCCGTATAGTTGGGCACAGAAAAGTTCTCTTTTTTTCGAAATGACAAAAAAGTACTTTTGCAAAGGCCATAAAAATTTGGAAACGATTCCGTTTCATCGTAAGCCTATGCCAAAGGGTACGTACGTCACGGAATCTGAGCTTGATTTGTGCGTTTATTCAAAAGCTTACTATAGCTCTATAGGTGGTGGCTCGAAAAAGAAACGATAAATGTTCAAGTATCGGATTACGAGGAGATCAAAAGTCCAATTGGAGCCCGTGTCACTTTCGGCCTAAACATAAATACGGCCCAGGACTGCCAGGCCGGCGTGGAAGTAGCCAGGCTCGTCGTTGTTCCGTGTTCGCGCGTCGGAGCGAGGTGAGGTGAGGTCGGTTGATGTTTAGTCCCACCTCGCGGAGGTTAGGTATCGCGCGTGCCGCGGACTTGTATAAAACGTGGCCGAGTGCGAGCGTTGGAACTCATCTTTGCGCTTGGGGCAATGACGCAGCTAGTGAGGTAATACCGAGGCGCGTCAATTGCTGGTTGAAAACTATTTCCAAACCCCCTCTTTGGCCCTCTCGGGCCACTGAGAATTTCTGGAAGGGCTCCCTTTAATTAGTGTAAAGCCCACAAATTTAAAATAAATGTTTTTTCAGGCTGGTATTTCGTCTTTGTGGAAATGAGAATTTATGCTTCTCTTTTCTTTCGATGGCGAGCGCACCGCCGAGGACATGACGTCCTAGAAAGTTCTGGACCGAGGACGAGAGGTACGGTCTGTAGAATTGAGGCTCCATGCCCAGCGCCCTTGGCAGCGAGGCACGGCAGGATGACGTCGAGGTTGCAGTAGATGATGAGTGCCGTAGATGGTGAAGGACACGTATCGGAGTGGATGATGATGGTGCCTCCGTGAATACGAACGGCGGGATTGGACGAAGCTTGAACTCGCCGAGCCAGACGTGGAAAGAGGCGACGGTGCCGCGCGCGCTCTAGAGCAGGATGGGAGAAGGGCAAGCACAGGTGCTAGTACCTCTGGTGCCGTGTTATGCGGCACCTAGTGAAAGACTATCACTCTCACTGACTTATATCTAAACAAAGAAACGGTCCAACCCGCAGACGTTTCTTACTAGCAACACGAAGACAATCTGCAGCGGCGAGTATGCTGTTTGAGTAAGCATTCGGAGGTTCTCGAGTCTCATCGGCACCCCTTCTCATAAGCATCGAGTCAATTACCTGTAAAACAACTCGGATAGCATCCGTGAGCATAACGCTCAGCAAGACTTAACCGTCACACTAAACATGAAACTCTAAGTGAGGTTATGAACCTAACATAGGATGGCATAAGCATAATTAAACTCGCCTAAAAGTGAATCCTTACTTTCAGTTATTATTGCAGTATTTTAAGTAACCCTGGAAACGCCACATCGAGAGTCCACAATCAAACAAGAAACGCTTTCCCCCGATGTAAATTGCTCATGGGTTAAAGAATCGAGTTTGCTCTAGCCTATTCATCAAGATCCAATACAAGGTAGGATAATACTTCACATCAAGATGATTAGTTCCTTTCTCATGCAAGTTCTTACTATGTCACGACTGTGAGAATAAGTATGCTCGGTCCATTCCGCGAGCGACGGTGATTCGAATCAATAACACCCGGACTACACGACACGTACGTCCGTACTCGACGTTGCCTACAACAACCATCACTGACGTCGTACGTGGCAACCTTTCCCCCGTTTCACCCCCGCTGAATCGATCAAGTCGCCCTGTACAATAGCTACTCTCATGTTGCACCTACCGACATGAGATGTCATGAGAATATTCCCCACATACTGCACACCGGCCGTCCGTCTGAGACGACCCGAAAAGTCCCAACGACAGCTTCCCGAGGTACATCGGTTTACCGGGTCACATATAGCCAGCATGAGTCCGGTACACAACTCAAACTTGTTCAGCGGGGCTGCATACGGATCGGTCCTTGACCGACATAGACAGGTCTATAGCACCCAGGCCCCTATGTCCTGCTGCTCCTACAAATTTCCGGTCTCAACTTTAACTTGCTAATTCAATTATGAACCAATCCTGTATGCCCTGTTGTTCCTGAAACTGCGAGTAGCATCTCACCACTCGACTTCTACCGAACCGTACTTAAGCATGACAGTTTTACACGGTGAAAGACACCTACCCAATACTTCATGGGTCATTTGGTTATGCAAGAGGAGTATCAATCACTAGACCTAATGCACAGTTCATATCTTGACCGAAAGTGAGTACAAAATCAAAACTTAATAGCTGTTAAATGCAAACCGGAGCTTGCCTGTTTTGCAGGGTAGTCGTATATAAACAGTTAGTGTCCTTGCAGATCCACCCTTGACTCTCCGGAGCTTGATCCACTTCAATGAATCACTCCTGAGTCCCCTTCGTTGTGGTTCCTACTGAAATGCATATGCATATGTCTTATAGAATGTAATGGAAAGAAGTTATAGAATTAATCTCTTAGGAACAGAGGTTGTGTGGAAAAAGCCAAGCATGGCTTAGTTTGCCTCTGTTGTGCAAAGAACAGAAATAAACTAATTTGTCCTAAAGGCTTTAGCTATATACTAATCATTTTTCCTAATGAACATAATAGATAAGCTGAAAAGATTTGAGTGCAACTGAAGAACAAGAACTCCAATGGCCTCAAAACTTTTTACAGCAGGTTCTATACTACCTAAGGATTTAGCTTGCCAAATTGCAACTAATGTGGAGTCATATTGTGTCCTCCCTAATTCTCACAATATCTCTTATATATTCCCATATATACACAAGTATGGAGAATAAGAACAGGGAGTTCAAGGACTCATCTTGGGCTGATAATTTACATATGAGTTCTTGATCACATGAGAGTAATCTGGTCCAAAATTCAGCCCTTTTACTTGAGTAGTTCTCCCAGAACAATTCTTTAAGCATTTGTACCCAAAAGAATTAATTCTGTAGTAATGTGCATTTTCATGCCCAATTAAGTGAACTAAAATTCCAATTATATCTCAGAGAGCTTGTCTAAATTTTCCTATGACTTTTGGAGCTATGGATTGCTTAGAACATGTTTTTGAAGTGGGAAACATTTTCTGAAAATGTTTCTAGACTCTTTTGAACATAGTAGTTTGCATTTACCAAATTCCTAATCAAATGATCTTCAAATGAGCTGAAAATTTGCTAGTGGTTCAATACTATGCTAAATAATATTGTGGAAAAATTTGGGGATTTTTGGATAAATCAAACTCCCTCAATAATTCTTTTTTAGAAAAATTTCCAAGACTTTTCCAGAATATAATATTAACTTTCATGCAAATCTGAGTTCATATTTGGATAGAACTCAGAGAGATGAATCCAACCCAATTGGAGTCACTCAAATTGGAGTTTTCTACAGAGAGATATGAATTTCCAAAGATTGAGCTAAGTCTGGAATTATTTTCCTACAGCAATTTCGGCTGGACCCACAGTTTTGAATTCCGGCCAATAGAAACGAAGCCACACCGGGCCACAGCACCTCAGCGCGCCAACACACAGGATCCCGGCCACACCCGATCCCGGGTTTAAAATTTTGAGCTGCTGACAGGCGGGGCCCACCCGTCTTCTTCTTCCTCCGGCTCCCTCCCCGTGTCCGCGCTGCCCCTCGCCGGCCCGACGCCGGAGCTCGCCGGCTCGCCGTTTCCGGCCACCGCCTGAGCTGAAACTCGCCGCCAGGGAGTTTGTGACACCGAGGAACACGGCTGTGGGGTTTGCTAGGGCTGCCAACGACCGGAACATGGCCGGCGACGTGCGACAGCTACTGTGGGGGTTCGGCGGCGTTGCCTGGGGTATCCAGCCCGCCAAAACCTGTGCCGATGAGCCCTACAGCACCAGTGGATGATCGCAAGGCTCGGCATGGCCCCTAAATGGCTCGGGAACAGCCGCAAGTCGGTCGTCACCGTGCGCCCGATTTGGTCCGCCGGAGAAGTGCTCGGTAGACCTCAAAATACGTCGCCCCACAGGGTTTTCATGCGACAGATGCTAAAGAGAATATGATCGCCGGCTAGTCCAGCTCCTACGTGCAAAATTTGATGAGCTAAGAATGAATAGAAGCGGAGAATTTTGGATTCCCGTACCGGATTCTCGGGTTGAAACCGCCGGAGCAAAACTTCAAAATTCGCCGGCGATGCTTCACGGTATGGCCTGAGCTTGGGCTGAGAGCAGCACCGCACACGTGCGCGTCCGTAGCTGTGATTGCTCGGCCTTGAAACCCCCTGTGGAGGGCTGTCCACGAGCGCCCGATCACTTTCTCGGATTAGGTCGCCGCGGCGGCGATCGTTCTCGGGCAGCGGAGGCCGCATCTCACTTGCTCGTGGGTCACGGAGGTGGAGGTTGATCTCGTGGGAGTGTTTAGCAGCTCGGGGGAGGAGGAGGCGTGGTGGTTTTGCCGATCTTCCGGTCGGATCGAGAGCGGAGGGGGAGAAGCTCGGGTTGCTCGACGTTCTCGCGAGAGAGGAAGGCAACTGCGCTTTGCCTCGGCCAAGGAGCACGTGATCACGTTGAAGACGCGGTCAGGACCGACCTCGGGGCGCCAGCGCGTGGAGACCGGCAGCAGGAGCTGGCGCGGCAAGCTCCTCTGTGGCACTCGCGAGCTGCTCGGGAAAATTTCCCACCGAGAGCAAAACTTAGTGAGTAAGTCTCCTCCTTTAGCTCTATGACATGTGGGTCCCACTCTACATGTACCTCCCAAATACTGTTCAAGCTGATCTCTTTAATCCCCAGAATTATATATTTAAAAAGGTGGGCTAGAATTTGAATTCCTCAAATTCAGTTTGAATTTGCAAGACTAAATCTGAATTTGGTTTAGAATTTGCAATTTCTTCCTTTTAGCTCTCTTTTGAGCCCACCCTACAAATGGAAAGTTGGTGAGCAAACTCCTCCCTATAATTCCATCTATATGGCTGCATTTTTATTCAAAGTCCTTGACCACCACATGTGTGAACTTTGAATTTCAAATCTGAATTTTTAAACTTACATGCAAAGAGGTATTTAACTCCTTATTGATTCAACATTTTTAAATAAGAAGGTGAACCTCATGTTGGATGTTCATCCATGTATTACCTTGCATGAAGAAAAGTTTTAGCAAGTCTCATTTTTCATGTCTTTGCCACTCATATGAACTCAAACCTTGGTTTTTATTCATACACATTTTTAGGACTTTTACATTCCTCCCCCCTTAAAAGAATCTCGTCCCGAGATAACAAAAAAGGAACGAGACGGGAGAGGTAATTACAAATTGTACAAAGCTAAAAATTCCTGATAGTTGGTGCGGAGGTAATCTTCACTTTCCCACGTCGCCTCTTCCGCGGTGCGATTACTCCACAACACCTTGTAAAATTTGATCGTCCGGTTTCGGGTTACCCGGGCCTTTTCATCCAAAATCTGAACCGGTCGCTCGGTGCAGGTCAGGTCCGGTTTCAATTCGTCGATGTCCTCAGTGCGAACAGCAGCGGTGAATTTGAGGCACTTCCACAGCTGTGAAATATGAAATACATCATGAACACCCGCTAGACTTGCCGGTAACTCCAGCCGGTAGGCTACGGGTCCGCACTTCTCCGTGATAGCAAAAGGACCAATGAAACGGGGAGCGAGTTTCCCCTTTACACCGAACCGGTGAATTCCCTTCATCGGAGATACACGAAGATATACGTGCTCTCCGACGTCAAAATGTAATGGCCTACGCCTTTGATCAGCGTAGCTCTTCTGTTGGGATTGTGCAGCCTTCAAGTTCTCTTGTATCAATCGAACTCGGTCTTCGGCTTCGTTGACAAGATCAATCCCAAACAGAACTCTTTCGCCAGATTCGCACCAATTCAGTGGTGTGCGACACTTCCGGCCGTAGAGAGCTTTATACGGTGCCATTTTAATACTCGCTTGATAACCGTTGTTGTATGAGAACTCCACCAGCGGTAGGTGATCGTCCCAATTCCTACCGTGGTGGATGGCACACGCTCTCAACATATCCTCAAGCACTTGATTCACCCTCTTAGTTTGTCCATCGGTTTGAGGATGATATGCGGAGCTCCTAATCAGTTTGGTGCCCAACGAGGCATGCAACTGCTCCCAAAACCGAGCAACGAACAGCGCACCTCGATCTGAAATGATGGTCTTCGGGACACCATGTGAGCAAATAATTCTGGAGATGAATATCTCTGCATATTGCCTTGCTCGATAATGAGTGTTCACCGGAATGAAATGAGCCGACTTCGTCAACCGGTCAACGATCACCCATATCGAGTCATGCTTCCGGGATGTGAGTGGTAATCCGACGATGAAGTCCATACTCACATCCTCCCATTTCCACGCCGGTATCTTCAAAGGTTGTAGCGGCCCGGCTTTCCGCATATGATCAGCCTTGACCCGTCTATACGTATCGCATTCGGATACGTATTTAGCAATCTCCCTCTTCATCCGCATCCACCAAAATTTCATTTTCAAATCTTGGTACATCTTGTTACTTCCGGGATGAATGGAAAATTTTGACAGGTGGGCTTCATCCAAGATCTTCTTCCGGAGTTTCATATTACGCGGTACCACTATACGGTCATTGAACCATATGGTACCATTCTCATCCTTCCGGAAACATTTCACCTCTTCGTTGTCTAGTATTCTCCGTATGTGAGACATACCCCTGTCTCTTCTTTGAGCCTCAACAATCTCTTCACGGATTGTTGGAATGAGCCCGAGATTGTAAAGCGCACCATACGGAATGACACGGAGACTTGGTTCTTCATCTTCCAACTCAGCAGCCGCCAAGTTGTGAACGTGGGCTTTCCGACTAAGCACGTCAGCAACCACGTTGGCTTTTCCCGGGTGATAGTGGATCTCAATTTCATAATCTTTGATGAGCTCCAACCATCTCCGTTGTCTCATATTCAGCTCCTTCTGCGTGAAGATATACTTCATGCTTTTATGGTCGGTGTAGAGGTGAACAAGATTACCAAGTAGGTAATACTTCCACATCTTTAACGCCAACACCACAGCAGCAAGCTCGAGATCGTGAGTTGGATAATGCTGCTCGTGCTTCCGCAGTTGGCGAGACCCATAGGCGACTACACACCATTCTTGCATCAGAACACAGCCGAGACCGATGCCGGATGCGTCACAGTATACATCAAATGGCTTCGTCGTGTCCGGTTGAGCAAGAACTGGAGCTGTGGTGAGATGTTTCACCAAAGTCTTGAATGCGGCTTCACATGCTGCATTCCACATGTATTTAGTGCCCTTCTTTAGCAGCTCCGTCATTGGTTTAGCAATTTTTGACAAGCTCGGAATAAACCTCCGATAATACCCCGCTAAACCTAGGAAACTTCAGACCTCGTGGACTGATTTGGGAGATTCCCACTTCAGCACCTGTTCAATCTTGCTGGGGTCCACGAAAATACCTTCTGCTGAAATAATATGGCCTAGGAAAGGCACTTGATCAATCCAGAACTCGCACTTGCTGAACTTGGCATATAATTGGTGCTCCCGCAACCGTTGTAGCACAATGCGCAGATGTTCAGCGTGCTCTTCTTCAGATTTGGAGTAAACCAATATGTCGTCGATGAATACCACGACGAACTTGTCTAGCTCCGACATGAACACAGAATTCATCAAGTACATGAAGTGTGTCAGAGCGTTGGTTAACCCAAATGACATGACGAGATACTCATAGAGTCCGTATCTCATCGAGAAAGTTGTCTTCGGTATGTCCTCCGGTCGGATCTTGATTTGATGATATCCCGATCGAAGATCCATCTTCGAAAATACCCTTGCACCCACAAGTTGATCGAACAGGATGTCGATGCGGGGCAAAGGATACTTGTTCTTGATCGTGACAGCATTTAGAGGACGATAATCAACACATAGCCGTAGTGTTTCGTCCTTCTTCTTAACGAACAACGCTGAGCAACCCCAAGGTGAAGAACTTGGTCGTATGAAACCCTTGCTCATGAGTTCATTTAATTGCTCTTTCAACTCCGCTAGCTCGTTAGGTGCCATCATGTAAGGCCTTCGTGAGATAGGCGTCGTTCCCGGCGCCAGTTCAATCTTGAACTCAACGTCCCGTTCGGGCGACATGCCCGGTAAGTCATCGGGAAATACGTCGGGATAATCACGTACCACCGGAATATCTTCAAGCTTCAGCGCTTCCGTGTGGTAGGCCTCTACCATATCTGGGTCTTCGCTGTCTAAAAACAGCGTGTGCTGTCTGTGAATCGGCGAGTCAATCTGGACAGTCCGGTTACCGATATTGAGAACGGCACCATGACGATTTAACCAAGACATCCCCAATATGATGTCTATCTTCTGCCTATCCAACATAATCAGCGATGTTGGGTATATTTTTCCTCCCAGACACAAAGCCGCTCGGGACACAATCTGATTGGCAGAGATATTTCCTCCCGGTGAACGTATGAGAAAACTCGTTGTGGGAGTATTGGTGGATAATTGGTGCTGATCCACACATGATTTGCTGATGAAATTGTGGGTTGCACCGGAATCAAAAAGTATGAGCACGTGCACATCTTTGATAGTAAACATGCCCGCTAACACCGGTACTCCCTCCGGGACATCCTCAATGGCAAGATGTTGCACACTCCCGGACTGCAGTGCTGTTATGTTGACTTGAGCAGGTCGCGGCATACCACCTGACGATGATGTCTGTTTGGTGTTCACCCACTTCTCCCGGCATTCTTGCCTAAAATGCCCTGAACGGTGGCAATAAGAACACGGAGGTTTCCCCGGTTCTTCGTTGACTTGTGGTTGAGGAGTCGATGTACTAGGCTGCAGCAATGATGTCACAGGTGTCATCCGTTGCTGCAGCAAAGGTGTTGCTTCAAGACAAGACTCTTGAGCAGGAAATCTGTACGGAGTTGATCCCACTGGCGTTTGCCATCTTTCATCGGATGGTGTGTGATACACCACACGGTATTTACGAGGAACGACTGGTGTGTCTTCTTGCACATTCTCCCGGTCCCTCTTCTCTGCTTGACACTCAAGTGTCGCTTGTTCTTGCAGCAGAGCAGCACTGATCAACTTGGTATAACTGCCTTGATTGAACAAAGCTAACTTCTCTTTTAGTATGACACTCAAGCCATAGAAAAAGTAGTCACACATTACAGCTTCGCTCGTCGCATAAGCAGGAGCATATTGTGCCAGAAGGTTGAATCGTGTGACATAATCGAGGACACTCATGTCCCCCTGCTTCAAGTTTCTGAATTCTTGCTGTTGGGCCTTAATAAAACCCATAGGAATGTGATGAGCACGGAATGCTTCACGAAATTCCGTCCATTCCACTTGATGGCCTTCCGGAACGGTGGCGAGATAAGCAAACCATCAATTTCCGGCGGCTCCATGGAGCTGTTGAGCTGTAAATAATGTCTTCTGATACTCATCACACTCAAACACTCCAAACTTGGACTCCATAACTCGAAGCCACTGATCAGCTTCCACTGGTTCATTGGCTTCCGTGAAGATTGGCGGTTGTGTCGCCACGAAATCCAAATAGGTGTTCCGAGGTGGAACGTCTTGTTGTGCACGTTGGAGTAAGCCCTGTTGTACCAAGGCTTGGAGTAGTCTTGTGTTCTCTTGACTTGACTCGACCATCTGAGCCATGACATCTGCCCATACCGTTGATGGCGGTGCCCGTGGTGGAGTCGAGTCATCACCGTCTTGGCGAGAACTTTCAACCCTACTCGGAGAATGAGTACGCACCATACTGCAAAATAATCATTTTTGAAGGGAGTCAAACTGGATCTGCGCAGTATGTGAAAGTATGTAAAATATGAACATGCTAAAACTTTATAAAAGCAAAACAATACTTCATGTTTACACATCTTTCTAAAGCCAAAAATAGAACAATCCCTCTATTCTGTACAGAATCGACCTTTCTGTCCTTAACCCAGATTTTGATCCGGTTAGAAACATTTTCATAACCCCGGTTGAATACCAAAGTTAAAGTTAACTTCAGTATCTTTCCAAGAGTACTCACATGCCCCTGGATCATCCCTTCATCAGAAATTATGATCGTTCAAAGTTGACAGAATTTTCTGGATAAATTTTGCCAGCACCTCCTTTGTATGTGGCTGGTTTCATCACAGTTTTACATACAAATGGGGTACAATTCTGAACAAACTATGAACTACAAAATCGTTGCAAGTTTAATAACTTTCCAACGGTGTATCATATGACCCTTAGAAATTTTTCTACAGATTGTGACGGCTAATTTACAGCAACATCCAGAGAAGTTTGCAGCTGCTCTGTTTTCTGAACAGTTTGCATTCATCTGGACATTTAACCAAGTTGGTGTCGGATTTGGCTCTGAAGTTCTACACAAAAGTCGTAGAACACTTAATAACCTTTCCAGAACTGTCTGAAACACCTCCATTGGATCAAACAAATTAGAGTTACGCTCTGTTAAAGCCCAGAAAAATTCCTGCCTGAACAGAGCACTCTGTCTTTGAGATCAAAAGAAGCCTAGCAAGTCTCTTCTTTGAAACTTAGTTCAAATGAAGAGCTCAGTAACTAATATGTGCTTTATCACATCCATTTTTAGTTTGGAAGTTAGTCATGAATGATTTCTTCAAGGTAAGAATACTATCCAGTGTTGTACGGTGACGATGCACCGTAAGACATATGACGGTACTACGTTGCCTCACTAAAGAAAAACCTAACCGGATTACACCGGCATATACGTATCCTTAGGTGGCACTAAAACGGTCACTCGCAAACATGTTCTACACGCACTAAGGTTTTCGTGGTTAGTACCTGCATAAGCCACACTCAATCATCAGGCCCGGCTGCACACCGAACCCGATATCCGTACAGTTCGTACACCCGACCGTCATCACTCGCCCAGGTGTTCTCAAGCCAAACACGCCTTGAGCTACGTGTTCACGTTACTGACCACGTGACGGGGTCTCCCAAATTGCACCACGCACGCCAGGGAAGACGTTGCTCGAATACCCCAAACGACATGAAGAGTCTTAGAGGATACTCAAGCGGGTCGGATTACCTGCCACCCGTGGGGCTCCACCCTTCAGCTTGTGCGCACTGGTGGACAGCGCATACATGCACCCCCCAAGACATAAACCGTCCCAAGATGCACGATTTTCCGACATAACAAATAAGTTAGGTTGCCACCTTCATTATATGCTAATAATAGTCCTTATGTGGGCCTAGTACCGTTATCTCACCGGATCATAAGTTTTTGACATAATATGATGCTCAATCCGTGCTCTGTTCCCAACGCAGCTCTGGTACCAGCTGTGACGGCCAGGACCTCGTCGGGTGGTGCCGTGTTATGCGGCACCCTAACAGCACACGGGTCGATGTACACACATCATATTACATAAATAGTTTGCGGAAGCGTACAAGATTGTTTTACAAATAATTATAACAGAGTAAACTACAGCGGAAGACTATCACTCTCACGACTCATATCTAAACTAGCAACAAAGAAACGGTCCAGCCCGTGGACGTTTCTTACTAGCAACACGAAGACAATCTGCAGTGGTGAGGATGCTCTTTGAGTAAGCACTCGGAGGTTCTCGAGTCTCATCGGCACCCCTTCTCATAAGCATCGAGTCAATTACCTGCAAAACAACTCGGATAGCATCCGTGAGCATAACGCTCAGCAAGACTTAACCGTCACCCTAAACATGAAACTCTAAGTGAGGTTATGAACCTAACATAGGATGGCATAAGCATAATTAAACTCGCCTAAAAGTGAATCCTTACTTTCAGGTATTATTGTAGTATTTTAAGTAACCCTGGACATGCCACATCGGGAGTCCACAATCAAACAAGAAACGCTTTCCCCCGCTGTAAATTGCTCATGGCATAAAAGAATCGAGTTTGCTCTAGCCTATTCATCAAGATCCAATACAAGGTAGGATAATACTTCACATCAAGATGATTAGTTCCTTTCTCATGCAAGTTCTTACTACGTCACAACTGTGAGAACAAGTATGCTCGGTCCATTCCGCGAGCGACGGTGATTCGAATCAATAACACCCGGACTACACGACCACGTACGCCCGTACTCGACGTTGCCTACAACAACCATCACTGACGTCGTACGTGGCAGCCTTTCCCCCGTTTCACCCCCGTTGAATCGATCAAGTTGCCCCGTACAGTAGCTACTCTCATGGTGCACCTACCGACATGAGATGTCATGAGAATATTCCCCACATACTGCACACCGGCCGTCCGCGTGAGGCGACCCGAAAAGTCCCAACGACATCTTCCCGAGGTACATCGGTTTACTGGGTCCCATATAGCCAGCATGAGTCCGGTACACAACTCAAACTTGTTCAACAGGGCCGCATACGGATCGGTCCTTGACCGACACGGACAGGTCTATAGCACCTAGGCCCCTATGTCCTGCTGCTCCTACAACTTTCCGGTCTCAACTTTAACTTGCTAATTCAATTATGAACCAATCCCGTATTACCCCTGTTGTTCCTGAAACTGCGAGTAGCACCTCACCACTCGACTTCTACCGAATACTCCATGGGTCATTTGGTTATGCAAGAGGAGTATCAATCACTAGACCTAATGCACAGTTCATATCTTGACCGAAAGTGAGTACAAAATCAAAACTTAATAGCTGTTAAATGCAAACCGGAGCTTGCCCGTTTTGCAGGGTAGTCGTATATAAACAGTTAGTGTCCTTGCAGATCCACTCTTGACTCTCCGGAGCTTGATCCACTTCGGTGAATCACTCCTTTGAGTCCCCTTCGTTGTGGTTCCTATTGAAATGCATATGAATATGTCTTATAGAATGTAATGGAAAGAAGTTATAGAATTAATCTCTTAGGAACAGAGGTTGTGTGGAAAAAGCCAAGCATGGCTTGGTTTGCCTCTGTTGTGCAAAGAACAGAAATAAACTAATTTGTCCTAAAGGCTTTAGCTATATACTAATCATTTTCCCTAATGAACAAAATAGATAAGCTAAAAGGATTTGAGTGCAACTGAAGAACAAGAACTCCAATGGCCTCAAAACATTTACAGCAGGTTCTATAGTACCTAAGGATTTAGCTTGCCAAATTGCAGCTAATGTGGAGTCATATTGTGTGCTCCCTAATTCTCACAATATCTCTTATGTATTCCCACATATACACAAGTATGGAGAATAAGAACAGGGAGTTTAAGGACTCATCTTGGGCTGATAATTTACATATGAGTTCTTGATCACATGAGAGTAATCTGGTCCAAAATTCAGCCATTTTACTTGAGTAGTTCTCCCAGAACAATTCTTTAAGCATTTGTACTCAAAAGAATTAATTATGTAGTAATGTGCATTTTCATGCCCAATTAAATGAACTACAATTCCAAGTATGTCTCAGAGAGCTTGCGTAAATTTTCCTATGATTTTTGGAGCTATGGATTGCTTAGAACAGATTTTTGAAGTGGGAAACATTTTCTGAAAATGTTTCTGGACTCTTTTGAACACAGTAGTTGCATTTAGCAAATTCCTACTCAAATGATCTTCAAATGAGCTGAAAATTTGCTAGTGGGTCAATACTATGCTAAAGAATATTCTGGCAAAATTTGGGGATTTTTGGATAACCAAACTCCCTCAATAATTATTTTTCAGAAAACCTTCCAAGAATTTTCCAAAATATAATATTAACTTTCATGCAAATCTGAGTTCATATTTGGATAGAATTCAGAGAGATGAATCCAACCCAATTGTAATCACTCAAATTGGAGTTTTCTACAGGGAGATATGAATTTCCAAAGATTGAGCTAAGTATGGAATTATTTTCCTACAGCAATTTCGGCTGGACCCACAGTTTGAATTCCAGCCAATAGAAATGAAGCCACACCGGGCCACAACACCTCAGCGCGCCAACACGCGGGATCCCGGCCACACCCGATCCCGGGTTTAAAATTTTGAGCTGCTGACAGGCGGGGCCCACCCGTCTTCTTCTTCCTCCGGCTCCCTCCCCACGTCCGCGCTGCCCCTCGCCGGCTCGCCGTTTCCGGCCACCGCCTGAGCTGAAACTTGCCGCCAGGGAGTTTGTGACACCGAGGAACACGGCTGTGGGGTTTGCTAGGGCTGCCAACAACCGGAACATGGTCGGCGACGTGCGAAAGCTATTGTGGGGGTTCGGCGGCGTTGCCTTGGGTATCCAGCCCGCCAAAACCTGTGCCGACGAGCCCTGCAGCACCAGTGGATGATCGCAAGGCTCGGAATGGCCCCTAAATGGCTCGGGAACAGCCGCAAGTCGGTCGTCACTGTGCGCCCGATTTGGTCCACCGGAGAAGTGCTCGGTAGACCTCAAAATACGTCGCCCCACAGGGTTTTCATGCGACGGATGCTAAAGAGAATATTATCGCCGGCTAGTCCATCTCCTACGTGCAAAGTTTGATGAGCTAAGAACGAATAGAACCAGAGAATTTTGGATTCTCGTACCGGATGCTCGTGTTGAAACCGCCGGAGCAAAACTTCAAAATTCGCCGGCGATGCTTCACGGTATGGCCTGAGCTTGGGCTGAGAGCAGCACCGCACACGTGCGCGTCCGTAGCTGTGATTGCTCGGCCTTGAAACCCCCTGTGGAGGGTTGTCCACGAGCGCCCGATCACTTTCTCGGATTAGGTCGCCGCGGCGGCGGTCGTTCTCGGGCACCGGAGGCGACAACTCACTTGCTCGTGGGTCAGGAAGGTGGAGGTTGATCTCGTGGGAGTGTTTAGCAGCTCGGGGGAGGAGGAGGCGCGGTGGTTTTGCCGATCTTCCGATCGGACTGAGAGAGGAGGGGGGGAAGCTCGGGTTGCTCGACGTTCTCGCGAGAGAGGAAGGCAACTGCGCTTTGCCTCGGCCAAGGAGCACGTGATCACGTTGAAGACGCGGTCAGGACCCACCTCGGGGCGCCAGCGCGTGGAGACCGGCAGCAGGAGCTGGCGCGGCAAGCTCCTCTGTGGCGCTCGCGAGCTGCTCGGGAAAATTTCCCACCGAGAGCAAAACTTAGTGAGTAAGTCTCCTCCTTTAGCTCTATGACATGTGGGTCCCACTCTACATGTACCTCCCAAATATCTGTTCAAGTTGATCCCTTTAATCCCTAGAATTCTAAGTTTAAAAAGGTGGGCTAGAATTTGAATTCCTCAAATTCAGTTTGAATTTGCAAGACTAAATCTGAATTTGGTTTAGAATTTGCAATTTCTTCCTTTTAGCTCTCTTTTGAGCCCACCCTACAAATGGAAAGTTGGTGAGCAAACTCCTCCCTATAATTCCATCTATATGGCTGCATTTTTATTCAAAGTCCTTGACCACCACATGTGTGAACTTTAAATTTCAAATCTGAATTTTTAAACTTACATGCAAAAAGGTATTTAACTCCTTATTGGTTCAACATTTTTAAATAAGAAGGTAAACCTCATGTTGGATGTTCATCCATGTATTACCTTGCATGAAGAAAAGTTTTAGCAAGTCTCATTTTTCATGTCTTTGCCACTCATATGAACTCAAACCTTGGTTTTTATTCGTACATATTTTTGGGACTTTTACAGCAGGGACCAGAAACTCTGCTCTCACTTGTGTCAACTAGATCCAATGTTCTAAAAATTACTTCTTGTTCGCTAACATGGCTCCTTCTAGGTTTTATACAACAATACAACAACAACAACCAAGCCTTTATCCCAAGCATGTTGGGGTCCGATACACATGAAACCCTATATTATATATATATATATATTAATAAAGTAAAAGAGAGGAAGAGATATAACAGTAACAAGAAAAAAGAAAATAAAAAACTAAAATTCTGGCACATGAATTGCTACTTTCCATGCGGTCGTATCATGAGCTAAGTCTTTGGATACATTCCAATCACTCAAATCTCGTTTTACTGCCTCGCTTGACATCTGTTTATGTTTATCTATAATTGTGCCATGATGCAGTCAACTTTACCGTGAGTTTCACGATAATGTTGATTTCAGGCGAGAAAGAATATGAAAAAACACTCGTACTTAACAATCATGTTAGACCAATAGGGGTATTCTTATATTTTTGGACTTAGATGCTACTCTCTCTGTCCTGAAATAAATAACATTTAGGACAGTTAATTTAGTTTAAATTGAACTAGATTTTTATCCTAAACATCATTTATTTCAGAACGGAGGGAGTATAATTTAAAAGGTTCAGGTACTGAAATATGCATCGCCCAAGTTTAGTAAATTACTCTCTCCTTCCTACTCAAAATCTATTTCTGCAATTGGCTAAAGTCAAACCAACCTATCTTTGACTAGATTTCTATAAAAAATATTAATTTCCATAACACCATATTAGTACTATTAGATGCACCATGACTTGTATTTTTATAACATATTTATTTTATGTGATAGATGTTAATATTTTTTCTATAAACTATGTCAAAATTAGATGTTTAAATTGACCATATCCAGAAATAAACTTTGGATGGGATAGAGGTATTAGATAACACCGAGGCAAGGTTCAGAACTACCATGTTCAGGATCAAGTGGCATATGCTAATCCATCCCATTTAGCCACGATATCTGCTTGGATTATGCGAATCCATTTTTGAATTCCGCTGATTTTGCATCGGAGGCCAATATGATGGATAAACACTTGCTTTGTACATCCTTGCATGCTGCAGCAGCTGAGGAAGTTCTCCAATAAAGGTCATTCATAATTACAAAGATGTAACATGAAAGACTCTATGATAACATCAAACTTTAACATTGCCGAAGGAAAGTAATGATAAATAACAGTTATAACTTAAAAAGAAATATTTTTTATACTAACAATTATAAAACTATATCTATTCACCACATTAACTAATGTTTTCATATTTTAAGCTCAAACTAATTTGATTAAAGTGTTTCTAACCATATTTACATTTAAAGATATCGTCTTGTGTTACTTGTTCATACACATGTAAGTTATCTCAAACATTGAATGGTGGGTGGCCATTTATTTACATGATCTAGTAGGTGTAACAAATTCCACAATATTAAACATGATGACTATATCTAGTGCATGATACAACAGGTACATGGTTATAGTGACTCTTAAGCAATTCGCCAAATGAATCAATACAACAAAGACACCTAGTTAACCTTAAGATACTACATTAATATCATGTATTCATGAAAATGGCAATACTCAATTGGAAGCAACCATAAGATGCAAACCAAATTTGAAATATATGGAAGATCCGTCTAAAATTTAACATGTGAGGGCCAGACGAAGTATCCACCATCATTCAACAATCACAACCGACAAAAATCCAGGTCGGGGTCATTGGTTTTCTGTCTTTTAATCAATTTCATGTAGCAAAGCAAGACCCACTTAACCTTCTTGGATGTAGTGGTAGAAGTGATCTTGCAATCAATTTCTCAAGTCCACACGATCTTTATCCTACAATCACTATATTTTTTCATTTAACACCCTCCACCTGGCAAGGGTATTCATATTTTCCCAATTTTTAATGTCATGTAAAGGAGTTTAAGTGAAAAAATATAGTAAACATAGGATGGAGATCGTGTGGAGCTGAGAAGTTGCTTACACGATTACGCTAAATCGGTGATTGCATCCCACTCTCGTGATAGAATGCCTCTTTATCAGTTTCCTTCACATGGAAGTATGTGAATCATGTTTTTTAGCAGCATATAAAGTCGCTTTAGTTTCCAAAACCGCACGATAAGCGTGTGTAGAAAAGAGTAGAAACATGGAGATTTTTTAGAAGGGGAGTATACCCTTGCAGGGAACCAACCACAGAAGTGAGATGCAGATGACTCCTTTAGAGCACGATCCATCAATCCCCTCTCCGACGATGGTGGGCAATCAAAATTCGATGTTAAGTCAAGAGAGAGATTTTAGTTCCCTACACACCAATCAATTCAGGGACAAAGAATGGAGCTTTGAGGAATTCTATGCTGCGGTTGAAAGCGATATGGAAAAAGGGCAGGAAGCCATAGTGGACTCTAGTGGAATTGAAGGTGGTGTCGATGGAGGACCAGATCTATTCCAGCAAGGATCCTTCAATATGGATGAATTTTTTGCAGGGCTGGTGCAACCTTCTGAGGCTCAAGTTCAAGCCGATGTTATGCCCACAACCGAACAACAAATTGGGCCTAGTGCTATCCTCGCAGCTGTCCAGCAGGTGAAACTGGAAAATTTCCTAGGAAAGACGCCTAACTTGGTCCAGGGAGTCTTTACCGGTAAGGAATTTTCTGCATTTGAAATTGTCCCTAGACCAGTAAATCCGATGCAACATATCAATCACCGTGGTCCACTCGTGGATCCAGTGGGGCTGCCCAATGGTTCATACCTGACTATTGGTAATGGAATGACATTTCCTAATGGATACCGACAGATGCCATTAGAACCATTCCCAAATAAGGCTCAGGCTCGAATGACTCTTGAAATACCTAATTCATCAAATGGGATGACTTCCATTGCACATGCTACTCTGCTGCAAAGTGGTGACAGTGTAGTCATGAACAAGAGAAGCACAAGGAGGCGTAGAGACCATGATATGGAGTTTATTGAGAATAACATGGAGAAGAAAATGAAAAAAATGATAAAAAAACGTGAGTCAGCAGCTAGGTCGCGTGCAAAGAAGCAGGTATGTCTGTGCACTTTATCAATACAGACATATGTGTTCAATTTATCATTACAAGCATTTATTTTAAATATATTTGCCATGTGTATCAGGTTCGTATCATGGAGCTCGAAGTACAACTTGAAAATCTCAAGGAGGAGAACAAACGTCTTCAGGCTCAGGAGGTATTTGATTGATCTTCTCTTAAAAAAACTTATGATTACCAAATTTTGAGAAGTAGAAGAACTTGAAATAAAGCACACTCTACTGTACCTTCTGGGTATATCACATATCTATGCAATGATGATCCTTTTTCAATGGTGTCAAAATATCGACAATATTTGTGATTTTTTAGCTAGCGCTGGAGAAGGCGATGAAACAGTTGAAGGTGGAAATGGCAATTAAGAAAAGTGGCCGTGCAATGTACCGGCGCAGCAACACTTGCATGTGGTGAAATACCGAAATGACGACTATACACCAATCCAGCTTCAATAGTGAGACTGGCTTAGTTGGAAATGTGTCCATGTATTATTGTATTTTGCTTGTTTTAAGTACAAACACCATGTTGGAAGTTGCAACAGTATTTGCCTGGTTTAGCAAAGTGAACTGCATGCTTGTTATATTACTGTGAGACAGGTTGAAACTTAGCCAACCTACGTTCACCCTAACTACAGTTCAACCATGCGTGCTTTCTCCCCTTGGTCTTTGTCTGCTCCAGCTCCACAGCACCGCCACCCCATGGATGGCTCGACATTGGGCAGTTTCTCCAACCATAGACCCGCAAAAGCGCAGCATTCTCATCTCTCCTCTTGTACCCTCATGCTGCTCCAGTGCACCTAGGCCTCCACCCACACATGAATCTAGCTCGATGCTGCCTCGTGTCTCTTTTGTTTTCCTTTTTTGTATGGCTTGGTGTCCAGGGAGGTTGGGTGGCGCGGCGGAATAGGATGGCAACAGCTGTTCCATCCGTTGGCAACAGCGGCGGCGGCGACTGCAGATGAAATAGCGAGTGGACATCGGCTCAGTTCGTGGATTCTCAACGAACATTTCTGGTCCCTTGTTTTGTTTTGGACAACTGAACGAGATTTGTTTCTGCGAAGGAAACTTCAGATTTGTTAGCTCAAAATAGGGCAATAAGATGCCATACAGATGAAGGTGCCTGTTGTAGCCAAACCTTCTAGATTATGCGAGCCAACAATGTCTCATTAACTATTAATCCATTCCTTCCATTATAACCCAAGCAGTGCTTTACATCCGACCTGTTTTTTTTAAGAAAATCCGGGTTGGGCCAGCTAATTGTTAAGAGAAGAAATAAAGTTTGATACACGCACCAGTGGTGCAAACAGTAAAAGCCTAAAAGAAACTAGCAGATAGTCAATAAGTGTGCACTCACCCAACATTTCTACTAAGCAGGTTGGCTAGTTTCTTCGCACCTGCCCTATGCCATAACACACGACTTCTTATTTGATGGGGTCGACTAATTTTTGCATTGATCTCTCGTGATCATGGAATATTCTTGCATTTCTCTCTTTCCCATTGTACACATGATCGCTAGTACCAGTGAACGCAGCCCGCTGCAAGCCCGAAGGTTGTGGTACTAATCAAGTGATGAGGTGGCAATGGGTCAGTTCCTTGGTCAGAGTTGAGGCTTTCTCACCCAGGTGTTGATCTGTTCCCAAATCCTTCTCACCAAAGGGCACACGACCAGGATATACAGCGATGTCTCAAAATTGCGGTAGCAGAGTGGACAAAAATAATTATTTGGCCAACCGCGCCGCTGGAGATGATATAAGGTCCATACACGGTTTTGTGTGATAAGACAAGCAAATATCTTGCACTTGGGAAGCCCATACCTTCCAGATTAGTTTAGGATATGGTGACCTGACAGTTCCTTCAAATTGAAAAGCATATGCAGATTTTGTTAAATATTGGCCCGATGCTGTCAAGGTCCAGACGATCCTATCTTCATTATATGGCTGTAAAATTATATCCCGCTCCTGGATACTGTATCATCAGCTTGTTTGTGTTGATCGGTATTAGCTGCATATCCACTTTGGGTCCTCTAGTGCTTCCGCCAATGTGTGCCTTTTCCCCCTGCTGTGGAGATACAAATCAGGGAACATGGCTGCTGGTGCCCCGCCCTTGAGCCAACCAGTCCACCAGAAACTTGCCTTTTTACTGTTGCCTACCATGATCGAGGTGGCCGCAGCAAACAATGTTCTGTCAATGCTATCGACCGGCAGCTCGAAGGAACACCATGGGGGTGTGGCCGAGCCCCGGAGAACCACAACCATCGTAATCTTAGCACACGACTGAATCGCTCAAGGTCTAAGATGCCCAATCCGCCTCTGTCCAGCGGCGTACAAACTCGGTCCTAGCTGATTTTACAGTTTCCTGCATGTATTTACTGCGTGCCAGTTCATAGGAAATACCCTCGGGTTTTGTCAAAATTCCTTAAAAACTTCTTCGGGGACTTGAGTGAGGTGAGCAGGTACGTAGGCAAAGAACTCAACACCGACCTAACCAATTTCCTCCTGCCTGTAAAATTTAACATGTTTGCTTGCCAGCCAGCTACCTTTGTTTTGCGCTGTGTCTTGTATGTTCTGTAGGTGCACCAACCTTAGTTTGTTAAGTGTAATGGGCAGCCCGCAGCCCCAGGTACTGTACCGGAAATGAAACACGCTGGCCAACAAATCCTTGCAGAACCGTGTCGAGATTGATGTTTTCGCATTGGATTGCCGCAACTGAATTTTTTTTGCATATTCACCTTGAGCCCAGTAGCCTCTCCAAATTTTTTAAGTATTTCCATTGCCGCTGTGATCGCTGAGTCCACTGGGTTTAGGAACAAAACTACGTCATCCGCATATACGGAGATACATATGTATGTGTGTCCGCCTATTAAGAGTGAGAGGACACCATCTTCTGTAGCGAGACGGAAAAAATGGCTTGTAGTGTGTCGATCGCTAGTATGAAGAGATGCGAGGAGATTGGGTCCCTTTGCCGTAAACCACGTTCATGCTCTATGATTGTCCAGGTACCCCATTCAGTAGGATGGCTAATGATGAAGCCGCCTATCAGTACCCTGTGAACCAGGTATCCTCGCGTAGTGGATAGAAAACAGGCTGGGCCCCGCCTTTCCAGCTTAGGCGGCCCCCAGCGTAAGTCGCGTGCCCTGGGCCCCATGGGCAGTCCTGAGGTTGCTACGTGTCTTCAGTCCCTGAGCCTGACTACCAGCCGAGAGTGGCTCGGAAGCCGCCGGGTGTCCAGTGGTGCCATGCCCGATCTTCCGCCAGGGAGGACTCCGACGCTGCCATGTGCCCGGAACCTCCGAGCCACACCCTTCGCCAGAGAGAGCTCCGGAGGTGTCACGTGTCCTGCGGCTCCGGGTCCGACCTCCAGCATGGGAGGGCTCCGGTGCTACCACGTGGGCGATGACTCCAGGTGCACCTTCCCCCAAGGAAGACTCCGGGTGTGCCACATGTCCTGCGGCCTCGGGCCTGACCTCTAGCATGGGAGGACTCCGGTGCTACCACGGGTCCAACGACTCCGAACCACCCATTACTCCGCAAGAAAGACCCGGTGGAGACGCGTGTCCCGGAGGCTAGCCACCCGTACGACACACTGACGAGCAACGGGCAGATGGCCAAGGAGTAAAGAGGAAGGTACGCTGTCAGGTCGAGCATTCAAGGTTCGCGCCTTCCCCAGAAACGTGGCGTACGGCGCATGCCTCCGCCCCCCGTCTGAGCGCCATTACAATGAAAGACAGGGCGGTGAGGCATGACGGCACAACAGTGCAGCCCAACAGCGCAGAACCGCCTAGCAAAGCGAGGAGACGTGGCGACAAAACGGGGACTTCATCATCACCGGCCACCCAGTCAGAGGCGTTCGACGTGTCAGGCGACGCGCCTTAACTCCACCGAGAGTGTCAATGCATATAGTTATAAATGCTTATAACTCATGTATAGAATGCAGATAGTCGTGAGGCCACTTGTCGGGCCCCGGGCCACCTTGTAATTGCCCCAGCCTTGGGCTATAAAAGGATCGGGCAGCCTCCGGGCAAAGGGTTCGCGACCCAGCCAACCCATTCTCACACGTGAGCAAGTAATACACCAAGCACTCCCGTGGACGTAGGGTTTTACGCTTCGACGGCCCGAACCACGTAAATCCTCGTGTCTCTCTTGCCATTGTGCTCAGACCTTCGAGATCCACTAGCCCCAACAAAAAAAGAACCTTCGCGGGCTGCTTTCGAGCGGACCGGGGGAAGTGTCGTAGAAAACACTTCGACACCGCCCATAGTAATGATTGTCAATTTCTCCATCTGCTGGGGAAGCCTTCCCAGTTCAAGCATATATTCCTAAGAGACCGAATCGAAAGCTTTATACATCCGACCTTGATCATCCTGACTCTATTCTAACCAGGGGTTTCACGCCAATCACATAGATCAACAGACATCAGGTGCAGGTGATTAACGGTGCATGTCGCATGATCGTACTGGAGTCGGAATAGCTGGTCGGATGTATAACCTCTGTGCCTCTGCCTCAGAAGTCACAACTTCACCTTCTGCACGTCCAGTAATGCCTTCATCACTGGGCATGCCTAAATTAAGGATTTGGGTTAAAATTCCTGGTTACTAATGTATCACGCTTTCCTTGGGCGTAGTGGGGCACCCATGCACTCCAATTCAACAATGCTTGTATCTATCCATCTGTGACTGAAAGCCGTTGTTCCTATCGGAAAGAATAAAAACCTAACAAGAAAATGAAAGAAAAAACTTATTCTGTTGATCCAGCTATGCAACTATTCCGTCAAATCTGAGCATGTACTCATCATTTTAGACGGGTTATACTTTTGGAATTGTGTCGGTCGAGGGTGTGCGTTCTGCCAGTATGCTAACAAAATACTTTCCATAGAACTAATTTCCATATAGTTCGATTACAGAGAATCTACAGACTAAACGCCTCCATAAACTAGAGATGGTACACACCTAGGCCATGTCCACCAGCCTGATGGTGATGGAAGGGATGTTTGGCACACGGAGCTACTAGTTAAAATTGGTTATGGAGAATATCAACTCCCAGGCAGAACTGGCATTTTCTACAACAATGTTATAGCTTAAGCTCGATTTCAAGTTTTCAACATCACATAATACTGAAGCGAAGGCACTTCTTTCAAAAGTTATGATGATGAGGATACATTATAGTATATTTCCATGATCGGCGAACCAAATGTTTGAAGAAACATGAACCTGAACCGTGCCTGTTCATCATCTTCACTATCAAGAGCAACTTTTCTGTTTCTTTCACTCACTCAAATCATTCGCACCTGAGCTAGGTTCTACTGCTCGCTGTGCTGGCTCATCATCCTCGGATTCTGACCATGCTCGTCTCTTGCGTTCTATTGCAGATTGAGGTCGCCCCTGCAAAATAGAAAAGATCATGTAAGTAAATAGCTAAATTATAAAAGCAATCTGACTTTTTGTAAAAAGTGGAATCGGTCACCAGATAGCATAAGCACATATAACTGTCCTAGAAAAAAAACACTGACCATGTCATCATCAGCATCAGAATCTTCAAGACCGGCAGCAGCAAGAAGGTGATCTGGGGCTTTCTCTGTATTGTCACCATCATTATCCCTCGACAGGTTTGCATAATCATCTTCCGTTTCTGGTTCATCTCTATGTTCATATTCTTCCTCTTCCCCATACTGCATCTTTGTCTTCTGATCCTTCCTCTTACTACCCTTCCTCCTCCTCTTTTCACTTCCCCCCTCTTCATCTTCATGCTTGGATCTATCTTTTCTCTTGCCAGGGGTGTTACTAGATGTTTTCCATTGTTCCTGACAAAAAATATTACAAGGTCAGAACACACATTGTGCAAAATACACTGTAAAGGTAAGTGCATGAGTTAAAAAAGAAGCACAATGTCAAGATAAAGTAAGTGCATGAGTTAAAAAAGAAGCACAATGTCAAGATAACAGTGAAAATGGTTTGCAACTTTTAGTAGCGTGTAACTGTAACCCCAAAGAATACGATTAAGAACAGGATGGGCAGAACGGCACTGTTCTTTCTTAACCTAAGCATTACGATTTTGGTCATGGTAAAGTGCAATAGTTGATGGTGTTGGATTTCATCTTAATTTGGCATCAGAATTATTTAACAGTTTCTCTTGCGTTATAAAGAAACAGTATGCAAGATACCTTCACACGCTCAAAATGTTCCTCCTGTTGCATTACTTGCTTCAGCTCATCCTCTTCCCTCCTCTTTTCTAACTGTTAAAAACTATAATATTTCAACAACAAAGGGAATGCTCGTGAAGCAAATGCAGCGAGAATACAAGAAAAAGATAGACCTGTAATTTCCTCTGCTCTTCGGCCCTTCGGCGAGCTTCATCTGCCAAAGCAATCTGACGGGCAACTTCCATCTTTTGCTTATTCTGCTGTTCAGTTTGCTCAGCTGCATCACGGTGAACCTTAGCAGCAGCAAGCAAGTGTTTGCAGTATTCAACATGAGTCTCTATTTTCCTCTCATCAAAACCATGGGAATGGTATGTTGATGCAACAGACAACAGGCTGAACACTCTAATAGCATTCTGAAGCTCAGTGACTGTCGCACGAACCTACAAATAGGAGCGAAAAAAAGAGTGTAAATGAACAATCCTGGAGTATGAAGTAACTGTTACTCCTAGTCAGACACTGTTAGTATTGTATAAGAACCATATTTCCCACTATATATTGCATGTCAAAATCATATCGCATATAAATTAATGCATCAAGCACAGTTTTGCTAGTATTGCATAAGAACCATATTCAATGTAAGGAAAGAAAATTACTTACCTCATCAACTGTCCGTTTTGTCTTTTGCAGAGTAGAAGCTGAAAACTTCTGCATTGATACACCCACATTAAACCGTAATAAATAATTTGATGGAGCCATATGTATAGCTCTCAGCAAAGTTTTCCTGCAGTCTTGCCATTGTTCAGCCTCATAGTGTGTCCGGGCAAGATATAAAAGGATAGTTGCATCTGTGTTGTAGAAGAACTTCCGCAGACAATTTTGGTACTACAAGAAGAATTAGCAACTTCATCTCAGCATTTTGGCATGTGCGTGAATTAGTAATTTCACCACAACCTCTGAGTACATGGATGCATACACATACATTTAGAGATAAGAGATTACCATTTTAACTGCCTGTTGAAAATGGCCTTGAGCAAAATATACATGAGCCAGATTGATCCATACATCAGGCATGTGAACTAATATACTTCCTGATGACGCTTCATGTACCTAATTCATTTCAGATTGCTCATGTAATTTACTCAAAGGTCATTCACAGCAGAATATGGGGGGGATTGAATCTTTGTTTCCCTTACTGACCTGTGTAAACAACTCCTTGGCAACATCCCATTTGCCTTTCTCGGCATATAAGATGCCAATACCATTTGCAGCAAACATGTTGCTTTGGTGCTGCTTCAGTACTTGCTGGCAAATGTGTACATTGTATTACAATGGAGACATTAGGGACAAGATATGCAAAGGAGCATTAGATATAGGACCTTCACAAAGTATTAAATAAGAGGTACACTACAGATGCTAAAATTTGCATATAGAAGTGGAGATCCCTACTGTGACCAGAACTAGCACTTAAAATGGTCTTACAGTAAGCAATGCATTCCAGGTCCAGTAAAAACAAGTAAGCATTCACATTAAAGAATCTGTTTCTACAACTACCACAAAAGGTTGTGCCATAGTTCTGACCAATCAACAAGTCAGCATACGTACAAATAAATTGCATCACCTTTTTTTTCCGGGTCATTTACTCTACAAAAGGATGTATACCAACACAATATCATACCCAGTATTACACACCCAAACTTCAAAAGATGTTATTCAACTTCCTAAGAACTGAACACCATTCCACTAGGACTAAAACAGAAATACAAAGTATACTTGTGTTCTGTCTATTACTAAATGTTAGTTACATCATATAACAAAACACACAATGAGGACCCAAAGGTTTAGCTAAAAATTAAGGATATAGTATTAACCCAAAAATATTATTATAATCATAGTAGCTCTAACAAGAAAATAGTTTGTGAGAGCTACTTTCATAGGGAAATTTGATATAAGCAAGACCAAAAGATAAAGCCATCAACGAATAATAAAAAGCTGAGGAAAAGTGTAAGGTCGCATACACTCTGATAGAGTTCCATGGCTTTCTCCCTATGAGTAGCCTCAAATTTCGGGGCCTTTTTCTCAGGACGGTTGGCGGCAAAGTAATTCCAGTTACCCTTTGAAAGGAAAAAAAGGAAAATCATTCATCAATGGAAAAATAACAAAAAGATACAATTCATCAGTTACAAAGAAAAAAGTAACTTAACAAACCAAAACTATATTACAATGACAAAGTTGATGTGAAAGTTTTTTTTGAAAAGTATCGCTAATGCTGCATGGAATATTCCATTGATATATGTCCAACAACTAATTCATGAGACGATGGAGTTCACGTTTTAAATTCCACCGACAAAAAGATATAGGCCCTGTTTGGCACAGCTTAAACTTGTTAAAAAAGCAGCTTGTCTGAAAGGCTGGTGAACAGCAGTTTAAGCTTATATCCTGCTTTTTATTCATTCTGAGAAACAGCTGAACTAATAAGCTGCTGGAAAAGTTGGCTGTTTGGCACACCCCCAGCTTATTTTTTTGAAAAAGGGTAGTCCAGAAGCTATGGCAAACAGGGCCATAATTCATTAATTATGACAAAAGAAGTAACTTTACAGGGCCAAAAACATATTACAACAACAAAACAGATGTAATTTTTTTCAAAACAAATGCTAATGCCACATGAAATTGTTTCACAAGTCGATGTGGTCCATGCTTTCAATTCCAGAGCAACATTCTTATCCAAGGTTTCCAGTGAACTCACTTAGGGCCAATAGCGAGAAGCACCAATAAAATGACAAGATGGATTTGCGCCAGTTGTAAGTTTTGATAAAAGAGGCACAAATAGCAGTCAGTATGTCTACACAACTCAGCTGAAACTACAGCTAACACTGAAATTTCCACAAAACTATGACCCACCATTTTTATTCGGATTTACTGATTTGGTTTCAAAAACAGAGGAAGATGAACTTTCTTCACAAGGTTGGAACCCCATTGCTGCCACAATTGATGTTCACTAAGCCAGTACTACAATAAGTGAAGCTATTCTGTAGAGTGAAAAAATTTACTCAAGTGAACTTGGCCCACATACCAACTGAAGCAAAGAGTAAGCATCTCCTTTGGTGGCTTCTTTAGCAATACGGAAATGCTCCTTTGCAGTAAGCCAGGTTTCATCAGACTGGAGTTCAAGACTTCCAAGCATAGACAACGCATTTGGATTCTTCTCATCTATCTTCAAAGCATCACCTATCTGCAACAAATATGCCATTGTTATCTCAATTGGACTGCAAAGTGAAACAGAAGTGTAGATTCATACCAGTTCCATACTCTGCTGAAAATTGTTTCTTTGTTTTGCAATAGCGGCCAACCTTAGATAGGCATCAACATAATCAGGGTACTATATGGAAAAACAGAATGTTAGGACATAATCCATACAGGAGATGATCTTCATTGCAGCAGAGCAAATAAGACTAGTCAATGGTAACACATACCATGAAATTTTAGCATTGTTAGGTATTAACAATGAAAATTGTTCTAAGGTGGTTTGGACATATCCAGCGAGACTTCCAGGAGCACTGGTTAACAGTGGGATTTTAAAGCGTAGGAAAAAATATAAGGACGGGCAGAGGGCGACCAAGGTTGACATGGGAGGAGGTGGTAAAACAAGACTTGAGGGATTGGAATGTACCTAAAGATTTGGCTCATGATAGGATTGCATTGAAATTAGCAATTAATGTGTCGGGATCTTAGTTTACTCGTATTTTGTTACTCTTATCTCTCTTTCTTTCTTTTACTTTTAAAAAATTGTTGGGATTCATATCTAGTCTATCACAAGTCCCCAACATGCTTTGTTGTTGTTGTTGTTGTTGTTGTTGTTGTTGTTGTATTAACAATGAAAATTGTTACCGTGAAACAAAAATTATTTGCGGGATGATAAATGCTGCCCGTTCGAATCAGTCTTCTTGCAAAATATGCAAGGGGAAGGCTGCCTAGAGATTCTTTTCCCCGGACCCCACAAATGTGTAGGAGCTTTCAACATTGGGTACACCATTTTATGCCCATGATTTTTCAATAACTATCCAAAAACATCATGAACATGAAAAAGAAAAATGGGTAACAGAGCTGATTCTTTTCCCCTCATATTTGGTTTCGGTGCTGCCTGCCATGTCGATCAACATTAACAAGAGTGCAAATCAAATGAGGGAACCGGAGTACCTTAAAAATAATGAAACGGTAGAAGAGGCTTGCTCTAACAGTATCATGAAGCTCTTCTAGTAATCTTGCATAGTTAAAAAGGGGGGTGACCTTATTCGAATGTAACTCAAGGGGCACACCTTCCTCTTCAAGTTGGTGAAAGAAGCTCTGATCCTTATACTGCACACTCCAGTTGATCACAGAGCTTCCTGCTTTCCCATCCATAACTGAAACCCACAGACCATTGCCTAGCGCTTCCTTAAAACTCTTTTCAGCCATCTGAAGGTGTAATAATAAGAGTATCAAATATAAATCAAATTATATTTTATCACATTTGAGAGAGTATTACTGTCAGCGAACCTCTAACTCTCCTTTCTCAAAATGAAGAAGTCCAATTCCATTGAGCAACTCAACAGGTACGTCCTCCCCTGCCTTCTTAAGAAGATTTCGAGCCTGTGATAGGTAAGATTTCATATTCTATGGATGAAACAGACAAGGTGTGTATTGGATCCAAAAAGAAGAGGACAGTGAGTGCAGTTTGACAGAGCTAACAAGATAAAACAACAAATAGTTAACCATGACAACAAACAGACAATAGCCTAGTAGCCTGACTTAGAAAACCACCATCCCACATAACTACTATGTCCATGGTTCGCAATGCTGCAGAAAGATCTAAATTCTATAGTTTGATAAATGTGCACGAAATGCATCTTCCAGGAGAGCAAAGACCTTTTACTCCACAGCTGAGATGACAACTGAGGAGCATACAGAAGAACGACTAAGATGCCACATAGAAGATACAGAATCAAATGAATGCAGTCAAATCCGAGGTGGATTTTGGAGCTAGTGCCCTGCCAAAAAGGACCTATCATTACTCATAATTCATGCAGCAAGAATCATATTTCTACTGATAAATCATGCATCAAGAATACTAGTAATTTATACCTCAACACTAAAATATGATAGTCCCTCCGTTTTGAATTATTTAACGCTGGCTAGTTCAAGAACTAGCCAGCGTCAAATAATTTGAAATAGAGGGAGTACCAGCCACCATAATAAACATCAGACACTAAAATATATACTAATTTAAGGGCTTACTGTCTTCAAGTATTCCATAGCAGCAGCCCAGTCAGACTCTACCAACAATTCACCAAGTTCCACAAAAGCCTGCAAAATGATTTTATTAACTAGGTCAACTGCAAAACGCGATAATGGAAGTACGACATCTGAGGTGTATCCAGGCAACAGAAATTAAGAATGGAACTAGGATTCAACAAAGTAATTTGAACAAAAGCCATACTCGTACTGTTAGAATTTAAAGAAAAAAATCATAAAAGATTTAATCCACGTGGCTTTAGTAGTGATGCTTCAGGCTAGACATCACTTTAGCCAATTCTAACCTAAGTAACTCAGTGGTTCAGAAATAATTAATGCAAAAATCAGCTAAAGAATGAAGTGCTCGTCCATTTATGCACTTAAGGCTTGGTGTGGTGTCAATCCTTCGTTATGAAAAATAGCATATAAGTGGTGCTGATGCAACATCATTTGTACAAAACAGATAATAATCACAACTGCAGGTCAAATATGTTTGTCAGTTTATACTAATAATAAATCTAACAATACAACATCTTCAAAGAGATTAAAATTACGCAATACAACTAGTGTGCATCATCAGTGGATCAACTATGAACGAAAAGCATACAACAAAATAACTGCAAGAAACTAAACGATAGCATTATAGCTCAAGTTCTTTCATCGTCTCACATGAATTAGACCTAATTCTGGAAGCTTTGTATGTACAATACTGTTGTGGATGCATTTGTGGGCCGCCAATATGGCCGGCGTGGGGCCCACAAAGCCCACAACTAGGCCGGCTAGGCCCTGCAGCCGCACCAGGAAAATATTTAGAAGAATTAATTAGATAATGTTTAGGAATAAAAGGGAGTTATAGATTGAATCAGTTTAGATAGAAAGAAATAGACTAAAAAAAAGGGAAGAAAAGAATCCTAGTCAGTTTGGGGGATTATCCCCAAACAGACTAGGAGTAGGCTGCGGCCAAAGGGGGGGGTCCTGTCCCCCCTTTATAAGCAGCCCCCCTCCCTCATGTTTTGAGCATCCAGGAAAAAATAAGAATCCCCGTTGAGGGCTGTTCTTCTCCTTGGATCACGGTGGCTTCGAACCCTAACCCTAGCCGCCGTGACCAGCTACTTTGTCCCCCACGTTACGTACTGCGCAGCTGCCCCCACGCCTCCTCGCTGCTGGTTTCTCCCCTGCGCAGCCCTAAGCGCAGCCAAGGGGTCTCCCCCCTCCCTGTTTCTCAGCATTTGGTATCAAGAGACTCCGGGGCAGCGACCATGTCCGGCCCCGTGGACGATTCTGGGACTTTCACCCTCCAAGATCTCGGCAACATGATGAGCAAGATGATGGGGCAGATAGACACCATCAACAAGCGCTTGGACCGCCACGATATGCGCCTTGCGCGCTTTGAGAAGGCACCGGAGCGGGAGCTCTCCGGTGGCGAGGACTTGCAACAAAACTCACCGCAGGGCAGCAACCTTCCCCGCAGCTGCGGCAGCGGCAAGGGCGGCGGCGGTGGCAGCGGCGGCCATGGCGGCAACGACGACCACTACAGTACCAGGCGCCCACCGGGACGCCCGACCTTCGACGACAGCGGGCTGCGTCATCACAAGGTCAATTTCCCCAAGTTCGACGGAGAAACAGATCCGCTGCCCTGGCTCACCAAATGTGAGACATACTTCCGAGGGACACGTACGATGCCAGAAGAAAAGGTGTGGCTCGCGTCTCTCCACCTGGAGGGTGTCGCGGCCGAGTGGTACACTGCTCTAGAACGTGACTGTGGCATCGTGTCCTGGGAGCGGTTCGCGGACTTCGTCAACATGCGCTTCGGGCCTCCGCTCCGCTCCAACGACCTGGCGGAAATTAAAGATCTCCGTCGTACTGGCACGGTTGAGGAATATCAGCGTCAATTTCTGGTCCTTCTTTGTCGTTGCGAGGACCTCAGCCAGCGCCAGCAGATCAACCTCTTCACAGCTGGCCTCGGCGAGCCACTTAGAACGGATGTGGAGCTGCAGTTTCCCACTAATCTACAAACCGCCATGAGTCTGGCCAGAGCCTTTGAACGTCGACTTGCGGCAATAACAGATAGCGGAATACAGAAGGGCGCCGCCTCTCAACGCTCCACGCGCTCTTCTATTGTGTCCCGCGCCTCTACTACGGCCTCAAGTGGCAGTTCTACAGCACCCGCCCCGACATCGTCAACAACGGCATCTTCTCGCCCACGCTTCAAACGCCTTGCACCCGATGAGATGGCTGCTAAGCGGGCAAGCGGCAAGTGCTATCACTGCCCTGAGCGGTACACACCGGACCATAAGTGTGCCAGCAAAGGAATCTTCCTTCTGGAGCTTGACGACGATGATGACGTTGACGCGACCGTAGCTGATATGGGCATCTCCTTACACGCCCTGACCGGCATCGACTTCGCCAACACAATGAAGCTCCAGGTCTACGTCCACGGCAACCTACTGACAGCATTGGTCGACACAGGGTCCACTCACACCTTCATCAGGGAACCACTCATCAAGGAGCTCGGCTTGATGATGTTGCCACGATCAGGCGTCGGCGTCCGAGTCGCCAACGGCGACTCTATATCCTGTACAGGCATCTGTCCACGTGTACCCTTGATGATTGCAGGGGATCGCTTCGACGTTACATGCTACGCACTCCCACTGGACGGCTTCGACTTTGTTCTAGGAGTCCAGTGGCTGCGATCTTTGGGACCCATTCTCTGGAACCTTGAGGACCTCACGATGAAATTATGGCGCGGGGACCGTGAGGTGATCTGGACGGGGCTACGAAGTTCAGCTTCGGTATGTGCCTCTCTAGCACCACCTACTGATATGATGGGCGCCCTCCTAGATGGCTTCCAGAACCTCTTCGACGAGCCACGCGGGCTTCCTCCTGCACGACGCCACGACCACCAAATCAGGCTCCTGCCGGGCACAACTCCAGTAGCTGTCCGGCCGTACCGCTACCCCCAGCTTCTTAAAGACGAGATTGAGAAGCAATGCGCCGAGATGCTTCGCCAAGGCATCATCCGAGAATGCACATCTGCATTTTCCTCGCCAGTGCTGTTGGTCCGAAAAGCCGACGGCACGTGGCGCTTCTGCATCGACTACCGCGAGCTCAACGCCAGAACTTTGAAAGACAAGTTCCCGATCCCGGTGGTTGACGAGCTACTGGACGAGCTTCGCGGCGCAAGGTTCTTCACCAAGCTTGACCTCCGCAGCGGCTACTTTCAAGTGCGCATGCACTCGGATGACATTGAAAAGACAGCATTCCGAACTCATCGAGGCCACTATGAGTTCTTGGTGATGCCATTCGGCCTCACCAATGCGCCGTCCACGTTCCAGTCGTTGATGAACGACGTCCTCGACCCCTACATCAGAAAATTTGTGCTTGTCTTCTTTGATGACATATTGGTGTATAGCAGGTCCTGGGTCGAACACCTTCAGCACGTCAAGCAGGTGTTCCAGACACTACGGACAAACAAGTTGTTCCTGAAGAAATCTAAGTGCTTATTCGGCCAGGAGACTGTGTCCTACTTAGGACACATCATATCCGCTCACGGCGTGGCAATGGATCCGACCAAGGTGGAGGCCGTGGAACGTTGGCCTACACCTCGGTCCTTACGAGCCTTGCGAGGTTTCCTCGGGCTCACCGGCTACTACCGCAAGTTCATTGCGGGGTATGGTGCGGTGGCCGCACCCCTCACCGCCCTACTAAAGCGGGAAGCATTCCGCTGGACTGATGATGCGCAGGACGCTTTCTCCCAACTCAAGCAGGCGTTGATGACAGCGCCTCTACTTCAAATGCCGGATTTCGACAAGCGCTTCATCGTCGACTGCGACGCGTCCGGCGCCGGCTTTGGGGTGGTTCTACACCAGGGCGACGGCGCCATAGCATTCTTTAGCCGCGCTGTAGCGACTCACCATCATAAGCTACCAGCATACGAGCGTGAGCTAATCGGTCTTGTGAAGGCCGTACGTCATTGGCGGCCTTACTTGTGGGGTCGTCCCTTCACTGTTCGGACTGATCACTTCAGCCTGAAATATATCCTGGATCAGCGACTCACGACGATTCCCCAACATGCTTGGGTGAGCAAACTTTTTGGTTATGATCTGCAGGTTGAGTACCGACAGGGGCGCTTGAATGGGGCAGCTGACGCCCTGTCCCGCCGCGACGAGGAAGACATAGCTATTCACGCCATATCCGCGCTAGTCTTTCCACTCTTCGACTCGCTCCGCGCGGAGATCGCTACAGACCAGCAGGCGCAGCAGCTATGTGCCCAACTCCGGGAGGGAGTCGCACCTGCTGACTGGGCCGAACGCGACGGCCTTCTACTTCACAAGGGGAAGCTCTTCGTTCCCGACAAGTCCTCCTTGTGGCCCTCTCTCCTAGCTGAGGCGCATGATGGGGGCCACAAAGGCATCCAGAAGACAGTGCATCGGCTACGCCTCTCCTTCTACAACCCGTCCTTGCTACGGCGGGTGCGTGAGTATGTCCGCGGGTGTGCTACGTGCCAACGCAACAAGACTGATCATCTTCATCCAGCCGGCCTGCTACAACCGCTGCCTATACCGTCGGAAGTCTGGAGTGATATCTCCATGGACTTCATTGAAGGTTTTCCGAAAGTTGGTGGGAAATCAGTGATCTTGACAGTGGTAGATCGCTTCTCCAAGTATGCCCACTTCATTCCCCTAAGCCACCCTTACAGTGCTGCATCAGTGGCGCGGGCATTCTTCGACGACATTGTACGACTACACGGCTTTCCCTGCTCCATCGTCAGTGATCGTGATACCGTCTTCACCAGCCTCTTCTGGTCAGATTTGTTCCGGCTAGCCGGTGTCCAACTTCAGCTCAGCTCGGCCTTCCACCCGCAGTCTGACGGCCAATCTGAGGTCGTCAACAAGATCATCACTGTGTACCTTCGCTGCTTGGCTGGTGACCGACCAAAGACTTGGTTGCAGTGGCTTCCTTGGGCTGAGTATTGCTACAACACTTCCTACCAGACGGCCCTCAAATGCTCGCCCTTCAGAGTGGTCTATGGCAGGGACCCTCCGGCTCTTGTTGGTTACCAACCGGGCGTATCTAGAGTAGCAGCAGTGGATAAACAGCTAAAGGATAGAGATGAATTCTTAGCTGAAATCAAGAACAGGCTGGTACAAGCACAAGTCACCATGAAAAGCTATGAAGATAAGTTCCGCCGAGAGGTGGAATTTCAGATCGGTGATTGGGTTTGGTTGCGGCTTCATCAGAGGACAGCTGTGGGAGTAATGACGACGCCTTCTTCAAAGATTGGACCAAAATATTTTGGACCATATCAGATCATTCAACGCATTGGGACTGTATCATATAAACTTCAGCTGCCTCCTCAAGCAAGGATACATGATGTCTTCCATGTGTCCCTGTTAAAGAAATTTGAAGGTCCTACTCCCATACAAGTGGTGCCTTTACCACCACTTCTACATGGACGTGTTGTACCTACGCCTGAAAAAGTACAAAGGGCGCGTTTGAACAGAGGTGTCTGGGAGCTACTCGTCAAATGGGCAGGACATTCTGAAGCTGATTCATCATGGGAGCAACTAGAAGATTTCAGGATGAAGCACCCCTCCTTTAAGCTCGAGGACGAGCTCTTTGTCGGGAAGGGGGGAAATGTTGTGGATGCATTTGTGGGCCGCCAATATGGTCGGCGTGGGGCCCACAAAGCCCACAACTAGGCCGGCTAGGCCCTGCAGCCGCACCAGGAAAATATTTAGAAGAATTAATTAGATAATGTTTAGGAATAAAAGGGAGTTATAGATTGAATCAGTTTAGATAGAAAGAAATAGACTAAAAAAAAGGGAAGAAAAGAATCCTAGTCAGTTTGGGGGATTATCCCCAAACAGACTAGGAGTAGGCTGCGGCCAAAGGGGGGGTCCTGTCCCCCCTTTATAAGCAGCCCCCCTCCCTCATGTTTTGAGCATCCAGGAAAAAATAAGAATCCCCGTTGAGGGTTGTTCTTCTCCTTGGATCACGGTGGCTTCGAACCCTAACCCTAGCCGCCGTGACCAGCTACTTTGTCCCCCACGTTACGTACTGCGCAGCTGCCCCCACGCCTCCTCGCTGCTGGTTTCTCCCCTGCGCAGCCCTAAGCGCAGCCAAGGGGTCTCCCCCCTCCCTGTTTCTCAGCAAATACACATTCATGATTCATATATGATCATAAAGTATAGTCCCCTGAGTTTCAGTAAAGTGACATTTCAGGTTGCATGCCATCAAACATCTAAACTTTGACCTGATGATGGTTGGAGGGTGGTTAAGTACCTGATGATCTTTTGGGTCAATCCGGGAAACCTTCTTAAAGGTTTCTATGGCCTTTTCATTCTGACCAGATTTTGCGTGGATGTGCCCGATAGCCTTGATGAAGCAACACAAATTAGTTAACAATGTGTTTCGTTCAAATAGATGACTGAAGAATAAGTATTAGGTTAAAATAAAAATGCCTTACCTTCAAACTTTCACAGTTTTCAGGGTGCACCTCCAGGACTTTCTCAAAGCTAGCTAATGCGCGTTTATAGTCTCCAAGTTTTAGTTGTATTTGACCAAGTCCTGGTTCAGATCATTACTGTCTTATAAAGGGCAATGAAATATTCCCAAATGATAAAAAAGTGATCTAGGATGCATGTGCCACGCGTAGAAGTAGGAATGGAGATTAAAAATTAGCAAAGCCGCTCCACTCTTTTTTTTTGTTTGAGCTTTTGGCTTTCCCGTAGTCACCAAGATCAGCAATTCGGCTGTCCCGACAAAATCGCCTCAATGTCTCTTAAACGCTGTTCTCCGCTCCCTCTTCCTTCCAATCCGCTACAGCAACTATGGTGCTAAGGCCATTCTGAGGACCAGCGAGGCAGAGTACAAAGGGAATCTTACACCGAGCCACTCCTAATCCACCAGTCCACCTTCCTTGGCTGATGCAGCCATACTCCCTGGACATCATCGTGCACCATTGTGTTGCCACTGCTCAGCAGCATACAGCTCTCTGAAGCTCCACAAGGCAAAGATGACACAGCCACACAGGTGGGAGTCCATGGGCAGAAAAGGAGCTTTTTAAGCACATGGACCTGACCTGATCACTCAACTTGCTCTATTCATAGATTTATTGGTTTAACCTCACCCTCTCAAGTCTTTTTGCTCCACTCTCACGGGTGTTTAGCTCCACCTCAGGGAGGTCAATTATCTCTTAGTTCACCTTTCAGCCGCATATTGCACATGTGACATGCCCTAAATTTTTTAAGGAAAATTACATGTGGACAAGAGACTAACCGATATATGGTAACACAAAGTCTTGTGGTTTAGTGATTTCGTTGACAGATGCCATGTAATAGCGTCCAGCAGTATTGATGTCCCCCTGCATTCAGTTGAATTATCAAAAAATATTCATGGCCCAGAAACTATTCTTAACAAAGGAATCCAAAGTTCAACACAGAAAAGAAGTAAAGAAGTTTGATAGGTATATGAAAAGAGTATCACCTTGCTGTGGTATGATCTGGCTAAGTTGTAGTAAGCTTGTGATTTCAATAGCACATGGTTGCTTGAAGAAAGTGCAGTCTCAGTCAATTGTTCAACTACAAAATGCTGGCCAGTAAAGAAATAATGGTTTGCAAGGTGATTCAGTGCCAATGTACAATAAGGGTAAATTTCAAATGCTGTTTTCATTTTCTCCATTCCTCTGCGGATCCCGGCAGCTATAGGGAAAGTTGCAAAAAAACTTGAATTAGGAACAAGGGCCAGAAAAAGTAACATTTAACTTAAATTTTTGCTTGTGAAGAGAATTAACCTTCATTTGTTTGCAAGTCCATGATTGCTAATGCTACTAAAGCATCAACATTTTCAGGGTCCAGCTGCAAAGTTAAGTTTAGTTGATGAATGTGCCATATATCCTAGACAAGAAATTTTCTGCCAATGGAAGTGGCAGGGATTACCTGTAAAACTCGATGAAAAGCCTGTCGCGCTCTTTCTACTTGACCAAGCTTATATCGGCAAAAGGCTATACCAAGCCTTAAAGCAGCAGGGCAATTGGAATAGGCCCGCAGAGCTCTCTAAGAAACAGCAGGGCAGATTTGCGTAAAAGCCATACAGGGTTGCCAGTAAAGTAAAAAAGAAAAGATGTTATCCTTATCCAACCTTGTAGAGATCAAGTGAGTTCCTATAATGTTCCAATGATTTCTTGTGCTGCTGCTCCGCTTCGCCCATCAAGAAATAGACAGAAGCCTGTGCTAACATATTTGAATATGAAAATTCGACCATTATATATCCCATGCTAGTGTCAATTACTGGGTACAGTGTAAGGATCAGATAGTTTAGGCCAGCAAGCAGTTAACAAAAAATGAGAAGGCCTTAAATTAAAATTGTAACAGATCTTATCTTCTAGAAATGAATAAGACTTTGTAGAAAAACACAACATGACAACACTTCATTTGCTGGGACCACAAGTTTTACTAAAACGAGTATAAAGTATGCATAGTGCCATAGTGTTTACTATACAGTCTCAAAACAAGAAGCAATTTGCACTTATTCAGATTTGAGATCTCGTTACTTAGGTAACAATTTCAACAACATCAAGAGAATCACCTGACCAAGTAGAGCTGGAAAATTGTTCCCATCTTCATCCAACACAATTTTGAAATATTCAGATGCCATTTGCAATTCACCCTTAGCCACACAGAGTTGACCTGCAGAGGAACATAGTAAATCAGCATACTAAAATCTCTAATCCTGGTAATCAATGGAGACTGGGCATGGGGATGATAGAACTAACATGGTGAAAAATTGACGCTGGATGGAGAACTTTCTAATCGATGCAGCAAAGAATGCATGCTCGAAAGAAAGTATTAATAGAAAAATGAACTCAGTTAAAGGAAACATATATTTATCTTAAAATAAAGAATTCTATAATGAAATATCATTAAGCTGTTCAATCTGATTAAGTACGAATACAACAAGCTTTTACTTGTAGTTGCAAGTTGCAATGATGAAAAGGTTTTTCCTCTTTCCTCCCAAGAGTAATAATTTAAGAGCATTCATCATATAACAACAACAAAGTCTTTCAGTCCCAAAAAAGTTGAAGTAGGCTACATATGAAACCAAACTAAAAAGGGAAACAAAAGAGAGGAGTAAAAGTGGAAGAAAGCGATTTAAAACAGATGAATGTATGATTTATCAAGCTATAAAATGCAATACATTATACATGCAAGAGATAAATGCTCAAAAATATTGGAACCTTTTCCAATCCATGTAGAAGGTTCAGTTTCATCTATCCTTGATGCCCTATTGTAGTACTGAGTCGCATCTTTAAAATGGGCTTCTTTCTGTGGGGTTCTCTCAACCTTTCCCAAGAGAGTATGGAAAGCACCCAGTGCATTAAGGATAGCTATCCGTTCATACTTCACTTCGGCATAATACTCATCAATTTCTGCAAAGACAGAAGATGATTCAACAATATATACTTTAGACAAGGGGTTGAACTAGCAATATAGAACAATTGTTTGGTTAAACCAAAAAAATTGCAAACAGCATCATCAACAAACTAACCAGGACCAGATCCTTCCTCTAGAATCTGACGAAACTGTTCAATCTTCCCTTGCTTGAAGTATTCTCTCTGTCAAACAACGACAAGAAAGAAGTAAAATTGCAAGCGAACAAGTGGTATAGATTTCTGACAACACAAACATCAACATCAAAGATCAATTTCTTTATAGGATAACCCAGAAAACAGAAAAAAAAGGAACGCATCTTAAGGTATTGCAATTACAAAGAACCAAGAGAAACCACAAACATGCTATTACAGGCACCACCATCGGTTGTAATTACTGTTATTGCCAATGTTGTGGTGGATGTTGATCCTTTTAATGTCTTGCCCCTTTCCAGGATGAAGCTTCACAATATTCATCATATGAGAATCTCTAGTACAAGATACTTCCCCCTGTCCCATTTTCTTTAATTGAACTAATAAAAGGTTTCACCTAAACAAGATTGTGAATAGCGGGCTGGTTCCGGTATCCAGAAACATCAACGGCAATGCCCCTCTCATATGAGAATCTGTTGTGCTCAATGAGATTGGTCACCTAGCACAACCAGACCAAAGCTGATTTGACTAACAGCTAGAAATACTTGAACAATCCAACTGCAGCTATCAAAACCAAGCTAATCCATCCAAGGCCATCAGGGAGGACAAGCTTAAACTAGACTGTAGCCTTAGAAATCCGAGTGCAAGTGTTAGGACGAAGCAAGCACTGAGGGCAACCTCCTCGGCCATGCCGCGCTGACGTAGTACGCCCACATGAGGAAGAAGGCTGGGACTTTGAGAATCGCAAGGAGCACTGACCATAAGCACTTTAGAGATGGGAAGCGGACTTACGGCGATGATGAGCCAGAGGTGGAGCGGGGCCTGCTCGGCCTTGAGGATGTCGAGGATGTCGGAGGCGTCGTGGGGGAGCTGGTCCAGCGCCACCCGCACCTCCTCCTCCGTCCCCTGCACCGGGATGTACACGCTTGCCATCCTCCCCGTGCTTCTCACTTCGGGCGAAGAGGAACCCTTGGCGGCTGGGTGTTCGGTCTTCGCGCCCCGATGTGGTACCGACTAACGGCCGACGGTCGACGGAGCCGGCGGACCGGGGCGGGGCACTCGGCACGGAGGAGACGGTGGAGGCTGCCGAAGACGAAGGCGCCGAGATCTAAGGGTTCAGGTTTCTTGCGTCCTTTATAATCAGAACGCCTAATCTAATTGTAAGTCGTAACCTTTTTGTCCTCCAATTTCCGAGTGCTTAAATCCTGTAAATATAGACAGCGCCTACTCTTCAGTAGATTGGAAATAACAATTCGCTCGATCGAAAAAAAACGTTTAATATAAAAGTTACTATCAATATGTCAGTATTTTACTCATGCTCAATTCATCTACTCTCCTCTCTATCCAAGTCTTGAGTGTTCGTCTCGCTTCCTCCTCTGATCTTTAGTTTCTTTCCACTGCATTAACACATTGATTACACCCCTCACCCCAACACCGGCCTAACCGCATCTCCCGCCTCACGCGACCGAGGGTGCCACCGTCTCACCTATCACCACCGTTTGCTCGTTCTTCCTCGCCTAGATTCCTCTCTAAGTACAGTAGCGATAAATTATTATTGACATTTTACTGAAGCTAAATTAAGTACCCCTTAGTTTCAATTTATTTGAACTGAGGATACTTAATTTACCTTCAGTAAAACGGAGTGAGTACATGCGTGAAATTATGTTAGACATTATTTCTCCTTACCTAACACGGGCTTATTAGAAAGAAATATCTTTTTATGTGTTGTTGTCATGTTCCGGTTCTTTTCCATTGTCATTTTTTATATTTGTGCCTCATCATACTGCCTAACATTTATGCAAACGCGAATACCATAATAATTCATAAGCTTGTTAGCTTTTGTAAAATTTGTGTCAAAATCTGAATTACTAATAAGAATGTATGCTATTGCATTGTGCCACGTTTTCACTGTCTTTTTAACCCACCAGTGCACCCGGTTACATGACATATGTGGCTATCTCTTTGCATGACATATGTGGCTATCTCTTTGCATAGCATATTTGCCATACAAGTCCGCGTTGAACCTCCTCTCCTCCAATCTTGCCGTGTTCCCAACACCCAAGCCCTCAGCCTTCCCCTGCCTCAGGCATCCCGCGCCTGCTATCGACGACCAAGCTAGCATTGGAGTGATGATGTATAAGACAAAAAGGTAAAGAGATGGGCCCGTCGTTGGTGCCTCAACTTTTACTACCGACCAACCGTTAGACTTTTTCCTTCGTTCAATATAATTTTACGAAGGCCATCATTGATTGGTTAATCTGATCAGTTCATTGATGGTCAGCGACTATAATGGTTTTAATGGTGATTCTGTAGGTATTTCATGTGTATCTCATGGGTGGATTTAAAAAACCCGTAAATTAACTTGGGTTCCAATTGTGGTTTTGACTGTATTGACTGCAGCATTTGGTGTAACTGATTATTTAATCTTTACTTAGGATCAAATCAGTTATTGAGCAGTGGCACACCTCGACAGGTGTTGGATTTGCCAGAACACTGTAATAAAATCCACCAGTGCAGTTGTCTTCACCGTGTGTGACGTCAAATTTAACACAGTTTAGTCATCGCTGGTGCAGAACGCTGTAATAGCATCCACCAGTTGTCTTCATCGTGTGACGTCAAATTTAACAAAGTTTAGTCCTCACTGGTGCAAACTGTCTCAGGCTGCAGCAGCGTCTGCCCATTCCATCCGCGCTGCAACATCCTATTCCTATACCCGACATGTCACTGAAGAAACCTTTGAGCAGGGAAACACACGGCCACCCTGTCCGTCCCTGGTCCAGGTCTCTTAATTTCCTTGACGGTTGGTGGCCAACGACCTCTTTAACAAAGATGACGTGCAAAGTCTAATAAATTTCGACATGAAAATAAACTAAAGCCTCTTCAAACAACTACAGTGTATTTTTTTCTTTTTAGAACATTTCTTTTTTTTAGCAGAAAACTTTTGTGAAGGATAAGAATAAGAGAGAATGGGAAGATCAAGATAGCTGAGTCCATATCCAATGGCTAAATAAACGACTGAAAGATTACTGATTTCGAGAGCAGGGTACTGTGTGTTTGAATTAAAGTTTTGTAAAAAAAACTCAAATAGGTCGGACCCTTCGCCGGACTCTGCGCGAGCGAGAGCTACATACACCGGGCTGCCCCTTTTAAAAAAGCGTGGAGGTACTGTTTTTCTCTAGAAAGATTAAAACGAACGAGGAGGCACGCTTTTGAGGCAGAGCCATATTGGGCCTGAGCGCTTCATTCAGGTTGGGCCAGCGTGCAGTTTTCGGACCGTGAACTCTGCCAATGAGCATACGCATAATAATCCAACTTCCTCTTTCGGTTTCGACCCTCTGCTACGTTACGTCGTCCGTGGTGAGAAATGGCAGCCCACTGCCGGCCTTTCGGTGTTGTCACTTGTCAGGCAGAGGGAAGCCCACCACTGAAACGTCTCCAGCTTCTACGGCTATAACCGGTCACCACCCTGCTATCAGTAGTGGGAGCATGCGGACGCAGGCAGGTGCCCCCGGCCGGTAGGTACACCACCGTCGGCTGCAGCCGCATGCATGCACGCCGGCCGGCCGGCCTCTTCTTCTCCTGTGCGGCGTGGCTGTGTTGAACAGGACTTTCCTCGGAGCATGCATGGTAGCAGCGGAGGGCAGCAGGCATGTTCACGGCGGCCTGGCTCTGTCTCTCTGACGCCCGTGCGAGCTGCGGCCTCCGCTGCGGGAGAGGAGAGGAGAGGATGCAACGCGAGGGTCGGCGCGGCTCGGCCCGTCGGCCGGTGGTGGGCGCGGCTGCTTCGGCGCGATGGTGACGCCATTGACCGGTCAACACGCTCCGCGACTGTCGCTGGTCCTGCCTGACTGCCTGCCTGCGACGCGCCAGCACCGTCGAGTTGGTACGCGCAGCAGGCGCAGAGGTGGCCCAGCAACAGCTGCAAGCAAGCGAGCATGCGCGGCGGGGTCTCGAGGAAAAAGCGCGTCCGTACGGGAAGGTGAGCTGGCCATGCCCCGGCCGCCGGTGGTCCTCGCAGACGACCGCGCTCTCCGGCCTCCGGACACCCCGGCCTCCCTGCTCGGCCTCTGCGGGGATGGATCCTACGAGCTCTCCCACAATGTCCATCAGTCCATTCCTACGCGCCGCCGTGAACGCCCTCTGCGTCGTCTTTCGATTCTCGTGCACGGTGAGGGGTGGCCATCGCTCGTGCTACCGCCACAGTACGTACGTAGTCGAGACTCATGCAGTAAATATAATAAACACCGACACGTACGTTGGACACGCGTACGTACGTACCTGCATGGCAGGTTCACAGAGAGAGGTTATGATAATTCATACTGCTGTATAACTTCAATTCGGTTCTGCATGGCAGCTGTGCTCGAGACCAGCGTTCGTGTTGTTCGTATTGCGACCAAAAAGCTGCACGGCTGGCTAATGTGGGGGTGCTCCCACTGGATACGAATGGCGCACCCAGACCCAGTGGCGGCAGAGGGCCGGGGGAGAGAGACGAGGAAAAGGCTGCGCCGGCACGTACCTACACGGTGTACTGTGTATCTGCAGCAGCGCAAGGGTTCGTGATCGACGGCCCCGGTGGTGGTTTAATTTACCGAGCAAACGAGCGAATGCGGTAAAAAGTATCTACCGGGTACGTACTATAGAATACTGTGCTGATTAATGATTAACAAACAAAAATGATGGCACCCCCTGTACTGTACTTCGCCATTTTGGCTTACTATCCTTTGATTTGACATGTGGCTGGTTTTGATACCATGAACGACGAAAAACTTGATAGGCATAGTACATGTAGACCTAACACGACCCGTACGATCACGTATGGGTAGAGGTGGGAGATGGGCCGGGCCAAATTCGGGCGGGCTGAAGCCCGACGGACTGGCATGGCCCAGGCACAAAAATGGCCCGAAATAGATTCGGGCCGGGCCGTGCCGTGCCTAGGTTTGGAGGCTTCGGGCGGCCCGGCCCGAAATTGAGTTTCGGGCCGTGCTTGGGCCGGCCTGGCCCGAAATTGGCCCATCGGCCCGAAAAGGCCCATCAGCCCGAAATTGGCCCGAAATGTCTGAAAAAGTCTGAATTTTTTGGATTTTTCTCTGTATTTTTTTGGGTTTTTTAGATTTATTTGGAATTTTTCTGATTTTTTATGGATCTTTGATTTTTTTTCGGTTTTACAGTTTTTTTTGAAATTTTTTCGATTTTACAGATTTTTTTTGAATTATTTGAATTTTCTGTTATCGGGTCGTGCTTGGGCCGGGCCCGGCCCGAAATAGGCCCGCCGGGCCGCGTGCCGTGCTCGGGCCGCCGGTTTGGTAATTCGGGCCGGCCGGCCCGGCCCGAAAAAGCCCGGCGTGCTTTCGGGCCGCGGGCCGAATCGGCCCGAAGCACGAAAATTTCGGGCCGTGCCGGCCCGGCCCGACTCCCACCTCTACGTATGGGCAGCTTCAGCATGATTATATAGTCCAGGACCAGCAAGCAGCAGCCGGAAATGTATACGTACATTTGCAGCACGGTCGTCGATAGATGAGGTGTGTCAGGTGTGTGTACATCTTTGATGCAGACACACACCTACCCCCGTTCCATGCATCAACGGCCAAGGACGTACCTTGGTCGATTATCAAGGAAACCATCCGTCAATATTCTTTCGATCGCCAGGAAACAGTCGTCTAACAGTAGGGTTTAGTGAGTCGCACCATGCCTGTCTTGAATCTCATCTGGAATGCCCACATCAACTACTTCCTCCGTTCTGAAATAAATGACGTTTAGGATAGCTAATTTAGTTTAAATTGAACTAGATTTTATATCCTAAACGTCATTTATTTTAGAACAGAGGGAGTACTAGATAACAAATGGCGGAAATCAACTTCGAGGTTGAGTCCTGCCCGCATCCGTTCTGTAATTCGGATACTCCGTACAGTGTCGCGTCGGTCATGCAATGCAACCGCTTGCATTCGTCCGTTCTGTGACTCGGATGTTCCAAATACAATACAATGTCGGTCATACGACGGACCAGCCAAAACAAGTGGCACCGAGCAGCGTGCTCCAAGGAAGAACACAGATCAGTGGTTGCTGCAGCACAGCAGTATGAGGATTACCCGACGCATTTCGCGGTGATTTCATTCTGGTCAAAGAACGGAATTCAAAGAGTGACAACCTAATCTGGGAGGTTAGACGATAAACGCAACACCTGCACCCGAAGTAAATGAGTGGACCAGAAAGTGTCGGTGGCCCACGGCCCAAGGTCAAAGTGGCGGCCTCCGTGGTCCGCTCGCTTCTCTGACGACCCCCTCCTCCTCCTTCTATGGTCCAGCCAAACCAGTCTCCTCCGGTCCTCCCTCCCGCCCGGGGACCAGATCCGCAGGCGTCAGACACCACCACTACACCAGGCAGGCTCAGACGAGGGAATACTGCTTGTATTCCCGCTACGAGCCGAGCGAGAGCTGCCGCGAGCGACTGCATGCGGTTCGGGTTCGCCCCGCCCCACCTGCAACTCCAACTGGTGCATGCATGGTGTCGTGCGACTACGTGAGCATGCATGCAAGCCTGTCTCCGAGTGGATTCTCGTATCTCAGAGTAGAGAAATTCCTGTAGGTTTTCCAAATCCGTGTTGCAGATAAGACACTGGCCTTCATCCTCCAGAGGGCGTTCGGCTGTTCGCCGCCCGGCCGCCGTGTGTGTGTGTCTGTCTTGATCCGCTCCTTCAGTCTTGACCTGCGCATCTACGTACGGTGAGACGCATGGTGGGTGACACATCCCCCGACCGGGCCGGGATCGGGCGACGCGAGGGTCAAAAACGGAGCCGGGGAAAACGCAACGCCGTCCGGCTAATTCGTCGCCGTCGTAACCGTACGCCGTGCCGACACGCCTCGCTGTCATGAGAAGGAGGACACCGACGATCGAGACGTGGAGAAGCGACGCGCGGCTCGGATGACCTGCCGAGAGCTGCTACTACTACTACTACAACGCTGCTACACCGGCCGCGACTTTCCTGTAAGCCATGCATGGGAGAAATCTTACGTGATCCGAGGTGGTGAATCCCCTTACCGCGTTCTGAAACGCCAAGCTAGGTGAAATGGCTAGGAAACTTTTCGGTGGACGAGATGAGGAGACGGGCGGCCATCCCATCCAGCACCAGCAGCGAGCCCGCGGATTACGGCGCGAGGATACGGATAGATTACATTAATGCGAGATTTGGGAGATGCTCGTACCATCCATCCATCCATCCAGCTAGCCAGCCTCGGCGACTTGTGTTTGTTTTGTGTTTATGCTTCTGCTGCTGCTGCCGCCTCTGTGTGCGGGGCCCGCCCCTGCCCCAACATCCAAATCTGCGTTTTTGACCGGCCGGGGACGGGAATGAGAAGATGCTCCCTCCCTTTGATTAGGGTTCGAACGCCGTGCTCTTTTCCTCGAGTAAAAAAATGGCATGCCCTCGTCTCGTGCATCGCCCCCAGCGCAGCTTAAAGAGGATGGGGAAATGATGGGGGTGAGAGTTGCATTTCGAACGCCCCCGTTTTGGAACGCGCCGCCCTTTCCACTCGAACCACCAGATTAAAGTTAAACTAACAGCCTGCAGCGACGATGATGGAGTGTTCTCAAAGGCTTCACCTAGCCGAGCCTCAGTCTCGCTCCCACACTCATCACTCTATACGTACGGAATGCTCATCAGCTGCATCGTGATGTGTAGCCGCGCAGGCTTTTCCTTTTTTACTGAAACACTCCTACTGAGTAGAGTAGTAATTAGCTGCTCGAGGCACTGAGCCTCCGACGACAGCCTTCCTTGTTGCAGAAAGGGACACCTCGGTTTAACAGTTAATAATCATCGCCAGCACTGCACTGCACTGCTAGTTACTAATTTACTGGTACTGGTTTAGTACTACTCGTCGTGCGTCGCCAGCATTAGTTTACTGGCCCGGCCTGATGCGGCACACAGTCTCCGAGCGCTCAAATCCAGGAAATCTTTGATTACGAAGCAGCAGAAGCAGATCACGCGCGCGCCATCAACTGTCCCAGATGGATGCGCGCATATCGCAGCTGAAACCTGTTTGAATATTGTCCTGTCCTGGCCTGGCTAGTACGTAGCTAGGATTGTTATCTGAACAATGGCCACCGCTAGTATTATACTATTTGGGAGCGAATTGTTGTTCAGGATCACACATGTGCTTTTAATCTCGGTGGCTGATGAGGAGGACAAGGAACGGCTAGATCGCTTGTTTTGAAGCTCACATTTCACGGAGATGTACCAAACAAGCTGTATAAGAAAGAAAGTAAGAAAAAAAAAGAAGAAGATGACATGCAATGCAAGGTATTGGCACAACCAAAATGCGCGAGAGTTCTTTGTATTGGACCCTGACTCTAAGATGGAGTGCCCGAGTGTTGAAACACCGGCGGTGCACCTGTTCTTAGAACAGCGCACTGTAACGACATCGGTGCACCTGATGGATCTTCAAAAAGTTTTTCACAGTACCTGTTCTGGATACTGTAATTGTTGGATCAATTATTGATTTTGTACAAGGCGCACAGAAACATTTGCTGCCAACTGTAGATAAGCACCCTCCATTATTGACTTATTGTCGGCAAGTTGCTCTATCTCAGCCCTACCTGTCATTTCTTCTCTCTCTCTCTCTCTCTCTCTCTCTCTCTGCGTACACAGCGCTGTGCTGGCTGCTGTTGCTGCGTCGTCAAGCTAGAGGTACTCGGCACCATTTTTTTTAAAAAAAGAAGCGATGTACGTGTACAAGTACCCGTTAGACTGGACGCCGGAGTGAGCAGGGGGAGAGGAGAGCCCTCCTCCTGTCCTGGCCCGTTGTACTCTAGCGCGCGTCCTCGGCATCTCGCCCCGACAGCAACTCGGCTCCACCACCGACGGCGCGCGGTCGTCGTCGGCGGTGGCGTCAACCGCGACCGGGAGAGGAGACGTCCGCGCGCGCGGATTGACAGATGGACTGGTTTCGGGAGGGAAGAATACGGCTTCGAGGTAACGTCTTGTAGATCGGCGAGCTTCAGCGGAGACGGACTGAAGTGAACATAGGAGCAGCGAGAAAGAAATGCAAAGCCAAGCGAGGTACCTATTACCTAAGGGGTCAGTCAGTCCGATACCCACTCATTCGCACATCGACCGAGCGAGAGAAAAAAAAAAAGAGCAAGGCGAGACGAGCATGGCTACGGTGTACCATACATTCCAAGACGACGAAAAAAAAGCGAGCTTAACCATCCCAAAATCATGATACCTCCCATCTGCTACGCCGGAGGTGTACAAAATACTAAATAGTACAGCAAGTTGCGAAAGCCACGGGGGGGAAAAGGCGCGACACGGGACACACCTATTCCATGCAGTGGCCGTCGTACCACTACGCCACGCTTTAGCAGCAGGAACAACTCCTACAGCCTCCAGCCAAGCGGTACTGACTGAGCTGACGCGTCGCCATGCACGACGCGGCAGAGCTTTAGCTGAACCTCCAATAATCACCGGTCTAATAAAGTTTGATGACAGACAGGGGGAGGTGGTAATGATCGGCCAGGTTAACACGTGCTCGGGCAGAGGGAGATGATTCAGAGCCAAGTGAGATGATACGGCCGGCCCCCCACGTGTTTTACTACCGACGTGGTTGTAGGGCAGGACAACAGCCTGGACTAGGCAGCTTTTTTCCTTTCCCGCCTCCCCCTCTCTCTAATGGAGGCCGTTCTTGCCCGTTTGGTTTGACGCATCTTCTTCTCGCCCTCTTCCTGGCGAGCTTCCGTCAATTTTTTTCTCCCAAACGATGAAAGTAGGACTACTACTCTTTAGCGACGACGACGACGACGACGAGAACGGCGTCGTGCTGTACAGTACGTACGGCTGGCCATGTTTATACTCTGCCACAGATAAGATGCGAGGTTGCGAGCGAACGGAACGATTGTCAAGGGCACCCCTGACGGCGGTGATGGGCGGCGCCATGTGGACGGAGGAGAACGAGAAGCCCGATCGATGCCTACCACGCCACGCCGTGCATGTCCTCGCCTCCTCCGTATCCGGCTTTTCTCTCTCTCTCTCTCTCTCCCCCCACCCCGTCCGGCGCAATCATGGCCGGCGACGACAGCTGCGGGCCGGGAGTGACGGACGCCGGTGATCATCACCGTCCCGCACGCACCGAGGTACCCTTCCCTGCTGTCGAGCCTACTCCGGTGAACACAGTAAATGCTTGCAAGGAATAAGTCGCAGGGAAGGAGATGGATTCATCAGAGGAGTAATGTGACCTCCCGTGCGAAGAAAGATCACCGGCCGGCCGACCGAATTGAAGGTGCAGGTCGTATGCTAGAGCTGAAAAGTGAACGGATACCTATGGATTGGCCAGTCCAACATGAAAAGAGGACGCGGTACCTTGCTGGCAAGTGCACAGTTGAAAGGCGAGCGAGCGAGGGCCATGGAATGGAGTGGCTCCCAGAAGCGGCCAAGCTCCAATGATGCGCAACGTCTCCACTTCCAGAGGGGAAAAGCCACGTTTTTCGCTTGTTGAACAGACCGACCTCTTTTGCGAGACGACGCTTTCACTGTGCAAGTCTTTGTACTAGTCGTTTCAGGTAATAGGTTGATCGCAACAAACAAAGCAGAAAGAAAAGGAATTGCCGATTTCTACTTGCCTCTTCACTGGCCAGCAGAGTGATGAACAAAGCTCAAGAAGTTGAAGAACCAGGATAAAAGAACAGACCAGTCTATGGATAGCCAAGTGGAAGAACAGAACAGAAGTAACGATGCATACAACTGCGCAAATCAACATTATTTGCGGAAGAACCGAAACAGCTACACATTCGTCCTGCTTTCAGTGATCACGAGAATATCGACAGGAAACACTTCCATTAATCTCTGCAAGTCCAATGGCCCCATAGAATCCATAAATGGCAAGAGACAGTCATTCGCTAACCAAACTCAGAGGATCGGAGGAGGATGCATATCTCCATCTCATGCCCCACTCCCCACCCCACCAAAATCTAGAGCGAGGAGGCAAGAATTAACAACATGGGCACAAGGAAGGAACAAATTCTAGAAACCAAATGGAAAAAAGAAAAGTAGAAAGTAGGGTGGGAGGGAAAAATCTAGCAATCCCTAGGGATCGAATTCTACAAAATGCTAATAGGAAAGAGGAAGAAGAAACAATTAAAACAGGGATGTTATTACACTGATGAGGGTTCCACACTGCCTGGCTCATCATCATCATCATCATCCCCTTCAGCGAGTAACTCTGCGTCCTTGTCTTCGTCACTTGAGAAGTCCCTCCTCTCTAGCTTCGAGTTCGCAGCAACAAACACCAGACGGTGTGCTCCATCAATGCCGCTTCCCAAGATCCCGGGAGCCGACAGCCAGCGCACCATTGAGGGTGTGCACCTGAACCCCCTAGAGGTCGCATGGAGGAAGATGAGCCGCACAGCTACCTTGCCCAGCGACCTGAGCTCGCTCAGGCACGTCTCCCAAACAAGCCTGCTGCTCTGCTTGTTCGCCACCTTCATCTTCCCCGTGGACGGGTCAGGCTGCCTCACCTGCACGGCTTGCGCATACAACGGGTCCAACCCATCCGACCGCCATTTCATCAGCTCCATCACAGCGAGGTGCGCCTCCTCTCGCGACACCATTCGGGTGATGAGCCTGTCCACGTCCTTCTCCTGATCAGGCGTCAAGCACTTGAACGGAGGAAGGTAACGGCCACTGGCATCCTTGACAAGGTAGAGAGGATCCAGGATGAACGCTGCAGACCAGGCTGGGTGGTAATTTTTCCGGAACCTTTTCTCAACGACATTCAGAGCATTGACCTCATCGATCTTAAATTTATTACACCAATCTCTAACCTTGCTACGCAAGTCCTCCCAGAGCGGTAAGCATTGCCCAACGAGAGGCCGGTCAGCCTCCATCTCCTTCACCATGTCCATGATCAGCTTCACCAGCGAATACACAGCCTCAACCTCTGTCCAGAAATCCACATCCTGAACCGTCTCCCCCATCTCCCTCGCAAACAAGTCATCGATGCATACCAGCTTGTAGGACTCCCTCGTCACGGCGAGCCGGAGAGGATTCGCCGAGGCCAATATGTCCTCTAGCATTTCAAAGGCTGCCCGGAAGTTGCTGCCATTGTTGTTAAACGGCACATGTACGACGCGGAGGAGTGAAGCGTGCCCGAGCTCCTCGATTTGATATTTGTGCAGCAGGGACCGCGCCGCCTGTTTGGAATTGAAGTAGGCAGCAAGCTTGGCAGACTTAGCCACGGCAGACCGGAAGATCGGGAGCTCTCGCGCAAAGTCCCGCACCAGACGGGTGAAGCCATGGATTTGGCAAGACAGGTTCACCATCCAATGGTGCTTGTTCTCAAGATCACGCAGGGCCTTTGATTTGAACCGGTCGGCCACGATGCCCGCGCAACGGTGGATGTCGTTGGAGGAGCCAGAGGCGGACACAGAAGCCACGGCGTCGAGCAACAGCTCCCCGGCATAGTCCGAGGGCGCCGCGGTCGGCATCGGCACAGCACGGTGGAACACGGACGTGCCATTGGGGAGGTTGACAGAGAGAGTGACCACCTGCTCCCGCCACCCGTCGGCGGCGAGCTGGAAGAAGAGGGCGTCGCGAACACGCGCGACGGCGGCGGCGCGGGCCTCGGCGAAGCGGGCGTCGAGACGCGGTCCGGCGAGGTCGGCGCGCTGCAGGTCCGGCAGCCCAACCTGGCGCAAGAAGGCCCGGAGCTTGGGATGGCTGGAGGCAGAGAGCGAGACGCTGCCTGACGACTCGAGGAACCAGTCGGCGAGCAGGGCAAGCGCCGCGTCGGCCTGCGGCTTGGGCATCATCGCCCCCGGCGACGCCTTGGGTGACTTGAGCCGTTTCACGCTGTCCTCGAGCATGGCAAGCGCGCCGAGGTCCTCCTTGCCGCCGGAGAGCACGAGCGGCGACTGCTGATGCTGCTGCGGCGGCGCCGGTAGCGCGGGCAGCGCCGGAGAATAGACCGATGACGGGTCCACGACGACGAGGTGGTGATGGTCCGCGGCCGTGTACGCCGGAGGCATGGAGTGTCGCTTGCGGCTGCCGGAGTGGTGGTGGTGTTGCTGCTGAGGGTGGTGGTGGTGGTGGTGCGGGTTAGAGTGGTGGTGGTGGTGGCGCGGCGAGGAGGGCGCAATGGACGAGATGGGGATAGGGGACGACGCCATGGAGTTGGACGGCAACATCTGCGCCGTGGCCTGCGGCTGCTGGGAGCTGGATGCGGCGGCCGTCGGCGGCGCGGAGAAGTTTGGGCAGGTGCCCCGCTTGAGGTGCTCGGACGCCGTCCTGGAGGGGTTGGAGGCGGAGAAGACGGCGGAGCAGAGGGCGCAGCGGAGCTTGACGGCCTTGGGCGGCATGCCGGTGTCGGCGGGCGGGATGAGGACGGGCTCGAGGTGGGCCCAGTACCAGGCGCCCTTGCCCTTGACCGCCTTGGCCCGCACGGTGAGGAGGCCCTCGTAGCGCTTCTGCGCCGCCCGCGCCGCTGCCTCCTCGCCGCCCATTGGCCCCGCCGCCGTCGGCGGCTGCTCCTCCTTGGCCGCCGCCGTCGACATGGCGATCGCTGCGCCGCCCAAGACGGAAGGAACAAACGAACCAACCAACCAACCAGGCAACGATCGGCGAAACGACCGACCGATCGTGGCGGGCGGCAGGAAGGGAGGATGAAAAAAAGGAACCGCCTTTCCGCTCACCAAACCGCCAATCCAGTCCGGCGGTGGCGGCGCCGAATTCCTGATCAGCGGGTCCTAATGCGGGCGACCCCCGGCGGACCGCGATCGGCACGGCGCATTGGACGGCGGCCGCCCGTCCATGGAGGCGTCCGGGGGGTATGTATTTCGTGGAGGTTTTGGGGGGGTTTGGAAGGAACAAGATTTGAGAGAGAAAACAATGCGAGACCGAGAAGCCTTCCAAGAGAGGGGCGAGAGAAAAGTGTTTGATAGGGACAAAATGAGGAGGGCACTCTCTCCACAGCAGGCCAGAGGTGGAAGAGATGAAGAATTGAGAAGCCTCTCCTCCTCCTCCTCTCTCTCCTCTGCTTCTTCCAATATACTACTACCACCACCAATCCAATACAATATTTTTTCTCTCCAAATAAACTTTGCTCTCTTATAGGAGGTCTTGTTTGACTCCCTTCTTCCCTCTCCTGGCTTGGCTGGTGTTGATGTGTACACAACTACAACAGTTGGCCCCAAAAAACATGGAGCTTTTTCTGGCAGCTTATAACTCTTCACTCTTCTTAAGTATAGTATATGTATATGCTTGGTGACGAGAAACAAGAATTTGTCGGTAGATTTTGACGAGTGGGGGAGGGGAAAGCGAGAGCAGCAGTGTATAGATAGAGAGAGATGAGGGTTCGGTTGGTCGCTCACATGACACTGGATTCAGACAGCCCTAGGATTTTCAACAGGAGTTTCATAAGAAACATATGGAATTCAGAATAGATCTTCGCATTCACAATGCGAAGAAGGCCCAAGGCGGTCGAAGAGAAGAAGAAGAAGTGGGGAGGGCAAGCTATGAATTTATAGAAGGGGAGCTATGAATCTGGCTGGTCTTGGGGGGCAGTGTTGACTGGCCATTCCCACGCCACACACCACCCAGCAGCAGCAGCAGCAGCTGCACCACAAGAGGAAGGCCTGTGCGAGGACGCTGCCCCGTCTGTTTGTGGTACCATGCCTACACGTAAAGAAATACTGCTACTCCTACTCATACAGTAGCAGTAGTAGTAGGTGATTGTGCACAAGTGTGCCGCTGCTCTGCTAGCTACACGCTTTGCTACCATTATTGTGGTGGGAATGGATTGGTGCCGGCCACCCCCGTCTTAGATCGGAGGCCCCACACACCGCGTTCGTTCGTCTCTTTCCCGGTTCTGTTCTGTTCGGTTCTTCTCTGGCGGCACGGCGACTTGAGCAGCCCATTCATGTTTCCCCTCGCCTCGGCCATTATTCATTTCTAAAAGTAAAAGAGGGGGAACGCGTGCTAAATTTTTCCTTGTGCTCCTATAGTAACGATTCGCTCATCTATTTACACCCTGCTAACTATTTCCCCTGTTGTTAAATTATTACTCTAGTTTTTCTTTCGAAAGCGGGGTCCGGCGTATATTGATATAAGGGGGAAAAGCTTTTATTTTTTTAAAAATAAGTTATTTAAGAAATAAAGATGCAGACTCCCTGTGCTTTAGGCTGCTGCTGCGGGGGAAACGGGTATGATGATGATGAGGAGGTAGGGAACGAGGGCTCGGAGTCAGCAGTGCATCGGCGTAGGCCCTCATGATTTAGCCATGGATGGTACAGATTGGCTTCTCCTTCTGCCCGGAAGAACGGGACCAACCAACCCCCGTGCAGTCGGACTCGGGCATCCGTGCTATGCAGTGCCCGGGTTTACTGCGTGTCCGACATCGATGGGAGAAGGGCCGTGCCCGTTCATCGACGGACAACGTTTGAAAAACGCCGGGAACGCTCGCCGGACTGTTCCAAGGACGGACGGACGGACGGACAGACACGCGACGCGCACCGTCGCCCGACCGGCGAGGCTCGTACCGCACGCCGGTTTCATCTAGGACGTTCCACGTGCACGCGGACCGCGCAGCCCGTCACTGTTTCCTTCGCCCGATCGGTGACCCGGGTGTTTAGGTACGGTGAATGCGTTCCGACTCTACGAACGAACACGGTGGCTCGCAGGGATCGACCACAACCCCACGCATTTGTGCTCAAACTTGACACGAATCGGCCAGAGAGAACATTGTGTCTGTCGTCCGGTATGAAAAGTAAATTAATTTGATTCTAGCGTCGTGGACACAGTGACACACAGTGAATGGCGTCTATGAATGCATGCACCGGCCGCCGGGGGGACACCCTTTGAATCTCCGGTCTCGAGGCGACGGAAACGTCAACACGAGCTAGTACTAGTAGTAGTAGTCAAGACGCGCAACGTGAAACAGCTCGGACGCCACCCAGCCAGCCAGCTGCGCCGTACAAAAGTGTAACCCGCCCGTCCACAAATTCACTGCGCCACATGGCCTGCATTCGTGACGACAAGAAGAAGATTAATGGACACCAATTGTCAATTTGTTTATTTATTTCGATATAATCACCGTGCAGTTTTAACTAGAGTTCAAACTCACCATAGCTTGGACGATGTGCGCTCAAGAAAAAGAAAAGTGATATTTTAACCAAACACTATTCAAATGCCTAACGAAAAACACATGCATAAACAACACGTCGTCGGTCCGTCTCATTCTCGCGCGGCGCATGTCTCTGTTCCATGTACGCGATGTTTCCAAGCAGGGCCATCTTGTTAATTCTAATTAAAAGTCTTGTAGGTCCTTTTGTAGGATTTTGAAGTCCTCGCGCTCATGTTTCTCTTTTTCATATAAAATATAGCGTCTTCGATTACCCACCCAAAGTGTACGGATCACTAGCTAGGGCCTTAAAAAGATAGTGTAAAGGGCCAAGCAATACCCCAATGATGTACATGTGGACTAATGTTCAGGATTTATTTTCTGAAGCTTGCTGTACGTTCTGTTGGTTTGGTTCCAAATAGGCTAGAAAAGCCTTTTTTTTCTTCCTTCTGATTTTGATATCAATTGTGGGTTCCCACAAGATATTCCCCAGCCACAAATGGGTACCTTGTGTCCATTTATCTAGTCACAGTCTCTGTTTTTAGTCTAAAAGCGTCGCGGATATGAGCACCCTGCCCACTCCACGTACGATACAACAACTCGTAGATTAAGTATTCGATCAAACACCTCGCTTTCCTTTTGGAATTTCCTATCTATCATGGTGTCTTGGAATATATCTGTATATAAATTAAAAGATATGATCTGGGGCATGCATGGTAATATCGGAGGAGATTGTAGTATACGTCTCAAGTCTACACGTACCCCTATAGTAGCCCATAAAGAAGGAGAAGAAGAAAAAAAGGTTGCTTTCCTGGCTGGGTGGGATCCCTTTTATGTACACGGCGTGCAGCTTAAATTCGGTACGCGCCGAGGAAAATGCGTCTAATTTCGACGTGACCGGCCCCTTTCCTGGAGGAAACGATGGCTGGAAAAGACCCTGATGGATTGCCGCTGCTGCCTGCTGCCATGGACGTGTTGTTCTGTGTTGTGTCGTTTGTGTGTGTGTGTGTGTGTGTGAGTGCGCACGTCAGAATGGCAGCAGCAGCAGCGTGAGACGAAAGCTGGTAGACAGCGAGCCTGCTAGTATTAGTAAAACATACTGCAGCTACTGCTAACCATGCATGAGCAACCACTACTGTACCGGTATTCCATACGACAAATATATATTTTTTCTCGCTTTTTCCGAATGAACCCATAGAGAATAGTGCAATCTGCTGAGTCTGAGCTAACCCACCATTAACAAAGCGTGCTTTTGCTGCTGATGCTACGTGCTTTGTTGTAAAATATAAGACGTTTAGAACAAAAAGTTGACTACTTCAAAACTAAATTTAGATGTCGTAAACGTCATATATTTTAAAAAGAGTAAGTAGTCCTTTTGGCATTACTATTGTTATTAATCCTTTTTAGAAGAAGAAAAAAAGAAGACACCAGAGAGATCGGGCAGTAGGTTCAGTAGTGTCGCCGGCCGTTGCCGTAGGCATAGTACATAGCATTTTTGGGAGGTGAATTAACAACTGAAGATCACAGGCACAGGATCTATATAATATAATATAATATATTTTTTCAGGCGGGGGCAGCAGGGGTGGTGATTATGGCCGCCTTTTGGTCATTTCAATCACCTTTTTCTTACATCGAATGATTCGTGCAATCCGCGGGCGGAATATTTTAATGCGTCGGCATACGTCCGCGTATCATCTGCCACACACACACGACCCAGGAAAAAAGGGGCGCGCCGGAGAATAACGACCTGAAACGCGATTACAGGCCGGGTCGCCATTAATGGTAGGTGCAGTGGTTTCGGACGTGGGGCTCTCACCCTGCCGCTAGCATGCAGCTGCTTCTAGGTTTAGTTTTTGTTTAGCAAGAATGATGCATGCTGACCCACACACAGGGCCCCTAAAAACACTTAGGGCTTGTTTGTCTAACAATAAATAGAGTGGGTTGAAGTGAAATTAAATAAAAAATAAACTAATTTTTACTTCAATCCACTTTAAATGGAGAGTATTTCATTGTATCCAAACAAAACCTTAGAGTTACCTGTAAGTACGACGGTAACACTGCTCTACGTTTCGAATTATTTAACAGTGGCTATTCAGTTTTGAACTAGCCAATGTTAAATAATTTGAAACGGAAGGATTATTGCGATGGCTTGTAGATCCATGATGTAAAAACCCTCATTGATGCTAGTAGCTTCTAAAGAAGATTTGAGATATAAAAACGGAGGATAGAAACCACGGGCTACGAATGTACTCTAGGCCACCAATGCGATATACAAACATTTTGACCATATCCGGCAAAGGTAGTGTCCCCGTTAGTTAGATCCTGCTCAACTTGACTCGATTCTTATACGGAGCAGTTGTGATGAATCGTGTCTTGTGTCGGGTACACGATATTCGGAGGGGAAAAGCTTCATTTTCCCGGTTTAAACTATTTTGTTTGTCAAGTTACATAGATTAGAAGCACCTAAGATCAATTTACGCTAATCGATTATTGTCCGAAACTCATGACGTTTGTGTGATTAATTCTCACAATGTCTTCGAAGAATTTCGCGATTCTGGATTTCTTGAATGCTATGCGATTCATAAATGTGCGCAGGTGGTGCATAAATGGGGACAGGAAAACTTTACAAAGGCAATATAGAAGAGATTCATGGGGATAAGAGCAAGTATAATAAGGTGATTTAAGTGGACTAAATGACATATCGTAACAGACTGTTGAATTGGAGAAAAGAGGACTGAGAAGAAACGGGTTATAGATTATCAGCTGGCTGTAACACGGACTGTAAAAAGGTTGGTGAGAGGATGGAGGTGAGTCTGATATGAATGATTTAATTAAGATCTTTTTATAGCCCAACATTATATGAATAGGATAGTACATGATGAGTTGTAAATGAGGTGGCATGATATATGACTAGGAACCATAAACTATTACACTTGCTCTTAAGAAAACCGTTGTACTCAATCAGTGGGTAACTATGACTTAATTTATTCCAAGTAAAGTGTCGTTGTTTACAAGAGTAATCACGATCCGGAGCAAAGTAAAACCATCCGAGTTATCTCGATGAGGTAGCTAGCTAGGGAGAGCCATGTAAAAGGCATCTTTGCTGTCTGTTACGAATCTGACTGGCCATATCTTATTTATGAAGCTACTACGAGCGAACAAAAGCCTCGAATTAGACATGACATCCTTTCACGGATTGAAATTTATTTGGCACCTTTTCCTATCGGAAAAGAACCTTTTACACCTCTAATCAGCCCTAATCTATGGGCCTCTTGGCTTGTTTTGGCAGTCCTCGAATATGCAAGAGGATTTTGACTAGTTGCACACACAACATGTATAGATGCATATGAGTGCGTATTACTGTGCTTTTATTTCCCTTGTAGTAAACTAATGTTTGTCTCTTTACTTAAACAAAAAATATGCAGCGTATCAGGATCGATTGTGTCTTCTCCATGTTCTTGCTAAAAAACGGGCTACATGCATGGTATTGAATTTGACTGGAGCTATACATTTCAACCTTCAAGTCACACCAACCCTGGCCTAAAGGACGATGTGTAATTGTTGTAATCAGATAGCACAGAGATACATATGTCGGTCACAAACTAGAAAACAACATTCAAGTATACTAAAGTGTAAGTCCTTAGTTACGAATATAAAAAAGTGAAAAATCACTGTACATAAAGGCTAGCTGTAGATCTGCATGGTGTGTGTATGTACTATATAACCCCGAAAACTTGATTGGTGTACCTCTTTGTTATATTAGTGTGCTTGGAATGGCGTACCTGGTTCATAATTTGTCCTTTGAACTCACCATTTAGGTAGGCTTGGCACCGCTTGTAATGATGGTATTTGAAAAGGCTACCCAAACCATATATTTGACATTATTTTGTACTAGCTGAATGTGTATTCTTTTTACGCCTTTCGAGGTCATGTTTGGCGCGTTACATCATATCAGATCAGGCTAAGGTATAACATGCCAAAATCTTTCAGAGAGATATGCACTAATTTGACAAATCAACCAATCAAACCAACAAAACAAAAAACAGATAGTGGATATCAGAAAACGTACCGATATAATTAAGCGAGTGCTACGTACGTGTAGAACCTGATACCACATACCTGAAATAATGTCACGTGCAGTGTACGTATGTAGAGAGGAAGTCCAAGCTTTGATGTTTTCGATGACATCGGGAGCATACTATAATACACGTAGTCCTGTCTCAACAAACACGAATAGCATATACACATAAATTACCTAAGCAGACCTACATGCTTGAGAGAATGTGTAATATTATAACCCTTAACAGCTGGCGCTGTACCGTGTGGGTCGATGCAAACAAACCGTTGCATGTATCTTATCTTTTAGAGTTTTAGTTGCCAAGTGATTGAAACAAAGGATATGATATACATTTAGTAACGTGGTTAAAGTTATAACTATTCGTATTGTTTTATCACTTAATGCCTGAGGTTGGTGTTTGAGACAATTAGACATGCAAAAATGCTTTCTTTTATGCATATATGGGCTACTAGAAGAGAAGGTATATATGAAAAACAACGGTCAGGTTATGAAGAATATCCAGCTCACCCAAATCGTATGTGGGTAAGCTTGATAAAGCTATATACAGCCTAAAATAAGAAACGTAATCTATTTTCTAAACTTCCTCCCATTATGGGTAAAGATTTCCATCACATCACGATTCCCAAAGAAAGCTTATTGTAGGGGATGCGGAACCGGCTTGATGGATGATCATCACGACATCTGCTTATGCTTTTACTACCTCTAGTTTTATATTTTTCTTGTCCTTAGGACAAGTGAGGCGGTTCATGTCCGATCTAAAACCTTTGTCTTAACATCAAGAAAACAGAACTGGAGGCAGCAGTACGTAACTCTAGCTACTAACGAAGCACGGTGGCCGGCCGCGCCGTGCGGGTGCATGATTGCCGCCGTAGGGCAAAGGACGACGATGACTCGTGCTCCTCGATGGATGGGTCGGCAGCAGCAGCAGCAGCAGCAGCGGCTGATCGATCGACCCGCCTTTTCTTTCAATGCGCCTTGCCATTTCCATGTCCTCCAAAGCTAGCTACTACCGCGCACACCTGTCGTCCATGTCCTACCCGGCCGCCGTGGTACGCGCTCGATATATCATGCGTGCACCCAGGTTTCGCGCGCCGGCCAGATCGACTAGCCCGGTCACCCTTGACACACGAGACGATAGGGACGACGTAGTATATCGGTGGATGGACGGATGGGCATGGCGAGCTGCTACTGGGATCGATGCCTGATCGATCATGGCTGATGAGCTGAGCTGAGCTGAGCAGCAACCCTCCTTTTCCCAGCTAGCGTTGGGCCACTACGTACATCCAAACGCCCCTTTTGGACTCCTCTCTCTGCTTGGACATATCTAAACGGAACAGTGATCTCGGCGTGTGATTTGCGAAGACACGACGGACCGGGGTGCAGTTGTCGCGGCCGTGCATTCGAGCGAGAGACTCAAACGGCCGCACCAAGTTATTTTCCAAGGTAAAAGGCGAAGTGTTTGTTTGGGCTGGGCGGTGGCGCGGGGTCGATCGGCCGCACCCGCACCGGAGGGAGCCGGGGCTACCGGTCGGACCGGAGCGCGCGCTACTGGCGACCGAGATCAGCGTGCTGCGGCCGACCGACGACGTGCCCGGCGCGAAAGCTGAATGGCGGTGGTCTCGCCGCCACTTTTCCCTCTCGTCTCCTGCATGCAGTTTCTCAGTTCCTCTCGCGTGTGCAAAACGAGCAAGGAACTGAGAAACAATTCATCTGTCCGTCTCGCTCGATGAACAATAAGCACGTACTGACATATCGCTTGTAGCTACTACAAAGACTATAGCTTATTAGCTAGTGAACATGCACTACAGGATTCTCGTCAGCATACGATGGCTAAAACCATCGTATATAAAGCAGAAGCCGTCATATATAAACTATATACGACGGCAGTTGTTTATATACGACGGTTTGTGACCGTCGTATATATTTTGTCGTATATATAGTTATATACGACGGCACCGTCGTATATAACAGTATATATACAATAGCCACTTATATACAACGGCTCGTTTCGTATACTTGGCCCAGTGGGTCGGGGCCTTTATATACGACGGTTGGGTCAAGACTGTCATATATAGAGGTGGGACATGGGCCGGGCCAATTTCGGGCGGGCCGAAGCCCGACGGGCCGGCACGGCCCGGGCACGAAATTGGCCCGAAATAGTTTCGGGCCGGGCCGGCCCGACACGGTATTTCGGGCCGTGCCGTGCCCGGGTTCCGACGCTTCGGGCGGCCCGGCCCGGAAATCTATTTCGGGCCGTGCTCGGGCCGGGCCGGCCCGAAATTGGCCCATCGGCCCGAAAAGGGCCCGAAATTGGGTCACCGGCCCGAAACGGCCCATCGGCCCGAGATGGCCCATCGGCCCGAAACGGCACGAAAAGCTCAGAAAAAGCCGGAGCCCGCTGTCCGCACCGTGCCACACTCGCAGTCCCGCTGCTCCCGCACCCGCACAGCCGCCCTCCAGCCCGCCTGCGCCTCGCCGCTCGCGCCGTGCCCGCGCCCGCGCCCGCCAGCCAGCAAGCAGAGTGTGGCCGCGCCCCCGCCCCTGGCCGGACTGCCCGCGCCCGCGCCCGCCAGCCAGCCAGCAGCCACAGCCGCCGCTCGCCAGGCCGAGGCCCGAGGCGCCAGCAGGCCAGCAGGCAGGCGCGGCAGCCAGCAAGCAGAGGGCCAGCGGCCCAGTGCGCCAGCGGCGCCAAGCAGCCACGCCCACGCGTGGCCGCGCCACTGCGCCAGTGCGGTGGCCCGCGCCGTCGCCAGCTAGGCGCCAGGCCGCCTGGCCCCGCCGCCCCCGCGGCATCCTGTGCCATCGGCCCATCGCCACCGCACGTCGTCTGCCCCCGTGTCGCCGTGCACCTGCCCCCTTGCCCCGACTCCCGAGGCTACCCGAGGGCCGAGCCACCCCGCGTCATCTGCCCATCGTCTGTATTCTGATTTTTGAATATGCTTCCTAATCGAAGAAAAGCGTTGGTGTGTCGTCGTGCCCGTGGATCCGGCTCCCAAAGTCGTGGTAATTATGATCCTAGCTTGCCGTCCATGCCAGAGGATATAGATCCACGTCGCCTATCTCCAAGCATGGGAGATTTTGGAATGAATGATATAAATATAGAGAATGAACCATATGATTATGAGGTGGAGGTCGAAGCTCAAGTTGGAGCACATGTAGATGCAGGTATGGTCCGTTTGTATGATAAGTTCGTGTTTGCGTGTATCTAATACATATGGTAATTCCGTTTATTACTCCGTTGTTCAATTAATGCATGTTTAGGAACGGGAAGCTTCTCTGTCGATGCACCCCCTAGCAATGAAACTATACAAGCATCCTCCTCCACGCGGGGTCGCAAAAGTACTGCGACATGTTGGCAACATTTTGAGAAGAATAAGGAATTTCGTGATGGTAAGTGGATTGTTATTTCTGCTACATGCAAGTATTGCAAAAAAACTCTCACTGCAGCTTCTAGTGGTGGCACGGGTCATTTGAATCGACATTATACGGGATGTATAAAGCGGTTAGCTTTGCGAGAAGGTGCAGCGGTTCAAACTCAACTTAACTTTAATCCGGATGGTTCAGTAAGTACTTGGGTTTATAATCCTGAAGTTGCTCGTTCTGAAATTGCTAGGTATATTGCAGTTGATGATCAACCTATTTGCATGGGTGAGAGTGTTAATTTTGAAAGAATGGTTCAACATGCATTTTGTCCACAATATCATAATGTTTCTAGAAAAACTACTAGAGGTGACTTGCTTAAAAGATATCATGATAAAATGGATATATTAAAAGAAGCATTTAAGACTATGCCATTTTCTGTTGCATTAACATCTGATATTTGGTTATCATCACACCAAAGAACAAACTATTTGAGTGTTGTTGCTCATTACATAGATCATGAATATAAGCTTAACAAAAGGATATTAGGATTGCGTCTTATTGATGAGAACCACACTGGTGAGGCTATTGCATCTCATGTGCATGAGGTTATTAATGAATATGGCATTGGAGATAAGATTGCTTCTATTACTCTTGATAATGCATCGGCTAACACTAGAGCTATGGAAATATTGATGCCACACATAGAAAGCTACATTGGTGGGTATGTTCTCCATCAAAGATGTGTGTGCCACATCATCAATCTCATTGTGCAGGCGGGATTGTTAAAGGCAAGTTCATGTATTGATAATATTCGTAGTGCTATTCGTTATCTTTTGAATTCTCCACAGGTTTACAGGAGTTTCAGGGAGTATTGTCGTGTAAAGGGATTGAAACCCAAAAAGTTTTCACTTGATATGAAAGTGAGATGGAACTCGACATACACGATGTTGAAGCAATTAAAAGGGTATGAGGAAATTTTCACTACTTTTATGAATGCTCAAGGTGCAGGTATACTACTTAATGAACAGGATTGGGATACTGCACGACGCCTTCGTCGTCTCTTGAAACCATTTTACAATGCAACAACGTTGTTGTCTGGTATTTATTATCCTACATCTCCTCTCGTAATTGAATGGCTTATGACTTTTGCTGAAACGTTTAAGACATATGAGTATGATTCAGTACTATGTCCAATAATTGAAGAAATGAAAGCAAAATACCTAAAATATTTTGATGCTATACCACATTTGTATTGCTTTGCTCTTATCTTTGATCCACGAAAGAAGTTAGAGCAATTAGAAGGTGCTTTACAGTTTATTGGTGATAATCTAGATCTTGATTACTCTGGGGCTTACTCACATGTTAAATCGGAGATATTTCGAGTTTTTGGTATGTATCAGCAGAAATATGGTCAAACTCGCTCTAGAGGTGAAGTGACACCAACCGAAAAGAGGAAAAGTATGGCAGCTAACATGTGGAAGAAATTGAAGTCTAAAGAATCTTCCACAACGACGTCCTCTAGGTCCAATTGGAATCCAAACGCCGAGTTGTCCCACTACCTTGACATAGATCATGCGGCGCATGATCCAATGCTTCAGGTATATATCTATATTGTAATGTTTGATTTATAGTTTTTGAATTATTATGCTTATGTTTTCTGTTTGTTTTAGGATGATAGTGCTGAGCTAGACCTCTTAGGATGGTGGAAAGACAATGAACGTCAATTTCCAGTGCTCTCACAATTTGCACGTGACGTCCTACTCGTTCCAGTTTCCAGTGTGTCATCTGAAGCCATATTTAGCTCAGCAGGAAGAATTATTGAAGAGAGAAGGTGATTGTTTTAATATATCGACTTACCTTAGTATCTTGTTATGAATCAATATATATTTATCTTAATATCTTGCAGGTCATCTCTTACACCGAAGATGGTTGAGTGTCTTACATGTCTTAAAGATTGGGAGATGGCAGAATCTAGAGATCAACACCGCCTTGAAGATCCAGAAATATTGAAAGCATTAGAGGATCTTGAGCTTGATGAATCCGAATGATGTGATTGATAACAAAACAAACTGTACTCTTTTCCTTCCGGGGGGAGCTCACTATGAGTGTAAGGTTTTTAACGAGGCAGTTTGTAACAAAACTTTAAACTTTAATGAAATATTTCCCCCATACTTTGTGTGCTTTTGTGCGCTTGAAACATATGTCGTGAGATGGTATATTTTGTGACTTGTGAATTGTGGCTCATGTGTTTGAAAAACATCAAATAGTTCATATTATTATATGTAAAAGTATATGTTTTTGAATGTGAAATTCAAATTCCATTTTTTTTGGAATTTTTTGGAATTTTTCTGGATTTTTTAGATTTATTTAGAATTTTTTTGGAATTTTTCTGATTTTTTATGTATTTTCTGATTTTTTTTCGGTTTCACAGATTTTCTGAGATTTTTTATTTAACAGATTTTTTTGGATTTTTTTTTTATTTTACAGATTTTTTTTGGATTTTTTTAAGTATTTAATTGTTTCTACCGTTAAATGGGCCGTGCTCGGGCCGGGCCCGGCCCGAAATAGGCCCGCCGGGCCGCGTGCCGTGCCCGGGCCGCCACTTTTATAATTCGGGCCGGCCGGCCCGGCACGAAAAGGCCCGGCGTGCTTTCGGGCCGCGGGCCGAATCGGCCCGAAGCACGAATATTCCGGGCCGTGCCGGCCCGGCCCGGCCCGAGTCCCACCTCTAGTCATATATAAGCTCTTATATACGACAGCGCATCGGCCCTGGCTGTCGTATATAAGAGCTTATATACGACAGCCGCTGGACCTTGGCTGTCGTATATAAGAGCTTATATACGACAGCCTGGTCCAACCGTCGTATATAATTTAGGCTTATTTACGACGACCCTGTATAGCGACCGTTGTATATAAACTATACAAGCCGTCGTATATAAGCTTTTCCATTTTTTTAAAAAAAAATAGGAAATGACTAACCTAGCTCGATGGCCAGCTACACATCCAAATCAATAGACAACAACAAAACAGTTTGATATATAAATTCACAACAAAGTGCAATAGTACACATCGACAATTACGAAGTGTGACATCCACACAATCAAAAACAAAATCACAAATCTATTGATTACTAGCCCCTCCACTACCTCCGGGAGCGAAGCAGTCATCCTGCCGCGGTGAACCTGGCGCCCTTAGCTGTGGCGATGGAGTCTAAGCCTCCGTCCCTGATCCCTGCGAAACACAGTGACATATGTACAAGTTTACAATTGTTTTTCTAGGTTCATTAGGATTCTTAGCGGTTGGGGCTTCCACTTAATGTAACTTTCTTTTTATACCTGTACTCCAGAAAACTGCTCCTGTGGTGGCGACGACTCCAGCACGAACGGAGGTGGCTGCCACAACGGTATGTGGATTTGCTGCCCTTGCTGTCGAGCTAGCGCCTATCATTTCAAACATTACAATTTACAAAACTAATTGAAATGCAATGTAATTAAATTATAATTGTATGTTTCTTACTTCCATTGCCGCTTGCATCTGTGCCATATAGGACGCATGGTACGCCATGGCAGCCCTGTTGTTCTCTCGCTCTCTCGCCAAGGCCTCCTCCTGCCGAGCCAAGCTCTCCCGAAGCGCCATGACTTCGAGATCTCTCTCGGTGACACGGCGGCTGGAGGAGCCTGCGCAAGCAGCCGAAGACTACGAGGAGCTGCCTCTCGTAGGTAGTGCCTCCCTAGAGTTGATGACTCCAGAGAATATGGCAAGTCTAAAAAAAATGAATCAATTCAAGGTAAAATTAAATAATCTTGAATTGAAAACAATGAAAGTAAATGAATTCACCTTCCGTGTGCTTTTCCACCTCCGCTTGCATACGCGGCTTGAGGGTCGATGTTCGGGAAGTTTTCCAAATCGAACCCTTCGCCGTGTATCCTCGCAGCCTCTTGCCCATACCTAGTCTGAAAAACAATGAAATTGTGTAAGTTCAACAACATATATAGTGTCAAATAATTTCAGAGGTCATGAAACTTACCAGGCGCTCCGCTGCGTACTGACGACAATGCTCCGGCTGAGAAGGGTCAGCGTAACCTCTCCTATAGACCGTAGTAGCACTCGGTCGCACGCCGGTCTCCTTTTCCTGTGAACATATGTTAGTACGAACAATACTACATTATAAATATAATAAAAACTACCAAGAAACTTACCATCCGTTTAGCCATTCGCACAAAACCTTGGACGCTCATACCGTGCTTCCCTGCTTCCTCTGGCATCTCGAGCCTTCTTGGACTTAGCAATAAACTCATCGCTAGCCCTATACCTACAAAGGGCTCGGTAATCTTCAGTTCGTCCGTGTAACCAAGGGACACTAACCTGCACACATGCGTAGTTCATTAGATGTTACTTAGCAAAATTAATATGAACAATTTAAAGATTACGCAACTTACCTCTGCGTATTGCTCCTCCGTCAAGTACGTGTCGGAGGCGTCTTTGAACGAACCAACCTCGTGGTCGTGGAGCTTTAAGTAGTCGTTAACTACTTGACTCCGAGCGTTCGAAAGCATTTGCATAACAAGCTTCCGAGCGTTCACTTCGAACACGGAGCGGACATGATCCATCTGCTCAGCCAGGTCCTCAAGGCGGTACCTGAGCTGTAGGAAGACAACACAGTTCGACATATACACACATTAATATTTGAAGGAACATAAAGAATTGAAACTTCAAATATTTATGTAAGTTACTTACCCAAAAATCTGCCCACACGACTCCCTGTAGGTTGTCGTTCTCCGGGTGAGGAACGCGCGCGTAGTCGTCCCACGATGTAGCTGCACGTCCATCGATCGCACCGGGGTAGTGCAGACACACTAAGTTCCCAATGCAACCGTTCACCGTCCTGTAGTGTTTCTGCCCGTCGTACGAGAGGTCCTCCCAAGAACTAAAAAGACGTTTGTTAAGTCATTAACTAAGATCATAGTCTTTGAGAACAAATAGAAATAAATATTTTATTAATGTGTTATCTGTCTCCAACCGGACGAATAATTACCGGCTCTCTAGGAATAGGTGGAAGACCAACAAAGTTACTCCTCCTCGTACATCTCCTCCGCTGCGGCACCACGTCTGGTGACCCAGAAGGCTGGTCACCGGACGTGTCCTCAGGCTGGGTGCCCTCGGGCTCGCTGGGCAGACTACCCTGGGGGTGGCTGCCGGAGGCCTGGCTACTAGAGGGCTCGCTCCCCGAGGACACGCTGCGCTGCGTACCCGTCTCCTGAGGTGCCGCTCTGGCCTCGGACTCAAAGTCCGAATCAGACTACAATGGTAAAGTAAGTAAAATAAATTGAAAAAGTAATTTTAATAATTTTGTGCATTGTAGAAAAATTTACCTCTGTACGCTGCAAACTGACAACCCTGTCCCGTAACTCTGGACACGCAGTTAACAGCTGAGTGCGTCTGCTCCCGCTGTAAGTGGAACCGTAGAAGTAGTCGTCTCTCTCCAGCGAGGGGAGGAAACCCCTCACACTCGGCGCCTTCTTCCCCTTCGAACCCTTTGAACCCTTGCTTGACGACATCCTAATCAGTTTAAAAAAACATTACTTATAATCAGTTTCAAAAGTAATGTAAGCGATAATTAATGTCACTTTCATTTAAAAGAAAATTACTCGTAATCAGTTTCAAAATTCATCAACATTATGATCATAAACATCACGATCATCAACATCGCGATCTGTGGTCTTGAGCTGTTTACGTTTCCGTATTCGCATTGTAGATGTCTCTACATCTGCAACGTCTCCTACTAAGTTATCGAGTCTTGCACCACGCTCGACGATAAAAGAGTCTGGCAACTCTTCGTCTTGGTAAACTTCTTCAGTGTCTCCGCTATTATGATAACCATCATCTCCAAGAGTATACAAGCGCTCACGAGGATTCACTTTATATACCACCCACCAAGTGCTAAGCTTCTTACATGGATAAGGTAGATAATAAACTTGTTCCACTTGATGTGCAAGAACGTATGTATCTCAATGCTCTTTCAATATGGTACATCCATCTATATTGCACAGGACCACCAACTTTTGCTTCGAATGGAAGATGTATAAGAAGATGCTGCATTGGATTGAAGAAACCAGGAGGAAATATTTTTTCCATCTTACATAAAAGTACATGTATCTCCTTCTCTAACTTCTCCATCATGTCTTTCGTTATTTCTTTGGCACATAACTGACTATAGAATAATGAGAGCTCAGCTAACACATTCCACACCGCATCATCCAGATATTCCCGAAACATAACAGGTAAGAGTCTTTCCATTATTATATGATAGTCATGACTCTTCAACCTAGTGAGCTTTCCCGTTTTAATATTTACGGCTCGTCTCAGACTAGCAGCATAACCATCTAGAAATTTCAAATTTTTTACCATTCCATAACTTTCTTTTCATTAGGTCGAAGCACGAAAGAAGCACGTGGCTTACCACCGCTTTCAGAAAGCTCAAGAGTAGGTCGATTACAAATCTCGGCCAAATCCTTTCGAGCCTTTAAGTTTTTTTCCGTTTTGCCCGTGATATTCATGCACGTGCTTATGATACATTCGGCCATGTTACGCTCCTGATGCATTAGATCAATATTATGCATCAGTATCAATGACTTCACATATGGTAGCTCCCAAACTCCACATACATGAGTCCAGTTGTGAACATTTCCGTAACCTACAAAGAATCCAGCGCGAGGTTCATCAGGAACTAGTGAGTCCAACACATCGGATACTTCACACTCGCTTAGGCGTTTAGGTGGTTCCTTAGTGACAAAGTATCTTTTATGAAGACATTCCTCTGATGCCTGAATGGGTGGTTTCGAGGAAGCCAACACCTATGACAATCAAAGTAGCTTATCTTGCCACCGTATGTAAGTCAAAAACACCCTGTTTCAGACGCACATATGGGACACGACAAACGACCATGTGTGCTCCATTCAGAAAACATGTCGTACGTAGGGAAATCATGGACAGACCACAAATAAGCAGCTCGAAGGTTGAATTTCTGCTTCTTGTAACAGTCATACGCTTCAACTCCAATCCACAACGTTTTCAATTCTTCAATCAATGGTTTCAACATCACATTGATACATGATCCCGGATGATCTGGTCCTGGTATAATGAGGCTAAGAAACATAAACTCGTACTTCATACAAAGAGAAGGTGGTAGGTTGTACGGAATAACAAAGACGGGCCAACAAAAGTATGGTGTGGCATTTGTACTGAAAGGTGAAAAACCATCCGTCGCTAACCCGATGCGAACATTTCTCGCATCACTAGCAAAAGCAGGATCAAAAGAGTCCAAAGACTTCCATGCATCACCATCCGACGGATGAGTCAACACATCTTTGTTCTCACGCACACCTTCTTTGTGCCATCTCATGTGTCTAGCAGATCTTTTAGAAAGAAACAACCGCTTCAACCGAGGTGTCACAGGCAAGTAACGCAATTGCTTATGTGTAACTTTTGTTATTACTTTATCACCATCGTCATTGACAACTTCGACAAACCTCGATTTTCCACACTTTAAACAATTCTTCTCTTTGTCATGCTCTTTCCAGAATAGCATGCAGTTATCTGGACACACGTCAATTTTTTCATATTTCATACCCAGTCCAGATAGTAATTTCTTTGAGTGATACATATCTTTGGGCAGTTTATGAGGTTGTGGAAGAGCATCGCTGATAAGTTTCATCATACCATTGTAGCAATTATTAGAGAAGAAATACTTAGATTTGATTGCCATAAATCTAGTCATGAAAGTAAGAAGAGACATTTCAGTATGATCATGCAACACCTCTTCAGAAGCTTTCAAGAGATTAAAGAATACATCTTCCTCATTTGTGGGCGGATCCTCCGTTTGTATATCTTGTAACATCTCATCAATTCTGTCAACACCCGGACAATCATCATCATCTTCCACTACATGAACGGCTCAAGAAGCAGCCTTGCCGTGGAAACTCCAAACCTCATAATATGGCATGTAACCGTTTCTGCACAAGTGTAATGACAATGTCGTTTTGTCCAAAAACTTAGAATTCCGGCATTTCGCACATGGACAACGAACTTTATCGGTCGTAGACAACGAGAACACTTGATCAATAAAGTCGTCTGTCCTGGCATACCACTCATCTGAGTGACCAGTTGCCTTGTTCCAACCGGTGTACATCCAACTACGGTCTTCACTCATATTTAACTCTGCAGTTTTAAGTCAAAGAATTTATAGTTACTTTATTATTTATTTATATCACGGACCTATATCTATTGGAAAGGATAGGTCCTAAACCCACCCAAGAGTGACCAAGACGAACATGCTTATGACAAGACACGAGGTCTAGATTTAGACGAAATTTCGGTAGCATAACCCCGCTGTTCTCCAACTGCACGTCTAAAAATGGAGCAGCGGAGAACATTAGGGTTACGCTGTCGAAACTACGTCCAAATCTAGACCCCGCGTCTCATTATAAGCACGCCCTCTCGGTCACTCCTAGGCTGTCCAAAAAGGTACAATTCTGAACCTACATGCCTCACATGCGTAACACGTGTGAGACGGGCCGGTTCGAAACGGGTGACGCATATTGTAAAGCTTTACGTCAATCTTTCATTTTTGAGTCATTTCAAAGAGAGAGAGGAAAGAACAATAGAGAGAAGGAAAGAACCATAGTTGTTAAGGCGTCGCTTAAGCGGTAAGGCGCCTGGGGATCGTAAGGCGTCCCATCGCCTTAGATCCCGGCGTAAGGCAGGTGAATACGGCGGCGGCGCTTGCACACAGGGGAGGCGGCGGCGGCGCCCGCGCACAGGAGGTGATACATCTTCCGGGAAAGGAAGGGGCGGGGGTGGTGCCGTCGACGGAGGAAACCAATGTGGGGGGTGGGAGAGGGGGAGCAGACTGACCTGCGTTCGTGTGAGGTTGAGCGCCGGCAGATCCGCGACAGTCGGTCAATGGAGGCCGACGAGTGCCGGCAGGTCGACAGTCCCGTGGCGGAGGAGGCCGAGCGCCGAAGGATTGGCAGTTCCACGCCAGAGTGTCGGAGGCCGAGCGCTGGCTAAGCCGCGGGGGGGGGGGGGAGGGGGGGGTTTAGGGCGAGGCGGCCTAGGTTGTTCACATCGTGCTTTTGTAGACGTATACGTTACCACTAAATGGGTCGTATCGGGCCCTAAGCCCATTTATGTACATATAGTACTTTTAAACACTCAAACAATCGGAACAATAATCAATTAAACTATTAACTCATATGCATTAATCATCTAAGCAATTAACAACTCATCTAAACAAACATAATTACCGTAGTTAACAAGCTTATCAATTCTAAGCAATTAAAAAAACACCTAGCTAGAAATTCAAATAAATCTGGGCAATAATTAAACCTAAGCATATCAATTCATCTAAATCTAAGGAACTAGCCACTAAACAATCAAAAGCAAACAAGCATAATCTAAACAATTGGTAATTAAAAAACCAAACTTTCTAGATGGGGAGGGAGGCGGGCGACTTACCTCACGGTGGAGGCGGCGCGGCGAGCGGCACACGGCGAGGTGGGCAGCGTGGAGGCGGAACGGCACGGCGCGGCAGCGCACAGCGCGACGGGCGCAGGTCCGGGCGGTGCGGCGACGTGGCAGTGTGGTGGGGGCGGTGCGGCGAGGCTGCGGCGGCCGGGGCGGGGTGGAGGCTGGGGTGGGGACCTCCGGGGCGGCGGCGGCTGGCGGCGCGGTGGGGGCGGTGCGGCGAGGCTGCGGCGGCCGGGGCGGGGTGGAGGCTGGGGCGAGGACCTCTGGGGCGGCGGTGGCGGCCGGGCGGCGGCGGCGGCTGGCGGCGGTGGCGGCCGGGGTGGCGGCCGGGGCGTTTAGGGCTAATGCCCGCGCCGACCCGGGCCCACGGGTATATAAGCCTTATTTACGACGGCCCATGGTGTGGCCGTCGTACATAAGCTTATTTACGACAGCCTTGGTTTGGCTGTCGTATATGACTGCTATATACGACAGCCTAGGGTTGGCTGTCGTACAGCCATATACTAAATGACGGTTGTACTGTCGTATATAAACTTATATACAACAGCCTCTGCTGACCGTCGTATGTAAGTTTATATACGACAGCTAGCCGTCGTATGTTATACAGTCTATCGTGTGTTGCCCTTTTTTCTGTAGTGATGTGTGCGTGTGTGTAATAGAGAGGTAGAGAGGGATGCATGGGGAGCCGGGAGGGGGACCATACGTATGAATCATGATGCTCACACATCCTTCGTTTTCAGCAAAGGCTGGGCTGACCGACTGACTGACTGACAAGCTAGGGATCGACTCGGTGATGAAAAAAAAGGAAGGAAACAATAAAGCCGCGATGCTTGCCCCTTGCTCGGTGATGATCATCAGCTCGGTCATGCATGGCAGCAGATTGGCAGCAGTAGTGGTAGAAAAGCTGTATCCGTAGAGATGAGATGAGAGAGGAGAGTAGCGTATGGCATGCACACAAGCAATGCAAGTCGCAGAGAAAGGACTGGCAGGTTTGATTTGTGTATCAATGGCGAGACTTTTTCTGGTGTCAGGATCAAACACCCATGATCGCTTTTCCTCCTGGCCTTCTTGACGACGATCGCTCGGTCAAAAAGACCGTGCCGCCGTCATCATTCCGCTGTGGCCGGCGCTGCCGCGGCGCATCGCCAGCACGGACCTCCTCTGCTCTGCACGCGTCGTCCTGGCCATGTCCACGCCAGCATCAGCAACTCTCTCGCTCTCTCTCACTTACTTTTTGCTGCTCGTAATCGAGATGAGGTCCATGAGGATACACATCTCAGCCCCAAATACCGGTCGATCCATGGATCACTCACTCGCAAAGTTGCGACAATTTGATGCTCCCCAACTTTCTTTTTTTTAAAAAAAAAGGAGAGCCCGAGGTTGGTTCGTCACACAAGTAGAAAGGCCCCGGGGGTCGTCAGAAATCACCATCTCAGGGAGAACTCACCTTTTCAGGGGACGGACGGACGGCCACTGTTGTCCAGCAAGCCAGCCCAAGTGGTGGTGTGTGCCCGCAACGCGCATAGAGATTCACGTCATCTGCCGTAGTTGCAGGGATGAGCAAGCAGTACGGCTCCCATCACTCGCTAAAAGTAGAGTTGGCAACTTGGATCCGACAAGATGATCCAGACCGACTGTTACTGTAAAGTGTCCAAATATACACGGCGTGTTTGGTTTATTGTCAAACCTCGTCACACTAAATGTTTGGCACGCCACAGTTTCTTTGGTTACTGCTTGCTTCTCTCTCTCTCTCTGCCATAACTGTGGGGTTATGCCACACTGTCACCTCACCTGTCATTGACCTGTATTCTTGTTACATGTTTAGCAAAGTGTGGTAACAATGTGTGGTAACTTACGGAAATGAAGCAAACACACCCATATACATGTAATGGTAATGGATGAGCCTAGGGTACCAGCACACTTAGGACCTTGTTTTCGCTTCAAAGTGTGTATTCTCTCTTGTACCACAGTTCAAAGCTGACATCAACATTTAGATTCTATAATTAGATATAATCCAAAAGCTAAAACAAATAGATATATTCATAAAGAAGATTGAAATTGCCACAATCCACACTCGGATGCTGGCACCATCTGCTGTTTGCTAGGACGGAGGAGGTTTCGCAATAGTCATAGAATCCAACTTTCTAATCCACGGTCTTCATAAGTAGCTTTCACAATCTGATGCTGAAATAAAGTATTCTTATTTTTTCTCTTTTTTTTACGAAGCACAACAAACACACAAATATCTATATACACATACATGCACACATTACCCTTATCAGCATTTCTGAAAGACCAGTTTGATTGATTTAAAAATTTACGGAATCATATCAAGCCTATTACTGAAAAAATAGTTAATCATAAATACAACACTCAAGTTGAGTTTGGAACTCCAACGCGGTGGACTTGTTTTCACCACAAGGAACCTAACCAGACCCTTGTGGGCTCTTTGGTTCAACTAATGACATTGAAGTTTGCAAGCGAGAAAAAACTTTCTCGTAAAACTATTCCTATTAATTGAACCAAAAGAAGGTTTGGAATAAAAAACGAGGATGTTGGTGCAGCTAATGCCAAATAAACCACCATTCTCTTTAGTCCATATTTACGAGAAGTCATCGGTAGTAACCACTCAAATTTAAGTAGGGGTTGATGGTTGCACATAGACGACTCTACAATTTTAGTAATTGGGGTGTATGAACAGAAATGTCAAGATTATGTGTAGACTTTTTTAGAAAATGGAATTATATATTCCAGGATTATGTATAGACTCTCGATTATGTATTATAGTAATAGGGCCTAAGGCTGTTATAGGAGAGTGAAAATTTTCATAAGTGGGATTAGCGATATTGTTAGCCAGGACGACGACGGTGAATAACCAATCGAAATACTTGCATCCGGGCCAAAGTTCATCAGGCGGTTTTGTGTAATTTCGATCGTTTTTGCTTGGATACTACTACTTTTTAACCGGGACCCATCAAGAAATCCAGTCGGCCGACAAATGAATCTCCGCTTGAGCACACACGCACAGGGACCATGTAAAGGATGGAACTGCGGCGTGCTGGTAAAGAAGGGTGGTTGTCTGGTGGTTTGTGAAGGGGAGAGAGGAACCAACGCACGATCAATAGCTGAAGAGGAAGCGAACCACGTAAACTTCAGCCAGGGTCGCGGCGAATGATAAGAGGGTGGTGGCCGGCAGTTTCACGTCTAGCATGGTCCGTTGCCGTATGTCTTTTTCAGGTAACTTTTCATCGAGTCCCATACTCGCTTTGTCGACCTACGCAACAGTGACACTGTGCTCTCTCTATCACCAAATGACACCTCTCCTCTCAGCTCCTGATGCGTGAAAACGACCCCTCATCATCAGGTGGCAAAACTTTAGCCGGCCAGGCCACACCCCACACCACGGCTACCTGCTGCTCCAGTGACAGGACAGGAGAGAGACACATTGCATAGTGAGAGGGAGATGAACATGACATGCCCCAGCTCCGCGCTCGCCGTCCGTCCAAAGGGGATCCATCCATGCTGTTACTGAAGCTGAACATACACATACAACAGAGCAAAGAAACTGGGGGTTAGAACCAAAATAGATCAAGAGGAGAAAATCATCAGATATTAGATGCGTTCTAGGCGAGTAGGTGCAGCAAGAACAAAACCAAATTAAATCCTCCAGCTGTTGAGACAGCGGAGTGTATAATGAGGGAAACGGGTTCGCCCTGCCTCGCGACGCCGGAACAGCGGGAATGTGCTACAGGATCAGCATTTGTTCAGTTGCGACCTCGTCAGCATGTGCTAACGAACATAATGGATCTTTCTTACATATACATTCCGATGGAGAGCACGATCTGGACAAAGAACTTAGCATCAGGGAACAGTGGTGTGGTGGTCTCCAATCAGCACGCGGGACGCCGGAGCCGGGGAACGTGCAAACGCAAACGGCACCATCGTCGCCGCCCGAAGATAATCACGCCAGGCACCAGCTGTTTAGCCAACACGAAGGAGCACAGCACAGTGGCCACAGTACCAATGCAAGGGGGTACAGCTTCCATCCTCTTTAACGACCAACCAGCGACACTTGAAAAGGAAACAGCCTTCGCGGCTTGCACCCGTCACGTTGTGTGTGCTACTGTCCCGAAGGCGTCTTTAGTTGGTCCTTGCAAAGTGACACGCACGTCAATTACAGTACTTCAGAAAACACCACTAACAAGTAATAACTCGCCGCTAATCCTGCTCTTCATTGTCGTTTTCAAGGCCTGATTACACCTGTCTTCACTGATTTCCGGCGGCCAAGTACTGAACCAACATCGACAGGCACCTGTCCAATCGACGCTGTCGTCGGTAGGTACGTGTGTGTATCGTGTAACTGAAGGAAAGCGGCAGGCATCCTTTGGCCAACCTTGTTCCAGGCATCAAAACGAGCTTCCACATGTGGGTTACTTAAACCAACCACGAAAAAGATCAGCTTTATGTGGATGACTGTTGCAAAACGTACCTGCGTAGTGACAGGACTGGACGAGCCGACAACAGTATGAGATTGGCATTGATCAGTAAAGGCAAAGCTTATGATGGGCCTCCTCAAGGTTGTAGCACTAACACATGCTCTGTAGTGTGTGCGCCTGTTAACCGGGAAAAAACCAGCCAGTTTAACAGCTGTCAATCCTTACCGGCTAAATTTTGAGATATCCCAACCGCTCCATGCGACGTGCAAATGGATCTGATAGAATGGCCCAAGCAGCTTTTTCTCTAGACAGCTTATCAACCGAGAAAAGTGTATATAGGGACGCCTATCTTGTCGTACTAGTTACACACGTTCATAGCTTCCAAAGTTCTCTAGAAATGCACTTCAAAAGTTAAAGAAAATATGACAATGATAAAGAAGACATAATAATAACGTGGTAAGAAATCAAATGTTCAAATGGCAGTCAAAACAAATCTGTTACTCTGCTCCACGTATTGCCAGAAAGAACATTAGCTAGGTTGGCTGTTCAGTTTTCACCTTTTTGTTTTTGCACATATATATGCATAGACAACATAGGTATGCTACATTTTTGGCATGACAGATTTGAAAAGTTTACTAGAATACAAACCTCTTTCAAAATACTTGTCAACTCTGCCTTCACAATTCACTTTTCTACAAATATTTGTGCAAATATTCAAAAATATATGATAGGTTTGAAGTACTTTTAATAACCTATTCATTGATACTATCATTGTTTTACTTAACTAAATAGTTGGCAAAGTATTGTTAGTCAAAACATGAACAGTTTAAGTTGTTAAGTATTCTGAAATGGAAGGTTGGAACAAGCTAAAACAAGAGGGCTTGTATTTCAATACTATTACTTCTCGGTGCATTCACTGATTTTTAAACCCATTGCAAAATAGTATCAAAGTTCGCTGGGAGCACAGTCACTGTCAGGGGCCAGGTTTCGCATTGACGCATTCTGTTCAGTTTAACAGCCACAGCCTTACCTTTCGGCGGACACTACTGGCAGACTTAAAGAAAAGCCCATGAGTTAAATCAGTGAAAGCCTATGGATGTCAGCACGGATTGGGCCCAGGTTTTTAGCAGGGTTCAAGATGAACAACTGTTGTCTCTCTGGTCCAGCACAAGCAGAACCAGAATGAATCGTGTTAGTAGACTTTAATTTATCACTACTGATGAGGCATTGAAGCTTTGTTCAAAGAGACTTCTGAAGCTTCAAGGGCAACAGAAGAAACCAAGTGCAAAGTAATAAGTCAAAATTCTAGTACTATGTGGTTCCCGTCCCAATTCCCAAAACCTTCGAATCCCGCTTCCCAAAGAATTTTCTTCATCAGATTCACATTGAACTGTACTACAGTCTATCATTAACGCAAGCATTGTTTAGGACCTTTTCACCCGGCTCACCCACGGGAAATACAGGTGAGTTAATGTTTGACCTTTTCTGAACTTAGGAATATCACACCAAAAAGCAAGGTGAAACATGTTAAACAGAACAAACTGGATTGCCCTTAAGTAGCTAGCATTCCAACTGATTCCAATAACTCTGGTGTTCCATAATAAATTTATGTGGTATAATAGGAAATTCTAGAAGAACGTCCTACATCTCGGATCAGCAGCTGGGCCAAAACCCACAGTTACGAGCGTGGAAAGCAGGGAAGCCCATTAACGTTGTTGCACGGTAGCTCGGTCTTCTAAATCACAACTCTCATTCTGATAGTTTAGAAATCCCGATCGACATATAGGAGGACGAATAAGGCGACTTCTATATACAGAATAATCGGAAATAGCCATCCAAGTATGCAGATATGAGGGCTCAAACCTGAGTGGAAGGGACGTACGTACATCCACACCATTAGCATGGACGCATTGACTCCCTGACGTTCCTTTTCATGCAAGAGAAACCCGTAGTGATAATGGCAGACAAAGTTACCGCGTCCTATCACCATCCACCAACGTTTCCTCCAAAATAATAACTCGGCATCCAGCAAATCAAAATGATAGGAACGGAGAGAACCACGCTGCCGACCAGGAACGGGCACCCCCCCCCCCCCCCCCCCATCTAGCGGATTCCCATCTCGAGCGGTTAGAGGAACGCGCAGCGCAGAGGGAACCGCGATCGCGACCGGTGATGATTGCATCACCACCGCGGAACACGGGGACCACCTTAGGCTGCCCGCAGCGGCAGCCTGTAAAGCGCCTGGCCGCTGAATGTAGCGGCGCCGAGCGCTGCGGCTGTCCGCAGGGGCAGCTGTAAACGCTGCGCTAATTAACAGATTTGCAAAGTGCAGCTCTAAACGTGGAGGCGTGTAGCGCCGGTAGAAGAGAAAAAAAAAGAGAAACAAATAAAAAAGAAAAGAAGAGAAGTAAAAAGGAAAAGAAAAAAAGGAAAGAAGTGAGGAAAAAGAAGAAAAGAAAGAAAAAGGGAAAATAAGAAGAAAGGAGAGGAAAAGTAAGCAAAAAAAATTGGTGATTTTTTATAAGTTGTAAATATAATATTATTAACATAAAAATAGTTATATGCAATAAAATAAAATATGAGTTAGTTATATTATATAATAGAAAATAAATGACATTTGATATAGAGATCTAATTTAGAGGTGAACGAGTGCAGAGAATTGAACTGTAAAGATAGGAATCTTTTAGAGATGACTGTAAAAGGGTAGGAATATTCTTTTAGAGATCTAATATAGAGGTCCACGAGTGCGACCAGTCTTAACGCGCAAAGAGAGATTGAGAAAGGGAAAGAAGAGGATGATGCGGGGATGGCGCGGCGTGGTGTCGGAGGCATGCTCACCTTTTCTCCCGACGGAACGGAACGGGACGTAACGGAGCGGGCGGCGCCTCCCTGCGGTCGCTTTCCGACACGTACGGCCGAGGATGCTATCCGTGGCGCGGCGCGGTGGCGGCGATGGCGAGCCAGGAGGCGGCGGGTGGGAAAGAGGAACTCGGCCGAAGAAGACGTCTTCCATTTTCTTTTACTTGGGCCGTGCTACGAGACGTGCGCGCGGCCTAGCTGGATCAGGTTTTTTCCATCTCAGCTGGCCCATGTACTCCTCTCGAAAGTACTGGGCCAAGAGACCTGGATGAAGATGGATCGGCCGTTCTTCTCACTCGCTTGAACGGAGGCCCGTATAAAAGAAGATAGTAGAAGCTTGCCTCGACCAAAACAAATATAAAAATAACAGACAGAGGCCTTGTTTGGCACAGCTGAAACTTGTTGAGAAACTGTCTTATTTCTAACTGCTATGAGAAGCAGCTGACTGGAGAAGCAGCTGTTAAAATAAGCTAGATGTTTGGCAAACTGCGTTTTGAATGTGTTGGTCTGTTGTTTTAAAGTAAAAAATGTCCAAATTGCCCATGATAGTTTTTTACTTTTATATTTACTAACTATAGGTTAGTTTTTCTATTGTATTTTATTTAACACATGATAATAACTATTTAATATTCTTTGTGCGTTTCTCTGTGCTTTTTAGCCCAGATTTTTATACACAAATTCTCTCTAAGTTGTGACAAGAGGGACGAAAGATTGACAGATAGTACCACGCACTACTACCTACCTGTAGTTTTTATCATGGAAAGAGTTCTTGCACAGGAAACAACTTGCGTGTTGCTGGCTTGCTGCTAGAAAATCAACCAACATATTACATAACACGGTACTTCTCACAACCGTTGTTGAATATATACATCAGACTTATTGTCACAAACTCAAACAAACAAATTGATGAAAATGGAAGGCTGGCCCATGGGACTCTAATTATCTCACAAGGAACTTTCATGTCCTTCCATGCTTGTTGCACTCCTTGGTAGTTCATCCAATCTTGTTGCCGATAGTAGTCTGCACTTTCCAATCAGATGCACTGTTGCAAGTTAAACTTGTGTATTAAAACTATGTTAATACAGATATCATACAGCCTCAGTCGCTCATATCTCTGCTCTTAGATATTGTTTACTACTAAAAGGCTAATTACAAGAATTGAGAAACCAACTCTGCTTTGCACACAATAACCATTAGCGAACAAGTTAAACAGGCCATATCAAGATCTTAAAACGGTGAGTACAATTTATCCAACAACGCAAACATGGAAACAATATCATACCTGGCCTTGGACGACTGTACCATTGCAGCAAAACTCTTTCTTGAGATCATTCAGTACCTTGCCGTAGATGAATTCCTTCTTGAACCCCTGGACAATCGTCAGACTCTTGCAACCACGGCGCTGCTGAATACATACATGAACGTAGTTTTTCGATCCTACAACTGCATCAAAGTCACGAATTAAAAATTAAAATAAAGGAGAAACAGAGCGCATACCCTGGGAGGTGGTCAAAGAGGAAGAGGTCAACCAAGAACCCTCACGAAGGTGTGGATTGTGAATAAGCTTCGGGAAGTCAAAAGCAGTACCAAATCCCATGCCCTAGGCGCAGATGGGGAAAAGATGGAAGAAAATCAAGGTATGTACCGGTCTGGAGGAGATACAGGAAGAAGGATGGGTTCTGCTCTGGCGACGGACTCTGCTGCTCGGGTGAGCGGATGGCGACGCAATGGAGGAGGGAGAACCAGCGCAGAGAGAGGAGTCAGGCGGCAGAGACGGAGGAGAGGAGCCGGCGGCACAGAAAGGGGTCGGGAGAAGAGGAGGAAGCAACTTTTATATGATGGCAATTGAGGGTAAATATAGTTGAAGTTCAAGTGCATTTTGGTTTCTTTAGTCCGCAGACGCGCCGAGAAGCGGCCCGGAGACCGCTTTTTTTCAACGTTGTGTATTAGTTCAATTTGAGAAGCGCGTTTTTAATAAGCGGGATCAGAAGCTAGCTGTTTGGAGGTTTAAGCGCTTAATTTTATTTAGAAGCTGGTTGATAAGTTGTACCAAACAGGCCCAGAGCAGTCACCTTCAGCGTGTGTGATTTTTTTTCATTTTTTAATCGACGAAGTATATAGGGTTAGACGTACAAACATATAGAAAAGTTGATATCCTGAGCAACTAAATAGGCGACAGCGGATGGCCTCGAACTCGTCATCTGGATGAAACCTGCAATATTATATGAGAATTAAAATTTTCTTTCAATCTAGGCACTAACTATTAGAATCCATATCAAATGATTATAAGTTATAACTATTCCGATAATGAACTTATCATAAAAAATATTCTACAGTCAATACACAATTATATAAAAACAAAAGAATCATTGACAACAAAGGCACAAATTTTAAAAATAGATCAGGCGACACGTAGATTAAAAGTAGGTGCTAATTTCAGATTACTCAAAATTAGCAGCATTTCCATATTTTATCAATAGGAACTGTGAGAGTTTGTTTCTTTACTACCAATATTTTCTGCGTCAAAAAAACAGAAAATTACCACGTAACGTGTTTCTATTCGTGATGGGCGCGACTTTTGGTTCGCTGGCCACCGAGTCACCGACCAGGTTCACCGACGAACAAGTGTCTCACTGATGAGGAGGCGGCAAGGTCCAGCAGCGGCCGACCAAGTCTCGCCACGACAAGGAAAGAATCCACGGCTCCAGCGCCGGATTTCCTGCCTTGCCCTCCGCTGCACACGCACAGGAATCGAGGCCTCCTACACGTCGTGCCAAAACATCCAGTGGCATCGTCCCGTTATTTCTGCACAACTCCTCTGCCCCTCATCGTCATTCCGGGCGGCGCGGAGAATCCAGCGTCTCGTCTGGTTCCAACTTTCTTGTTGCGGCTGGTGTCGAGGAAAAAAAAAAGAGAGAGGGAGAAAAAGTTTCCTGCAGCGGCAAGCCGGCAAAATCCCGCGTGCTTCTCGTCCACGGGCGCACCGGCACTGACAGAACGCGACCGCGCCGCAGCCGTCCACTGGATCGGTTCCACGGGGCCCGAACACGCAGACGAAGCTTCCTCTTCCTCTGTCGCGTAAAGCGTAAAGAATACCACCGCGCCCGCCGCCCGCGTAGCAGCGAAGCCGAAGTACCACCGCGCCGAAGCGACCGCCCAGCCCGCCCTCTCACACACGCTCTCGTCTCGTCACCGGAACCCCACGGCGCGCGCGGAGAGGCAGAGGAGGGAGGCATGCGGTCCCAGTCGCCGCAGGGGAGGAAGGGACGGTCGCCGCGGCTCGCCGGCGTACGGGTGGGCCGCTCCCCGCGCTCGCGCTCGCGCCGGGGCGGCGGCGGCAGCGGCGCGCGGGGCGTCCGGGCGTCCGCTCGCCCCACGCTGGGGTGGTTGCGCTCGCGGGCGCCGAAGGGGAAGAGGGCCCTCCTCGCGCGCTCCGCGTCCGAGCCGGCGCTCTGGCTCCTCGCGCGCGTGCACGCCGCGCCGGACGACGACGGGTCCCCGCCGCCGCCGCCGCTCGAGCGGCCGCACACCTGCTCCGACGTCTTCGTCCCGGACTCGCCCTTCGGCCGATCCCCGTCCTCCGCCTCCCTCGCCAAGCTTAACCCCTCGGAGGTACGGCGAACTAACTGGCCCGCGCACGCACGAGCTCTCATGTCCTGGTCCGGCGAGCGATTCCGGGGTGTTGATTGCCGCTGTTGGGGATGGCTTGGTGTAGGAGGCGAAGGTGGTGGTGAGCGTGACGGTGGAGGGGAGCGTTGGGCCGGTCAAGGCCATGGTCCGGCTGGGCGCCAGCGTCGGGGAGGCCATTGCGGCGGTGGTCGAGAGGTACGCCAGGGAAGGGAGGAGCCCGCGCCTGGACACGGCCGCCGTGGATAGCTTCCAGCTCCACCACTCTCACTTCAGCCTTGAGAGTAAGACACTACCCTATTACATAACGTTTTGTCGCAAATTCGTATCCTCTTTTTTTTCGTAGCATAGGACATAGAGTTATCTCGATTAAGAGTTTATTTCCAAGCTATTTCACTGTCAGTTCAGCTTGCAATTTGTATTACGTCCAACCGTCCTAGCATTCATGGGGGTGATGAAAATTCAGATTGAGGTTTCTGATTTTAATGTTCAGAGAGCATGGAATCATTCCTCTATTCTAAAAGGAAAACTAAACTGACAAGCATTTTTTATCCAAATATATGGGACCTCTAGTCTTTCTAATTCTTCATTAAATGATTTATCGAATCGTGGTAGAGCAAACTTGCAATTTATTTTAGTGTCCAAGCTATACGCGTAGGTAATGTAGGTTCTTCCAAAACAACCACTAAATAGTGTGTGGGCTGGACGAATTTTACCTGACTGTCTTTGTGGTCCTTTTTCTCAAGGTTTACAGTGTCATTATCCAACTAGTCCCAATGTTTTACTTCATACGGATATCGTAAACATTATGGTGTACTAACCGAGACAGCCAGACAGGTCTCAAGTTGTTGTGCGCTTTTTGTAGCATAGAAAAATCATAGTATGTCAACTTCATTACGTCATTAATGTGCAATTACAAGCTCATCACATCATATTGATGTCAGGAGATCCCATTATGTTACCTGGAATCCCAAATTATATTGTCGATGCATTTTGTAGCTGCCTGCAAACTTTGATAGCCTTATATCTTTAAAATACTTTGATTTGTATCATGAGAATGATCTAAATTTGTCTTGAACTTACTTCTATGTGTTGTAATCTTACTATGTTTTGTGAGAGGTGTATAGCAAAGGAAACCATATCCCATGTCCTGAATGAAGAGTCAACTAGCTGTAGTTAGTATTGGTATATAGAGTTTTTAGGACTTGTTCAATAGTCTATGCATTTTTCCTACCTGGGAAGATTACTGAATGGAGAAGATTGCCCTTATGCCTTAGAGGTCAGCTATAGGCCCTGTTTGGCACAGCTTAAACTTGTTAAAGAAGCAGCTTGCCTGAAAAGCTGGGAACAACAGCCTAAGCTTATATCCTGCTTTTTTCTGAGAATCAGCTGAACTAAAAAGCTGCTGGAGAAGCTACCTGTTTGGCACAGAAGCTGTGCCGGCCATAGCCTGTAGGCAACTCACAGTACTGTGTGACTCAGATAAGCTTGAGGCATGGATTGAACCCATTTTTCCTAACATGTCTATTCTTGTAGAGAACTTTTGTATAACAAGTTAACAACTATTGAATGACTTCCTTTTTCCATACAGAATGACACCAATATATACATTACATATTAAATAGTATATATATTTGTTATTATTAGTTAGGTTTCTTCAAAGTGGGAACTGCTATGTGGTCTGTACTGAATTTTGATTGTAACTGTTTGATCCTAATGCAACTCTGGTAGAATTCAAAGAGAGCTCTGGTTTCAGCCTATAACTAGTTGGCTCTGTAGTCCGATTTTCAGAATCCTTTCTTCTCGAGCACATGGGAGAACCGTGTATCTTTATATTAAGATAGAAACCACGGAATTACAAACTCGTGCCACAACATAAACAAAAAAAAAAGAAACCCAGCCTCAGTGCCAGATTAGTACATGACCATTTTAATATGAATTTGGATATTTTACCATTTTGGTATTACATGATTCAAAAAGAAGTGCTTACCTGCTTGAGAAACATCTGATAAGCTTTTTTGGCATAATAAGCTGAATTTTACTCAGGCAGCTAGTGTTGATACCTATGATTGTTGGTATATTGGGATTTGTCCAAAATACCGCTTCTCTGAAATAGATTCAATCCGGATTATGAAATATGTGTTCTGGACAATTTACTAATGAAGCAGAGGAGAAGTAGAGTGCATTAACATAGTGGACTAATGGCCCTCAGTTTCATTTTCTCAAGTGACAATGAACTATAAACTTGACAGTTTCAGTTTACCTGGGGAATGCATTCTTTGGTTCATTATATCTATGAAGTTGTGTCATCTATCAGAAGAGTAACAGCTTAGTATTTTGTCTCTTGCAGGTCTGAACAAAAATGATAAAATTGGAGACGTGGGAGGTAGAAGTTTCTACCTACACAAAAATGATGGAAGTAATGGGCTTCACCGCCAGAATGAAGAACCTGATGTCAATTCAAGTGGTAGTGAAATTGCATTGAGCCATGGAAGACAACCATCGAGTGCTCCATACCACTATCAGGTCTTGACTATTGTCATCAAGAAGCTGGACAAAATGGGCAGGCGGACGAAAAGGATTTGGAGGTTCATCACTTGCGATAACTGTACATGACAGTGACATGAATCTCTTGATGGTGTGATCCAGGTAGTAGCTAACCAGTACAGGCTAAGAGTATGTGACAGTATAGTGTGTAGACTGTGGTGTGTATCATAATACTACAGTTAACCAGCATACTGTGTACCAGCATGGTACGCATCCATTAACGGCTAGCCACTATTTTTATGGCAGCGGGTCATACATACACCTTTCTTCGGATTTAACCATGAAAAGAATCATTGCTGAACCGTTGTGAAGGCTTCCAGCAAAGCACAACAAAACGTCAGCTTTTTTTTACTGACCGCTGACGATGTATATTTGGTTACTATCCGAAATGTAGCTTGTAGCTTTTAACACAGGAAAAGGATAATTATCAGTTTTTTCAACTGGTTTGTTCTTGTTATTATTGACCCCCTGTTATTTTTCAGTTTTGTTCACGATTACAAATGCAGTGAGAAAAACTAACGCAGTCGTCAGTAAATGTATTGAAGTTCACTACAAATGGATTTAGGTTTTATGCTATTCATGTGGATACCAAGTACTCCAACCATTCATATATATATATATATATATATGTGTGTGTGTGTGACGTTGGGAGGTAGCATCATTTTAAGAACACTGCTGACTGAATTGAAACTGACAGTTGTAATTTGTAAACAAAAAAAGTATTGATTGAAATTTTCAGTTGTGTTTCGAAGAAGTTGGGCACAGGCTTTCATAGTATACGGTTGATTGATGTCATAAACGTATTCAGAGTTTATTTAAAATGATTGTACGGCTTCCGGTTTTCATAATCAGACTTGAGAACTTTCACTGAAAACGGAGGCAAATTGATGCGAGGCTAGCGTAATTCTGGCGCAGTTTTAGGGATCGGCACCCGAGACGGACAAGGAAACAGAGGCAGGCGAACAGATGCTTATTGGAGATACCAAAGCGATTACAAATAAACTTGTAGCAAATCACAATCGCATCGATGCTTGAAGAGATGCACATACACAGGGTACTCGTGCTTGCGATCACGTGTTTTCGGGCTGAAGATGGACTTTTGGTGGGCCCTTGTCGCCAAAGGACACCAACAAGACGCGTGGTGCAGGCCTCACGCGTGACCATGCGCTGGGCTAAAGAGGAGGGTGGCCTAGTAACATAGTTACTCTTTTCTTCACTTGAATTGCCACCAGTCACCATATCCATTTTATTTATTGTTTGTTTTTTATTCTATTTTGTGTCAAAATGCTATTGACGACCCAGATAACTATACTACTAAATATTTTATGACTTTTTTGCAACATAATTTGCTACCATAAACAAGGAATGAAGAAATTAAGAATAGATGGTGTGATTACTTTAATGGGCTATTCAATGATGGGAATGGGAGCACTATGGTTGAGTTAGATGACTCATTTGATGACTCCAACAGACGGTTCGCGCGGAGGATGCAAGAGTTTGAGGTTAAGGAGGTCTTAAAAAGGATGAAAGGAGGAAAGGCCCTCGGCCCTGACAATGTCCCTATTGAGGTGTGGAGATGCCTTGGGGACGTAGCAATAGTATGGCTAACAAAGCTATTCAACCATATTTTTCAGTCAAACAAGATGCCTGAAGAATGGAGGAAAAGTATATTAGTACCTATCTTCAAAAATAAAGGAGATATTCGAAGTTGTACTAATTATTGAGGTATTAAGCTTATGAGTCATACTATGAAGCTTTGGAAGAGAGTGATTGAACATCGCCTGAGGAAAGTGACCAATGTTACTAAAAATCAGTTTGGTTTTATGCCTGGGGGGTCTACAATGGAGGCGATTTTCTTGCTCTGTCAGCTTATGGAGAGATATAGGGAACAGAAGAAGGACTTGCATATGGTGTTCATCGACTTGGAGAAGGCGTACGACAAGATACCAAGGTCAGTCATGTGGTGGGCACTAGAGAAACATAAAGTGCCAGCAAAGTACATTACCCTTATCAAGGATATGTACAATAATGTTATGACAAGTGTGCGCGTAAGTGATAGTGAGACTGATGCATTTCCTATCACGGTAGGACTACATCAAGGATCAACTTTGAGCCCATACATCTTTTTCTTGGTGATGGATGAGGTGTCGAAGGATATACAAGGGGATATCCCTTGGTGCATGCTCTTTGCTGATGATGTAGTGCTGGTAGATGAAACTAGAGATGGTGTCGATAAGAAATTAGAGTTATGGAGACAAACCTTAGAGTCAAGGGGTTTAGACTTAGTAGGACCAAAACCGAGTATATAAGGTGTGACTTTGGTGGCATTGGTCGTGAAGAGGGAAATGTTAGTCTACAAGGATAAATAGTATCTAGAAGGGACTCTTTCCGATACTTAGGATCAATATTACAAAACAATGGTGATATTGATGAGAATGTTTGTCACGGGATCAAGGTAGGGTGGATGAAATGGCGACAAGCCTCTGGAATCCTATGTGATAGGAAAGTCCCACAGAAGCTAAAAGGGAAGTTCTATAGGACGGTGATCAGACCCGCGATGCTCTATGGGGCGGAATGTTGGCCAACTAAACGGCAACATGTCCAACAAATGAGTGTCGCAGAGATGCGCATGCTACGGTGGATGTGCGGGCGCACGAGAAGAGACCGAATAAGGAATGAGGCGATTCGTGATAGGGTAGGGGTGGCGCCGATTGAAGAGAAGTTAGTCCAACATCGACTTAGGTGGTTTTGACATATCCAACGGAGACCTCCAGAAGCACCGTTTAACAGTGGGATTTTAAGAGGTAGAGAAAATATTAGGAGGGGTAGAGGACGACCAAGGTTGACATGGAGGGAGGCGGTAAAACGAGATTTGAGAGATTGAAATGTATCCAGAGACTTAGCTCATGATAGGACCGCATGAAAAGTAGCAATTCATGTACCAGAATCATAGTCTTATTTTTCTCTTTCTCACCTTTTTTTTCTTTTTTTTTTCTTTTTCTCTCTCTTTTTTTTCTTTTTTCCCTTGTTCTTATATCTCTTCCTCTCTTTTACTTCATTGATATTGGGTTTCATGTCTAATCGACCCCAACATGGTTGGGATAAAGGCTTGGTTGTTGTTGTTGAAACAAGGCCTAAGCTAGTACAATCTAATAACATGCAACAACTTGTGATGCAATATGCTCCTAACACGTACGCTGTATAGATGGCTACTTATACTCATGGTATCTAAGGTGATTTTGTAATTCTAAATATCATATATAGGACCTGTTTGGCACAGCTTCTGAACCAACTTTTTTATAAAAATAAGCTGCGGGTGTACCAAACAGTCAACTTCTCCAACAGCTTATTAGTTCAGTTGCTTCTCAGAATAAGCAGGATATAAGTTTAAGCTGTTGTTCACCAGGTTTTCAGACAATTTGTTTTTTTAACAAGTTTAAGTCGTGACAAACATGGCCATAGTTTTATAGTGGTAGAGTGTGCACGTTCAGGCATCTCCACCCCACCTTCCGGACATTTCGGACATCTATGTCAGTCAAAGGGGTAAACTAGTGGGGTTTATTTGTTAAGTTATCATTGTCAGGTGATAAGGTTTAATTGAAAAAAATATTGGCCATAGAATGAAGATTGGTGGTTTAAAAGTATTGCTTGCACGATTGCACCAACAAAATATTTACATTCTATAAAGACTGCTCTGCAAGTTTTTTTTTTGCCTAAGTCAGACTATAAGCCACTCTTTCGACGTCATATTAGTCCACTAGTCCTTATCCAGCCCAACTGCTTACAGCCCATTACATCGTCCTCGAAGCCCAAGCGTCTACAAGCCCAAGTTGGTAATCCCTTTTGCACACCCAACTTGAGATTACACTGAATGGGTAATACATCCGATCCGTTTATCCACATGAAGCCCGAGGTTAGTCAGCCAACTCAAAAGTTTAACTACATTTTTCAGTTTCCTTCTATTATTTTTAATTCTACAAATAATCTATTTAGTTACTAGAGTTAGATTCATATTTTTGTATTTTTTGTATTTATATAGTGCTGTTAATATTGAACAAGTTTGTGAAACATAATTTGACTTTTTATTAAAAATACATGTTGGAGTTTTTGTAGCAACATGTTCAGTATTTTAATTGTTGAGTAATACATTCAAACTGGTAAATTGAAGAAAATAATATAAGTGGGCCAGTAAATTCAAAATATATTAGGTTTCGATGTATGCCCTTCTACTATAGGTTAAAGATGTAAAGGGTGTTTCATAAAAGAAAGGGGTGTAAAGGGTGATAAAATACAACCTTTTTTCCAAAGAAATGAAGAGATACATATGATCGCAAGTAATTCCACTATAAAAGGAAAGAAAGTAAGCATGCATGATGCGTGTGCTTGTTCGTACAGTTGGATCGACGACGAGTCAGGTTGTCTGGCCGCTTTCTCGGCGAGGAAAAAGAAAGCGTCCTAGAGCTACTCCATCACGGTTTGACCATTCCTCTGAAGCAAGCAAGCCGCCCGCACCTTTCCAGTAGCAAGGTGACTTGGAGATGCCTCACGAGATTTCCGCACTCGACAAACAGTCCGCCGAGTTAGATACTACCAGTAGATAGATGATCGTCGAAAAGGGAACGATATTTTTTTTACAGACAGATGAACAAGATCAGCTCCGCGTTCGTGGACTCCCAAAAAGCATCCAAGAAAACAAACCATAGACAGCTAGTGGAAAGAGACAGGGCTGTGATCCTGAAGGAGAAAAAAAAACGGGGGGGAGAAAGAACAGCCGAATCTCGTGGCCGTTATACACGGCGGCGTTGCTGTCAACGTGCTCCTCTGCCGACACCGTGCAACCAGCCAGCGCGACAGCCTCCGTTCTGCTGTCTCCGTGCCCGATCGAGCAGATAATCGAGGCGCTTGATTTCCTTCCCCGTCTTGTTCCCCCGCCCCTGTGACTGACAGTAACCCCCCCCCCCCCCCCCCCCCCCCCCCAGTTGGACGCCATTATTAGGGGGACGGTAATGGCCCTCCTCCCCCTTCCCCACCACTGCCATTGATGGCATCTTGGCTGTTACCACCGCTGCTGTACCCCCCAACCTCTCCCAGTCTTCCCAGATCCGCCTCTGGCACTGCGCTGTTTCTCGCTCCTTGCCGCCTCGTGTGATTCGAGCACCCGGGGCCGGGGGGCGGAATCCTGGTTCTTGCGCCGCTTCTCGCTTGCTTTCTTGGCCGCGGCCGTTCTTGGAGGTTTGACTGGCGGAGATGGGTTTTCTCAGCACCGTGTTGGGGTTCTTCGGGTTTGGGGTCGGGGTCACCATCGGGCTCGTGATTGGCTACTATATGTTCATCTACTTCCAGCCTACTGACGTGAAGGTATGATCTGCTTTGTTCCCTGTTTCTTCTCTTTCCGTGTGATTTGAGCGTCCCCTTTTCTTTTGTTAGCGTATTATGTTCAGGAGGATGACTGCAACTGAGTGGAAACGAGGTGGATTTGGGGCTTCTGGGGTTTCTGTTTGAAATCGTGACGACTGTCGAGGATGGCTGGGATTCGTAGGGGTTCCATTTCCTTTTCAGAAAAGAGAGGTTCATTCATAGAATCATAGTTCAGTTGTTCGGTTTTGTTGGTCGAATCAGAGTTGACCACATAAGAGGATAGCTTTCTTAATTAATAATCTGGGGATTCGCTCGTGTTGATGGTATCTGCGGGTGCTAGTGTCGTTGGATGATCATGTTCAGTACAGTTTGGTGTCTCGGTACTGCGTATGCCTGCGAAGGGAAACATAGCTGCTAGGAATCTGGTAGGTCCGTTGTGGTACTAGTGACAACGAATAAGCTAAATTACTAGTGTTGATACGGGGATAAGAAAACAGTTAGATATTTTTCTTCAGAGGTTGCACAATGAATGCCAGCAATTTCATTGTGTAAAAATGCACACTACATCTTAAATGCATTATTTTTCTCTAACAGATCAGAATGTGTCTTTTCAACGTGCTAGGTGCTTGTTTCCCATTTCATAATGTATTGTTTGAGCTGACATTGTACTAAATGATTCATGGCCTTGTTAAAATTTATTCTGGATATCACAACTATTGATGCAAATTAGGTGTTTCTTCTATGTGCTTGAGACAGTGTTCTACATAAGCCCACTCATTACAATGCAGAATATGATATCATACTTGGATGTGCAAACGTAGATTGAACAGTCCCTTACACATATCTCTTTGGCTCACGGTTATTACTTTAGTCTTAATTATTTACTACTACTCTACCAGTACCTGACATCTCATGCTTTAATGGTGATTGCGCAGCACCCTGAAATTAGGCCACTTGTTGAACTTGATACTAAATCATTGGAAGGCATGCTTCCTGAGATTCCACACTGGATCAAAAATCCAGACTTCGATCGGGTATACTTTTTTTCTCAGTCAAACTTTGATGCTCTTTCCATGCCATCTTATATTTGACTGACATACATAACGATAATGCTTTTCTTTCTTTAATAAAGATTGATTGGCTGAACAAGTTCCTCGAGACAATGTGGCCTTATCTTGACAAGGTATGCATTATGTTCTATGTCCTCAAATTTTGTGTAACATTCTGTCCAAATGCTTTCTGATCTACTTTTGAGATACCTTTCACAGGCAATATGTAAAACTGTAAAGGAAATCGCCAAGCCGATTATTGCAGAGAACACAGCCAAGTATAAGATTGATTCAGTTGAGTTCGAGACATTAACATTAGGTTCATTACCACCAACATTTCAAGGTAATTTATTCTCGGGAATTTTTAGTTACAAATAATATTTGATAAGTTAATTTTCAGTGAACAACCTTTTGGACTACTCAATTCCAACAAACTGCCTTCAAGAATAATAAATCATTCTCTTAAACCTTTATGCTGAAATATTATGAATCATTTTTCACATGAAACTTGCTTGGGATAAGAATGAAGACACCATTTTCTCATAAACCACACACATTTATGCTTTGTATGCCGAAGTGTGGATTCTTTTTCAGAATTAAACATTACACGTAATCCTCCATCAGAAAAGAAAAAAGAGGCAAGGCTCATTCATGATGAAATTCACAAAAGACCACACTTGCGGCACGTACACGTACATTGCTACATGTGTGGAATGCTTCTTAGTCCTCGGTTTGTTCTCATTTCCACCAAAAGGGCTCCCAGAGCTGTAATGTTTATTTTCTCATTTGTCGTACTATCCTAATCCGTTAAACTCTCAATGTTGGGCTAATCCAATCACTTCTACATTCTTGATGGGACCACTTAGGGCACCATGATCATGTTTTTGCAAGATGACTTCTAAGAAAACATTTGAGTTTTTCTAAGACATCTTCCAATGATCCAGTCATTCCTTGATGTTTGATTGCCTTGGACAAGTATATTCTATCATGAGCGAAATTCCTGTATCCGAAATAGTCGGCACATTTTGTTGGTACTTTCGAACATTAAAAAAAGAAAGGGCAGCCCGGTGCATGTAGCTCCCGCTTGCGCAGGAGGCTGTTTTCAGGACATTTGGGTCTTTTGTACGCAGCCTTTCCCTACATTTCTGCAAGAGGCTGTTTCCAGGACTTGAACCCATGACCTCATGGTCACAAGGTGGCAGCTTTACCGTTGCGCCAGGGCCCCCCTTGTGACTAGATGAGTGTACACCATAGATTTGTTGATGGTGAGCTGATATAGCATTTCTGTTTACTCCCAATACAGGTATGAAGGTCTACACAACTGAAGAAGCAGAACTCATAATGGAACCATCGATAAAGTGGGCCGGCAATCCTAATATAACTGTTGTCGTAAAAGCATATGGGCTAAAGGCAACTGCACAGGTGCAGTAACAGTTCAGAAACATGTATATGGTTTAATTTAGATAAAATAAGTAGATATGCATGCTGCAGCATTTCATCATCGATGGATCAAGCTAATTTTAAAATACCAATTTTTATTGTCAGGTTATACTTGACCTGTATCACTTGTGCTGTTGCAGGTGATTGATTTGCAAGTATTTGCTGTACCACGCATAACATTGAAGCCACTGGTTCCGAGCTTTCCTTGTTTTGCTAAAATACTCGTTTCACTCATGGAGAAGGTAAATGTGAAGGATGTATTTATTTTTGGTATTTCTGATGTAACGACTAACTTATGTTCTTTACCTTTTGTAGCCGCATGTTGATTTTGGTCTTAAACTTCTTGGAGCAGATCTCATGGCAATTCCAGGCCTTTATACATTTGTTCAGGTTCGTTTCACATTGAGAGAGATATCCATTTCATCTAATTTTGAGGATATGTTTCTATTCATTCAATCCAGAACCTTGTTTTTTTATCATGAAATTATATAGTACTGAGTCGACGTTTGTTTGCACTTATTTATTACGCATTTCACTAGACACTGAATCTTATATCTCAATTTTCTACCGATACATGGTCAATCCGAATTTCCTGTATCCATTATCCAAAACTAATTTACGTGGACCCAAGTTTTTAAAAAAAATCACTATACGTGTATCATGCAGGAAACTATCAAGACTCAGGTAGCAAATATGTACTTGTGGCCCAAAGTACTTGAAGTGCAAATCATGGATCCCGCTAGGTATTGCCATAGCAGTATAGCACTATTAATTCTCATGTTCAGCTTTGTCTGTTTTCAACTCATTAATTTGTATCACTTTTTGCAATATGATATATGAAGTGCACAAAAGAAGGCTGTTGGAATTCTGCATGTTAAAGTTGTACGGGCTGTTAAACTCACCAAGAAAGACTTGATGGGCAAATCAGACCCGTATGTGAAGTTAAAGCTAACGGAGGACAAACTTCCATCAAAGAAAACTTCAGTGAAGCGAAGCAACCTGAACCCTGAATGGAATGAGGATTTCAAATTAGTTGTAAAAGACCCAGAATCTCAGGGTTTAGAGCTTACAGTGTACGATTGGGAGCAGGTAATGATCCATGGTCTCAAATATTCTGTTTCTGCTGTTTGCATCAGCCTAATTTATATTGACTTTTATATTTCCGTCTCAGGTTGGGAAGCATGACAAGATTGGAATGAATGTTATCCCGTTGAAAGACCTTACTCCTGATGAGACAAAATCAATGACTTTTAACCTGCTCAAGACTATGGATGCAAATGACCCAGGAAATGAGAAGTTCCGGGGACAACTCACTGTTGATGTAACATATAAGCCTTTCAAGGAAGGTGATTCTGATGTTGATACGAGTGATGAGTCCGGTGCCATAGAAAAAGCACCTGACGGCACACCAGAAGGTGGTGGTTTGCTGGTAGTTATTGTCCATGAAGCACAGGATCTTGAAGGGAAGCACCACACCAATCCATATGTAAGAATTCTATTTAGGGGTGAAGAAAAGAAGACAAAGGTATGTAAAACAGTTTCAGTCATGGCAATAAAGTTGTATTCGTAAAACTCAGTAGTGGACAATTTGTGACTGTTTCGTCTAGAACATTTTGCCACAATAAATATTTCCATTTCGTTGTAGTTGTGGTCGCTATTTCACAGGTGCAATACCTAACCTTTATGCAATTTTGCAGCATATCAAGAAGAACAGAGATCCACGTTGGGAGGAAGAATTTCAGTTCGTATGTGAGGAACCACCTATGAATGACAAAATGCAAGTTGAAGTCATTAGCAGGCCATCAAGTCTTGGCATACATTCAAAGGTAATAATTTCATCCTCTTGTTTCTCCATCATTAACATTAAATTCCGTAGGTCTAAGTTGGTGTTGGTTCACCTTTTCTATTTATGGTAAATGAAAGGGTAATAAAACTGATTTAGTAATAAACTGAAGAGCTCTAAGAAGGGCCATGAGTTGCTTTTATACACAATTTCTCTTGAGAACAGAAAGTTCTTATCTATTTTATGAGCAAGTTCAATCTGGCTTTTTGTTTGAAGTCGGACTCTCCTTGAGCATCAAGTAGTGTATAAGTTATATTGGAAGTTGGAGGCCTCATTTGGCATTGAGACAGATTACGGTAATCTTGTTTGGTGGAAATGCTTTCAAAACTTAAGTTTGTCTTACTGCCTCTCCTTAGATCTACGTTTGAAATAGATAATTTATTTTAATAGAAAATATACATCAAGAAAAATAAGTTCTGCACATCACCCCCAACCTAGTCTGTTTTCTGAAACAAACTGTTAAGGGTATAATAGTGGTATAGGAGTCATATTATAGAGTCCTTATCCTGGTCTATTTTTGAGTCGTGTAATCTCTATATATTGTCCCCTTGGGAGTTAGGACATTATTCAATACAATTATCCACTTCAGTCTCTATTATTCGTAACATGGTATCATAACTCCGGGTTTTCTGATCCTGCCACCACCCCATCTCCGCTGCGTTGCCCCGGGGGAGGAGCGATCTCTGATCCTGGGGTGGGCATCTTCTTCGTCTTTTTTCTGCTGCAAATCAATCACCTTCGTCGTGAATCTGCCTGTCGTGGCGCCGTCTTTGTTCTCAGGAAGCTGCCAATCATCGTCACCATCATTGAATCACGGACCATTGCCGTGAATCAAGCCATGGTGCCTTCCATTGGGTCGTCGCAGTCGTGACTCCCTCTACAGAAATTTTAGTAATGTTTGCATTATGGCACAACTGCAAACTGACTGTTGGCCTGGTTCTGTGTTTGTTTTCTTTGGTAATCTCATACTAGTCATTCATGATTTAATACGTTTAAAAGTTTTCCACCTTCAACCAGTGTCATCTTACTGGGTCTGATAGCACCATTGTGTTGAGTTAGTAATTTTATACCATATTTTCTATATTTGTGTCAGCCCTATCTGTCACCTGCCTGCACTGTAACCACCAGAAAATTCTGATGGATAGCAGGAGCAATGATCCTTGCTCTATAAAATGCCACTATGAGACCTCTTTCTTTACTGTTTTGGACTTTACTTGCTGGGTGCTGCTCATTTTTGTATCATACTGAGCAACTACATGTGACAGTTTGGATCTTGGCCAGAGTCTAGACAACATATGGAAACAGTTTTTGAACTCTGATCCTTCACTCTCCCTTCCCCCCTACACCCTTGTTGAAGTGAATATCAGACCTTCCCCAATAAACTTAAGCTTTTAATGTCAACTGCTGGTTCATTGTTGCCTGATCTGGTATCAGGACAAGAGGTTTGGGTTCAAATGCCCGCTGATGTAAGTTAAATAAAAAAGTTGCTGCTGATTCATATATCATGTCTGGGGCCTTAAAGGTCTTGCATTGTGTGAGCTGAATTTTCTGCCTACGTTTGTTAGCTTAAGCTTTTTGGTTCAATTGGGTGGTGCATAGAAGATAATAGCTCAACACGGCCTTCGCCCTAGACTATTCTGGTAGGTACACTCAGAAATAGCCAAATAGGAAGTTGTAGCCTTCTAGTTCCATGGTTGAGGACAAGCCAAAGCCTGTGTGAGGGGAAGTATTAAAGTATATAAGATGGTTGAACATCTGCAATCAGCCTAGGCTTGTTGATTGAATTGTCTGGTGCGTGTGTAGCTTAGTAGTCCTAGCTGTTCTAAAAATGGCAATACTGTTTCTACCCTACCGATCTAATTGGTTAATAATTATTTCCTTGTTATGAGCACTACGAATTTACGACGGACAGGCCAACAATCTTGATTGAGTGGGCCTCTATTTGTGTACTGATTTTCAAAGGGTCGTGATTTTCCTTTTGTCAATTAGGTCCTGTTTTTGGGAGATGTTTAAAGTTAAATTGTTAACCAAAGCAATTCTTCCCAGGAAATATCGAAATAAGGTTCCTACTAAACCACAGGAATATCCATGCCGTTTGCACATTGCTAGTATTGTTCCAGACATTTTTCCTAAGCCTTGGTCCATGACACCAGGGTTGTCTTGCACTCATGATAGCAAAAGATTTCATGCAAAAGCTTTAACTCTGGTTATCTGAGTATCGAAAAAAAAACATGGATGTATTGGCAGCTCAATATAGTTGTACTTTACATTTCAGTTGGACTATTGGGTATCCTTCGTCTGCACGACCATAAACATATCGCATTAGCTAATTGTTGTATATCTCATCCTCTGCTACTGATACTGCCTACTTCTGTATTGTAGGAAAATCTTGGCTATGTTGTCATCAGCCTCGCTGATGTTATAAACAACAAGAGGATCAACGAGAAATACCATCTAATCGACTCTAAAAATGGCCGCATTCAGTTGGAGTTGCAGTGGAGAACATCCTAGAAGACCTCAAGCTGACGTCGCAGACTGTAAAGTTTGTCTCGATTAGAAAACATCCACACTTGTATGTATGAAGCAGGAGGCATTTGCGGACATCATTTTAGTTGTACTTTCTTCGACACAAATCTTTTTACTCGATCGGGTCCAGGAACTTCCTCGTTATCCAGTTCTAGTAAATACAATTGTGAACAGGAACAGCATTTCTGGATTGGTCATGGAATCGATATTCTACAGAAGAATCACAATATGCTGTCTCTTTGTCACGTCCGGTACCTGCAGTAGACACCAAGCGTTTTTCCGCGTGTGACAGGATTATGTTGCATCACACGCAGAATAATAAAGAGCAATGTATCATTAATTAATTAAGCCAAGTGCGACGATTACATCATCCGAATACATAAAATGCCTCATAGGCTCAAAAAAAAAGAGTACATCATGACTGACAGCGAAAAAATCTAAGGTGGGCTCCACAGGCGTCGTCCGGTGGTACGCCAGCCTAGATCTGTGCATCGGGATCGAAGTCGTCGTCCACGTCATCCTCAGCAGCCTCTTCGGGTCCTGAGCAGCACGGAAAAGTAAAGAGGCAAACGCCTGAGTACAACAATGTACTCAGCAAGTGTGGGAAGGTTTATGCATGATGAGGCAAGAATCAAGGAAGGCTAGACACGGCTCTTGCACTACGCAACCTATACCTTAGTTATTTTTAAGCATCCTATTTATTTAGTGACATCCCCGCCCAACCCAAACATATCTCCACGTGATCTCCACTATCACTGTAAATCTCGATCCAAGCCACCATTCACAAACCATACCAAACCAACCCACGCTAATCATGAGAGAGTTACCAGCCCGCTCTTGACCGTGAGCACGGCTGTCTAGACAGTTTTGACTCTGCAGAGTTTGTACCCTTTACCCACAAGTCGTGTTTTCATCGCCCGTCGGCGACTCAAGATAACTCCTTTCCGCCCTCTCACACTGCCTATGGTGTGGGGCCAGGAGTACACGACAAGGCCTTTACATTGCACTACCCAACCCGTGCACACCCGCTAAGGATTCACCGCTGCGGCACTCTGAAACCTCTGCCGCAGAAGCCCCCTCTTGCGCCACTTACACATCTCTCTGGTGTACACAAGGTAAGATAAGAACAACTTAATTGGCCACACTGCCTCATAACAGTTCTTGTGGTGGCACTGTATAAGCCAGTTGACGGGTCTCACGAACCGGTCCTTAGGATCTACGCAGGCTAACTAACCACAAACCCGAGTCTCGTGCACTCAGCACCCACCGTACCCCACCAGCCTGCTAGATCCCTCCTATACTACCCACCTCATACAACACATACATCACCACATCATCACAACATCATAATATATTGACTTTAAATGTAATAACTCCCATCCCGACATCTAAGCGGGGCTAAGCATGAAAATAATGACATAAATGTAAATCCTATACTACCCATCCCGGCTACAAGGCAAGTTTTGGAAATACTAGTAAACAACCAACACATGAGATGCAATTTAAGACCTAAAGCATGCATTTCTAACTAGAATCCTAAAAAGGTGCAAAGTGGCCAAGGGCACTTGCCTCTCGAGAAGTGTTGCGGCTCGGGGTCGTCGAAGTCTTGGGTTTGCAGTTCCAGCGTCGGCTCGGGGGCTGATTTGAATCCATATCATAACAGGTGAAACGAAAATATCGAGAAACAAGTAAGCTAAGACCATCCATCATTCCAACATAATAATCATTAAGCCACAAAAGTAAGATTACTCCCCATACCATCATGTGTGTGTGTGTGTGTATATATATATATATATATATATATATATATATATATATATTCAGGTGAACGTGTTTTAGCACAGCTAGGGTTTTATTTGGGACCTAAGTGTAGTTTTTAGCAAGTAGGAGGGTGTCCTTGTAAAATTTCAGCACATCTTACATGGGTTAGAATGTGACTTCAGGGCTGTCAAGGGGGGGGGGGTGTCCATGAAAATGCAGCAGGTCACTTAGGTTATGATATCCATATTTCCTGTTTTTGGATGTTTTAAATAATTTTCAGCACTACACCCTACCAAAAAGGTGGAATCCAGCCCATGTAGGGGCTTATCTGCAAAATGGCAGCAAGTATGGTGGGCTAGCATATTGGGACAGATTTCCTTTAAGGGTCTAGTTTGCAAAACAGGACCTGCAGGGGTGTTTTGTGAACATACACCTTGGTGCAAAGGTTTAGCTGAATTTTTCAGAATGACACGTGGACTAATAAGTGAAAACATATTCATTTTAGGGGCCCAAATATCATAGCAGAGCGTCCAGGGGTATTTTGGTAAATTTTCAGCATGCTCCAATGATGGAGGGGTAAAATTTCAGAATATAACAGGGTTCTAGTTGCATAAACAGAAACCTCAGGGCCTAAAATGCTATTTCACAGGAGTTTCAGGTGCTACACATAATTTACACGGGTCCTGGGGGTTTTTGTGGAGAGTACAGAGGGTCCAGGGGGCCTTTTGACAAATTTTCCTAATGTAGCTAAGGGTCTGAGGGATAAAACAGGGGGTTTGGGGGGCCTGATTTGCTATTTCAATTAGTTCCCGGGGTGTTTTGCTAAAACAGAACTATCTCAGAGTTTAGAAATGTCATTCCTGTTATTATCAAGGGCCCATTCACTATTTTCCACTCATTATGAGGACTAAACCGCAAGGACAGAGAGTGATCCAGGGGTCTAAAATCAAGTCTACCGCAAAAATTTAGATTTTTGCCTTCCTCAGGGTCTAGCTCGCAAACTCCGGGGTTCAATGGCAGTTTTCTGAGAACCCCGGGGGTCTCGCTGAAATTCTGCGGGCGGGAATCAGGGGCTTTCAAGGTAGACCGTTGGATCCTCGTCCGTCGGCCCGGATTTAAAGAGAACGAACCGGTATATGCCTTTCTAATCTCAGCCATCGATCTGAGATCGAGCGGTGGGGGTTAAAACAAGGAAAATCTCGGCGGTCAGCGGCGCTGGCGTGCGGCGGCGCGCCATAGGACCCGGGCCCGAGCTCGCCGGACTTCGTCCACTGTCACCCCTCCCGCGTCTACGTGCTGGACACACAAAGGAGAAGTCGCCGGAGACTCACCAGAGGGGGTTTCGGGCCGGGAAAGCCTTTGGTAATTGCTCGCGACAGTGGGCGACGTCGGAGGTCTTCGAGTCTTTGTCGGGGGCGTCTCGACGGGGTCTTCCTCACGTTTTTCGGGCCGACGGCGCGTACTGGAGCCTGGTACGGTTGTGGGGAGTGTTAGGCTGCGAGGGGAGGGAGAGAAGCGGGAACTGCAAGAGGGTAGACGCGGTACTCACCGGTAGACGGTGGTGTGGCTTTCTTCCGCGCCGGATCACGTCGAGGGAGGCCGGAAGGTGGTAGCTCGCGTCCTGGCGGAGGAGTAGGGGTGTTAGCTCTCGAACACAGAGGGGAACGGGAAGAGAAAGAGCGGCGGCGCGGCGCTACCGAGAGGTAGACGGGAGAACCGCTGGGCTCCGTCCGCGGTGGGGAGAGGGTGCGGGGGGCGCTAGAGTTCGGCGAGACCCTTTTGTAGTGCGGCGCGAGCGCGAGAGATGGAGGGGGATCGGGGGGACAAACTCCCCTTTCGGTTGGTGCGGGCAGCCTTCGGTTTGGGGCTGTCGGGCGACCGACGAAGAGGAAAAAGGGAGAGGGGGACCGTTCGGCAACGGGAGGAAGACGCCTGACCCGCGGGCCCCGCCGGTCAGTGAGGGAAGAAAAGAGCAGAAGGGCGTGGTGGGCTGGGTCGGCTAGGGGGAGAATGGGGAGATGGGCTGAAGGAACAGAGAAAGCTGAGTTTCAGCCCATTTCGTTCCTGATCTTCTTTTTTTATATATATATCTATATATATTTGTTTTTCTCTTTAGCTTACAAAACTAGGTCCCAGTTTAGTTTAAAATTTATTTTTATTTTTATTTTTTTCCTATCCTCATTAATATATATATCTATGTATATTTTTCTCCTAGGGTGCTACAACACTCCCCTCTCAAAAGAAATCTCGACCCGAGATTTTGAAGTGACTTACTTGAAGAGATGCGGATAGCTTGCTTTGATATCTTATTCTCGCTCCCACGTAGCTTCTCTCTCGGAGTGGTGCTTCCATTGTACCTTGCACATCGGGATCCTCTTGTACCTGGTAATTCTTTCTGACCTCTCGAGAATTTTGATGGGGCATTCAGTGTAGGAGAGATCCTCTTGCACGTTGATATCATCCAGGGGTAGTCGCTCCTCCGGTGCTCTCAGGCACTTTTTCAACTGTGAGACGTGGAACACGTCGTGCACGTCTGACAGGCGAGGAGGCAACTCAAGTTGGTAAGCAACCTCTCCTCTTCTACTCACCACCCTGAAGGGCCCTATGTACCGGGGTGCTAGCTTGTCTTTCACTTTGAAGCGACGGAGACCTCGAATGGGAGACACTTTGAGGTATACATAGTCTACCTCCTCAAAGGTCAACTCTCGCCGGCGTGTGTCCGCATAACTTTTCTGCCTCGATTGTGCCGTTTTTAGGTTCTTGCGAATCTCACGCACTTTTTCCTCGGCAATCCTGAGCACGTCCGGGCCAAAGACTTGTCCTTCACCTACCTCATCCCAGAACAGGGGAGTCCTACACTTCCTACCATACAAGGCCTCGAAGGGTGACATCTTCAAGCTTGCTTGGTAGCTATTGTTGTAGGAGAACTCCGCATAGGGTAGGTACTTGTCCCAACTTTGGTTGTTTTTCAGGGCACAAGCTCTCAACATATCCTCCAAAATTTGGTTGGTTCGTTCCGTTTGTCCATCTGTCTGGGGGTGATATGCTGAGCTAAAGTTCAGTTGTGTGCCCAAGGATTTTTGCAACTGTTGCCAGAACTTTAAAGTGAATTGTGTGCCACGATCTGAAACGATTTTCTTTGGAACCCCGTGGTAGCACACAATCCAGGACATGGACAGCTTAGCCAGTTTTGCCCCCTTGTACTTCTCCTTCACGGGGATGAAGTGAGCCACCTTGGTCAGGCGGTCCACAACCACCCAAATGGAGTCGTAACCAGACTGGGTCCTGGGCAATCCCACAATGAAATCCATGCTGATTTCCTTCCATTTCCACTCTGGTATCTTGAGTGGCTGAAGTAATCCGGCCGGCCTTTTGATGCTCCGCCTTGACGAGCTGACACGTGTCACACAGGGCTACGTACTCTGCTACGTCACGTTTCATGCCGTGCCACCAGTAGCGGTTTTTGAGATCTTGATACATTTTGGTACTCCCAGGGTGAATGGAGTACTCTGAGTCATGTGCTTCCCTCAAGATCGTCTGCCGAATGGCTTGAATGTCAGGCACGCAGATCCTCTTGCCAAGCCACAATGTTCCTTGCTCATTTATCCTGTAGTCTAGAGCCTTGCCCTCCTCCATCAATTGTTTGATTTCTTGGATCCTCTCATCATTCCTTTGGCCTTCTCGAATGTCACGCTCCAAAGTTGAATCTACCTCCATTACCACTGCCTCTGCGCTTGTCACCAGGTTGAGTTTTGCAAACTCCTCACACAGCTGGGGCTGTAGCGTCAAAGCGTGGCAATGTGCTTTCCGGCTCAGAGCATCGGCAACGACGTTCGCCTTTCCAGGGTGATAGTTAATGCCCACATCGAAGTCGTTGATGAGCTCTAGCCACCTGCGATGTCTGAGGTTAAGGTCCGGCTGTGTGAAGATGTACTTGAGGCTTTTATGATCTGTGTAGATCTCCGTCCTCTTTCCCATGAGGTAGTTTCTCCACAGCTTTAGAGCGTGAACCACGGCGGCCAACTCCAAGTCATGCGTCGGGTAGTTCCGCTCGTGCTTACGAAGCTGCCTAGAGGCATAGGCTACGACGTGTCCCTCTTGCATGAGCACGCATCCTAGCCCCTGCCCGGAGGCATCACAGTACACGGTGAACTCCTTTTGCATGTCAGGAATTACCAGCACGGGCGCCGTCGTCAACCTCTGCTTCAACTCTTGAAAGCTTGCTTCGCACTCCGGCGTCCACTTGAATGTCTTCCCCTTCTCTAGCAACTTGGTGAGTGGTTTTGAAATCTTCGAGAACCCTTCAATGAATCGTCGGTAGTAGCCTGCCAACCCCAAGAAGCTTCTGATCTTGCTCACGTTCTCTGGCACCTTCCACTTCATCACATCCGCCACCTTGCTTGGATCCACCGATATGCCGCCTTTGGAAATCACGTGTCCCAAGAAAGACACCTCCCTCAACCAGAAGTCACACTTGCTGAGCTTGGCGTATAGCTGGTGTTCCCGAAGTTTTTGCAACACCAAGCTCAAGTGTTTTGCGTGCTCCTCTTCATTCTTGGAGAATACAAGAATATCATCAATGAAGACCACAACAAATTTATCCAAGTACTCCATAAACACCTTGTTCATAAGGTACATGAAGTAAGCAGGAGCATTGGTCAACCCAAAAGACATGACCGTGCACTCATAGAGACCATATCGGGTGACAAAAGTCGTCTTCGGAATGTCCGAAGCGCGGATCTTCAATTGGTGGTAACCCGATCGAAGGTCAATCTTTGAGAACACACACGCCCCTCTAAGTTGATCAAACAGATCCTCGATGCGAGGCAGAGGATACTTGTTTTTGATTGTGACGGCGTTGAGGGCTCGGTAGTCTACACACAACCTCTGGGTCCCATCCTTCTTTGGCACAAATATGACCGGGGCTCCCCAAGGAGAGGAGCTAGGACGGATATAGCCCTTGTCTAGGAGCTCTCGGAGGTGGTCCTTGAGCTCTGCTAATTGCTTGGCATCCATCCTATACGGCCGTTTATATATAGGGGCCGTGCCAGGCACTAGTTCTATAGCAAACTCGATATCACGGTCTGGAGGCATACCTGGTAGCTCCTCTGGAAAGACGTCCGGGAACTCGCCAACCACGCGAATCCCCTCCGTAGTGTCGAGCTGATTAAGGTGGACCTTCTCGGCTGGCGGGGGTAGAGAGGTGTATTCCACCACAACACCGTCTGGGTGTGACAACCTGACAGTCCTGGTGGCACAAAGGATCACACCTCCGTACTTGGCCAACCAATCCATCCCCAAGATCACGTCCAGGCCTTGTGACTCCAACACAATAAGATTTGCTTTGAACTCCCTTCCCACTATCTTGATGCTCACTTTTGGGCACACCTGACTTGTTTTGATCTCGCCTCCAGGAGAAGTGACCACTAGCATATGGGACATAGCTATTGCCCTCATATCATATTTCTTTATAAAATCCTTGGCAATAAAAGAGTGAGTAGCACCAGAATCAAATAAAATAGTAGCGGGGTGCGAGTCGACGGTGAACGTATCAAGTACCACGTCCGGAGCCAACTGAGCCTCCTCCACAGCTACGTGGTGCACTCGACCACGCGGGAGACTCTGCGGCTGCTGCTGCTGCTGTGGTGGCTTCTTCTTCTGGCATCTGCTGGCAAGGTGGCCCATCTCGCAACACACGTAGCACGGGCCCAGAGCCCTGGTGAACTGTCCGTGCTGAGTAGGCGCAGCTGTGCGGGGTGGGAAAGCTGGTCGCTGCTGTAGCTGCTGGCTCTGCGGGCGCTGTGGCTGTGGAAACGGGTGCCTGTAAGCTGGAGAAGGGTACCTCTGAGGCGGACTCGGTCCCACGTACCGGCCTGTCTGCGTAGCTGGGGGTGGTGCAAAGCGAGTGCGGCTGCTGCTACCCGAAGACTGTCCCTGCCATCCCATCCTGCGCTTCCTGTGCGCCTCGAGCTCTGGCATCTGTCGCTCCATCACAAAGGCCTTGTCCACCATTTTCTGAAAGTCGTCGTAGTAGCTAGACGATAGGGCACACTTCAGCTCCTCATCGAGACCTCGTATGAAGCAGTCCTGCTTCATGTCATCAGTCCTGACGTCCTCCGGTGCGTAGCGGGACAGCTGCGTGAAACGTGTGAGGTACTCACGCACTGTCGAGCCACCCTGTCTCAGTCCGAGGAACTCCTGCCGCTTCATCTTGATCTCACCAGCTGGCACGAAGTGGTGACGGAAGCTGCGCTGGAACTCCTCCTAAGTGATAGCCTCAGGGTCGGCGTGAGCAGCGGTGTAAGCTGTCCACCAGTCTGTCGCGGGTCCCGCTAGCTGGTGAGCAGCTAACAAGACACGCTCTCCTCCCACGCACTGGATCAACCGCAGCTTTCTGTCGATCGTCTTCAGCCAATCATCCGCGTCCATCGGCTCCACCGGGCTCGAGAAGACCGGGGGCTGAGTACTCTGGAAGTCTCTCAGCTTGGACCGTGGTCCAGGTGCCGGTGGTGGTGGAGGCGGAGGGGCTTGGTGGTTGTGAGCCATAATTGCTGCCAGGCCCTGCAGAAGCTGGTTTTGAGAGGCCAGCATGTCCTGCACCGTCATGTAGTCTGCTCCTCGTCGAGCCGCTCGCCCGTTCCAGCCTGGGACCTGGAACTCCGGGGGCTCATTGGCCTCGGGCACTCCACGCCCTCGACCTCGTCCTCGATCTCGTCCTCTGCCTGCCATCTGTTAGAGATAGCAACAAAATCTTAGATCCTGGAAAATCTAGAGAAAATCTGTCATCAGGCTCATATTTATATATAAAGAACCGTAAACATGCATGCAACACTCATCAAACCAGTATGCAATAAATCAACCCATCACCCGCACGATTCCTATCTCTACGGAACTAACGCTTCTTCACCATGGCTTGGTATCTCCTAACCTAGATAGTTTCGGATTGTCCGTAGTAACGGACCCTACTAGGTTTGAATGAGATACGAGTGTGGAAGATAGATGTGTTGAACGAGACGAGCTTGGGAGAAAAGGGGTAAGTCGTGTGAAACATAGAAACTCACGCAAACTTTACGCATGTTTATAGTTGCAATTAGTTTTTAAGTTGAAATTAAATCTATTTCGTGTCCGTTTCTATCTAGGCTCGCGTCCTAGGGACAGCCTTGGCTCTGATACCACTCTGTCACGCCCGGTACCTGCAGTAGACACCAAGCGTTCTTCCGCGTGTGCCAGGATCATGTCGCATCACACGCAGAATAATAAAGAGCAATGTATCATTAATTAATTAAGCCAAGTGCGGCGATTACATCATCCGAATACATAAAATGCCTCATAGGCTCAAAAAGAAGAGTACATCATGACAGCGGAAAAATCTAAGGTGGGCTCCACAGGCGTCGTCCGGCGGTACGCCAGCCTAGATCTGCGCATCGGGGTCGAAGCCGTCGTCCACGTCATCCTCAGCAGCCTCCTCGGGTCCTGAGCAGCACGGAAAAGTAAAGAGGCAAACGCCTGAGTACAACAATGTACTCAGCAAGTGTGGGAAGGTTTATGCATGATGAGGCAAGAATCAAGGAAGGCTAGACACGGCTCTTGCACTACGCAACCTATACCTTAGTTATTTTTAAGCATCCTATTTATTTAGTGACATCCCCGCCCAACCCAAACATATCTCCACGTGATCTCCACTATCACTGTAAATCTCGATCCAAGCCACCATTCCCAAACCAACCCACGCTAATCATGAGAGAGTTACCAGCCCGCTCTTGACCGTGAGCACGGCTGTCTAGACAGTTTTGACTCTGCAGAGTTTGTACCCTTTACCCACAAGTCATATTTTCATCGCCCGTCGGCGACTCAAGAAAACTCATTTCCGCCCTCTCACACTCCCTATGGTGTGGGGCCAGGAGTACACGACAAGGCCTTTACATTGCACTACTTAACCCGTGCACACCCGCTAAGGATTCACCGCTGCGGCACTCTGAAACCTCTGCCGCAGAAGCCCCCTCTTGCGCCACTTACACATCTCTCTGGTGTACACAAGGAAAGATAGGAACAACTTAATTGGCCACACTGCCCCATAACAGTTCTTGTGGTGGCACTGTATAAGCCAGTTGACGGGTCTCACGAACCGGTCATTAGGATCTACGCAGGCTAACTAACCACAAACCCGAGTCTCGTGCACTCAGCACCCACCGCACCCCACCAGCCTGCTAGATCCCTCCTATACTACCCACCTCATACAACACATACATCACCACATCATCACAACATCATAATATATTGACTTTAAATGTAATAACTCCCATCCCGACATCTAAGCAGGGCTAAGCATGAAAATAATGACATAAATGTAAATCCTATACTACCCATCCCGGCTACAAGGCAAGTTTTGGAAATACTAGTAAACAACCAACACATGGGATGCAATTTAAGACCTAAAGCATGCATTTCTAACTAGAATCCTAAAAAGGTGCAAAGTGGTCAAGGGCACTTGCCTCTCGAGAAGTGTTGCGGCTCGGGGTCGTCGAAGTCTTGGGCTTGCAGGTCCAGCGTCGGCTCGGGGGCTGATTTGAATCCATATCGTAACAGGTGAAACGAAAATATCGAGAAACAAGTAAGCTAAGACCATCCATCATTCCAACATAATAATCATTAAGCCACAAAAGTAAGATTACTCCCCATACCATCATGTGTGTGTGTGTATGTATATATATATATATATATATATATATATATATATATATATATATATATATATATATATATATATATATATATATATTCAGGTGAACGTGTTTTACCACAGCTCGGGTTTTATTTGGGTCCTAAGTGTAGTTTTTAGCAAGTAGGAGGGTGTCCTTGTAAAATTTCAGCACATCTTACATGGGTTAGAATGTGACTTCAGGGCTGTCAAGGGGGGGGGTGTCCATGAAAATACAGCAGGTCACTTAGGTTATAATATCCATATTTCCTGTTTTTGGATGTTTTAAATAATTTTCAGCACTACACCCTACCAAAAAGGTGGAATCCAGCCCATGTAGGGGCTTATCTGCAAAATGGCAGCAAGTATGGTGGGCTAGCATATTGGGACAGATTTCCTTTAAGGGTCTAGTTTGCAAAACAGGACCTGCAGGGGTGTTTTGTGAACATACACCTTGGTGCAAAGGTTTAGCTGAATTTTTCAGAATGGCACGTGGACTAATAAGTGAAAACATATTCATTTTAGGGGCCCAAATATCATAGCAGAGCGTCCAGGGGTATTTTGGTAAATTTTCAGCATGCTCCAATGATGGAGGGGTAAAATTTCAGAATATAACAGGGTTCTAGTTGCATAAACAGAAACCTCAGGGCCTAAAATGCTATTTCACAGGAGTTTCAGGTGCTACACATAATTTACACGGGTCCTGGGGGTTTTTGTGGAGAGTACAGAGGGTCCAGGGGGCCTTTTGACAAATTTTCCTAATGTAGCTAAGGGTCTGAGGGATAAAACAGGGGGTTTGGGGGGCCTGATTTGCTATTTCAATTAGTTCCCGGGGTGTTTTGCTAAAACAGAACTATCTCAGAGTTTAGAAATGTCATTCCTGTTATTATCAAGGGCCCATTCACTATTTTCCACTCATTCTGAGGACTAAACCGCAAGGACAGAGAGTGATCCAGGGGTCTAAAATCAAGTCTACCGCAAAAATTTAGATTTTTGCCTTCCTCAGGGTCTAGCTCGCAAACTCCGGGGTTCAATGGCAGTTTTCCGAGAACCCCGGGGGTCTGGCTGAAATTCTGCGGGCGGGAATCAGGGGCTTTCAAGGTAGACCGTTGGATCCTCGTCTGTCGGCCCGGATTTAAAGAGAACGAACCGGTATATGCCTTTCTAATCTCAGCCATCGATCTGAGATCGAGCGGTGGGGGTTAAGACGGGGAAAATCCCGGCGGTCAGCGGCGCTGGCGTGCGGCGGCGCGCCATAGGACCCGGGCCTGAGCTCGCCGGACTTCGTCCACTGTCACCCCTCCCGCGTCTACGTGTTGGACACACAAAGGAGAAGTCGCCGGAGACTCACCAGAGGGGGTTTCAGGCCGGGAAAGCCTTTGGTAATTGCTCGCGACAGTGGGCGACGTCGGAGGTCTTCGAGTCTTTGTCGGGGGCGTCTCGACGGGGTCTTCCTCACGTTTTTCGGGCCGACGGCGCGTACTGGAGCCTGGTACGGTTGTGGGGAGTGTTAGGCTGCGAGGGGAGGGAGAGAAGCAGGAACTGCAAGAGGGTAGACGGGGTACTCACCGGTAGACGGTGGTGTGGCTTTCTTCCGCGCCGGATCACGTCGAGGGAGGCCGGAAGGTGGTAGCTCGCGTCCTGGCGGAGGAGTAGGGGTGTTAGCTCTCGAACACAGAGGGGAACGGGAAGAGAAAGAGCGGCGGCGCGGCGCTACCGAGAGGTAGACGGGAGAACCGCTGGGCTCCGTCCGCGGCGGGGAGAGGGAGCGGGGGGCGCTAGGGTTCGGCGAGACCCTTTTGTAGTGCGGCGCGAGCGCGAGAGATGGAGGGGGATCGGGGGGACAAACTCCCCTTTCGGTTGGTGCGGGCAGCCTTCGGTTTGGGGCTGTCGGGCGACCGACGAAGAGGAAAAAGGGAGAGGGGGACCGTTCGGCAACGGGAGGAAGACGCCTGACCCGCGGGCCCCGCCGGTCAGTGAGGGAAGAAAAGAGCAGAAGGGCGTGGTGGGCTGGGTCGGCTAGGGGGAGAATGGGGAGATGGGCTGAAGGAACAGAGAAAGCTGGGTTTCAGCCCATTTCGTTCCTGATCTTCTTTTTTTATATATATATATTTGTTTTTCTCCTTTAGCTTACAAAACTAGGTCCCAGTTTAGTTTAAAATTTATTTTTATTTTTATTTTTTTCCTATCCTCATTAATATATATATCTATGTATATTTTTCTCCTAGGGTGTTACACTCTTCCCTGATGAACGTACCTTGCTATTTTTTTCTTTGTTTACAGCCCAGGATCGTCTAAGCCTTGTTGCATCTGCGCTCTACGCAAGATTGTATCTGTTTCCTGATTGGGGGTGAATTGCGGCCCGTGACGAGCCGGATTGGGGTGAAATGCCACACGCTATGGGTGCGGCCTGACTGCTGTCAGTCAAGCCGACGATCCAATTTGTCATTCAAGCCTCATTGCATCTGCTTTCTACGCAAGTCATAACGCTTTGGCTGCAAGCACTAAAGGCAGACCGAAGATACATTTTTTTCGTTGCTTCCATGGGTGTTTTGCGGGAGATGGTGCCACAGATATCACAATGCACATGCTTTCAGGTATCACAATGCACGCGCTGGCTAGTTCAAATGATTTGTGGCAACTGATGAGTTGATATAACGGGTTGTCGTCTGTTCAAGTATTCGTCTTTAGTCGATCAGAACAATGAAATAAATAGTACGAACATGAAGCACAATGATACTTCTCTTCAGTACATAAATAAGACTTGCAAGCAACACAAGTAGTATATGTTAGGTGAAGGGTTGCATCAGACTGCTGTTAAGTCTCATAATTTTTGAGACATGTCTAACTGCATCTTGACAACTCGGATACAAGGACCTAATACGGGAGCTAATTAAAATGGAATCTTTCTGGTGGTGGGTGTTTGATAGTAGAGAAGTCGTTGAACATCTGGATAACATTTTGGTCGTTGAATTGTTATGCTACAGCAACAAATATTTGGTACTCAAACCAATCAGGTAGTAGATAGCTTCCACAACATGCACAGCTGGTTTTGTGTATCAGCTCAATTATCTAAATTCTTTGTGGTGGTGGTGGTGGAGGGAACGACTAGAATGCAAACAGGCATTTGGTGCAATCGTGCAAAAATCCCTTCTAAACCACGCGATCTACATCCTACGGTGAGTGTATTTTTACACTTAAACCCTCCCACCTAGCAATATAAGTTGAAAGAATTGAAGTGCAGGTGGGAGGGTTTAAGTGTAAAAATACACTCACCGCATGATGTAGATCGTGTGGTTTAGAAAGAATTTTTGTATGATTGCACTAAATGCCTGTTTGCATTCTAGATGTTCCCGGTGGTGGAACCTGTCGTTCGGGCCTTTTGACTCAGTACATATAATCACGTTCACAGCTATAATTATGTTTTTGGTGGTAGGCGATGTGACGCATGACGAAACTTTGTCAATCTTAGGATCTGGCATCGGCCTCTCATGGGAAAAAGACACAATAAGATGAATTTCAGAACACTGAGAAGAGTGTTACCAGTAGCAGTGGATATATACATTCCGTTCCAAATATATTGACCAACTAATTAATTAGATCTACTACAGTGCAACATTGCGGCAGGAAAAAAACAATAATACGGAGTAGTAGATACAGAAGGCAAGTCACGCGTGTATCAACATGTTAGATCTCCATGATGCCGTCCAAATTAGCCAGATCATATGACTAAAATAAAGAAGAAGAAGAAGAAGAAAAAAACATGAGATAACATGGCGTCGATAGGGGCCAGATCTAACACCTCGTGTGCTCTCCCTTTGTTGGCGCTGCATGCGGTCATTAAAATGTGGCAGTCTGCCTCGGAAAAGTGCGACTGCCACTGACCGTCTACCTGCAACATGGTGCAGTTCTCACATATTCATAGATCCCCAACCAGGAGACCTCAGGAACAAGAGGGGGGCGGATAAAATATTTTCCGAGTCTTATCTCTCTCACGCATGGGCGACTTATTGGGCATGGCCCTGATTGCACATCTATCGCCAGTTGACTCGATCGGCCGTGATTTTTTTAGTATCAGCGCACCGCAGTATGAACAAGAAGAGAGAAAGAAGAAGAAGAAGAAGCCGGCATTTCTGTAGTATAAAGAAATCGAATTGCAAGGCAGTACTATACCGAAGAAGTCACGACACTGCTACTTGGGCTGCCAGAACATGATGGTGGCAATTGGTCAGGGTTAATTTCAGCTGTTCTCGGAGTCAGTGTCCATAGGAGTGTGGGAAGAGATGGCAGGGATTGCGGTAGCAGCATGCGATGATGGTGGTGGTGCTGCTGCTGCTGCCCGTGGTGGTGGTGTCAGCGGACAGGCACTTCTCGTACCGATCAAACCTTCACTTCCAAGGCTTGGAAGTAAGAGAAGCATGCACTGTGGCCAGGGTAAAAGTACACACATCTTTTCACATGCCACCCGGCCGGTCCTCTCCCGATCATCATCTTATCCTGTTCCCCGTTCCCTTCTCTAGCTAGCCATATAGCTCCCTTCTTATTGTGTTGGTCAAGAGACAATGTGGTAGTTCTTTAAACGGGAAAAGCTATAAAGAGCTAGTTCTAAATGGATAAAAATGATGACACTTGCATTGCTTAAATGATTGTTAAGGTCATACAGATCCCTTCCTCATCAGGTCAGCAGCAGCAAGATAGCAGTTAATTATGACACAACAAGAAATGGCCAAAACGAACGAACGATCATAGAGAGGTCGAGATACATGCATATTTCGAAACAATCCTTAAGAGAAGTTACTAATTAACATCCGAAATCGTATGCATAATTCCCACGGAAATCCTCCGCGATGCGACTTTTCCGAGTAAAGAAAGCTAAACCACTTAACCTTCTAAGCTGCCTGCGGCCTCTCGGTCGATTATTAGAATGGCGCAGGACGACCGCCGGCGGCGTTCGGGTTCCACCCGTATGCTGCGGCGGCTTCGGGTGGCAGCTGAACGTTGCCGAGAAGGTTTGGTGGCAGGCTCTGGAAGAGGCTCGGGTCGACAGAGCCGGCGAGCTGCGCCGCTTGCTGCGCGCCGGCGAGAATCCCGGCGCTGTCGGCCTGGGCAGCGAGCAGCTCATCCTCCTCCAGCGGCAGCCGCTCGTACACGGCGTTCGCGAAAGATGCCGCCATTATGACCACCGGCCCGGCCGCTGTGAGCGCGCCGACGACGCTGCCGCCGACCACCTGGCCCTGCCCGCCGGAGAGGTAGACGGTGAGCCCGGTGGCCTCGGGCGGCGCTGGCGGCGGGAGGAAGGAGCCGGAGAGGGAGACGATCTCGAACCGGCCGTGCAGGGCGACAACCGCGCCCTGGGACGCCGGCTGGCGCAGGGTGACGTTGGTGACGGTGCCGGCGCCGCTGAGCACGCAGACCCCGCGCTGCCGGCGGCGCGCGAACGCGGTGATGCTCTCGGAGATGTCGCAGCCGCCGGCCACCTCCATGACGTGCGTCCGGAGCGTGTTGGCGCTGTCCCTGGTGATGATGATCGGCGGCTTGGGCTTGTTCTTGGACCCCGCGGGCCGGCCCCTCGGGCGGCGCGAGGCGCTGTTGTCGCCGCCCTCCGGCCCGGCGCCGCCAGCGCCACCTGAAGGTGGGTTCAGCGACAGCTCGCCTCCATCCCCGCCGCCGCCACCACTTCCGTTGGCGTTGCCGCTGTGGTCGTCGTCCTCGTGGTCGCGCTTGGTGCCGCGGGCGGCGCCGAACAGCCCCGGCGTGCCGCCGCCATGGTCGTCCTCGGTCTTGAGCTGCAGCTGGTGGAGATGCTGCTGCTGCTGGAATTGGTGGTGGAAGTCGCGGGTGTTGAAGGGCGGAGGAAGATGGTGACCGTGACCGTTCATGGACGCTGTGACCGGGTCCATCGTCGCGAGCTAGCAGCAGGAGCAGCTAGGTTATCGATTCCCTGCTCGCTCGCTCGATCGATCGTGTCTCTCTCCGATCCCCACTCGCTTTCTTTCTTTTTTATTTGGGCCCAATCTTATCTGGTAACAAATCTCTGGGAGCGGCCAGCAGCAGGGGACGAAACCTACGAGATGGAACAGTGGCGACGACGAAAGCAAAGGGGAGGCGGAAGGAGCAGCAGAATTAGCCAATTATTAAGCCATGAGGGAAAGCAGCAGGCATGGTGATGGTGGAGTTGAGTTGTGACAGGGAGAGAGAGAGGGGGGGGGGGGAGGGGGGGGAGAAAAGAGGGGTGCGATGGAAAGCGAGACGGCGCCCTGCCCCTTCTTTTCTCGCTCACTCTCACCACTTTGCCGCTTGATTAGAATAATGACAGGTGGGAGGGAGGAGGAGAGGAACGCCACCATCACCGCTACTACCCCTCACCAGACACCATCTCGCATCAGACACACACACAGACAGAAGCAAGGCGCTTCTCATGTCAACCACCAACTTCTCAGCTGCTGATTCTAGGGCATCTAACTGGACTAGCTACTCCTCCCCCCCCCCCTTCTCTCCCTCCTCTATATGCATTATATTTCATGATTTAAAGTCGTTCGATCAGAGGTTAAAATGTATCTAGCTGTCTCTCCTAAGCTTCACATCACATCGGTGGAAACTCAAAAGCTTGAGACGATGTGACCGGATGGTTATGCCTGATGTGACGTGCAAACTTCAATCTTGTTTGGTTACACGGTGTGATATGTGTTTTTGTACAACGGATATGTTGTAGGTAGGGTTTATGTTAAGTACATGAGTTTAGGCATGGGTCGTGCATTCTGACTACAGACCAAACAAATCTGCGTCTTAGTAATAAGACGACCAAGCTAGCTAGTAGCGTCCAAATGTAGAATCACACAAGGTCAAGTCCACGAGAGCATCTATGGGGATCGAAACTGCGATGAATAAAGTTGTTCTCTGGAAAATCCTATTTGTATTCCACCTTCCCTTGATCTACAGATACCTCCTATTTTCATTTACCTTATGACACGACGTGAAAGAATCCATGTAAGCACCAGTGCATGCAGTAATTCATGTGTGCGCGCTGATCTCGCACAAGAATGTACACAGCTATCCGATCCCACTCGGGCCGTGAGTTCAAGGCCTGATTGATCGAGACGAATAAGCAGAACACTAAAACGCGGTTTCAAATCAAAACCTAAAGTAAAGCGATGGAGTGGCTTCCATGCGTAATTATGTCCTGTCGATCGCCTTGTCACCCACTGTTCACCCACCTTGCAACGGCCGGCGGCGTGAAAGCGACCATCTCGAGCTCGGTGGGGGACATTCCTGCAGGGGGGCCTGGTGTTTCTATCGGTCCCTCCTCGAAAAGGCTACTTGATGCACGCAGGGCCGGGACCGATCCGTTTCTGGAGCAGCATGCAGCTAGCTCCAGCGCCACGCTATCCAGCTTAGCTAGTTGCCGCGCAGGGCAGATTGGTTTCTGGATCGAGATGGATGTTGCCTCGCTCGATGCTGCTTTGTCGTGTGCTCGTGCCGGTTATCCAGGAGAGGAGCGACCTGCCTGCCGGGTGCCGGCCAGCCTCTCTCTCTCTCTCTCTCTCTCTCTCTCTCTCTCTCTCTCTCTCTCTCTCTCTGGTCCAGATCCAGGTCCAGGTCCGGCCACCCAACAACGCCAACGACGACGAGGACGCCCGACGACAGACAGAGGCAGAGGCAGTGCCTTAGAGCAAGGCTAATAATTGAGCCGGTCCTTCTCTCTCTCTCTTCTTCAACTCAAACACAATTCTGACGAAATGATATGGCCAAATCATTTAGCCCGCTTGCATCATCTTATTATACTCGCTCGCTCTCAACCATCCCTCCTCAGGTTCAGACGACAGGCTGGTTTCGGGAGCCGAACCCTAACTAATCCATCATCATGCATCATGCGCGGATCGAGTCATCGTTTCATCGATCATGCATATCCCTTCCTCCAACCTCGCGGCCGGCCGGCCGGTGTGCGTCGTCGTGGACGCCACCCGCCACCACCCACGCATCACGCGCAAAAGGCTCACTTCCCATTGGCCGTCGCGCGCGTCGCTGTCCCGTTGGTCCGGGTCGAAAGGGCGAAGGCGCCACACCGCGCATAAACTATGCCGCCGACCAGATGGATCAACTAGTTTCCTAATCCCCGGCGGTTTGTTGGCGCGTCGTAGCGAGAGCCCGGCCTCGCCTCGATCCGTTATTAAACAATGGGAGGCCGGGAGGGACGAGCCAGCGAGCTCGACAATCTATGCGCGTCGTTAGCTACGAGTTTGTTTACGTCTGTGGCATTGAGACGACTCTTACGGTACGAAAGGTATCCTGTTTCATCCATCAACGACGTGATCGCACTAGCTTGACCGCGACGACTTCGCAATTTTCTTATATATATATATATATATATATATATATATATATATATATATATATATACACACACACTACAAGGAAAATATCAAATTAACGACGGCCAAATTTATTAACGACTGTGCCGTCGTTAATAAAAATTATCACGACGGTGGATTTTGGCCGTCGTGAATAATGCACTTATTCAGGACGGTAGACCTAGACCGTCGTGAATAAGTACGTTATAAACGACGTCATACCCTCACCATCATGAATAAGGAGATTATTAACTACGGGTCTGATCCCGTCGTAATTAAAGTCTTATTTAAGACGGTCAGACCCTGGCCGTCGTAAATAAGCGGTTTATACCCGCCCGGGCTAGGGTAGGCGCGGGCATTCATGCCCGCGCCGACCCTGAACGGTTCCGCCAACGCCGCCGCCCACCCCGGGCTCCCTGTGCGCCGTAGCCGCCCACCCCGGCCTACCCGCGCGCCACCGCCACCGCCCACCACGGCCTCCCCGCGCACCGCCGCTGCCGCCCACCACGGCCTCTCCGCACGCCACTGCCGCCACCGCCCTGGTCGGCCCTCCTGCCCCTGGCCGGCCCTCCGCCGCCCCGTTTCGCCCCCTGCCGCCCCGACCCAGTGCCGCCGGGCCCCAGCCAGTTAAGATTTGTTTGTAATTAGTTATTTAGTTTAATTAGTTATTTAGTTTTGTTTGTAATTAGTTTAAATTAAATTGTTTAGTCTAGTTTGTAATTGTTTACTTAGATTGTAATTAGATTGTTTCATTAGAAAAGATTGTTTCATTAGTTTGTAATTGTTTACTTAGATTGTAATTGTTTTATTAGGCTATAAATTAATTAGATTGTTTAATTAGTTTAAATTGTTTAATTGGTTATTTAGTTTAGTTTGTAATTAGTTTGTTTAACTAGTTTGTAATTGTTTAATTAATTTTTTATTGTTCAATTAGTTTCATAAGTTAATTAGTTTGAAGTATTTAATTGTTTATTTAGTTTTGAAATGTTCAATTAGTTTTGATATAGATAATTAATTTATTGTGAGTTTTTAATCATTATACGTATATTAACGGGTTTCAGGCCGACCGGGCATGGCCCGATCCTGCACGGCACGGCCTGACCCGGCACGGCCCAACCCGGCAGTATGGCACGGCCTGACCCGGCACACGGCCCAACCCGTGCCGGCCCGACCCTGAACGGCCTGACCCGGCACGTCCGGACCCGGCAGCACGGCACGGCCCAACCCGGCACACGGCCCAACCCCTGGCACGACATGGCTTGACCCGGCACGGCACGACACGGCCCGACCCGACACGGCTTAACCCGATGCGGCCCAACCCGGCACGACACGGCCCGACCCGGCATAGACCCTTTGAACTTTCAACTCTGACCATCTTACCCCCTCTTTCCCATTCTTTGCTCTCACGTAAAAGAATGAAAAATAAAAATGAGTAACATAACCTATAGAAATTAATTACCCATTTCGAATTTGCACGTCTCACATACGATAGGCATGTGAGGCGTGCAGGTTTGAAATTGTTCGTTTTGGGACAGAATGAGAGTGACCGAGAAAGTGCTTTTGACGAGTTAGGTACGGGGTCTACATCAGGACTTAAATTATTCATTGTACTAACACATATATATAGGAGCACGAGACCGGTCAGGAGCCTACTCCGATTCAGGTCCGGAAGAGGGGTCACAAGGGAAGTGACCCATCACAGCCTGACCAACTGTGTTCTCAGGTGGTCTCAGAAGCGCTGCTGAGTTGTTTTGTATTTGTATTGAGTTTTCTAAAATAGTTTTTATGATATTATCTTTTCGTATTTGTGGGCAAGGTATGAGCAGGAGGCGGAGCGACTTCACGGTGAATGTTTCGATTGGCAGAGCGCGCCAATCATCCCAGAAGCCGCGTATGCAACCAGAGGCGGGAAACCTCACGGGCGGTGAGTTCTCTAATTTTTTAATGTCAATGAATTTGAGATACAAAAACTTAATAATCTTTCTTATTTTGTAGGTCCGCCATCTTCGATGGAGTTGCCGACTCGAGGGAGGTACAACCTTCCTCGAGTTGCTCTTCATCGCGACAAACCGGAGTGAGGCAGGCTATCTCTCTGGAGCTCCAGAGTGTCCAGAAGGAGCTCCGCAGGACACAGGAGGAGCTCCGGCTAGAAAGGGAGCGTCAAGCCGCGGATAAGAGGGGTCGGGACGAGTATCAAGCCTCGTTCATGCTACAAATGCAAGCAGCAATGCAGGTATGTATTGGTCCTTTGACTTGATATTTCTAAAATATCAATGATGGTTATGTGATAATATTTTGTGTTCACAAGCTATGGCGGCAGGGCAGCCTGCCGTCTTCTCACAGTGGCAGCCCCCACAGGAGCCACATGCCCGTTTACCGGAGCAGAGGTATAAATTTACTCAAACTTTCTGTGTGATACTTGTAATTCATAACTTAGTCAAACTTGCATTTTTAAACTCATAACTTAGACAAACTTGTATTTTTTAACTTATGACTTGTCTAACGATACTTATACATAACAATGCTTCACGACCGAGGCTCACACGCTATCGTCGCAGCTACCGGGAGGACGAAGGCTCGAGGATGACTTCCCGGGTTCTGGAGGTAGCAGACGTGGTAGTGTGTCGGGTGGTCAAGTTTATAATGTTGTCACTTCCTGTGTGACCCGACCATCGAGTCTGGGCTAACCTTTTACAACGGTTTTGTGTCATGTTTAATGTTTTCTGTGTGAGCTGGCCATCGAGCTAGGGCTGGCCTCGAAGCCAGATTAGAATTTTCCTATTTTTTAAAAAAATACCAAAGTTATTTACGATAGTTTTATGGTCATGACCGTCGTAAATAAGCCATAATTATTTACGACGGCCTGCCCCGTTGTAAATAGTACCAAGCTTATTCGCGACGAGGCCGTCGTGAATAAATCCCCCGCGCCACGTGGCAGCTGGGGAGCTTATTCACGATGGGACCATTTAGCCGTCGCGAATAAGCTTATTTACGACAAGAGCCGTCGTTAACAACATTATTAACGACTAATTATCGGTGACTGTCAAAAACTGTCATGAATAAGGCTACCCGTCGTGAATAACTTATTCACGTTGATTTAGCCTTTATTAACGACAGTTTTCGGCCGTGGTTAATTTGATTATATTCCTGTAGTGATATATATATATATATATATATATATATATATATATATATATATATATATATATATATAGTTTATGTGTCCATGTATCGGTCGAATATATTTAGCTTGTATTCTGTGTACCCCTACTGATGATATGAACTTATCTTCTGGATTATGGATTGGTTACTTTTATATAGTTGATAACACATGTGTGATATATACACGATTCTTTGCTACAGATCAGATGTATATTATTCATGCATCCCCAGGATAAGAGATCTAAGAAGCATTAGCAGTACATTAACAACATCGGTTCCGGTTTATTTTTCTCAGCTGAAAGGGCAAGTACAGGCTTATTGCTAAAATAGCAACTCACCAATGATGATCTGATTGGTCATAAAATATATGCGTGAGATCTTGGGTAGCGCATAAATGAATGCTAAACCCCCCAGGTGTGATCTCCTTTTTGCAAGCAACGCAATATTATCCAGATCACACTGTCCGTGTCTCCGTTAAAAATTATAGCTGCGTACGTAGCTCTCGATCGGTACACATAGTGTTATTGGCATCCAACATAACCTTATACTAGTGGCATCTGATCATGCATACATGTGGAACGAAGTGTACATATGCGGATAAAAAATTGCATGTCCTCCTAATTAAGCCTTGTATTTAGCCAACAAACAGAAGAAACGACGCTGTCGTGCTTATATACCCAGCTGTCCGTAGTACTGCTAGCTTGTAACCCTTGTCGGGCGAGTATATATAGAAACACGCATGCATGGTGTAGCAGCTATTGTATGTCAGTTACAGTAATTATCTGCTTGAGAGTATGTATTGTTATTAACCTGCATGCTGTCCGGGCCGCTTTTCAAAGATAAATCTGTAACGTAAAAAATGAACTAAGAAAGTTACTCCAGCGTCGTCAGTAATAATAAGAAAAACCGTAGAAAATAATCTGCAAGAACAAGATATGAAGACAAGTTAGTTAAGCTCAAGGTGAACAAAAGGTGTGATTGAATAGAAACGTCAAACGCCGTAAAGCGGGATCGATCGAGCGCAGTGGGCGGGAAAAGTTGAGCGGTGAAGAAGAATAGAATCTTACATCCCGCCGTATGATATACATCAGCTCGTCCCTTCAATTTTGAGGAATCGGCGACGCCACTCACGGACGTGAGTCGTGAGCATTCATTCACCTTGGTCAGCTCGGCTCTACTAGTTTAGTTTGTTTTGTTCGCTATTCAGAACCTAATTAAGGCTTGTTTGGCTAACAATAAATAGAGCGAATTAGAGTGAAATTGAGTGAGAAATGAACTAATTTTTACTTCAATCCTCTCTAATCCATTTTATATGAAGAGTATTTCATTATATCCAAACAAAGTATTAGGTGGTCGAGACGAGACACCGGGCGGCCAGCGGTTTCCGTGCGCGGCATGTGCGGCCCACCAGATGTGCACGCGTGCTAGCGGGAGAATCTAGCGTATTAGCTAGGCCGGCCGGCACCATCTCCGGCGTGGCATGGCATGGCAGGTCCGCCGGTAATGAAGCGGGAAGGGGCATGTGCGCGTCCGTGGGGAGTCGCGCGCCGTGCGGGGCGTGCTGCCGTGGCTCGGATCTCGGCACGGCACGGCACCCGCACAGGTGTGTGATTGGGGGGAGGTGGCGTGCGGTCCCCACGTACGCCCGCGAAACAGGGCCGCCTGGCTGGCGGATTTCGTCGCGACGACGCCTTCCTTGCTCGGTCTCGTTGCGTCAGGCAGCAGCGCGCAGGCTGTTGTTGCCGTTCGCCCAGCGCTCCGATCGACTCCGTGCCCGCGCGCCACCGTGGGTGGGAGGGACGACGCGAGCGAGGTGGCGTCGAGGGACTTCCGGATAAGCGCGCGCGCGGCGCGCGGCCAGGGGGGAGGAGGACCGCACGGCGAGCCAGGTCTAACTGGGAGGGTTGCTTCTTCCTTGTCATCTTTTCTTTTATTTTTCTGAGACGACGGCACAGCTCGCGGGAGGAAAAATGGAAAACGCACGCACTGCTAGCTCCTCCTTGTCATCGATTGATCGAGGTTGAGGAGGCCCATGTTATAGTGGGTCTGCCAAGGAGGCTTGACACGGCCGAGATAAAAAATGCCATCGCCACCCGGCCCAGTTTAAACGCTGAAACGGGCCGAAGAGCTCCATAAAACTACGCGACGCGAGCGGCAACTGACAGGCACCAAGCACCGACGATGCTGACGCCCGCGCCCAATGGCCACGTTCTCTCACAGCATGGAAAGGTTGCCGCACCACACATGGCATGGCGGCCATGTGGATGCATGCCGCGCGCTCTCTCGCGAGAACCCCTCTCTGGCACCGAATCGACAGCGCCAGGCTTGGAGGGCTTGGCGGTAAACGGCATCGCATCTGGTGGGATTCAAATACTCTGCAGTACTGCACATGCAGTAGCAGTACTCAGCCTGCAGATTTTGAATTTAATGACGTTTAACACAGCTAATTAAGTTTAAATTTAACTATATTTTTATTTTAAACATTATTATTTCAGAATGGAGGGAGTATTAAGTACTTGTTTGATAAATTTAACTATGAGATCTCAAAACTTGTTACGTCGGACTAGACGCCAAAATGACTCTTTGAGTTGAGGACATGTAAAAGCAGCTGCCGCAGTAAAGACAACTGAAGCGAAGAAGAAGAAAAATCAGAATTTGGTTATGGATCGTAATTAAACAGGTCGCCTTGTACTACTATCACTAAGCAGATACTAGTGAAGCCCGGTCCATGTGACAGCAGAGGGAGCGAGCTCTCCGTACAACGCGATCATCTCTGCAGCAGCCACAAGGTGCACCGACAAAAAAATTGCAGCGGCGGCATTTTACTCCCTCCGTTATGAAATAAATGACGTTTAGATAATAAATCTAGTTTAATTTTAACTAAATTAACTGTTTTAAATATTGTTTATTTTAAAACAGAGGCAGTAATACGTGAAAAGTTTTGCTGAGTGCACGAGACCAGGACCGTTCAATGGGTTACCGGTCTATCTTGTGGCGTTACCTTTTTTTTCTCTCTGGAGGACGTTCGTCTGGTAGCGTTAGTCCGGGAGTAGTACTTCGGCACGATATGCAAGCGGCAGTACGCATGCGAGTGCGTGCGCAGGCAGATGTCGGCCATGTGATCGGCTCGGGCTCGGCTGGAGTAAAAACGACAGTCGTCTGGACACGAACCGGGATTCACTGCTTGGGAGGTCTTGTGATCCGTCTCGTTCTCGCAGGGCAGTCAAAACGCATGGCAGCACCTCCCCGAGAATCTCGCGGCGCGATGGATGGTCGTCGATCGACGGCAATTACAATTTACAAATGGTGAAGAAAGAGAGAGAGGGAAAAAGACGAAGACGTAGAGGGCATGGCATCTTCCGAGTCGTCAGTGCCATGAACGTACGATCCGGCTTCTAGCGCTCTACGTTCAGTTGTACAGACGAGCGAGCGAGCGACGCAATGCCGGCCGGCCGGGCACGCCGCCGCGCAATGCGAGGGCGCAAGCTCTCATTATCTGATGGCGGGCGCGGCGGCGAGGACGGCGTGGAAGGTGACCTCGTCGCAGGGCAGGGTGATGCCCCCCATTTCGTGGCCGAAGCCGAACTCCTCCTCCGCCCTCCTGAGCAGCTCCTGGAACTCGGGCGCCGCCAGGCAGGCCACCGGCACGACGTACCGGCTCCGGCAGGCCCCGACGTAGACGGCGAAGTGGCCCTTGGGCACGTCCCCCGGCGGCCGGGCCTCGTCCCTATCCCTGTCCCTCCTCCCAAGGCCCGACGAGCACCTCCGCAGCATCTTCCTCATCAGGTTCCCCTGCTTCTTGGACGGCCCCGTGATCGCCATGGTCGTCAAACGACGGTTGAAGTTTGCCAAACGTCGTAAGTCTGCTCGGTTGGTTGCGTTGGCGGTGGCGATGCGGGCGCGTACGTGGTATGTTAGCAGGGTGGAAGCGGAAGCGGGCGCGGGGACAGGGCGGGGCGCATGTGAGCGTGGGCGCACACGGCACGGGTGGTGGGTCGCGCGGCACGGCCGGGACCGTTCGGCCCTACCGCGCGCGCGGGAGGGGGGAGGTCTCTGCCGGCCGGCCGGCTGGCCGTCTGCGTCGACGTCCCGTCGCAAGCGCCGCGAGGGATGAGCGCCGGCTCTCGTGATGATGATGCGCGGTTCTCCTTGCAAGTTGCAACCTAACCGAAGTCTGATTTGAAGGGACAGACACCACCACACCTACATCTTATCCCGAGTACCTAAGCCTGAAGGAGAGGCATTCAGCTGACAATGGCGCGGAGTCAAGCTGTTGTTATGAACTTCCTGAACGAGGCATGCACCAGACAGTTGCGGATGAGGCCGTGTCTTCTCAGTTCAGGTGCAGCGCCCTTAAAGCCTGGACCCAGAGCAATTATGATGGGTACGTCGCACTTCCAGCGACCATCTCCGTGCTGTTCCGATGGCCTGTCGTCATCAGGTCTCGTCGACGGGTACGTACACACTCCAATCTGTGCGTATGTATGCTCGAGTGAGTCCCCGACCGGAGGGGCCTTGCAGCTGTTGACCCATGAACTACTACTTCATCATGAAGGCTGAAACAGACTATGGTCACTTAATTTTATCTGTCTGTGATGGCCGCATCTGCATTAGCAACTGACGAGAGGTGAGGGGGCCAAGGGATAATTATCCATTTGTATGACTCGGCTTCTCTTTTATATCCAGTACGATTGCTTGAGAGTAGTTGCTCGTATTTGGGCTCCATCTCCAACCAACTTTGGTACCATCCAGAATTTGGACCTTGGAGTAACATCCAAATAAACCGATTGGCCCGTCCGTCGCGTCGATCGGCCTACTCCTCCTACGGCCGAGCCGAGGACGACAACCCATTCGTTCGTCCCAAATTGAACCCCACACACAATCCACTCGCTCACCAAACCACCACCGCACAAAAAGACCGTCCTCGTGAAGCACCATCGCTAGCTAGCTGTCCCCTGCACCAGATAAAAGATACGTAGCTTAGCAGTGCGGCCGGGACGGCCAGCCCGGCGGTGGGTTCGCCGAGCACTGTGATACACAGAAACTTTAATTCAAGCTAGGATTGTCCCGGGCCCTGGTTTATCCGCTACTATCTAGATGGAGCTCTTTATTCTGCAACGACGCCTACGCTAACTACACATCATGTGCATGTGAGTTCTCTGGTAAGATGTCATTTCTTTCTCGAACGAACGAACTTCTGGCGGATACTGGAACGGCCGTGGCATGCTCTGCTGATACTAGACCAAGATTTCAGGTGCCCGAATGGCGATGGTTGCTTACACTGGTAAGCAATCATTGGCCTGTAGCACGTAGCAGCGGCTAGATGGAGGATATATTGGAGGGTGGTGTCATGCAGGCAGACATACGGTGTCTGAGATACTGTAGTGGAGTTCCTAGGGATCGGATACGTGAGTCACCATGAAACTTTGGGAAAACGTAACATGAGGTTAATTTGGATACGGAATGTTCATCTGAAAAAGAAAAAAAACGAACATCCAGATACCTCACTGTTGACAATTCAAGCGCCCAATGGATTAGTAAGAAGCAAAGAGTATTTTCCAAAATGGGTGCGTCCCAAATGGACTGGAGCCACGTATATCTCCTTTAAAATATTCTTTGTGTGCGGCAGGCACAGGAAGCCCACGACACAGGGTCTCCTGATCGTAGTAGGTCATCTTTTGCTGCACGACTCCACATGGCGTGCTGGCATGCATGCACATACGGCTCCAACATGTCACTACAGTTGGTCTGAAGAAACTTCATTTTACGGTGCACTTGAGTTCCAGATTTGCGTTTGTGAACTGTGAGTCTGTCGCTATAGGTAAGGTCCGAGAACGATATATAGTTAGCAGTGTTATCACTGTAGAGCTCGAGAAATTTGGGGGATCATCAAGCTTTTTTCTCCTTCATTGATCGGTGAAGACCATTCGAGGAACAAATCAATCGAAACCACCGTGACATTATATACACGCAGCATACGTACACTAGGCTACCTACTACAGCATTAACTGTACGTTGTTGCTACACTTCCCGGGGAACGACGATCAAGTCAAGCATGGGCGAGGAGAACCGTTGGGCCCAAACCAACCAAGAAGTTTGCCGCCACCGCCCCGAATCCGGACCAATGCAATGCCGTACGTAGCGGCCAACAAACCCTGTCGCCGCCGGATCACCGGAGCGTGAGGGAGGCGAGGAGCGCCTCGAAGACGGCCTCGTCGCAGGGCAGGGTGATGGCGGCGTCGTGGTCGAAGCCGAACTCCTCCTCCGCCATCCGGAGCAGGACGAGGAACTCCGGGTGGCCCAGGCACGCGATGGGCACGACGAAGCGGCACCGGCTCTCGCCGACGTACACCGGGAAGTGGCCCCTGGGCACGCCCACGTCCTGCTGCCGCCGCCCCAGGCTCGAGCACCGCCGCAGGATCTGCTTCAGGCTCGCCGCCTGCGCCATCTTCTTCGCCATATATTGTAATTAATCAATGATTTTTGCTGGAGCTTGACTTGGTGGATCACCAGACGAGCGAGAGGCGACGGCGCCGCTGTTGCAAACGACTTGCAATGTTGCGATGATGCAGGGAATGAAGAACAACCAAGGCGCGGCGCGGTATTTAACGCGGGGGGAAGCGGGGGCGCGATGCTGCAGGGGCACATGGCGGGGCGACGGCGAGGGAGGCAGGGCCACGAGGGCCATGGACCCGCGTGTTTTGGTGGAAGAGGAAAGATGGTGTGCCCGTCTTCAAAACCTAGGGTAGGGCAGCTGTCCCCCAGACAAACCCGGGCCCCGCTCCGTATCTCTCTCCCCCTTCTCCGATCTATGCACAGTATGGCTCCCGCACCCCTCCATCGCTGGAGGTAGCATCTATGCACAGTATGGCTCTCGCATCTCCATCGCTGGAGGGAGTGAGCCAGGATGCAGAAAGCCTCAGCGCCATCAAGGCAAAGATTCGTGACCAAATATGTTGCTGCTCCAGCTCAGGACGTCCGTGATTGATTCATGATTCAGCGAGACCAGCTTTAGCTATCACTCGCAGCTCAGTCTACCAGCTTCAGCTTTCATTTGCAGCAGACCAAAACGTGACCTGCTTATCTGGTACTTCCTTCGTTCTGAATTAATTGATGTTTAGAACAAAAAATTAGTTTAATTTAAACTAAATTGGCTGTCTTAAACGTCAATTAATTCACAAGGAGAGAGTACTAGTAGTCTACTAGATCAAAATATCAACATTTGTGTATATATGATGTTGCAATGATGTACATACACCTCGCTCAGCGTCGAAGATCTAAAAGACCTCGCATTTTCTAAAAAAAAAAGACCTCGCGTTGTCAGAGGCTGGCGGCTCAACTTCTTCTGTCAAAAAGCGGCTCCAATTCCCGGCCGCTGTTCCACAAGTTATACATGACTGCACGTAAAAAATCAAATCAACGTAGCACCGGGCAAGACGAAAAACAGCATGGCTTTCCTGTAATCCCAGTCTGGCCAAGCAGTTGCCTAGACCCCTAGATAGAGGCTGGTGCCTAGACTTTTAGAGGAAAAGGTCACCACGTGCATACGCACGGATCGAACAGGTCACACGGATGGCTTGCACCTGACCGACCTGGTACGTAGGCAAGTAAATCAACGTGCAGAGCCACGCCGTCCTGCGACGTACGTACAGACTAACGTACGAGCTTACGTACTGTTCGCTCTGCTGGTGCGGCGGCGAGGCGAGGCGTGGCGAGGCATGTGCCAGGCTGCGGGTTTCCGATGTGGTGATCGCCCGCAGACAGCGAGTCGCGGGCAGAGGCGGCGGATGGCACCCCGGCTCGAGACTTCCTCCTCGCGATTCATTGCCAACCGTACACGGTACAACCGCCACTGGGCCACGGCCGGCCGGCCGGCATGCATGCGTGCTCCCCCTCTCGCTGCGCGACCCCATCATCCCGTGCACCGGCTCGGCTCGCATCGATCCCCCGGTCTATTTACTGCTCCCAATCGTCACGCGATCGAACTGGTCGCCGTCGACCTCGGTGAAACGGCGAGTCGCTTGGGCGTGGGTCGTCGGAGCAGTCCAGGTGAGATCCAGAGACGTCGGGCTGAGTCCGGTATATTAATTTTGTCACGTCGTCGGGTCACCATGCCCTCTGTTTACCCTCTTCCTCGGAAACTGCGGCGGCAGATTGGCAGATCAATCATGGCGTCCGTACTGGGTAAGGAAAAACAACCCCGTCAAGGCCAAGGTATAAGGTATCACAAGTTAGGACACGGGGGATACAGAAGTTTAATTAAGACTTTTTGGTCAGATTCGAACGCATATATGAGCAAATAAACCAGACTCGTTCCCGGTTTGTTCAATTAATGGGACGTTCTACTAAAACTGGGACGTCACGTACAATATCAAAAGCAGGATTAAATAGAGGGCATGGAGAACTAGTACTAGCTCTCCAAAGGAACATACGGCAGTAGTACATCTCATCACGGTCAACACGGACGTGAAGTCGCGCGCTGAAGACCGATTTGCTCCACGGCTAAGATATGTACTACTAGCAAGCTGTATTTGGGCAAACACATAAGATGGGCAAGCATTCGCACTGTGCCAGCACTATGCATTGGATATTGAGACCATTTCCTAAATGGCATTGACTTATGATCCCTAAATCGCCACGGCTAAAACTCATACTCAATTTACTGTCCTAAACATCATTTATTTCAGAACGGAGGGAGTATACAACTGGTGCTAAAATTTAACCATTTTCATGCCGTTACAACGACATCTGTCATCTGTGTGGTTTGATGGAAAGGAGGCTGTGAGATGCTGTTGCCCTGCAGTGCCACCGTCAAGGTCTGCCTCCGGTCGCTCAGCGGTTGTGAGCTCGGTCGCGCGTGTCGGCGTGTCGCTACCAGGACGCCGGGTATGAAGGGGGTCGCGAGTTCGCGACACGCTAGCTAGGTAGCTAGCTAACTAGGGGCTGGGCCATCACCAACGAGGGCGAGAGATGCAGCCGACGGTAATGACTCCTGCACCCTGAGGAAATCTCAACGCCGCTCTCGTCATGCATGGCCAGCAACGCCCTTGCTGCTGATTCGAGAGCACGATCGAAGGCCACGCTAATTCAGAGCAAAGCTCGTCCAAGCTCGATTAGCATCAGACGGAATTCGTCCGAGCTCGATTAGCATCTGACGGAGTTTGGTTCTGGAGCAGGAGTCTCGACGTGCAGCTTGTCTATGGCCTATGGGCGGCTTATCGTTGCGGAGGCCATGCTCGCGGTGCAGCTGCTTGGTGCCGGAGCTGCCGTCGGTCGAGTGCCGTAGTCCGTAGATGTCGCCGCTATTGGTCAAACACGTCCGTCGGTCAAGAGAGGAAGTGTGTGTTTGATTATTGAAACCCAAGCTGTTTGGTAGGACGGATAGGGCCGTCCAGCTTCTTTTTTTGAAACTGGGCCGAAAAGAAGTTTTATATAATTTTCTTGGCTTCTCGCCAATATTATATTTCAAATCAATTTGAGTTTTATTTTATAATTTTGTATCTTTGTCTGAAATCACCTGTTATACATATGGAGGTAATTTATAGAGAAATGCACTAGTGTCGCAATAACAATGACCCGACCTATACGTATGTGCGGCAAAATGCATGTGCAGAACAGATAATAGCACCAGAATTCCACTACAATGAAGCAGAGGAATTCCAAACATAAAAGAAGGGCCAAAAGAATTAATTCCTCCAGCCAGGAGCTGTGTCACGTATCCTCCTAGTCTTTGGAATTGGAAGGACGGATTTCTGAGACTTAAACGACGCGAACGAGCGCCAAGAACGCGATGCCGAGGAGGACGACAAGGCCAGACCCAGGCCGCGGCGTCGCGCGCCACGCCCGCGCCGAGGACGAGCCGACTCGCCAGTTTCCGATGTACACCGCCAGTTTGGGGTCCGACTCCGCAGTTTTCACGCTGCAGTTGGAACAAAATGATCAGCAACATCTCCATGCATTACATTGTTTTTTTCATGATAACGACCTTCGCAAAAGCAACTAGCGAAACGGGAGCTAATTAACAAACTGGATCACCTGGCCGTGCTGGGACAGAAGGTGATGGTGTACGCCGTGGCGCCGCCGCCGCAGGTGAAGGTGGACGTGGCGTCGTCGTAGGCGTAGCTGTACGCCCTCGGGCAGGCCTGCTTGAAGAACTGCGAGTACTGGGACGGGCGGCACGTGTCGGGGCCCCCGTGCGCGCCGCTGCAGCAGTGCTCCGGCGACCCGAACGCCTCGCACGCGCTCTTGCACGCCACGCCGCCGGCGCCACCCTGCGCCACCCGCAGCTCGGCCGGGCACACGCCGTTGAGGTCCACCATGCACCCCGTCGGCACGCAGCTGGCCCCTACGGCGGCGCCCTCCGGTTGCACCAGCATCGGTTGGTTGTACCCGTCCACGAGGCTCACGTCGTAGAAGTCCAGGCCCTCGTGCCCGTCGAGCGTGAACTCTGCCAGGGTGGCCGGCGGGGTGGCGCCGTGCCCGGCGCACTCCAGCTGGCCCGAGCCGCAGTTGCCGGTCGCGCAGGAGAAGCGGCCGGCGGAGTCGGTGGAGCAGTGCGTGCGGCCCCAGATGCGGCCCGACCATTTGTGCGGGGCGTGCAGGGTCCGGGACTCGCCTGGGGAGAGCGAGAAGCCGGTGGCCTCCAGCGGCGCCGACCCCGCGCTGGAGAGGATCCCAGGCCACACCGTGTACCCGCACCTGTTCGTGACGACGAATTTCCTCGACGAAACACCTGATATCGCACGGATCAGAAGCAAAAAAGCACCAAGAAACAGATGACCTCTCGTCATGGACGTGCTCGCATTCGATCTCCTTCATGGACTGGCAACTTACCGGTGACAACGGAGGCGACGACGAGGAAGATGAGCAGGGAGGCAGGAACCTGTTGTAAGACACGCTTCGGCATTGCAAGCTTCAACCAGTTCGCTAATGCACAAATGCTAGTATCGTCGATGTACAGTGTGCAGCTAGCTAACGCTAATGTGATCGAGGTTTGTTTTTGCAACAATACTCGATCTACGGCTGGATATATAGTGCTGCACCTTGTGCTGGCAATGACGATGAACGGTTAACAATTTGTTGCGCCGAGCGTTTGATTGCAGTGACTTCCCTGCTACTCATATATAGGCTCCTCGTACTGCCGTGATTAAGTGGCGGGACCCACTTGCACACCCTCTTTTTTCTTTGCTTTTCCGTGGTTCGGAGTTCGGACACACCAACCGCGTTTCCTACTTTCATGTGCCGCTTCTTTGATTTTTAACGATAAAAAATCGATTTTAGTGGGGATAAATTTTGCTGCGCATTATACAATTATAGCGCAGCAATACCTCGTAATTTCAGGATTTGTTTCGTCCGTCACGATTCATATTCTCTTTTTATCAGTTTTAATTTCTATTTGTCCTAATGTCGTCTCAAATTCGGGTCATTTGCTGATTATATTCTCTCATGTCTAGCTTTGCTTGCCGCCATGTTGAGTCTCCATATCATCATTAGCTAATCACCATATTTCAATTATTTGACGCTGGTTTGTTAAAAATCGAAATAATCAGCGTCAAATAACTTGGCAAGCAAAAGCAAGAGGGTTCAATGCTTAACCAGAAAGAATCGCGTTGCGTTGCCCTGGCCTAAGCTAGCTTCTGCGCCGCTCCATTTGCGCAACAACGATCACGCCCATCAAAAGGTGCGTACACATGGCAACGCGATGCACGCATTATGTTAGAGAAAAGATTTAGTTAATTTATCCACCGAATCCTCCACTAAACCTGGTCTGAAATTTATTTCCAGGCGCTCTTGGCTGGCTAGCTCCCTTTCGGAAAAGAGAGGTGATCCGCTTAGCGTTTAATATTCCAACGTGTTATATATGCTGCTCTAAATAAGGCTATTTTAATGGGTTTCTCATTTTCATAAAACGAGATGTCACAGACTTTTTTAATCGCATGACAATGAAGTTACGATGAGAGAGAGAGGGAGAGAGAGAGAGAAAAGGGGATTTATACACCATTAATATACTAAACTAACTAACGGAATGGTTTTTTGTCGATTGGTTTCCTGGTAAGTCTTCACTCATTTTGGTGCGCTCCCTAACGTGGTCGACTTGTTATATACCCACTCTGCTTTTAAATACATGATGTTTAGAATGAAATAATAGTTTAATTTAAACCACATTAACTGTTATAAACGTCGTATATTTCTGAACAGAGACTTATAAGAAGCAAGTAGAAAAGGAACATCAAAGTAAAGACTCTTCAGTTTTATCCCAATCCCTTCTTTTTTAAAACCCATCCCATTCCCTTCCTTCCAGATTCTCTAGCGAAACCATGGCCCAACATACACGCATGCCAGTAGCGCCAACCCCTTCGGTTCATCATTCTGGGTTGGTTTGGTGAGGCGTACTACGCCTACACACGCAAGTAACGTTCCAGCACGTCTTGCATCTGCTGCTGATCAACTTACGCACGCGCAAGTCAGCGCGCGGCACGAATTAAATCTCCCGCGCTTTTCAGAGTGTAATATTCTGGCCTGCTTGTTGGCCGCGATCTTATCCGGGAGGAAAGTGGAGCCTCCGAACATCTAATTCCCGGTTTCCACGTGTCTGGTCAAGGATTCTTCTGTCAACCAATTGCAATTGATTAGGGTCTACTAAGAACTAGGTTAAACGGTGGGTCAAACCACGCAAACCCTGACCATTAGTACCGGTCGACGCGGCTGGAGGATCTCGTGGGCTTCGCCGAACAATCGTCTCGGTAATCCCTGGGCGGGCCCAATCAGGTTCCGGCTGCTGGCCTGCCTCCAGAAAACCTCTAGGTACACACACCAACCGCATGTCAGTTGTCAGGTAATCGTACGCATCAATCGGAAACACGAGACTAATCCAGTAGGGTGAAAAAGTAGACTGAAATGTGCGAGCCATGATTATGCTACCATTGGACCCTGAAAACCTAATGGTACTAGACAAGTTTTCGTTCCACGGTAGGATCGAATCAGATCGACATTCGTGATCGATGACCGGTCAGCTGCGAAATGGCCAGCTTCTTCACAGATGGGTTTAGGACACCTCTCGTCTCTCCGTGGTCGCTTTTTCGCCGACTAGCAGGGGCACTGGACCTGTCGGAGAAAGGTCGGACGTCTGGTAGAGTGGGCCCAGGTCCGACATGGTACCACGTCGGATGCAAGGACCGAACTAGCACCGCGTCAGGTAATGGCGGCGTTCGGATAGCTCGACACGCAACAACTGCCGGTACGGTACCACGTGCTGTTTGTTACTACCTCCACTGGCAGCTAGTGTATTCCAGTTGAATGTGCCGTCGGTGCTTAAATATATCTCTGCTTTGTTAGGGTAAAGCCTGTCATAGCTAACTTAAAGGGTCGTGATACCTTATATCCATTTATGTATTATCATGATGGTTGTAGAAGAAGAAACATGTAGTGGCTTGTAATAGAAGGAACATTGAGTGACTGCCATTGAAATGATGATGAGTGCCTTGCAATGGAAGATGACTGGTGGCTTTCAATGGAAGATAGACAACAGGATGAAACTTGGCTTCCACGAGAAGGAATGGAGCACTATAAAAGAGGGTTGGTCACTCACTTCTCATCACCGAGTTCTAACCTTTAAACACTCTACTCCTACACAATGAACTGGTTGGCAGTGTTTGGCAGTGCGTCAGTTAGGACGCGTGCAATGCAAGAGGAGGAGGCAATCGATGATGACTTCCTCATCTTTGACGACGACGAAGAGACGGTAATGCATGCATACCTAGCCCATGAGGGATCGAGTTCTCATGAAAGGCGTGATCCAAATGCAACGAGAAAAAAAATTTGTAAGAGGGATCACGCGAGTGGGCATGCATCTATACTACGCTACTACTTTGCCCCTAACCCTGTCTTCACAGAGTATCAGTTTCGTCATAGGTATGTATCCTTGAGATTTATTTTACATGTATGTTTCCTCGTAAAAGTTGTGTTCAAGGTACCATTTGTCCCCTAGGTTTCGCATGCGTTGCCATATGGTTGAACGCATCGTGGCCGCGGTTGAAGATAATGACCCATACTTCCAGCAAAGGGTTGATGCCACAGGGAAATCTGGATTATGAGCTCTTGAAAAGGTGGTTGCATCCCTTAGAATACTTGCACGCGGGGGATCCCCTGACAATGTTGATGAGTATGTCCGCATTGGAGAGTCCACAACTCATTTATCACTCGTTCATTTCTGTCGGGCGATCATAAATGTCTTCGGTGCTAACTACTTGCGTGCACCGACTAGGGAGGTGTTGAGAAATAGGCGATGCGCTACTCTAGCAATTCGACCGTATCACCCAGGAAACATGCGAGTAAGAAGGTCATGGATCATTACCACTAGACACGCAGTGCAGCGGATCGTAGATGCGCGTCGGTGTAGGAGAAGTAGACGATCACGTTCGTCTCCTTCTGACACCTCGTCACAGGAACGTCGTCACGTCACCGTAGCCGATCAGCGCATCAGTAACAGCAGCGCCTCCACGGAGTCCACACGTACAGTGAGGAACGCCGTGCGTCGGTGTGCTAGCACCGCGCGCGCGACAGAGGCTTCGGCGTGTGGCCTGTAAGGGGCGGCGGCTAGGGCTGTTCTGTGGTGGAGTAATCTGCCCCTAACCCTACCCCTCATATTTATAGGCGCGCTAATGGGCTTTTTGGTCACAGGTCCATTAGTACCCTAATTTCTTATGGATCAAATATCCATCAGGCCTTTATCCGAATTGTTATGATTGCCTCTTGGGCATATCACCAACAATCTCCCACTTGCACTAGAGATAATCATACAACCAAGTTTTTCAATATTCCATCCTCTTAAGTGTGTGACCCGTTAGGTTCATATACAGTTGGTTATGAATGAAAACCGTTTCAAACACAAGTCAGTAGAGGTACCTAGCAGGACATACTAACTCCCGCATGTACATAAAGATCATATCGGCTGAACCTAGATACATTCACATGCTAATTCCTTTGCCACACGATACTAGTCAAGCTCAATGCGAGATACGTGCCATCCTTGTGATAGCTCGACCATTCACTCGATCAAATAGTGGATTCAATCTATGACAAACTTTTAGTCATAATGATTAACTCCTTAATCACTTTGGCATGGCCATGCACTTTCCAATCCAACTATCTCGAGGGGCCCAGAGATATCTCTTCTATTATTTAGGAGGGGCAAATCCCATCTTGATCCGCACACATCTCATTCCATGCTTCATCATGTACCTGAAGACTATTTTTATGACCACCCAGTTACGAACTAGCGTTTGATAGTTTCAAAGTGCACAACTACACATAGTGAGAAATAATGGCGATCTCAGGTCTAAGAATCTAGTAGGTCTATCACTCAAGACTAACTGATGGCACATATGCAAATAAAAATCCCAACAGTGTCTCGGAATGGGTCTATCCAACACCATGTTCACTAACATGTGTTCACATTATTAATTTGATATCTCCATATCTATGATCCGTGAAACGTGATCATCAATTAATACATGTGCTAGTCTGCGTACTATCTGTAAAATCCCCAAAAGTGGTAGCAAGAAAATTCAGTTCATATACACTTATGAAAAATGAGGGGAATTAAAACTTTGAATTATAATGGTGTAAGTTCAAAGTGAGGGTTTAGACTTCCCAAAACTTCCAAACATGGAGATCTAAATGCACAACTTGGATCTTCATATTCCAAATATTCACCCTTCCAAATTTCAGCTGAGTTTTCATATTTGTTTGGGATTAAAAGGAAAAGCCCTTTAATCTGAATTTCAAATTCAATTTCAAATTCTAATTCCCTCAATTTGAAAATTGGGTTTCACAAATGTGTTCTCCACCTTTGAATGAGCAGCCATGCCAAAAATTGGAAATTTTGGGGCTGGTTTGCTATGTGTTTAGGACAAACCCAAGTAGAGAATTCAAACTTCATTTCAAATTCAAAGGGTCAAACACAATTCAAATTTTACACCAGAATCCAAACCATTTGAATTGAGCAAATTCAAACCTAGACTTGGGGTGAAAGTCTAGCCTTAAATGTTGAGTTGCTGGGGTAAAATATCAGAGAAAAATTGGAGTAAAAGAGAGGGTGGTGGGGCCCAGCAGTCAGCCTCACAACAGAGCCTACCGCCTCTGTTTTCATCGGTTGATCGCCGAGAGGCCGCCAGCGCCCTGTGAAACCCGCTCCCGAGGAACTCCACCACGCCACCTCCTGGTTCCTCGATCGCCAGCCGCTTCATCACCCCACGATCGCAGCAACGAAGTCAGTCTTCATTTCCCCCGGTTACTCGCCGCTCCCTTCGCTCTCTCCCGCGAGAAACCGCCTCCGTGTCGTTTCTGTTTCCCCCTCGCCCACGCTCGCCCGAGCTCGAATGACCGAGCCCCAAACAGCAAAAAGAAGCGCAAGAGAGTGCTCCAGCCTCCACCGTTCCTCCACCTAAGTTTTCTAGCCCATGCTACGCGCAAACCAAGGATTTGCGCCGGCGTTCGGAGGTGCTCGGCGGAACCCCATTCGGTTCACCGTGGACAGCGCGCTACGGCCAGTTTCACCGTCTCTTCCCTTTACAAGAAAGGTGCGTTTTTGTCTGTAGATCATGTTACCGAAAGCCTCAGGACAATTGATCAATCGGGTAGTGAGAATTTTAAGTTTTACCAAACCCTAGTTCATATCAACACCTCTCGTTGTACGATCAAATTCTTCGTGCTGCGATAGCTAGATCTCATTATGGTCTAGGAGAAGCTTTGCTAGATCCCAGCAATCCTTCTCGCTCAAACGGCGCCGAAAACCATCAAGAACTGAAGGAGTTCTTTGAGTTTTTGTCGCCCCCGGCGTTTTGCGGGCTCGGGTCGCCAGTGAGGTCCCCCCTCCGGTGGTTTTCATGGAGAACGGGCTATGGGTCGATGCTGTCCATGTGATACTGGTGCTTTTAGAGCAAACCCTAGCCCGAGAGACCCACTGTCGAGGGAGAACGAGGTCGCCGAAGTAAGGCCCCACATGGTCGCCGGTGCAAGCACCGTTCCGGCCGTTGTCATCGGCTCCCGACCCCACCATTGTGTTCAGCACGGTGTAGAACTCACAGGCGGCGAGGTTGAGGAAGCTCGGACCACGGGAACCCTGTCCCGGCAAGCCTCGCCGGCGTGCGCCGCCGCGGGAGGCGCGGGCAGCGCGAGGAAGACGAAGGAGGGCCGGGTCCCACCGGTCAGCCTCTGTATACGCGCGGGGATCGTCCTGTGGCGCCGGATCCGGTGCGGCTGCGCGGGAATAACCCCGTGGCCTCGGTGTTGCTGTCAGCTGAGTGGATAACGTCGCGGGTGGGGTCCACAACCAGAGTTTAAACATTTATTCAATTTTCAGATTTAGTACAAAATTCAAAGGGCCATAACTTTCAATAGAATGTCCAAAATTCGTGAAACAAATTTTGCTGGATTCCTCTCAATCAGTACTTTGCAGAAATGCAAAGAAATTGATCTGGTGAGTTCTGGAAATTTTTCCAAAATTCATCAAAGTTAAGTCTTTAGGAATTAATTTCAGAAGATCCCTATTATGGAAATTCTTCAAATTTTGCTAGGAGGTTTCTTATGATATTACTGATCTCCAGTAGAAATTTGAGCTTCATTGGAGTTCATTTGGTAGGCTAAATTGCCTTCCAAATTCAGCCTTTATTTGGAAATTCAAATTTAAACAGAAACTTTTCAGAACTCCTGTCCAACTTCAAAAATTCATATCTCTCTGATGGTAGCTCAAAAAATGGTGAAACAAATTTTGTTAGAACCATAGAGACTTACCCTAATCAGATCTTCCATTACTAGCTATTTCAAAGCTCCTGATTTGTGCTCAAAATTCAGAGAAGCATTGTACTTGTAGGAATTTTAAAGACTACATTATGCAATGACATGTCTCCAAATTTGGCTCAAATCATCCTTAGAGAGTCTAGTATCCTCTGTCAAAATCCCAAAGCCAATTAAGGATCCTAAATAGCAGTGGCTATGAATAGTAATTCAATTCTTATAAATCCTTAATACTTATACATCTATTTTGCTACATTTCATTTAGTGACCAAAGTTGAGGACGCACCGGAGCCCTTGGACGTCCTCCCACGTGAAGCTAACTTCCCGTTTGACTCGCAACCAGACAAGCCCCGGTTTGCACTTAAGTACCTTTTATAAATCTTTTTGTTTGCATCACTTATGTCTAGGGTGAATGTTTGCATTAGAGTTAAGGTGATTGAAACCCCACTTGTATAACCTTTTAAATCCTATGAATGGTTGGGTAGCTTACAGAGCCTACGAGTAGACAAGGCCCTGCTAATATGCTTAGTACCTCGGTAGAAGTCGAGTAGTTGGAATCTACTCGCGAGGTAAGGTTTATCACACGGTTTGGTCAGAATAGAAAATGGCTTAAGAGTGGTGAAAATGAGACCCAGCAGGGGGGATAGGAAGCAGTGAGCGGAGGTCTCACGTGCATAGCCCTGTTGGTGTCGATTGAGGACCGAGTCGTGTGCGGGCCTGATGAACAAGTATCGAACAGTACCGGATGACATACTGACATAAGCAGGAAACCGATGTAATTGGTTAACCTGGTTGCCGAGGCTTACCCAACCGTAAATAGGAGTGGGTTGAGGGTAGCAAGGTGTAAATCTGCCGGTGGGCACAGTCATGCTCCACGTGGGGACCTCCTGCCCGTTACAGATGGACCGATTCGGCATTTGGGTTACCTTTGAAAGGTTGTTGCATACAACAGAGTAGGAAGGGGTGTGGAATCACGCTTCTGAAAGTGGGTGTATGCAACGTGTTGTCCGGATGTCTCCTGATTGCAATCACCGTCCCTTGCGGTTATTTGAGTACCGCTTGTTCACTGTTTCGTGACGTAGTAAGAAGTGAAGTAAGCTAGTGGAATGATAACATGCTGTGATGATATATTAATATTTTGGAAACCATGTTTGTCGTAGATGTAGAGCTAATTAAGTTTACTTTCCGCTTTGGGTATCACCACATCGGAGGAAAGCTTTTCTTGTTTGATTGTGGACTTTCGAGTGTTGCCTAAGGCACATGAATTTGCTGCTATAAAACTGAAAGTAAGGATCAAATTATAGGCGTGTCTTTGTCAAAAATTCCTTTTCCTATCATACACCTCCCTGCATGTAGAGTTCCATGGCTAGGCTAGACGGTTAAGCCTTGCTGAGCCATCATGCTCACGGTTGCAATATTTGAGTTGTATGCAGGTGAGAGCTATGAGGAGGGTTCCGAGGATGAGGCGATGCCCCCGTCAGGGTACACGGCCGAGATGGAGCCCTGCACGCCGCCGTGATTTCTCCGGTTCCATGCTGCTAGCGTGTAGCGTCCCCAGGCTGGACGGCTGCACTTTTGCATAGTTAGGATGAGAGTCTACTAATGTACGATACTTCCGCTGTATAGTTATATTTTGTAAAAGACTTCCGCTGCTTTATATTAAATAAAAGTTGTATGTTATTCTTTAATCTTTTCGTGTGTGTTGTTGGGTGCCGCATCGCACGACACCACCCTATGCGATCTTGGAGTGGGTGAACCATGGGGTGGTCCCCATGGACGTGGTATCAGAGCCGCATCGGGAATAGCACGCTCGAAAAGAGCTTATTTTGAAAACTTAGAAGTAGTCGAGTGAGAATTAGTCATTAAGCCCACATAAGGTCTTTGATAGTACTAGTTATGATGGTGGAAAGCTAACATATTTGTTATACATTCTGTAACGATGCTCCGACGTCAGGTAAGAGGTAAGGTACGCCACCGCATGCGGATCAATTGCGGTAACTCGCCATACGAGAAATAGTATGGAAGGATATACCGTGGCTTGGCACGGTAGTGAATATGAGTCTCTGAACCTCTTAATGGTTCTGAGAGCATATGAAAATGCTGATCTCCAGCATGCTTTAGGCAAAGTGAGAATACCTCATCGTGTGGTAAGCAACACGATAGTATGCAACTCTTGAACGTTCAATGTTCAAAGGGCCATACGCAGTGCTCGCCATCGGCGTGCCTCAACGGTTATGAGGCAGTAGGTGGTATCCGTTGGGTTGATAAAATTTTCAACCGTGATGACCCGTTCGCGCTCTACTCAGGTTCCCCGTCGTGTGGTTTGAAAACACGACCATGTACCTTGAGACGTGGCTTGACTCAAGGACGATCTGTATGGCAATGATACAGACCGTATGTTTTTACTATGATATGGAACTGCTTGCAATGTTAAAACCTTTGATTGCACCATTATTGTGTGTCTTTCTGCAGGTACACTAACCATGTTAGTGCATGACGTTTAGCAATCGTTTGTGAGTGACGTTCTTAGTTCCACCATTTGACACGTATATGCCGGAATACCGGTTTAGAAATTTTCTTTGGTGAGGAAATGTAGTACCGACTGCATAAAAGTTTATTTTCAAAGAAAAGAGTCACAATGAAGTTTAGGATTTCATTTAGGGGTTAATAACCTCCTATATTGAACTAAGAGTTGATTGGGACTATAGATTCAGTCTTAAAAACTTAGGAACAATCTCTCGTGTTTTTGGCAGCAACCTTGCTGAACTTAAACAGGGCATAACTTAGGATTGGTTGAACCAATGGAGGTGTGGGATTCCATTATGGAAAGGTTTTGAAGTCCTCTACAACTTTTCTGTAGAGTTCCAAAACAAAAACTCCCTCCAAGGGGATGAAAAATCTCAGATGAGTAGGTACTGTCAAGAAACAAGGCAGATCAAAATGCTCTCTGGAAATTTTTCTGTATTTCAACCAAAACATTTAGTTTCACCTTTTGATATCCAGCGGCTGTTGTAAAGCAACGAGTGGAGTTGAAAAGTTTATGCATTTGACATATCATTTCGAGTTAGGACATGTTTGGGTCCAGTACAATAGCGAGGAATTACGCATGCTAACACACTTAACATCCCGTGGTGACCCCGATGGTTGAAATGAACTTTGAACCCATAAAGTTCAATACTTTGGAACTCGATCGTGTGACACGGTCCAGGGATGTATATGTTGCATAAAGTTTATACTTTATCCATATGTGTGACTGTTGTGCGTACTGTTTATTCCATTCCCGCATTACTATTGTATAGACTGGATGAGCTAAACCAACATGTGCTGATCATTTGAATGATGTGAATGCAGAATGCTGCGGACACGTTCAATGCAAGAGGAGGGAGGTCCGAGTCAAGTTCGTGGTGATGAGTCTCCACCTCCGGAGCAAACCACGACACAGCATCAACCACCTCCTCCACCGCCAGAACTTCCAAGGAATCTTGCGGAGGTTCTTGCCGCAGTGCTCGGCTCGCGCGACGAGCAAACCGAGTTGCTGTGGATGCTAGTCCAGCAGAATGCGTCTCATCAGGGAGGACGCCTAGACAATGGGCAACACCAGCCCCAACAAAGTTCGTATTCAGAATTCATGACGACCCATCCACCGGTCTTCACGGAGGCCGAAGAACCTTTGGAGGCGGACAGCTTTATCCGCACTCTAGAGGCGAAGTTCGGGCTGCTACGATGCACCGAACATCAGAAGGCGCTGTAAGCAGCGCAAGAGCTTTAGAGAGAAGCCGGTACCTGGTGGGCGAACTACACCGCCTCCTTACCGGCTGGTCATGCCGTCACATGGACATAGTTCCGGGAGGCGTTCCACGCCTATCACATACCTCCCGGTGTGATGGAAATGAAGCTCCAGGAGTTCCTGGCGTTACGGCAAGGCAAGAGGAGTGCTCATGAGTACTCCAGGTTATTCAACAAGCTGGCGTAGTATGCGCCAGGATTTGTGGGGACGGAAGACAACAAGCGCAATGCGTTCTTCCGGGGCCTGAATTCAAAGATGAAGCTCCATCTCGCCCAGAGCAATCGCGGCACATTCAGCGACCTAGTCAATGCTGCAATTCTACAAGAGAATGCTCAGCGCAAGCGCGGTTCTGATAAGTGGAAACGCAGCGCGCTGACAAGCAGCAGTGGTGAGACGCCACAGAAATACCGCGTGGTGTATCGCTCACCATCCGGTTAGAGATGGCAGCCACCGACACGACCGCCTCAGTTTCGCGGTCGGCAATATAATGCGCCGGGCTTTCGACCGACGTATCCACCACAGCAACAGCAGGAGCAAAGGATGGTCTTGCGTGCGCCTCAGTTTCAACAGCGTGCACCGGGATTCCGTCCTCAAGTCGGCGGGACCCCGACACCTTACACGTGCTACACGTGTGGTCGTGTCAGGCACATTTTGAGGGACTGCCCCGAGCCGCGACAGGGCAGGGGCGCAGCACCATATCAGGGTGCTAATCAGCCCCGCAACTAGCCCAAGAAACCAGCACCAAAACCCGGCAACGTCCACCACTTAGCTATCGAAGACGTGCCGGAAGGCGAACCCGTCCTCGCGGGTACGTTTTCTTACTTAGATCATCCCGTAGTCATACTTTTTGACTCCGGTGCCACCCATAATTTCATAAGTCAGTTGTCGAAGTGTGTGGTCGACACTTCCCTTGGACCTGCTTTGGGCAGCCCGCGGAGGTTCTTTTTCGGAGGGGCTAGTCTCTTGCGGAGAGCTTAAGCGTAGGGACGAGTGAGGGAGGAGCTTGACACGGCGAGTTTTACGTGGTTCGGGCCGCCGGAGCGTAAAACCCTACGTCCATGGAGAGCAGAGGTGCTCGTTGTATTCCCTGTTGCTCAGAACCGTAGTCCTGAGCTTGAGGATGAGTTATGCCTAGGGTGTGAGTTGCTGGAGTGCGAACCCTTGCTGGAGAGCGAACCCTTGCTAACGTTGCCTACCCGAGCCTTTTATAGTCCAAGGCTCGAGCGGCTTACAAGGTGGGCCCGGGACCTGACAGGCGGCCCCGGGGTGATTTCCTACTAGCTATTATGTCTTGGCGCTAGCGTCGAAGTCCTCTTCCTGCCGCCATGCCCATGCCGCAGGCTAAGTGTAGCGTGTTAGTCGTTGGCGATGGCAGGGGCGGTAGGGCATGTCTTGTCCGGTCTTGTCGCTACCTTCAATGGCCTGCAGCTTCAGACACTGTACACCTGTCCTGACTGTGACTGGTCACAGCGCCTCCTGACAGGCGTGCACTGCGCCTCTTCGTCTCGGGAGGTGCGGGTCTTGAATGCTTTGTACGGTAAAGGCATGGCGCGCCTTTACTCCTGCTGCCTACCGTGCCGGGCGGCAGCACTGCTCTGCTGGCCACGTGTCGGACCCGGAGCTATCCTCTGAGGAGAGGGGGAGCTCCGGCTCCACTGGACACGTGGAGCCTTCGGAGCTTACCCCCGTGGAGGGGGGCGAGGTCCGGTCTTCCGGGCCACGTGATAGGCTCGGAGCTATCCTCTGAGGAGAGGAGAGCCCCGACCCTGCCGGACACATGGCGCCTTCAGCTTGCCCTTGCGGAGGGGGCGAGGTCCGGCCTCCTGGGCCACGTGGCAGGCTCGGAGCTATCCTCCATGGGGAGGGGAGCTCCGGCCCCGCTGGACACGTGGCGCCTTCAAATCTCGCCCCTGTAGAGGGAGCGAGGTCCTTAGGAAGTTTTACCCTGTGCGCAGGGGTCCCTGGTATTGAGCGTACCGACATCAGTCTTATGTTATTAAATATCAACTGCCTATCATTTCCACAAATAATTCATATTTGATATGTTCTCTGGGTGGGAAAATAACAACTGATAGTATGGTCTATAGAGCACCATTACAGTTGGGTGGGAATCTATATCCACCTCTCTGATCATGTTAGAGAGTCAAAAACTTGATGTCATTTTAGGAATGTCATGGCTACATCGCCATGGTGCTGTTCTTGACATCATTCCACGTGTGGTTCGTTTAAACTCTCCACTTCATGGACCACATGTTCTTATTCTTGACTGTTCGGTTCAAGGAACCCCAGCCACATATAACACGGAAGCCACAAGACTTGAGGATATTCGTGTGGTCCGTGAATACCCGGATGTCTTTCCGGATGATCTCCCGGGCATGCCACCCGAGAGGGATGTTGAGTTCAAGATCGAACTTGTACCTGGGACGACGCCGATATCACGGAGACCGTACAAAATGGCTCCGAATGAGCTGGCTGAACCGAAGGAGCAACTCAACGATGTAATGAAGAAGGGTTTCATTCGACCGAGTTCCTCGCCATGGGGATGCTCGGTGCTGTTTGTGAAGAAGAAGGATGAAACCTTGAGGTTGTGTGTGGACTACCGACCTCTCAACGCCGTCACCATCAAGAATAAATATCCACTGCCCCGCATCGATATTCTCTTCGATACACTTGTGGGTGCGAGTGTATTTTCGAAGATGGATCTTCGCTCCGGATATCATCAAATCAAGATCCGGGCGGAAGATATTCCAAAGACGGCCTTCTTGACGAGATATGGGTTATATGAGTACCTCGTCATGTCCTTTGGTCTCACCAACGCCCCGGTACACTTCATGTATCTCATGAACTCAGTGTTCATGCCAAAGTTGGACAAGTTTGTGGTGGTGTTCATAGACGACATCTTTGTTTGCTCCAAGTCTGAAGAAGAACACGCCAAACACTTGCATATCGTACTTCAACGATTAAGAAACCATAAGTTATGCCAAGTTCAGCAAGTGCGAGTTTTAGATCCGCCAAGTGCCATTCCTTGGTCACATTATTTCTGCAGCAGGTATTGCAGTTGATCCAAGCAAAATCGAACAAGTGCTGAAATGGAAATCCCCCACATCAGTCCATGAAGTCAGAAGTTTCCTCGGATTAGCAGGATATTACCGGAGATTCATATCGAACTTCTCCAAGCTTGCTAAGCCGATGACTGAACTGTTGAAGAAGGGGATCAAATATGTTTGGAGCTCAGCTTGTGAAGAAGCTTTCCAGGCATTAGTGAAACATCTTACAACAGCCCCGGTGTTAGCTCAACCGGATACAACCAAGCCCTTTGACGTATATTCTGATGCGTCTGGCATCAGGCTTGGCTGTGTATTGTTGCAAGGAGGTAGAGGGGTCGCCTATGGCTCCCGTCAACTTCGTAACCACGAGCAGAACTATCCGACTCATGATCTTGAGCTCGCTGTTGTGGTGTTGGCTTTGAAAATTTGGAGGTACTATTTGCTTGGGAATTTAGTGCACCTCTACACTGACCACCAAAAGTCTTAAATATATATTCACTCAAAAGGAGTTGAATATGCGGCAACGGAGATGGCTAGAACTGATCAAAGACTATGAGATCGAGATTCACTACCATCCCGGAAAGGCAAAAGTGGTTGCCGATGCCTCAAGCCGCAAATCCCATGTCAACAGTCTTTCCATCACCCCACTTGAAAAGGAGGAGTCGAGTCTGTACTTGGTTCCGTATGGGGCATTGTATAATCTTGCTCTCGTCCCTACAATACGAGAGGAGATTGTGGAAGCACAGAAGAAAGACGTGGGAATGTCGCACATTCGGAGAAGGATGAAGAATGGCGAAATGAAATGCTTCCGAAGAGATGATAACGACACACAATGGTTTAAAGACCGTATAGTGGTACCCCGTGACATGAAGCTTCGGAGGAAAATCTTGGATGAAGCTCATTTGTCCAAGTATTCTATTCATCCGGGCAGCAACAAGATGTACCAGGATCTGAAGACCAGATTTTGGTGGATACGGATGAAAAGAGAAATCGCATAGTACGTATCCGAATGTGATACGTGTCGGCGGGTGATAGCCGACCATATGCGAAAAGCCGGACAACTACAACCCTTGAACATTCCGGCATGGAAGTGGGAGGATATCAGCATGGACTTCATTGTGGGTTTACCTCTCACCTCCCACAACCATGATTCGATTTGGGTGATAGTCGATCGACTAACCAAGTCGGCACATTTTATTCCCGTACATACGGGCTACGTGGCCAAGAATATGCGGAGCTGTACATTGCAAGGATCTTGTGCTTGCACGGTGTTCCCCGCTCCATTATTTCCGATCGCGGTGCGCTGTTCTTCGCTCGGTTTTGGGAACAACTGCACGCATCATTGGGGACTAAACTGATCCGAAGCTCCGCGTATCACCCGCAGACAGATGGTCAAACTGAACGGGTGAATCAAGTCCTGGAAGACATGCTACGCGCCTGTGCCATCCACCACGGCAAGAATTTGGACGATCACTTGCCGTTGGCGGAGTTTTCTTACAACAATGGCTATCAAGCTAGCATCAAGATGGCGCCGTATGAAGCTCTCTACGGCCGGAAATGTCGTACACCTCTCAACTGGTGCGAGTCCGGCGAGCGAGTTATCTAAGACATTGAACTTGTGAATGAGGCTAAAGAACGAGTGCGAGTAATACAAGCCAATCTCAAGGCTGCTCAATCTCGTCAGAAGAGCTATGCGGATAAAAGACGCCGCCCTCTCCACTTCGACATCGGGGACCATGTTTATGTCTGTGTGTCTCCGATTAAGGGAGTTCATCGTTTTGGAGTGAGGGGTAAACTTGCGCCGCGATTCATTGGTCCGTTCGCCGTCATTGAAAAATGCGGACCCGTAGCCTATCGCTTGGAGTTACCGGCATCGCTCGCAGGGATTCACAACGTCTTCCATATCTCTCAGCTGAGGAAGTGCCTCAAACCCTCAGCTGAAATCCGCACAGAAGACATAGAAGTTCTCCAACCGGACCTCACGTACACGAAGTATCCAATCCGGATCATCGATGAAAATACTCGTGCCAAAAGAAACCGGACCTTATGGTTCTACAAGGTCTTGTGGAGTAACCATACCGCCGATGAGGCGACATGGGAAAGCGAGGATTATCTACAAACGTATTATCCGGACTTGCTATCATCATATACCCGGTAAAGTTTTTCCCCACTTTGCTTTTCCTTTGGAATCTCTGGACGAAATTCTTTTTAAGGGGGAGGGATGTAAAATCCCTAAAAGTGGTAGCAAGAAAATTCAGTTCATATACACTTATGAAAAATGAGGGGAATTAAAACTTTGAATTATAATGGTGTAAGTTCAAAGTGAGCGTTTAGACTTCCCAAAACTTCCAAACATGGAGATCTAAATGCACAGCTTGGATCTTCATATTCCAAATATTCACCCTTCCAAATTTCAGCTCATTTGGAGGAGTTTTCATATTTGTTTGGGATTAAAAGGAAAAGCCCTCTAATCTGAATTTCAAATTCAGTTTCAAATTGCAATTCCCTCAATTTGAAAATTGGGTTTCACAAATGTGTTCTCCACCTTTGAATGAGCAGCCATGCCAAAAATTGGAAATTTGGGGCTGGTTTGCTATGTGTTTGGGACAAACCCAAGTAGAGAATTCAAACTCCATTTCAAATTCAAAGGGTTGAACACAATTCAAATTTTACACCAGAATCCGAACCATTTGAATTCAGCAAATTCAAACCTTCACTTGGGGTGAAAGTCTAGCCTTAAATGTTGAGTTGCTGGGGTAAAATATCAGAGAAAAATTGGAGTAAAAGAGAGGGAGGTGGGGCCCAGTAGTCAGCCTCACAATAGAGCCTACCGCCTCTGTTTTCATCGGCTGATCGCCGAGAGGCCGCCAGCGCCCTGTGAAACCCGCCCCGAGGAACTCCACCGCGCCACCTCCTGGTCCCTCGATCGCCAGCCGCTTCATCACCCCACGGTCGCAGCAACGAAGTCAGTCTTCGTTTCCCCCGGTTACTCGCCGCTCCCTTCGTTCTCTCCCGCGAGAAACCGCCTCCGTGCCGTTTCTGTTTCCCCCTCGCCCACGCCCGCCCGAGCTCAGATGATCGAGCCCCAAACAGCAAAAAGAAGCGCAAGAGAGTGCTCCAGCCTCCACCGTGCCTCTGTATACGCGCGGGGATCGGCCTGTGGCGCCGGATCCGGTGCGGCTGCGCAGGAGTAACCCCGTGGTATCGGTGTTGCCGTCAGCTGAGTGGATAACGTCGCGGGTGGGGTCCACAGCCAGAGTTTAAATATTTATTCAATTTTCAGATTTAGTACAAAATTCAAAGGGCCATAACTTTCAGTAGGAATGTCCAAAATTTGTGAAACAAATTTTGCTGGATTCCTCTCAATCAGTACTTTGCAGAAATGCAAAGAAATTGATCTGGTGAGTCCTGGAAATTTCTCCAAAATTCATCAAAATTAAGTCTTTGGGAATTAATTCCAGAAGATCCCTGTTATGGAAATTCTTCAAATTTTGCTAGGAGGTTTCTTATGATATTACTGATCTCCAGTAGAAATTTGAGCTTCATTGGAGTTCATTTGGTAGGCTAAATTGCCTTACAAAGTTCAGCCTTTATTTGGAAATTCAAATTTAAACAGAAACTTTTCAGAACTCCTGTCCAACTTCAAAAATTCATATCTCTCTGACGGTAGCTCCAAAAATGGTGAAACAAATTTTTTTAGAACCATGGAGACTTACCCTAATCAGATGTTTCATTACTAGATATGTCAAAGCTCCTGATTTGGGCTCAAAATTCAGAAAAGCATTGTACTTGTATGAATTTTAAAGACTACATTATGCAATGACATGTCTCCAAATTTGGCTCAAATCATCCTTAGAGAGTCTAGTATCCTCTGTCAAAATCCCAAAGCCAATTAAGGATCCTAAATAGCAGTGGCTATGAATAGTAATTCAATTCTTATAAATCCTTAATACTTATACATCTATTTTGCTACATTTTATTTAGTGACCGAAATTGAGGACGCACCGGAGCCCTTGGACGTCCTCCCACCTGAAGCTAACTTCCCGTTTGACTCGCAACTAGGAAAGCCCCGGCTTGCACTTAAGTACCTTTTATAAAGCTTTTTATTTGTATCACTTATGTCTAGGGTGAATGTTTGCATTAGAGTTAAGATGATTGAAATCCCACTTGCATAACCTTTTAAATCTTATGAAGGGTTGGGTAGCTTACAGAGCCTACGAGTAGACAAGGCCCTGCTAATATGCTTAGGACCTCGGTAGAAGTCGAGTAGTTGGAATCTACTCGCGAGGTAAAGTTTATCACACGGTTTGGTCAGAATAGAAAATGGCTTAAGAGTGGTGAAAATGAGACCCAGTAGGGGGGATAGGAAGCAGTGAGCGGAGGTATCACATGCGTAGCCCTGTTGGTGTCGATTGAGGACCGAGTCGTGTGCGGGCATGATGAACAAGTATCGAACAATACCGGATGGCATAATGACATAAGCAGGAAACTGATGTAATTGGTTAACCTGGTTGCCGAGGCTTACTCAACCGTAAATAGGAGTGGGTTGAGGGTAGCAAGGTGTAAATCTCCCGGTGGGCACAATCACGCTCCACGCGGGGACCTCCTGCCCATTACGAATGGACCGGTTCGACATTTGGGTTACCTTTGTTGCATACAACAGAGTAGGAAGGGGTGTGGAATCACACTTCTGAAAGTGGGTGTATGCAACGTGTTGTCCGGGTGTCTCCTGATTGCAATCACCGTCCCTTGCGGTTATTTGAGTACCGCTTGACGTAGTAAGAAGTGAAGTAAGCCAGTGGAATGATAATATGCTGTGATGATATATTAATGTTTTGGAAACCAGTTTGCCGTAGATGTAGAGCTAATTAAGTTTACTTTTCGCTTTTGGTATCACCACATCGGAGGAAAGCGTTTCTTGTTTGATTGTGGACCTCCGATGTGAGGGCTGTCTAAGGCACATGAATTTTCTGCTATAAAACTGAAAGTAAGGATCAACTTATAGGCGTGTCTTTGTCGCAAATTTCTTTTCCTATCATACACCTCCCTGCATGTAGAGTTCCATGCCTAGGCTAGACGGTTAAGCCTTGCTGAGCCATCGTGCTCACGGTTACAATATTTGAGCTGTATGCAGGTGAGAGCTATGAGGGGGGTTCCGAGGATGAGGCGATGCCCCCGTCAGGGTACACGGCCGAGATGGAGCCCTGCACGCCGCCATGATTTCTCCGGTTCCATGCTGCTAGCGTGTAGTGTCCCCGGGCTAGACGGCTGCACTTTTGCATAGTTAGGATGAGAGGCTACTAATGTACGATACTTCTGCTGTATAGTTATATTTTGTAAAAGACTTCCGCTGCTTTATATCAAATAAAAGTTGTATGTTATTCTTTAATCATTTTGTGTGTGCTGTTGGGTGCTGCATCGCACGGCACCACCCTATGCGATCTTGGAGTGGGTGAACCATGGGGTGGTCCCCACACTATCATTATCTCATATAACGATGTAGACTAGGGATCATTTTGAGTAACATTATAATTAACAAAGAGTCTTACGAACAAGTCACATACTTGATGATCAATGTGAATAATAGTTACTCAAATAGTACATAAACATAGCTATAACACAAGTCTCCCACGTACACACTAGGATCACTAATGTAAGTATCTAATACCCATAGATCTCGTGTGTGCCTCATGCTTTGATTGTGGAAGAGTCTTTATCAACGGATTTGCCATATTCAAATCCGTATGCACCTTGCATATATTCACATCACCTCGGTCGATAATCTCTCGAATGAGGTGATAGCGTTGTAGTATATGTTTGGATCTTTTGTGTGATCGAGGCTCCTTTGCCTGTGCAATGGCTCTATTATTGTAACAATAAAGATCCATAGGTCCGGACGCACTAGGAACAACACCCAACCCAGAAACAAATTTTCTGATCCAAACAGCTTCCTTTGCAGCTTCAGAAGCTGCAATATACTCCGCCTCCGTCGTTGAATCTGCTACTGTGTCTTGCTTGGAACTTTTCCAGCTCACTGCCCCTCCATTGAGGCAAAACACAAAACCGGATTACGATCTAGAGTCATCCTTGTCTGTTTGGAAGCTAGCATCGGTGCAACCTCTTACAACGAGCTCTTCTTCACCTCCAAACACAAGGAACACATCCTTAGTTCTTCTCAAGTACTTAAGAATGTTCTTGACAACTGTTCAATGAGCCTCACCATAATCTGATTGATACCTCTCGTAACACTTAGAGCATAGGATACATCTGGGCGTGTACACAACATGGCATACATGATAGATCCAATAGCTGAAGCATAAGGAATCGCTCTCATCCTCTTTTGGTCATCAGGCGTCGAAGGACACTAACTTTTACTTTGAGTGATGCCATGTGACATTGGCAAGAAACCTTTCTTAGAATCTTGCATATTGAACCGATTCAATATCTTGTCAATATATGTGTCTTGGCTTAATCCAATTAGCCTTTTAGATCTATCTCTATAGATCTTTATGCCCAAAATGTACGCTGCATCTCCTAAATCCTTCATTGAGAAACTTTTCCTTAATGAGGATTTAACAACATCTAGTACTGGAATGTCATTTCTGATCAACAATATGTCATCTACATATAGTACCAGAAATATAAGTGCGCTCCCACTAACCTTCTTGTAAATACAAGGTTCTTCTACGCTCTTGATGAAACCAAACCCTTTGACTACTTCATCAAAACGTAGATTCCAACTCTGAGATGCTTGCTTCAATCCATAGATGGACTTTTCAAGTTTGCATATTTTTCTAGCATTTTTAGGATCGACAAAACCCTCAAGTTGTGTCATGTACACATCCTCAGTCAGACTTCCATTAAGAAAGGTTGTTTTGACATCCATCTGCCATATTTCATAATCAAAATATGCAGCAATTGATAGGAGAATCCGAATAGACTTTAGCATAGCGACGGGCGAAAATATTTCATCATAATCCACACCTTGAATTTGTTTGTGAAAGCATCTAGGCCCCCGTGAGATATGGTTTTGGTGATTAATGACAACCGTTCGTTATTACTAATGAGTTTGTGGATGCGAGGTTTCACATATATCACATCAACCGTTAATGAACTATCTATTCACACCGTCTACTGCTCATTGGATACAAATGGAGACCCCTCAACGATCTATTCTAAGGGGTCATTCGATATGAAGAACTCATACAAATCTATTCTATCGAATTTGGCAACACAAGAAGCTTACACTTTACCGTAATATCATTTCAAACAAGTGTCAAAGAGGTCACTCAAGAAGATTCCAAAAGATCAACTCAAAATAACTCGAAGCAAACAAGTTGCATTCACCAGATCATCCGATGTCTTGCAAAATGACTACATCGGTCGAGTTTGAGTTGGCAGAAGAAGAAGACCTCAGAGCCCAGTACACACCGGATCATCCGATGTGAAGGAAGTGGCACATCGGTTGAGTTCACCCGAAGGATGATATCTTAGTTATTCTGAAGATATACACACCGGATCATCCGATGATGAAGTAAGTGTACATCGGTCAAATTCAACACAGACAATATTTCTGACCCAATTCTGAAGATCAACTCACCGGATCATCCGATGATAAATTGAAGTAACATCGGTCGATTAAAAGATCCAACGGTTATATCCAACGGTCACATCTGACACGTGACATCAGCTAATTTGGAATTCGACCGATGATCATATAAAGGGGTGCATCGGAGGATCCGATGTTAACTGACAAAAGTCTGCCCACTTTTCCAACGGCTATCTCGTGTGGGCTGGCTATAAATACCTCTCCAACCGGCCATTTCAATAAGTCTTGATCACCAGAGCCTCTCTACACATTCTCAAGCATTCAAGACCAAGAGCTACCACTTCCACACTTCAAAACCTCTTGTACTCCAATTATAGGTTATGTCTAGTTAGAGAGAAGCTTGTGTGTGTCCATTCTTGGTGATTGGAATCTCTAGGCTAGTGAGAGAGAGTGTCTTGGTGACTTCTCTCACCTTGTAAACGTTGGAGGAAGAAGAGATCGCTCCGGAGCTTACCAAGTCGTTTGTGGAAGCCCGGAGGATCACCATTGTACAAGGCTTGAGCTCCACCTTGCCGGAGAAGGCGAACGGAGGAAGATAGTGGATTCCCTTGTCTTGGTGACTTGGGAGTGGCCATACCCTTTGGTGGGTGCCACAACGTGGACGTAGGTAGATTTCTGTGATCTTACCGAACCACGGGAAAAATCGCCGTGTCTTCGAGTCTCCGCGGGAGTTTGCACTTCTCTCCTCACCCCTTTACTATTGCGCATCTACTATTCCACACTTAACACTCTTGCTTGCGTAGTTAGTTCGCATAGGGAATTGGGCTTCTACCATTAAGTTTTAAATTGCTCTAAAATTTGAAAAAGCCCAATTCACCCCCCCCCCCTCTTGGGCGTTTCGATCCTTACAATTGGTATCAGAGCAAGGTTGCTCATTGGATCATTCTAGCTTCACCGCTAGAGAGCGAAAATGGCCAAGAATGGGGGTTCGGTTCCTACCTTCGAGGGCAAGAATTTTGCTTATTGGAAAGCACGCATGCGCGCTTACCTTGAGGCAATTGCTCCCGAAGTGTGGGAAGCGACCCATGCGGGGTTTGGAAATCTTGACTATGTTGGTGACCAACTAAAATGGGATGCTAAGGCTAGAAATGCCATATATGAATGCATTAGTCAAGATGTCTTTGCTAGGATTGCTAGTAAAGAAAAAGCGTGTGAAATTTGGGCATGTCTAATTGAAATACATGAGGGCTCATCTCGGGTTAAAGAACTCAAATATCACATGCTTAAATCAAAATATGATGAATTTAAGATGTTTCCTCATGAGAACGTTAACCAAATGTTTTCTCGTCTAAATGTGCTCATAGAGGAAATTAACGCACTTGACATTGCTTCTCTTGGCAAGGGACTTATCAATCGCAAGATCCTCATGCTTCTACCCAAGCCCAAGTACAACATTATCAATTCAATGCTCCAAAAGGAGTCACTAGACAACATGGAAGTTTCGGAGCTCATTGGAGAAATTCATGCTCATGAGATGAGCGTACTTGGAATGATGGAGGAGTCATCATAAAAAACCATTGCTCTCAAGGCTTCAACCAAGAAGACAACTTCCAAGAAGAAGAAAGTGGTTGAGCCTAGCTCAAGTGAATAAGAGCAAGAAACAAGCGAAGATGATGATGATGAACTTGCTTTGATGATGAGGAAATTCTCACGCCTCAACTCCAAGATTGCAAAGAAGGGATACTCTTTTGGTCCTAAAAAGAAAGCCTTCTTGCCAAGAAAAGATGAAAACAAGACGTGCTACAATTGTGGTGATCTAGGCCACATATCATATGATTTTCCAAGACCGGACAAAAGGAAGGAAAATGGGAAGCATTACAAGCTAGAAGAAAGTAATGATGAAGAGGAGGTTAAACCCAAGCGTTCTTTTGGAAAGAAGAAATTTGACAAAGGCAAGAAAACCAAGCTCTTTCCAAAGAAGAGAAGAGGGCCTCAAAAAGTCTTCATGTGTGAAGCCAATGAGTGTATCACGGATGAAGAGTCAAGCGACGAAGATAGTGATGATGAAGAAAACTTGGCGGGCCTCGCCGTCGTCAACAAGGATGACTCACCTCTTCGTCCACCTCCCATGTGCCTAATGGCAAAAGGTAACTCAAAGGTATGTGAAGATTCTAGCGATGATGATGATGAGCTTTCACCCGATGAATTAGCATCTATGATTAATGAATATAATGCCATTATAAAAAGAGAAAAGGCTAAGGTTAAGGCTCTTGAGCTAGCTCGAGCTAAGCTTGAAAGTGCCAACCTCGATTTGCATAATAAGTATGTAACCATACTTAAAGAGCATGACACGCTCAAATCAAATGTTAAGCAAATCGAGGAGGAGAATGCTCAAATCAAGCTTAAGTATCATGAGCTTGACTTAGCTAACTTAGCACTCTTGGCAAAGCACAATGAGTTGGTTCAAGAACATGAAGTGCTTAACCTTTCCTATGAAGCGATTGAACTTAAAGCGAAAAACAGAAAGAAAGAAACCCTTGATGGCAAAATATCACCTAATTCACATGCCACTAATATTTTGGATGAGTCTTTGCCTTTGAAAGCAAGCCCTAGGGAGAAGGAGCTAATGGACGAAATTGAAAGTCTTCGCACTAGTGTGGCAAGACTTTCTAAGGGGGAGGACAAGCACAAGGAAATCCTCTACCAAAAAGCTAAAGGCTTCCACAAGAGGGGACTTGGATCCTTCCCGGTGCCCAACAAAGGAAAGGTGCCCTCACCGGAGCTTAGGACAAGCTTCATCAAGGAAGTTGGTTCCTATTGCCAACATTGTGAGGTCACCGGACATCACACGAGGGAGTGTCCTCTTCCCAACCGTCCTTCTCCCAAATTGCCTCCCAACTATAAATCTACGTTCAATGATTATCACTATCTATTGAGCAAAGTAGGTGGAAAAGTGAAGGCAAGGTTCATCGGCAAAGACATCAAGGGCATGAAGGGGAAGCTCCCCAAGCAACTTTGGGTTCCAAAAACACTTGTATCACACATACAAGGACCTAAGTTGGCTTGGGTTCCTAAACTCAAAAACTAACTTCATGTGTGTAGGTGAACTACAAAGCCGGAGGAAAGCATTGGGTACTCGATAGTGGGTGCACTCAACATATGACCGGTAATGATGGTATGTTCACCTCCATGGAAAACCCCGGTAATCATGAACAAGTCACCTTTGGTGATAACTCAAAGGGGAAGGTGATTGGTTTGGGTAAAATTGCTATTTCTCACGATTTGTCTATCTCTAATGTGCTTTACGTTAAGTCTCTTAGTTTTAATTTACTTTCTATTGCACAATTATGTGATCTTGGACTAACATGCACATTTGACAAGAATGGTGTTGTGGTGACTAGTGATTCAAGCAAAGAACTAATATTCAAAGGGTTTCAGCATGGACATCTCTACTTGGTGGACTTCTCCAACAAGGATGCTAGCTTGACCACTTGTCTTTTCACCAAGACAAGTTTGGGATGGCTATGGCATCGGCGCATTGCTCATATTGGGATGAGCAAGCTCAAGAAGTCATTCAAGCTTGGGATGGTAACCGGCGTGAAGGATGTCACATTCGAAAAGAACAAGCTTTGTAGCGCATGTCAAGCCGGGAAGCAAGTTGCCTCACACCATCCGATGAAGACAATGGTGTCAACCTCCAAGCCACTTGAACTACTTCACATGGACCTCTTCGGACCATCCACATACCAAAGCCTTGGCGGTAACCTTTATTGTCTTGTCATTGTTGATGACTACTCTCGGTATGCTTGTACACTGTTTCTAGGTGACAAGGGTGAAACTCCGGAAATCTTCAAGATCTTCGCTAAACGAGCGCAAAGGGAATTTCAACTTCCTATCATCAAGGTCCGGAGTGACAACGGCACCGAGTTCAAGAACTACAACATTGGGGAGTGGTGTGATCGTGAAGGCGTGAAGCACGAGTTTTCGGCCACATACACCCCTCAACAAAATGGTGTCGTTGAAAGGAAGAACAAGACTCTCATCACCCTTGCAAGAGCAATGCTTGATGACTATGGCACGTCGGAAAAGTTTTGGGCCGAAGCAATCAACACGGCGTGCCATGCCGCAAATAGGGTCTACCTTCATCGACTACTTCAAAAGACCCCATATGAGCTCCTCATTGGGAGAAAGCCCAACATTTCCTACTTCCGAGTCTTCGGGTGCAAGTGCTACATCTACCGCAAGAAAAGGCTCGGTAAGTTTGAAAGAAGGTGTGATGTTGGCATCTTTCTAGGTTATGCGTCAAACTCAAAAGCATATCGAGTATTCAACCAAACCTCCGGGTTAGTTGAAGAAAGTTGTGATGTTGAGTTTGATGAGACTAATGGCTCCCAAGAGGAGAGTTTTGGTCATGATGATATAGATGATGAGCCTCTACGAGAAGCTATGAAGAACATGACCATAGGAGACATCAAGCCCGAAGTTGGGGAGAGCCATGATCAAGGGGGAGCCTCAAGTTCCAACATCAACACCTCCATGGCGCCTCAAATTGATGAAGAAGAAGAGAAAAATGATCCATTGCCAATGCAAGATTCACATGCCACACAACACCAAGAAGAAGAAGAAGTCCAAGGTCAAGTCCAACCACAAGACGAGCAAGATGCCTCACCACCACCAAGTGCCTCACAACCTCTTATGAGGCATGGGCGCGTCTCCAAGGCACATCCGATGGATCAAATCATCGGAAGTCCGTCAAGGGGAGTAAGTACTCGTTCTCGCCATGTTGCTTCATTTTGTGAGCACTACTCTTTTGTTTCGTGTGTAGAACCTGCAAATATTGAGGAAGCACTCCAAGATCCCAATTGGGTGATGGCTATGCAAGAAGAACTCAACAACTTCACCCGAAATGAAGTTTGGGTATTGGAGGAGCGACCCAAGAACAAGAACGTCATCGGAACAAAGTGGGTGTACCGCAACAAGCAAGACGAGAATGGCGTGGTGGTCCGCAACAAGGCAAGGCTTGTGGCCAAGGGTTTTTCACAAGTAGAAGGACTAGATTTTGGAGAGACCTTTGCCCCGGTCGCACGGTTAGAAGCTATTCGCATACTCCTTGCTTTTGCTTCACATCACAATATTATGCTTTATCAAATGGATGTGAAAAGTGCCTTCCTCAATGGTTATATTAACGAGCTTGTTTTCGTTGAGCAACCTCCCGGGTTTGAAGATCCGAGGAATCCTAACCATGTGTATAGGTTACACAAGGCGCTCTACGGGCTCAAGCAAGCACCTAGGGCATGGTATGAACGTCTTAGGGATTTCCTAGTCATGCAAGGATTCAAGATCGGGAGGGTGGACACCACACTTTTCACCAAGGACATCAACGGGGATTTATTTCTTTGTCAAATTTACGTTGATGACATTATTTTTGGCTCAACTAACAAATCTCTTAGTCTTGAGTTTGGCACCATGATGTCTAGGGAGTTCGAGATGTCAATGATTGGAGAACTCAATTTCTTCCTAGGATTTCAAATCAAGCAACTTCAAGAGGGGACTTTCATCTACCAAGAAAAGTACACCAAAGACCTCTTGAAGAAGTTTGAAATGGAAGATTGCAGCTCAAGAAGTACTCCAATGGCAACAAATTGTCATCTCGACGCGGACATGGACGGTAAACCTATTGATCAATCTCATTACCGTTCCATGATTGGTTCATTATTATATCTTACCGCATCTAGGCCCGATATCATGTTTAGTGTGTGCTTGTGTGCTCGCTTTCAAGCGGCACCTAAAGAATCGCATCGTAAGGCGGTCTTTAGGATACTTAGGTATCTCAAGCATACCCCAAGTGTAGGTTTGTGGTACCCCAAGAACGCTAGTTTTTATCTCTTGGGTTACTCGGATTCGGACTTTGCCGGATGCCGTGTGGATCGCAAGAGTACCTCCGGTGGGTGCCACTTACTTGGGCGTTCCCTAGTATCTTGGTCGAGCAAAAAGCAAAACTCCGTGGCTTTGTCCACCGCGGAGGCAGAATATATAGCGGCCGGTGCATGTTGTGCCCAAATTCTATATATGAAGCAAACCCTTTTGGACTTTGGAATTAAGTTTGATTGCGTGCCTCTCCTTTGTGACAATGAAAGTGCGGTTAAGATAGCTAGAAACCCCGTTCAACACTCCCGCACTAAGCACATTGATATTCGCCACCACTTCTTGCGGGACCATGAGGCTAAAGGAGACATCTCTTTGCAAGGTGTTAGGTCCGAAGAACAATTGGCGGATATGTTCACTAAACCACTTGATGAGAAAACTTTTTCTAGACTTAGAAGTGAATTGAATGTGCTAGATGCATCTAACGTCATATAAGTTGCCATGTTCATGTAAGGTTGCATAACAAATAGGTCTTGTCTAACTCCCGAAGGATAGGGGCAAGCTAGAAATAGCTTTTCCTGAGGAAGCCTTTGGCAGGTTTAAACTTGGCAAGATAGATTTACATTACACCTTGCATGATTCCTGCCATATAGACTTGCACTCATTCAATATCTTGCATTATTTTGTTTGGCATTGCATACGGTAGATTGTCACAAAGGGGAACCCACATCATGAGAAGGAGACTTGTTCAAAATGCAATATCTCAACTCATATGATGTGGATGGAACAAAATTCTAAAGGTACATGCTTTAAAGAGATAGAAGTTTTCTATACTCTAGCTCACAAAGCATGGGCCTTACATTTTCATGGTTTCACTCCTAACCTTGTGTGTTCTCTTTGCTTAAGGGCTTAGCCAATATGTGGCACTATATTTAAGGCCTTATATTAGAGGTTAGGAGTTGCCCAAAAAGTCTGAGGACCCATCCTTACCTTTGTGTGTTTTAAGTCCAAGGACACATATGGGCAGTCTTAGGTTTTCTGTAGTCATCGGATTATCCGATGCACGGGCCAGCAGATCATCGGATCAATTGGTGCTCAGATCAAGTCAGACGTCACAAATCAACCGATGAGTTCATTTCAGAAGACATCGGAGCATCCGGTGTTCAGTTTTCTGGTGCCCTGCAGAAATAGACCGATGATCGACATCTCAACATCGGACCATCCGGTGTTCAAAGAGAGTTTTTGGAATAGCTCTCTGTTGAACTCGACCGATGCATCCTCCGATGATCATCGGTCGATCCGTTGTTCTTTGCGCAGCTAGGGTTTGCCCGTACGGTTTAAAAACGGCTCGACCGCCTTCTTCTTTTTCTTCTTCTTTCCCGACCTCCGCCGCCGCTCGACACCCTCGCCGCCGCCGCCTCTCTCACGCGCCTCCGCCTCCCAGTCACCGCCGCCGTCTCCCAGCCGCCGCCGCCGGCTCCCAGGCGTCGCCGCCGCCGCCGCCTCTCTCGCGCACGCCACCTCCCGCGCGCCGCCTCCCAGCCGCCGCCGCCGCCTTCCAGGCACAGCCGCCGCTGCCTCTCCCACGCCGCCGCCTCCGAGGCGCCGCCGCCCCCTCCTCCCAGGGGCCGCCACCGCCACCTTTCGGCCGCCTAGGTGCCGTCCGTGCCCGCGCCGCCGCCTCTCCCGAGCGTGCCGCCGCTGTTCCACCGCACCGCCGCGCCTTTCTCGCCGTCTCCCCTCCACCACTCGCCGCCGGCGCGCATCACCCTCTCCGCTAGGGTTTCGCCGTGGTTCGCCGTTCGTCGATAAGGTTTGCTCCGTGCCGCGCGACGCCTTTCGTTGTTTTCGTCGTTCATCTTCACCGTCGCTAACCCTAGCTCTCAATTGCATCAAGATGGGTCGCGATCGCAAAGGAAAGGGCAAGGCTATTGAGGAGCCCGCCGCGAAGAAGCGCAAGATGTCCAAGGACGCTCGTCGTGCGGAGTTGTCCGCTCGCGCCGCCGAGGAGCGTGAGCGCGGCCATCGCGGTTCCTTACGGATCCGCGAGTCCCGGCAGAGGCAGGAGCAGCCTCCGATCCAGCCGGTGCCTCCCGAGGGCTCCGACGAGGAGGAGACCGAGGTGCCGCCACTCATCCGCCGGCGCACCCCGAGGACTCGTGGGGGTGGACAGACCCCTACGGCGAGTCGGCGTCCCTCTGCGGCTGACCGCGCCGAGGACAGAGAGGCCGAAAGGGCCATCCACCTGATGGACACAGCTGTCCGTGTTGCCGAGGATGTCAGACTCACGGACTACAGGAAGACGAAGGCTAGGCAACTGAAGAAGCTCAGATGGTCAGTGATCCTTGAGGAGTGGTTCCCGCGGCCTAGGGACTCTCGAGTTGACTCCCGTTTCTGGACCCTGACACAGGCGTCCTTGTATGAGACTTACAGGCGTCGGGGTCACAAGCTATTCCAGCATAACAACATTGACTGGGATCAGCTTGCAGTGGCAGCAGGACACGGGATCAGGCCCCTCTTTGAGAGATACAGAGGACTTGTGGATTTGCTCTCACACCAGAGGAGTGCCTACGTCGAGGAGTGGGTCAGGGTGTTCTACGCGACACTCTACGTCTCTGAGGGCCGTCGCTCGATCCACTTCATGTTCATGGGGCGGATCCACGACGTGTCTCGAGACTTGTTGGGCAGACTGCTTGGTGTGGAGCTTTCTACTACGTGTCTGCACCAGGTAGTCTACGGAGACGCAGACCCGCCGAGGAGGCCACTGACTGGAGGAGTGGCACCGCCTTTCGAGGAGATCAGAGGTCTGTTCACTCAGACGTTCACTCCTGACCAGCCGAGGGTGCCAGCGCTTCTCACCCCAGCAGCTCGGACAGTTCACCAGGTCCTCAGGCGTACCCTGCTACCGAGGTCCGGCTACTTGGAGGGTTTCACGAGCCTTCAGCAGACCATCCTGTTCTATGTGATGAACGGGATGGAGTTCGACATAGTAGACATTCTGATCTGCGAGATGGAGGACGTGATCACCGACGGAGTTGGGATGCTACGACAGCTGGTCTTTGGTCACTGGATCTGTCACCTTCTTCACCAGCTGGTTCCAGAGGACACTCCAGGAGTCTCTCAGCTGACAGAGATGCACGTGACCAGGTTCAGCCACTACCGAGTCCCCACTCCGGGAGACCGCCGCCTTGGCCGTCCCGTTGAGCGTGAGGTTCGAGCCTGACTGTCCGAGGAGGACTGGGCAGAGCTGACTCAGGAGGACGCAGAGCTGGCACAGGCAGAGGCTCAGGGAGGAGACCTACAGCACGTATGGTCGGACAGCGACACCAGCGACAGTGTCGAGGAGTACTTCCCTCCTGCTCCTCCCTCACCGAGGCAGCACGACGCAGAGGCAGGAGGCTCAGCTGCTCCACCACCTTCACCTCCTCCAGTGTCAGAGGCTCAGGTGACTCAGCCGTCAGAGCTCACTGCTTTACTTCAGCGGATGGCTCAGCAGCAGGAGCAGCAGGCAGCTCGACAGGAGGAGCTTCAGAGGCAGCAGCAGGAGATGCAGCTGGAGATCGCCCGTCAGAGGCGAGAGGACACCGACAGGTTCACCAACCTTGTCGATCAGATGACGCGACGCACTCTGGACCAGCAGCAGCAGACTCAGCAGATGCTGTTGGGCATCCTGGGGTTGGTCACCAACCTCTATCAGCAGACAGGAGTCGCTCTTCCACCTCAGCACTCAGGACTCGGTCAGGTTCCAGGTGCACCGCCACTGGCGCCAGCTCCAGTACTGCCGCCGACGCCGTTCCAGTCCTCACCCCTTCCGGCAGTACCTCCTCCACCGGCGCCAGCAGTCTCAGCGGATCCACCAGCAGCTCCAGCTCCAGCTCCAGCTCCAGCTCCCCCCGCTCCAGCTCCAGCGCCAGCGACCTCTACCTCCAGCAGCTCCGGCGACAGCACCATCGACGCCGACCGCTTCACCATCGCCAGGAGCGCACCTGAGTCGTAGGCACTCGACTTCCCTTTTTGGTGTCTTGATGCCAAAGGGGGAGAAGAGTTAGAGTCAGGGGAGGGTTAGCTCAGTTCTAGGGGGAGTGTCTATGTCTATCCTTTTGCTACTTTATTTGAGATTGACCGTTATTATTATTTGCTATTATTGTACTCCGGGTGCTACTCTGTACTCTTACGCTTTATCGTTTATTATTTGAGCCCTCGAGCCACTTATGTTGCAATTTGTACCTGTTATATTTCTTTTGAAGCATTGTGTTTTAATTCAGTTAATTCTATGCTCTACTCGTTGTGTTGTCATCAATCACCAAAAAGGGGGAGATTGAAAGCATCTAGGCCCCCGTGAGATATGGTTTTGGTGATTAATGACAACCGTTCGTTATTACTAATGAGTTTGTGGATGCGAGGTTTCACATATATCACATCAACCGTTAATAAACTATCTATTCACACCGTCTACTGCTCATTGGATACAAATGGAGACCCCTCAACGATCTATTCTAAGGGATCATTCGATATGAAGAACTCATACAAATCTATTCTATCGAAATTGGCAACACAAGAAGCTTACACTTTACCGTAATATCATTTCAAACAAGTGTCAAAGAGGTCACTCAAGAAGATTCCAAAAGATCAACTCAAAATAACTCGAAGCAAACAAGTTGCATTCACCGGATCATCCGATGTCTTGCAAAATGACTACATCGGTCGAGTTTGAGTTGGCAGAAGAAGAAGACCTCAGAGCCCAGTACACACCGGATCATCCGATGTGAAGGAAGTGGCACATCGGTTGAGTTCACCCGAAGGATGATATCTGAGTTATTCTGAAGATATACACACCGGATCATCCGATGATGAAGTAAGTGTACATCGGTCAAATTCAACAGAGACAATATTTCTGACCCAATTCTGAAAATCAACTCACCGGATCATCCGATGATAAATTGAAGTAACATCGGTCGATTAAAAGATCCAACGGTTATATCCAACGGTCACATCTGACACGTGACATCAGCTAATTTGGAATTCGACCGATGATCATATAAAGGGGTGCATCGGAGGATCCAATGTTAACTGACAAAAGTCTGCCCACTTTTCCAACGGCTATCTCGTGTGGGCTGGCTATAAATACCCCTCCAACCGGCCATTTCGATAAGTCTTGATCACCAGAGCCTCTATACACATTCTCAAGCATTCAAGACCAAGAGCTACCACTTCCACACTTCAAAACCTCTTGTACTCCAATTATAGGTTATGTCTAGCTAGAGAGAAGCTTGTGTGCGTCCATTCTTGGTGATTGGAATCTCTAGGCTAGTGAGAGAGAGTGTCTTGGTGACTTCTCTCACCTTGTAAACGTTGGAGGAAGAAGAGATCGCCCCGGAGCTTACCAAGGCGTTTGTGGAAGCCCGGAGGATCACCATTGTACAAGGCTTGAGCTCCACCTTGCCGGAGAAGGCGAACGGAGGAAGATAGTGGATTCCCTTGTCTTGGTGACTTGGGAGTGGCCATACCCTTTGGTGGGTGCCACAACGTGGACGTAGGTAGATTTCTGTGATCTTACCGAACCACGGGAAAAATCGCCGTGTCTTCGAGTCTCCGCGGGAGTTTGCACTTCTCTCCTCACCCCTTTACTATTGCGCATCTACTATTCCGCACTTAACACTCTTGCTTGCGTAGTTAGTTCGCATAGGGAATTGGGCTTCTACCATTAAGTTTTAAATTGCTCTAAAATTTGAAAAAGCCCAATTCACCCCCCCCCCCTCTTGGGCGTTTCGATCCTTACAGTTTGAAACCTTTCGCCACCAATCGTGCTTTATAGATGTGAACTTTTCCATCCATATCAATCTTTTTTTTTGAAAATCCATTTGCAATCGATCGGTCTCACACCATCGATTGGATCAACCAAGTTCCAAACTTGATTCTCATGCATGGATTCTATTTCGGATTTCATGGCTCCAAGCCATTTCTCAAAGTTAGGTCCCATTATTGATTCAGTGTAGGTCACAGGCTCATTATTGTCCAACAATACCATGTCATGTTGTTCCGTGGTTAGGAGTGTCAACTTTTCAGTTGCACGACATACCCTTGTATACCTTCATGGGATAGTGTTTCATCAAGTGGTTGTACAACATCTTGTACATCGTGTATATGAAAGTTGCCTAGAGGGGGGTGAATAGACTAATAAAACCTGAAACTATTGCAAACAGCGGATAAAACTTGAAGCAGGCCGGACTAGTCCGGTTTGAGGGCGGACTAGTCCGGTCTAAGTATAAATTTGCGTTTTAGGTTTCCTTTTACGTTTGTTTGAGCGGAAAATATATGGTAGTCAAATAATATCACTAATTAGTTGTGAATGGTTAGATTGCGAGATAGTAGAACAGTTTACGGGTATTAAAAAATGAAAGCTTAACAAGTAATTCTAGTGAGCGAGTGAGATAGTAAAGAAACCAAGAAACATGATTTATCTAGAGGTTCGATTCCACACAGGAATCTACGTCCTCGTTGAGAAGTCCACCAAGGACCGGGTCTTTTCCAACCCTTCCCTCACCGAGCGATCACAAAGATCAAGCACGGGCTCTTTCACTATCAATCGAATGTGAATACAATGCTCTTAGGGGCTGCTCACACCTTGAGGCTCCCTACACCAACCAAGCAGTTCTAGAAATCAAAGTACAACTGTTAAGAACTCAAATTAACAGTTAGAGTGCAAGAGAATCAAACCGAGAGCTCAAACGTCGATCACCACGTCTTTCCTCTCACAAAAACCACTAACTCCTTAAGATCCAATCTTAGGGGTCTAGAAGGTGAAAAAAGAGGCTTAGAAGAGCTCTAGGAATGAGTTTTCAGGGCTTAGTTTGCTATGTTTCCAATTCTCAGGCGGGGGGTCTCCTTTTATAGAAATCCCGACATCTAGCCGTTACCAACTAAAGTCCGGACTAGTCTGATCCCAACCCCGGCTAGTCTGTTCTTGAGGGACCACTCACGTTACAAGGCTACCAACTAAAGTTCAGTGGCCGCTGGACTCAGACAGTCATGAAACCCCGGACTAGTCTGGCCAAGAGCGGGCTAGTCCGATCTCAGTCAGGAACCTTTGTTTCGTATGAGAACGGACTAGTCTGGTAAGGGCGGACTAGTCCGGTCTTACCAGACTTAGTCTAAAAACTCTCTAATCTAGAGCTGTGGACTAGTCCATCCAACTTCGGAATAGTCCGAGCTCACACAGGAACCTGTGTTCCGTCCTAATTCGGACTAGTATGAAAGGATTGGACTAGTCTCACCTGTAGAGCGGACTAGTCTGATGGCACTCAGAGACTTCTTCTCTAGACCTAAGCGGCTTAGTCCGCTTAGCGGACTAGTCCGGCCTTCTGAGACTTAGTCTCATAACAGCTCAGACTCACACGACAACGGACTAGTCCGGCCTCGAACGGACAAGTCCGAACTCACTCAGAGACTCTTTATCAGGTCCAAAACGGATTAGTCCGGGTCAGAACGGACTAGTCCGGCCCATGGTCCGGACAAGTCTGGTCTTCCTTTTTTTCTTCTCATACCTATGACTACTTCGTCTCATGATTCTAACTTTCTACCCTTCGTTTGAGCTCTCTAATGATTCTCAAACACTCTAAAATAGAAGACCCTATACACAACTAGAAAATGTGAAAATTAGTAGAAAATTCTATTTTCTACTCTTTCAAGTGTTCATTCTTTTCCTTTTTCTTCTTGAGAGACTCCATATCCATTTGTTTGATAAACACCTATGCTCATACTCAGTAAAAACTTATTAGTATCTTAATTGTCGCATCAATCAACCAAAACCCACGGGGATTACCTAGATGCACTTTCAATCTCCCCCTTTTTGGTGATTGATGACAACTCATTAAGATTTTCGATAAATAGATATAGTAGATTGTTTTCATAACACATGTGTGTATGATTTACTCCCCCTAGATGTTTGCACAAAGGATTGTCAAGGGAAAATATGCACAAGAGTGAGTTCTTTGGGAATTTCATACTTACATGTGTTATGGTGGGGTGGCTAAGTGTGATGTGAGCAGTAACCGCATTAAGAAAGATATAACATTTACGATCAAACATATTTCAATATGGCATAATATGAAGACATAAAATACCATAGTTATTACAAAATAACATAACGTGGCATAATGTGGCATAGTTATTACAAACCAGCATAAAATGAGTATTTAAAGAGCAAGACTACGACTAGACTACTCCCCAATATTCTCTTCCCCTTTCGCATCAAGGCACCAAAAAAGGGAAAGAAAAGAGAGAAAAACCTAATCATTATCATCTTGATCTTCGTCTTGGTCACTTTGAGTCTCCTCGTCCTCATCTTCATCTTCATTGTCATCCTCTTGATGAGTGTGGGAGGTAGGAGGAGCAGCTGAGGAGGATCCAAAGTAGGCAAGCTCGTCCTCCGTGAGAGTGGGAAATTCTCCACTTTGCTTGAGATACTTCTCTTGGCGTTGCTTCATTTTCTGCGTGCGAGCTTCCACCTTCCGGCACGAGGAGAATATGGCCTTGAAAATTTTTAGTAGCCCACTAGAGGAGCCACTCGATGATGGAGGGACGGATGGTCCAGCAGAGGAGGATGGAGCTGCAGAGGAGCTCTTGCCCAAGGACGCAGGAGAGCGAGGAAGAGGAGTCGGCATCTGAGGACGTAGTTTCCTGTGCTTCACATCCTTTGCAAATTCCAGTCATGTGACTCTTTCTATCATGCACATGATGTATGGTGCATAGCCACAGGACCTGTTCGGGGTGTGGGAGATGTTGAAAATATCGTTGTATATGTAGTCAAAGGCATTGAATATTTCTTCTTAATTGAGCAGCTTCAACAGGTTTCTGAGATACCCCTGTATCATCCCCGCATCTTCATCTTTTGGAGCTAGAGCCTTTCTTAGAATCCTGTTCAGCACTCCAAAAAAGGGTTTGATGTTGTGGGTTGAGGATGCCTCATAGGAGAGATATGAAGGGTACATGAAGTCCAAGTCATCCTTCCCCAAGGTTCTCTCATTGTGAACTATGATCTCATAGTTCAAGTGCTCCCCAAGTCCAAGGATTCGAGCAAATTCATCATATAGGACAGAGTAAATCACACCATATGTCATCCAAGTGATTTTCCTGTTTCCATAGGTGTGGAGGTAGCAGGTGGTGTAAAATTAGACTATAACCTCAATGTTCCAATCATACTGAAAGGCCATTAAGTCCTTGATTCCATGGCGTTCTGTTGCTTCAATTACTACACAAAAGCTTGATGCTTCTTGTTTGCCATGTATGGCCAGTCCACCCAATGAGCATCAACTACCGGTGTCTTCATTGGGAGATAGACAAGCTGGTAGTAGTCACAATGGAAGTCGCACCAGAAACAAGGATCTGGTGTGGACTTCTCGTACTTATAGACCTCCTCTTCTCGGAACCTTTGGCCTTTGTCGGCTCCTTTCCCCTTTAAGGTTGCACTTGACAAATTGGGTTGGCGGTTTGGGTTGTGCATAGGAGGTGCCCTCTCAAGAGGACCAATAGGTCCCTGTGGGGGATTTTCCCTTCCCCGTCTAGGGTTGTCACGAATGACGAGTCCCCTGTTGGCTAAAACCTTTTTCCTGGGAGGATCAGTTGCTTTGCCTTTTTCTTTGTCTTGGGTTGATTTTTAGGGCTCGGCATGTTGTTTTTCTTTCAGGGTTACTAGCCTCTTCCTCCTTGGAGGATCAACGGACTGAGAGGCTTGTGCTTTCCTGTCAATCCGTTTCTTTATCCGAGCCTCCCTTGCAGCAGCCTCTCCTGCCTCTGCCTCGGCTGCCGCACGATAAGCGACTTGGCGAGCCGCTTCGGCCTCGGGGTTCGGAAGAGGATTGTCGCTGGGTCCTGACATGATCTGGTGAGAAAAGAAGTACTTAGTTGATGGAGCCTTGCATTTGAATTAGTTTACAACCCTAAAGTTAGGGATTAAGACTGTATCAGCCGGTTTTGTCTGAGCTGGAGGCGGACTAGTCCGCTCCGGCCGGACTTGTCCGGCTCTACAGTTTTAAACCCTAATTTAGGTGATTTGATCACTAATTCAGTAAAGTAGTCGCAATACTATGAGGGATTGCAATAATATGGTGTAGGAATATCAGAGAAGGCCTAAGGTACTAAAGGTATGTCCTAGAAATAAGATTTTTGTGAAAAGTCAAGACTAGGTTAAAAAGTACCTTGGAGTGAAGAAATTTGATGAAATCCGCGGTTCGAAGGAGAGAGATGGTCGGAGAAGAGTTCCCCGCACTCCACAAGCCTTGAATCGAGGATCCCTTCGAGGGATTTGAAGGAGGACTCCAAAATCGCCAATGGGGGCGAGTTTTGGAGGAGAGAAGTGGAGTGGAGGTGAGTTTGGGAGAGGGAAGGGGTCAGCCCGACCCTTGGAGGTTAAGTCTCCAAGGGCCGGACTAGGTCCGGACTAGTCTCTAGTCCGGACTTGTCCGGGTGCTGGGCGGACTAGTCCGTTGTGGACTTGTCCGCTGTATCTCGGACTTCTTAGGATGCCCGGACTTGTCCGGCCTCTAGGTTGGACTAGTCCGACTCTTAAAGTCTGAAAAAATTCTTATATATTAGAATTTTGTCTTTGTTTGCGGAAGATTTACTTGCACCTGCTATATGGTCCATATATATATATATATATATATATAATATGAGAGAAGAAATAGAGAAGGAACAAGTTTTTCAAAATCGTGTACATTTTTGAAATTTGTGAAAAAAATTGAGGACTTCTATTTGCACAACTTTTCAACTCACATTCCTAGAGTCTAGGATATTCAGCTCATTTCAAAGTTCACAAAATCGTTTTTCATCTAGTGGTTTGGTGAAAATATCGGGTAGTTGTTTTTTAGTTCTTACATGTGAGATAGCTATGTCCCCCTTTATAAAATGATCTCTCAAAAAGTAATGTCGGATGTCTATATGTTTGGTCCTAGAGTGCTCAATGGGATTGTGGGCTATCTTAATGGCACTCTCATTGCCACATAGGAGTGGAATATGGTTCATATTGTGACCATAATCCCTTAGAGTTTGTCGCATCCAAAGAAGTTGAGCATAACAACTCCCGGCTGCGACATACTCCGCCTCAACTATGGAGAGAGCAATGGAGTTTTGTTTCTTGGATGACCATGATACTAGGGACCTGCCCAAAAATTGACACGTCGCTAAGGTGCTTTATCTATCTATTTTACATCCGGCGTAATCCACATCGGAGCATCCGATGAGATTAAACTTAGATCCCTTTGGATACCATAATCCTAGGTTAGGTGTGTGAACTAGATATCTTAGGATCCTTTTAACGGCTGTTAAATGACATTCTTTAGGTGATGCTTGAAATCTTGCACATAAACATACACTAAGCATGATATCGGGCCTAGATGCATAAAGATAAAGTAATGAGCCAATCATAGAGCGATATACCTTTTGATCCACGCTTGGTCCATCTTCATTAAGGTCAAGGTGCCCATTTGTTGCCATTGGTGTCTTGATGGGTTTTGCTTTGTCCATGTCAAACTTCTTGAGTATGTATTGTGTGTACTTGTCCGGTTGGAGTCCGGACTAGTCCGGACTCTACAGTTTTAAACCCTAATTTGGGTGATTTGATCACTAATTCAGCAAAGTAGTCGCAATACTATGAGGGATTGCAATAATATGGTGTAGGAATATCAGAGAAGGCCTAAGGTACTAAAGGTATGTCCTAGAAATAAGATTTTCGTGAAAAGTCAAGACTAGGTTAAAAAGTACCTTGAAGTGAAGAAATTTGATGAAATCCGCGGTTTGAAGGAGCGGAGATGGTCGGAGAAGAGTTCCTCGCACTCCACAAGCCTTGAATCGAGGATGCCTTCGAGGGATTTGAGGGATGACTCCAAAATCGCCAATGGGGGCGAGTTTTGGGCGAGAGAAGTGGAGTGGAGGTGAATGAGGGAGAGGGAAGGGGTCAGCCCGACCCTTGGAGGTTAAGTCTCCAGGGGTCGGACTATGTCCGGACTAGTCTCTAGTCCGGACTTGTCCGGGTGCTGGGCGGACTAGTCCGTTGTGGACTTGTCCGCTGTATCTCGGACTTCTTAGGATGCCCGGACTTGTCCGGCCTCTAGGTTGGACTAGTCCGACTCTTAAAGTCTGAAAAAATTCTTATATATTAGAATTTTGCCTTTGTTTGCGGTGGATTTACTTGCACCTGCTATATGGTCCATATATATATATATATATATATATATATATATATATATATATATATATATATATATATATACTCAAACTTTTTGAGTATGTCTTGTGTGTACTTGGTTTGACTAATGAACGTGCCTTCCTTTAGTTGCTTGACTTGAAATCCTAGGAAGAAATTCAACTCTCACATCATGGACATCTCAAACCTATCTGTCATTATCTTACTAAACTCATTACAAAAAGATTTGTTAGTAGAACCAAATATAATGTCATCGACATATATTTGGCACACAAAGAGATCGTTGTCTACATTCTTTGTGAAGAGTGTTTAATCTGCTTTGGCTATCTTAAAGCCATTATCAATGAGAAAGTCTCTAAAACACTCATACCAAGCTCTAGGGGCTTGTTTGAGGCCATAGAGAGCTTTATGCAACTTAAACACATGATTAGGATATTCTTGGTCTTAAAGCCAGGTGGTTGCTCCATGTACACCCCCTCCTTGATTGGACCGTTTGGAAAGGCACTTTTCACATCCATTTGATAGAGTTTAAAATCATGGTGAGTAGCATAGGCTAATAGAATACGAATTGACTCAAGCCTTGCTATGGGAGCAAAGGTTTCATCGAAATCCAAACCTTCAACTTGAGCATATCCATTTGCCACAAGTCTGGCCTTATGTCTCGTCACCACTCCGTGTTCGTCTTGCTTGTTGCGGAAGACCCACTTGGTGCCTACCACATTTGCATTTGGTCTTTTCACTAGCTCCCATACTTGATTTCTTGTAAATTGTATAACTCTTCTTGCATAGCTACCACCCAATCCGGATCCTTGAGTGCATCTTCCACCCTAAATAGTTCCAAGGACGACACAAAAGAGTAATGTGCATAAAAGTTAGCTATTCGAGAACGTGTTGTTACCCCTTTTGTGATATCTCCAAGGATGTTATCAATGGGGTGATCTCGTTGAATGCTTTGGTGAACCCTTGGGTGAGGCACTTGATTTCTTGAGTGGTTTTCTTCTTCTTCTTCTCCCCCTTGATCAACATCATGGTTTCGATTTTCTCCTTCTTCAAATTGACCGTCTTGATCTTGGGGTGCTTGAGTTTGATCTTGAGTGAGAGGTGCCAATTGTGATGAGCTTGTAGCATCTTGTCCTACATTTTCTTGGGGGCGGACTTCTTCAAACCCCATTCTTCTTAGTGCTTCATATGGTGCTTCTTCTTCATCTAGTACACATTGATCAACTTTCTCCACTTGGGAGCCATTTTCATCAAACACCACGTCACATGCAATTCCAACGCACCCGGAGGTTTTGTTGAAGACACGATAAGCGTAGGAGTTTGAGTCATAACCAAGTAGGAAACCTTCATCGGATTTCGAAGCAAACTTTGAAGTCCTAGACTTCTTGTTGAGAATATAGCATTTACTTCCAAAAACTCGAAAGTAGGAGATATTGGGTTTGTTACCGGTTAGGAGCTCGTATGAGGTCTTCTTCAAAAGTCGATGGAGGTAGAGGTGGTTTATAGCATGACAAGCGGTGTTGACTGCCTCCGCCCAAAATCGATCCGAGGTCTTGTATTCATCGAGCATGGTTCTTGCCATCCCTATGAGTGTTCGGTTCTTCCTTTCAGCACCCCATTTTGTCCGCGAGTATAAGGGGCTGAAAACTCATGTTTGATGCCCTCTTCATCCAAATATTCTTCTACTTGAGTGTTCTTGAATTCAGAACAGTTGTCACTCCTTATCTTCTTGATTTTTGAGGAAAACTCGTTTTAAGCTCTCCTCAAGAACTTTTTGAGGATACCTTGAGTTTCTCCCTTATCATATAAGAAAAATACCCAAGTGAAACGAGAATAATCATCAACAATTAGAAGACCATACTTGTTACCGTCAATGCTTATGTAGGTGACAGGGCCGAAGAGGTCCATGTGAAGCATCTCCAATGGTCTTTTTGTCGTCATCACATTCTTGGCCGGATGAGCTGTTCCAATTTGTTTTCCTTCTTGGCACGCACTACATGGTCTATCTTTTTCAAAAACAACATCTTTTAGTCCATGGATGTGATCCCCCTTTAGAAGTTTTTGTAAGTTCCTCATTCCAACATGGGCTAGTCTTCTATGCCACAACCATCCCATGTTGGTTTTTGCTATTAAGCATGTGTCAAGTTGAGCTTTATCTGTGGAAAAATCCACTAAGTAAAGCTTTCCCTTTAACACTCCCTTAAAGGCAATTGAGTTATCACTTCTTCTAGAGACGGTCACATTCTCGTTAGTAAACAAGCAATTATAACCTTTCTCACATAGTTGAGATATGGACAATAGGTTATAATCTAGTGATTCAACGTGTAGAACATGTGAAAGAAAGTGTTGAGAAGAGATTGCAATTTTACCAATATCGAGTACCCTTCCTTGGCTGTTGTCACCGAAATAGATGCCTTCATTTAGATCATCATTTTCTTCATACACGACAAACATTTTTCTCTCTCCGGTCATGTGGTTAGTGCACCCACTATCTAACAGCCATTTAGTGCCACCAGAGGAGTAGACCTGTAAAACAATTTAAACTTTGCTTTTAGGTACCCAAACTTGGTTGGGTCCTTTGAGGTTAGTTACTAGGCATTTGGGCACCCACACACAAGTTTTGGGGCTCTTGTGGAGTGGCCCAACATATTTTGCATATACTTTACCAAACTTATTTTTCATAAAAACATAAGATGCATCAAAATTATGAAATACAATAGAATTTACATTTTTGGCAATTTCATGTGAGGTAGATGCAAGGTTGTCACTATTGACTTGACTTGAGTTTTCTTTGACAAAGGCTATGCATTTGTTATTATTTTTAAGGATTCTAGCGTTTTGCTTTCCTCCCCTAGTATAGCCAAGTCCATCTTTGATGAAGAGAGATCTTGTGATTGAATATGCACTACGTGCATATTTGATCTCCTCCTTATCAAAGATCCCACTTTTGTGTGTATTCTTGTTTTGTGCTTCTTTGAGCTCATTTTTCAAGTTTAAAACAATGTTGTCATATTTGCAAGTTTTAGAGTTGGACTCTTTACTTGTTTAGAAAAAGTTTTTGAAGGATGAATTAGTTGAGACACTTGACTTAAGTGAGTCAAGTTGTGTTTCAAGATTCTTGTGAACTTTGGTTAAACTTACATGTTCATCTTGAAGTGCTACATTCTCACTTTTAAGGTGAACACAAGTCTCCTTGCTCATGGCAAGTTCGCTTTCAAGTATTCTAGTCTTTTCTCTCTCGAGTTCAAGGAGTTTCTCAATCTCAAGGTTTCTTTCCTTTTCAAGGATGAGCAATTCTTCTTGTTGATTGAGAACCTCTTCTTGTTCAAATATTTCATCTGATAACATTTTGATTTTAGCTATAGCCTTTTTGTTTAATCCTTTAAACATGAATTCGTTTTCACTACTACTATCAAAGTCACTATCATCTTCAATATGTAACTTAGAAGGTTTAGACATTACCTTGCGCTTTTCTTCCTTTGTCATGAACCATGTGTGACTTCGGCTCTTCCAATCACCCTTGTTTGGCAAGAGTGATTTCTTCATGGTTGGCCTCTTGATAGCAACGGTTGCCACTTTTTCTTCATCTTCGGAGGAAGATTCTTCATTTGAGTCTCATTCTTCTCCGATGTGGACTTGTCCATATGTCTTCTTCTTTGTGAAGAATTTCTTGTCTTGTGTCTTCCCATCCTTCTTCTTTCTCTTTCATCTTACTTGCTATGGGGGCAGTTCACAATGAAATGCCCATGTTCTACACAGTTGTAGCAAGTCTTCTTTGTTCTTGACTTGCCTTTGTCGTTACTCTTGTTCTCATAGTGATGGCTTCTCCTTCTTCTCATCAACCATTTGAATCTTTTGATGAAGAATGCCATTTCTTCATCATCCATGTCTGTGCTTTCATCATCACTTTCTTCATCTTCACTTGTGAGTTGAGTTTCTTTTGCCTTTGACTTGGATGTGGCCTTGAGAGCAATGCCCTTCTTCTTGGATGAAGTGATTTCGGCTAAGTCATTGACGTGTTGGGCTTCCTTCTCCATCATCTCATGGTTAATGATTTTCCCTAGCACTTCATCCGGAGTCATCAAATGAAAGTTTGGACTTTCCCGGATTAGGGTGCATAGGGTCACATTGCGAGGCATAAATGCTCTTATCATCCTTTTAACCACTTCATGGTCATTCCATTTATTGCATCCGTACGCCCGACTCTTGTTAATAAGAGTTTTGAGTTGGTTGTACATTTCTTGAGGTGTTTCGCCTTCTTCCATGGCAAACCTTCCAAGCTCTCCTTCAATCATCTCAATCTTAGCTTCCCTCACGGATCGGTTTCCTTCATGTGCGATCTTGAATGTGTCCCAAATATATTTGACGAGCTCCAACCCATCTACCTTGTTAAATTCTTCAATGCTCAAACATGAGTTGAGCACGGCTGCTGCTTGTGCATTGCGATGGATTTGTTGTTCTTGTTCTAGAGTGAGTTCATCCTTGTCTTCGGGGATATCTATACCTGTACATTCCACATGCCAAAGACTTGGGTTCAAGGAAATTAGATGCAACTTCATGTTGTGTTTCCACATTGTATAGTTAGTTCCATCAAAGTGAGGTGGTTTGCCTAGAGGAATTGATAAATAACTGGAATGAGAATTTAGTCGTTCATAGTTAAAAGGATATCGCGAGTAGTCTTGTTGACTACTCTTGAGTTTCTTCTCTATCTTCTCCTTCTTTTTCCTTTTGGACTCCTCCTTCTTCTTTTTGAGGAGTGCTATAAGACGAAGAACTTCTTCATCTTATTCTGAGCTTGTAACGTCTTGTGGAGGAGCAACTGCGGGAGGTGGGTTAGACCCTTGTTCTTCAAAGTAGCTCGAGCTTGCTCCTTTTCCCTTGTTGGGATCAATTTGGCTACCGACCTTGTCCCCCATCTCCTCTCCAAGCGGTTAAGCTTTTGTGGAGAGTTAGGCTCTGATACCAATTGAAAGTTGACTAGAGGGGGTGAATAGGCTAATGAAACCTGAAATTAAAATAAAGAGCGGATAAAACCAGAGTGGGCCGGACTAGTCCGGTCTAAGCCTACTTTGTGTTTTAGGTTTTCTATTAAGTTTGTTTGAGCTGAAAATATGTGGTAGTCAAATGATGTCACAAATTTGTTGAGAATAATCAGATTGCAAAATAATAGAACAATTTGTGGAAAATAACACAATGAAAGTTTAATAAGTAATTCTAGTGAGCAAGTAAGATAGTAGAGAAGACAAGAGACCCGAATTATCCCGAGGTTCGATTCCACACAGGAACCTACGTCCTCGTTGAGGAGTCCACCAAGGACCGGGTCTTTTTTGACCCTTCCCTCACCGAGCGATCACTAAGATCAAGCCCGGGCTTTCTCACTATCAATCGAATGTGAATACAATGCTCTTAGGGGCTACTCACACTTTGAGGCTCCCTACACCAACCAAGCAGTTCTAGAATTCAAAGTACAACTGTTGAGAACTCAAAATAACAGTTAGAGTGCAAAGGAATCAAACCGAGAGCTCAAACGTCGGTCACCACGTCTTTCCTCTCATAAAAAAACGCTAACACCTTAAGATCCAATCTTAGGGGTCTAGAAGGTGAGGAAAGAGGATTAGAAGAGCTCTAGGAATGAGTTTTAAACGCTTGGGTTCGTGTTCTTGTCATTCTCAGCCGGGGGGTCTCCTTTTATAGAAATCCCGGCATTTAGCCGTTACCAACTAAAGTCCGGATTAGTCCGGTTCCAACCCCGGACTAGTATGATCTTGAGGGACCACTCACGTCACGGCTTACCAAATAAAGTTTTAGTGACCGTTTAATTCAAACGGTCATGAAACCTCGAACTAGTCCGACCAAGAGCGGACTAGTCCGATCTTAGTCAGGAACCTTTGTTCCGTATGAGAACGGACTAGTCTGGTAAGGGCGGACTAGTCCGATCTTACCAGACTTAGTCTAAAAGACTCTCTCATCTAGAGTTGCAGACTAGTCCAGCCAACCTCGGACTAGTCCGAACTCACACAGGAACCTTTGTTTCGTCCTATTTCGGACTAGTCTGAAAAGATCGGACTAGTCCGGCCTGTGGAGCGGACTAGTCCGATGACACTCAGAGACTTCTTCTCCGGACATAACCGGCTTAGTCTGCTTATTGGACTAGTCCGGCCTCTTGGGCGGACTAGTCCGGCCTTCTGAGACTTAGTCTCATAACGACTCAGACTCACACAACAACGAACTAGTCCGGCCTTTATCGGACTAGTCCGAGCTGACTCAGGAACTCTTTGTCCGGTCTAAAATGGATTAGTCCGGTTCTGAACGGACTAGTCCGGCCATTTGTCCGAACAAATCCGGTCTTCCCTTTTCTTCATGTCTATGACTACCTCATCTCGTGATTCTAACGTTCTATCCTTCGTTTGAGCTCTCTAGTGATTCTTAAGCACTCTAAAGGAGAAGACCCTATACACAACTAAAAAATGTGAAGATTAATAGAAAATGCTATTTTCAACTCTTCCAAGTCTTCTTCTTTTCCTTTTGCTTCTTGAGAGACTCCACATCCATTTCTTTGATAAACACCTGTGCTCATACTCAGTAGAAACTTATTAGCATCTTAATTATCATCAATCAACCAAAACCACGGGGATTATCTAGATGTACTTTCAATCTCCCCCTTTTTGGTGATTGATGACAACTCATTAAGATTTTCGCAAAGTAGATATAGTAGATTGTTTCCATAAAGATTTACTCCCCCTAGATGTGTGCATAATGGATTATCAAGAACGAGAGAAAAATGTGCACAAGAGTGAGTTTATGGGGAATTTTATGCTTACATGTGTTGTGATGGTGGGACTAAGTATAAGCAGTAACCGCATTTAGAAAGATATAACATTTACGAGCAAGCAGATTTTATTATGGCATAATTTTAAGAGATAAAGTAACATAGTCATTACAAAAACAACATAACGTGGCATAATGTAGCATAGTTATTACAAGCCATCATGGAATGAGTGTAATGAGCAAGACTAGACTATGACTAGAATACTCCCCCTTGTTCTCTCCCCCTTTGGCATCAAGGCACCAAAAAGGGAAAGAAAAGGAGAAAACCTAATCACTATCATCTTGATCTTCATCTTGGTCAATCTGGGTCTCTTCGTCCTCATCCTCTTCTTCATCGTCATCCTGGTGATGGGTGTGGGAGGTAGGAGGAGCAGCTGAGGTGGATCCAAAATAGGTAAGTTCATCCTCCGTGAGAGTGGGAAACTCTGTCACGTCGTCATCATCTGATGACGGTGGAGACATAGGTATCTCCATCTTGTCGCACATGGCCTTGAGATACTTCTCTTGGCGTTGCTTCATCTTCTGTGTGCGAACTTCCACCTTCCGGCACGAAGAGAATATGGCCTTGAAGATCTTGAGCAGTCCACTAGAGGAGCCACTCGATGACGGAGGAATGGATGGTCCGGTAGAAGAGGATGGAGCTGCAGTAGATCCCCTGCCCATGGATGCAGAAGGGCGAGGAAGAGGAGTCGACATCTGAGGACGGAGCTTCTGGTGCTTCACATCCTTTGCAAACTCTAGCCCTGTGACTTTTTTAATCATGCACATGATGTATGGTGCATAGCCACAGGATCTGTTCAGGGTGTGGGAGATGTTGAAGATGTCGTTGTAGATGTAGTCAAAGACATTGAATTTCTCTTCTTCATTGAGCAGCTTCAACAGGTTTCTGAGGTACCCCTGTATCATCCCCGCATCTCCATCTTTTAGAGCTAGAGTCTTCCTCAGAACTCTGTTCATCACTCCAAAGAAGGATTTAATGTTGTGGGTGGAAGATGCCTCATAGGAGAGATAGGAGGGGTACATGAAGTCCAAGTCATCCTTTCCCAGAGTTCTCTCATTGTGAACTATTATCTCATAGTTCAAATGCTCCCCAAGTCCTAGGATGCGAGCAAACTCATCATAGAGGACCGAGTATACTACACCATTTGTCATCCATGTTATTTTCCTGTTTCCGTAGGTGTGGAAGTAACAGGTGGTGTAGAACTGGACTATGACCTCAATGTTCCAGTCATATTGAAAAGCCATCAAGTCTTTGATCCCATGCCGCTCTGTTGCTTCGATTACTGCATCAAAGGCTTGATGTTTCTTGTTGGCCATGTATGGCCAGTCCACCCACTGAGCATCCACTACCGGTGTCTTCATTGGGAGATAGACGTGCTGGTAGTAGTCACAATGGAAGTCACATCAGAAGCGAGGGTCTGGTGTGGACTTCTCATACTTGTAGACCTCCTCCTCCCGGAACCTTCTGGCCTTGTCGGCTCCTTTCCCCTTGAAGGTTGCACTCGCCAAATTGGGTTGACGGTTTGAATTGTGCATGGGAGGTGCCCTTTCAAGGGGCCCAACAGGTCCCTGTGGGGGATTTTCCCGTCCCCGTCTAGGGTTGTCACGAATGACGAGTCCCCTGTTGGCTAGAGCCTTCTTTCTAGAAGGATCAGCTGCTTTGCATTTTCCTTTGTCCTGGGTTGTTTTTGGTGGCTCGCCAGGCTGTTTGTCCTTTAGAGTGACTAGTCTCTTCCTCCTCGGAGGGTCAACGGACTGGGAGGATTGGGCTTCCCTGTCATCCCGTTTCTTCGTCCGAGCTTCCCTTGCAGCAGCCTCTACGGCTTCTGCCTCGGCTGCCGCACGATAAGCGGCTTGACGAGCTGCTTTGGCCTCGGGATTTGGAAGAGGGCTGTCGTTGGGTCCTGACATGATCTGGTGAGAAAAGAAGTTTTTAGTTGATGGAGTATTGCGTTTGAATTGGTTTACAAACCCAAAGTTAGAGGTTAAGACTGTATCATCCGGACTTGTCCGGGCAGGAGCCGGACTAGTCCGCTCCGGCCGGACTTGTCCGGACTAGTCCGGACTTTACAGTTTTAAACCCTAACTAATGTGATTTGCTTATCAATTCGTCAAAGTAGGTGCAATACTACGGGGGTTTGAAATAATATGGCCTAGGAAACTCACAGAGGCCCTAAGATACCCAAGATATGTTCTAGGAATAGGATTTTTGTGAAATATCAAGGCTAGGTTAAAAAGTACCTTGGAGTGAAGGAATGTGATGAAATCCGCGGTTTGAAGGAGCGGAGATTGTCGGAGAAGAGTTCCCCGCACTCCACAAGCCTTGAATCGAGGATGCCTTCGAGGGATTTGAGGGAGAACTCCAAAATCGCCAATGGGGGCGAGTTTTGGAGGAGAGAGGTGGAGTGGAGGTGAATGAGGGAGAGAGGGGGTCAGCCTGACCCTTGGAGGTTAAGTCTCCAGGGGCCGGACTAGTCCGGTCCTCAGTCCGGACTAGTCCGGTGTGTGCTAGGCGGACTAGTCCGTTGTGGACTTGTCCGCTGCTCCTCGGACTTCTTTTAGAATGCCCGGACTTGTCCGCCCACTAGGTCGGACTAGTCCGGCCTTTTTAAAGTCTAAAAATTCTTATATATCAGAATTTTGCCTTGGAGGATTTACTTGTACTTGCTATATGGTCCACATATATATATATATATATATATATATATATCAAACACATAATTATGTGATAACAATATAGCCAAAAACAATATGAGATGAAAATAGAGGAGGGACAAGTTTCCACAATCATGCACATTTTTGAAGGTTGTAAAAGAATTTTTGAGAACTTCTATTTGCACAATTTTTTCAACTTACATTCCTAGAGTCTAATATATTCAGCTCATTTCGAAGTTCACAAAATCATTTTTCATCTAATGGTTTGGTAAAGATATCGGCTAGTTGTTTTTCAGTTCTTACGTGTGAGATAGCTATGTCCCCCTTTATAGAGTGATCTCTTAAAAAGTGATGCCGAAATCTAGAGTGCTCAATGGGATTGTGGGCTATCTTAATAGCACTCTCATTGTCACAAAGGAGTGGAATGTTGTTCATATTGTGTCCATAATTCCTTAAAGTTTGTCTCATACAAAGAAGTTGAGCACATCAACTTCCGGCTGTGACATACTCTGCCTCTGCTGTGGAGAGAGCAATGGAATTTTGTTTCTTGGATGACCATGATACTAGGGACCTACCCAAAAATTGACAAGTTCCTGAGGTGCTTTTTCTATCTATTTTACATCCGGCATAATCCGCATCGGAGTATCCGATGAGATTAAACTTAGACCCCTTTGGATAGCATAATCCTAGGTTGGGTGTGTGAACTAGATATCTTAGGATCCTTTTAACGGCTGTTAAATGGCATTCTTTAGGTGATGCTTGAAATCTTGCACATAAACATACACTAAGCATGATATCGGGTCTAGATGCGCAAAGATAAAATAATGAGCCAATCATGGAGCGATATACCTTTTGATCCACGCTTGGTACATCTTCATTGAGGTCAAGGCGCCCATTTGTTGCCATTGGTGTTTTGACAGGTTTTGCTTTGCCCATGTCGAACTTCTTGAGTATGTCTTGTGTACTTGGTTTGACTAATGAACGTGCCTTCCTTGAGTTGCTTGACTTGAAATCCGAGGAAGAACTTCAACTCTCCCATCATGGACATCTCAAACCTATCTGTCATTATCTTGCTAAACTCATTGCAAAAGGATGTGTTAGTAGAACCAAATATAATGTCATCGACATATATTTGGCATACAAAAAGATCGTTGTCTATATTCTTTATGAACAGTGTATAATCTGCTTTGCCTATCTTAAACCCGTTATCAATAAGAAAGTCTCTAAGACATTCATACCAAGCTCTAGGAGCTTGTTTAAGGCCATAGAGAGCTTTATGCAATTTAAACACATGATCAGGATATTCTTGGTCTTCAAAGTCGGGAGGTTGCTCCACGTACACCTCCTCCTTGATTGGACCGTTTAGAAAGGCACTTTTCACATCCATTTGATAGAGTTTAAAATCATGATGAGTAGCATAGGCTAATAGAATACGAATAGATTCAAGCCTAGCTACGGGAGCAAAAGTTTCATTGAAATCCAAACCTTCGACTTGAGCATATCCATTTGCTACAAGTCTGGCCTTGTTTCTTGTCACCACTCCGTGTTCATCTTGTTTGTTGCGGAACACCCACTTGGTGCCTACCACGTTTGCGTTTGGTCTTTTCACTAGCTCCCATACTTGATTTCTTGTAAAGTTATTTAATTCTTCTTGCATGGCTACTACCCAATCCGGGTCCTTGAGTGCATCTTCCACCCTAAATGGTTCCAAGAACAACACAAAAGAGTAATGTGCACAAAAGTTAGCTATACGAGAACATGTTGTTACCCCTTTTGTGATATCTCCAAGGATGTTATGATCTCGTTGAATGCTTTGATGAACCCTTGGATGAGGCACTTGATTTCTTGAGTGGTTTTCTTCATCTTCTTCTCCCCCTTGATCAACACCATGGTTTTGATTTTCTTCTTCCTCAAACTGGTCGTCTTGATCTTGGGGTGCTTGGTTTTGATCTTGAGTGATAGGTGCCACTTTTGATGAGCTTGAAGCATCTTGTCCTACATTTTCTTGGGGACGTATTTCTCCAAGCCCCATTCTTCTTAGTGCTTCACTTGGTACCTCTTCTTCGTATAATACACATTGATCAACTTGCTCCACTTGGGAGCCATTAGTTTCATCAAACACCAGGTCACGTGCAATTTCAACGCACCCGGAGGTTTTGTTGAAGACACAATAAGCGTAGGTGTTTGAGTCATAACCAAGTAGGAAACCTTCATCGGATTTCGAAGCAAATTTTGAAATCCTAGGCTTCTTGTTAAGAATATAGCATTTGTTTCCAAAGACTCAAAAGTAGGAGATATTGGGTTTGTTACCGGTTAGGAGCTCGTATGAGGTTTTCTTTAAGAGTCGATGAAGGTAGAAGCGGTTTGTAGCATGACAAGCGGTGTTGATTGCCTCCGCCCAAAATCGATCCGAGGTCTTGTATTCGTCGAGCATGGTTCTTGCCACCTCTATGAGTGTCCGGTTCTTCCTTTCAGCCACCCTATTTTGTTCGGGAGTATAAGGGGCTGAAAACTCATGTTTGATGCCTTCTTCATCCAAAAATTCTTCTACTTGAGTGTTCTTGAATTCAGAACCGTTGTCACTTCTAATCTTCTTAGTTTTTTAAGAAAACTCGTTTTGAGCTCTCCTCAAGAACTTCTTGAGGATTCCTTGAGTTTCTCCCTTATCATGCAAGAAAAATACCCAAGTGAAACAAGAATAATCATCAACAATTACAAGATCATACTTGTTACCGCCAATGCTTATATAGGTGACAGGGCCGAAGAGGTCCATGTGAAGCATCTCCAATGGTCTTGTTGTCGTCATCACGTTCTTGGCGGGGTGAGCTGTTCCAATTTGCTTTCCTGCTTGACACACACTACATGGTCTATCCTTTTCAAAAACAACACCTTTTAGTCCACGGATGTGATCCCCCTTTAGAAGTTTTTGTAAATTCCTCATTCCAACATGGGCTAGTCTTCTATGCCACAACCATCCCATGTTGGTTTTTGCTATTAAGCATGTGTCAAGCTGAGCTTTACTTGTGGAAAAATCCACCAAGTAAAGCTTTCCTTTTAACACACCCTTAAAGGCAATTGAGTTGTCACTTCTTCTAGAGACGGTCACATCCTCGTTAGTAAACAAGCAATTATAACCTTTCTCACATAGTTGAGATATGGATAATAGGTTATAATCCAATGATTCAACGTGTAGAACATGTGAAAGAAAGTGTTGAGAAGAGATTGCGATTTTACCAATACCTAGTACCCTTCCTTGGCTGTTGTCACCAAAATATATGCCTTCATTTGGATCATCATTTTCTTCATACTCAACAAACATTTTCTTCTCTCCGGTCATATGGTTAGTGCATCCACTATCAAGCACCCATTTAGTGCCACCGGAGGAGTAGGCCTGCAAAACAATTTAAGCATTGCTCTTAGGTACCCAAACTTGGTTGGGTCTTTTGAGGTTAGTTACTAGGCATTTGGGCACTCACACACAAGTTTTTGGACTCTTGTGGAGTGGCCTAACATATTTTTCATAAACTTTACCATACTTGCTTTTCATAAAAACATAAGATGCATTGAAATTATGAAATACTATAGATTTTATATTTTTGGTAATCTTATGTGAGGTAGATGCAAGGTTTTTACTCTTGTCTTGACTTGAGTATTCTTTCACGAAGGCTACGAATTTGCTATTATTTTTAAGGATTCTAGCATTTTTCTTTCCTCCCCTAGTATATCCAAGTCCATCTTTGATGAAGGGAGATCTTGTGATTGTGTATGCACTGCGTGCATAATTGATTTTTTCTTTATCAAAGATCCCACTCTTGTGTGTATTCTTGCTTTGTGCCTCTTTGAGCTCATTTTTTAAGTTTAAGATAGTACTAGCACATTTGCAAGTTTTAGTGTTGGATTCTATCTTTGTTGAGAGAGAGCCTTTAGAGGATAAATTAATTGGGACGCTAGACTTAAGTGAGTCAAGTTGTACTTTAAGATTCTTGTGAGTTTTGGTTAAACTTACAAGTTCATCTTGAAGGGCTATATTATCACTTTTAAGCTGAGCGCATGTCTCCTTGCTCATCGCAAGTTCACTTTCAAGTGTTCTACACTTTTCTCTCTCAAATTCAAGAAGTTTCTCAATCTCAAGGTTTCTTTCCTTTTCAAAGATAAGCAATTCTTATTTTTGATTGAGAAGCTTTTCTTGTTCAAATATTTCATCCGATAGCATTTTCATTTTAGCTATAGCCTTTTTATTTAATCCTCTAAACATCAATTCGTTTTCACTACTACTATCAAAGTCACTATCATCTTCAATATGTAACTTAGAAGGTTTAGTCATTACCTTGCGTTTTCCTTCCTTTGCCATGAGGCATGTGTGACTTCGGCTTTTCCAATCACCCTTGTTTGGCAAGAGTGATTTCTTCATGGTTGGCCTCTTGATGGCTACAGTTGCCACTTTTTCTTCATCTTCGGAGGAAGATTCTTCATTTGAGTCTCATTCTTATCCGATGTGGGCTTGTCCATATGTCTTCTTCTTTCTCTTGTCATCTTCCTTGCTATGGGGGCAATTCACAATGAAATACCCATGTTCTCCACAGTTGTAGCAAGTCTTCTTTGTTCTTGACTTGCCTTTGTCTTTGCTCTTGTTCTCATAGTGATGGCTTCTCCTTCTCCTCATCAACCTTTTGAATCTTTTGATGAAGAATGCCATTTCTTCATCATCCATCTCTGTGTTTTCATCATCACTTTCGTCATCTTCACTTGTGAGTTGAGTTTCTTTTGCCTTTGACTCTGATGTGGCCTTGAGAGCAATGCCCTTCTTCTTAGATGAAGTGATTTTGGCTAAGTCATTGACGTGTTGGGCTACCTGTACATACCACATGCCAAAGACTTGGGTTCAAGGAAATTAGATGCAACTTCATGTTGTGTTTCCACATTGTATAGTTAGTTCCATCAAAGTGAGGTGGTTTGCCTAGAGGAATTGATAAATAACTGGAATGAGAATTTAGTCGTTCATAGTTAAAAGGATATCACGAGTAGTCTTGTTGACTACTCTTGAGTTTCTTCTCTATCTTCTCCTTCTTTTTCCTTTTGGCCTCCTCCTTCTTCTTTTTGAGGAGTGCCATAAGACGAAGAACTTCTTCATCTTCTTCTGAGCTGTCACACCCGGTTTTTCCGAAGAACAACGAAGTGAATATCACATGTATGCCAGGATCATTTTCTCATACATGTGAGGACAAATAGTGAAGCATCATTTATTACAAGCCAGGTGTCGAATATAAGTAAGTCTTACATAGTAAATGTCTCTATGGACAATAATAAGTTCATCACAAGTAAATAAACTAGTAGCGGAATATTATTCTTTAGGGCTCCATCACAGGCGTTGCCCGGGGGTCTTCATGAACCTAAAAACCTTCCTCGGGTCCAAAATCTTGGTCATTATACACCACCTCATTATCTTGACCTGAGCAGCAATATAAACCAACAAATATGCAAGGTTGAGTACCAATGGTACTCAGCAAGTGTGGGAAAATTATATCATGCATGGCTAGAACAAGGAGAGATTGAACTCATGGTTAAAGCACTACGTAATTAATACCTATTACCTTAGCTTATTAAGCACCTACATTACTACACAGGTGAAATGGTCCCAATCTCCCATCCCATCATCATAATCTAATAACCATAACATCATTTCCAATGTTAAGCTCCCCGCTTAACATCCACAACTTCCAAAAACCTTCACTCCTCTAATCATGAATAAGTCCAAGCCGCTCTTGACCGTGAGCACGGCTGTCATGACAGTTTTGACTCTGCAGAGTTTGTACCACTGTACCCACATGTAGTGATTTCATCCCCCGTTGCCGGGTGGACTAAAAGAACCTCCATTATGCCAGTGGCTACGATCCACATTCACACTTCCCAGGTGTGCAGCCAGGAGATCACTACGAAGCCTTTACAAAGGGATTCCCGACGAGCGTGGGCCCACTGAGGTTTCACCCCTAACAGCATACAAGAGGCTCCAACCCCGCTGCAGTGGCCCCCTCTTGAGCCTTGCGGTTCATATGGTAGTCCAGCTGACACCTACTCCCCGCACCATCCAACACACCCATACTACGCCGGGGATACACCTAATTAATTGGCCAAGCTGCCCCATCTCAGCATGTGGTTGGCACTGTAAAGCCAGGTTACATGCTCCATGAACCGGTCCTTAGGATCCAGGCAAGTACTATACACAAACCCAAGTCTCGTGCACACAGCACACAACCAAAACATCCAACTTGCCTTGATCCCTACCTCTACATAACTCACAATGTCTCATTCAAGAGTATGGTAATATAAACTGATGATCTCATGTCCCAAATATCCCATTCTAAGCATGGCTAAGCATATGCATAATAATAAATGACATGGTAAAATGAATCCCAACCCAAGCTACAAGGAAACAAGGTAATGCAATTCTAGGGAAACTTTCCTATCATGGGTTTCATATTTCAATTGACAATGCAAATGATTCTATCTACACATCCTAGCATAGGATCAAAGTGGTCAAGGACACTTGCCTCCTTCTTGCTGCTCTTGAAATGGGTAGTCCTGGTTTTGGAAAGGAATAACTTGCTCTTGAGCAGGTTCTACATTACACCATCACACATAGCAAAAGAAAAACAACAATCCATAAGACATAGTTCATACTTCCACTTCATACAAACCACACATTCATATTTATGAGATTCATTCACCATTATATGTGTTGTGGTTACTCTGTGTGTGTTGATCTGTGGCTTGCATACACTTTTATTTATATGTATATGATTCCTACTTTGGTGTTCATATTTATACTTACATACTATATATATATATATATATATATATATATATATATATATATATATATATATATATATATATGTGTGTGTGTGTGTGTGTGTGTGTTTCAGTTTTAAATAAATTCCTTATATTAAACTACTACACCTTTTCACTACCAAGTATGTATGAAAAGTATTTTTCTTCTCCATATGTGCCTTCAGAATTTCTACCAACCCTCAACTGAATTCTTTGGATTTTAGAAACTCCATTTATCATTTTCTAGTTGCTATATTTTCAGATTTATTCTCCTATGCATAAATATGTATTTTATTATGAAATTAGTAATACACATCATCTAAACAGAATAGGTTCTGGTCCTAAATAATTTAATAACATATTTTGACCTTTGCCTCTGATGTAAACTATTTTATAATTATTTTACCTATTTTCTATAACTATTCTTTACTTAAAAATATGTCCCTAAATGTGAATAATAAATTTAAACAGATTCAATTATGTCAAAATATGTTTTTATCTCACTCCAAAGTTTTCTAAACACTGAGAAAGTCTTTGACTTAATTTTGACAATATGTTTGTCCCACTTTTTAATTTTTAAACACTAGTTACAGATTAAATTTTCTAAATTAAATACTAAACAGGGTTAAAAAGTAAACTCACCCCATTACAGGGTCTATAATATTATTTTCAAAATTTTCAGGGGTCTAGCTACACTTATCAGAGGTGTTTTTCCTAATTTTTATTAAGTCCAGGGGCTAAAACTGATTTTTAAATGAATTTACATGATTTTCTGGAGTTCCAGGGGCTAGATCAGAAGTTTCCGGGGCTAACTCTTAATTCCCGAGAACCCCAGGGGTAGCACGTAAGAATTCCAGTCTTTATAACGCGGGGCTGACGTGGACCGTCCGATTTTAAACCGACGGCTGAGATTATAACATCGAACCAGTACGCGGGGTTTTAAAGTCTACCGTGCGATTTAAAATAAACGGCGCACAAGCGGCCACGTCGCTCTGATCGAGCGCGGGCGGCGCTGCCGGCGGCGCACGGCGGCGGGAAGCGGCGATCTCGCCGGAAAGTTTCGGATCCTCGAGAATTCTGCCTAAAACTGTGATCTTATGGCATAGATCGGTAGAGGGGAGGTCAGGGATCTCACCTCGGGGGTTTTCTTGAGCTCGGGGGTCCTGGAAAGTGATCGGCGGCGAGGTCCGAGGCAGAACCACGGCGAAGCTCGTCGGCGCTGGATTTACACCGTAAGTCTCCGAGTTTTCTGCACCTGCAAAGCTCCCCGGAGGCGGTGGATCAAGACCAGCGAGTTAGATCAGAGTTTCCGAGCTTAGATCGGCCAGAATTCACCGGCGAAGTCTCGGTGCTCACCGGAGTAAAAATCGGCGATCGCGTGGGAAAAACCGATCGGGGCTAGGGTTTTTATAGCCGGGGGAGGGCGGTGAGTCAGTTGTGATCGAGTTTGAGTCTTCTGGGGCCGGAATTTGGGCTGAGGGACGCGGTATTCCGATCGGTTAAGATCGCGCGCGCGCGGGAGAGAGTCCGGGGTCGGCGCGAGCGAGGTTGGGGATGACAGGTGGGTCCCACCTGTCTGTGTGAGAGAGCGCGGGCGCGCGCGGCTGCGGGCTGGCGCGGGGAAACTGGGCCGGCTGGCGGGTTTCGGCCCACTGGCCGGTTTTTTTCCGTTTTCTCTTTTTCTTTTTCCATTTCTTTTCTGATTTGAGTTTAATTTGAATTCCAGTTTGAATTTGAATTTTTGCAAAACATGCAACACGTCCAAAAAATTTTAAACTCCCCTCTGAACATGGTTTAGTGTTTTGAATCAAAATTTTGGGGTGTTACATGAGCTTGTAACGTCTTGTGGAGGAGCAACTGCGGGAGGTGGGTTAGACCCTTGTTCTTCAAAGTTACTCGAGCTTGCTCCTTTTCCCTTGTTGAGATCAATTTGGCTACCGACCTTGTCCGCCATCTCCTCTCCAAGCGGTTAAGCTTTTGTGGAGAGTCAACCTCTAATACCAATTGAAAGTTGCCTAGAGGGGGGTGAATAGGCTAATGAAACCTGAAATTAAAATAAAGAGCGGATAAAACCAGAGTGGGCCGGACTAGTCCGGTATGAGGTCGGACTAGTTCGGTCTAAGCCTACTTTGTGTTTTAGGTTTTCTGTTAAGTTTGTTTGAGCTGAAAATATGTGGTAGTCAAATGATGTCACAAATTTATTGAGAATAATCAGATTGCAAACTAATAGAACAATTTGCGAAAAATAACATAATGAAAGTTTAATAAGTAATTCTAGTGAGCAAGTAAGATAGTAGAGAAGACAAGAGACCCGAATTATCCCGAGGTTCGATTCCACACAGGAACCGACATCCTCGTTGAGGAGTCCACCAAGGACCGGGTCTTTTGTGACCCTACCCTCACCGAGCGATCACTAAGATCAAGCCTGGGCTTTCTCACTATCAATCGAATGTGAATACAATGCTCTTAGGGGCTACTCACACTTTGAGGCTCCCTACACCAACCAAGCAGTTCTAGAATTCAAAGTACAACTGTTGAGAACTCAAAATAACAGTTAGAGTGCAAAGGAATCAAACCGAGAGCTTAAACGTCGGTCACCACGTCTTTCCTCTCACAAAAAAATGCTAACACCTTAAGATCCAATCTTAGGGGTCTAGAAGGTGAGGAAAGAGGCTTAGAAGAGCTCTAGGAATGAGTTTTCAAAGCTTGGGTTCGTGTTCTTGTCATTCTCAGCCGGGGGGTCTCCTTTTATAGAAATCCCGGCTTTTAACCGTTACCAACTAAAGTCCGGACTAGTCCGGTCCCAACCCCGGACTAGTATGATCTTGAGGGACCACTCACGTCACGGCTTACCAAATAAAGGTTTAGTGACCGTTGAATTCAAACGGTCATGAAACCCCGGACTAGTCCAGCCAAGAGCGGACTAGTCCGATCTTAGTCAGGAACCTTTGTTCCGTATGAGAACGGACTAGTCTGGTAAGGGCGGACTAGTCCGGTCTTACCAGACTTAGTCTAAAAGACTCTCTCAACTGGAGCTGCGGACTAGTCCAGCCAACCTCGGACTAGTCCGAGCTTACACAGGAACCTTTGTTATGTCCTATTTCGGACTAGTCTGAAAAGATCGGACTAGTCCGGCCTGTGGAGCGGACTAGTCCGATGACACTCAGAGACTTCTTCTCCGGACCTAAGCGGCTTAGTCCGCTTAGCGGACTAGTCCAGCCTCTTGGGCGGACTAGTGCGGCCTTCTGAGACTTAGTCTAATAACGGCTCAGACTCACACAACAACGGACTAGTCCGGCCTTTATCGGACTAGTCCGAGCTGACTCAGGAACTCTTCGTCCGGTCGAAAATGGATTAGTCCGGTTCTGAACGGACTAGTCCGGCCATTTGTCCGAACAAATCCGGTCTTCCCTTTTCTTCATGTCTATGACTACCTCATCTCGTGATTCTAACGTTCTATCCTTCGTTTGAGCTCTCTAGTGATTCTTAAGCACTCTAAAGGAGAAGACCCTATACACAACTAAAAAATGTGAAGATTAATAGAAAATGCTGCTTTCAACTCTTCCAAGTCTTCTTCTTTTCCTTTTGCTTCTTAAGAGACTCCACATCCATTTCTTTGATAAACACCTGTGCTCATACTCTGTAGAAACTTATTAGCATCTTAATTGCCATCAATCAACCAAAACCACGAGGATTATCTAGATGTACTTTCAATGCCTGGAAGCTGCAACGACATAAATGTGTTGCACCGGTCTCCCATATTTGATAGTCACCTTAATGGACAGTCTCCTGATGTCACATTCACGTTCAACGGTCATACTTACAATATGGGGTCCTACCTAGCTGATAGCATATACCCCGACTGGCTGTCGTTCGTTAAGACTATTCGTCATCCTATGGACCTTAAGTCCAAGAACTTTGCACGCGTCCAAGAGGGGGTGCGCAAGGATATTGAGCGTGCCTTCGGTGTGCTACAAGCAAGATGGGGAATAGTGTGAGGTCCAGCATACAACTGGAACCGTGAGCACATACGTGACTGTTGAAGCATCTGCGGTCAACACTTCCCTCGGGCCTGCTCTGGGCAGCCCGCGGAGGTTCTTTTTCGGAGGGGCTAGTCCTCTCGGAGGGTCTTGCCGTTGGACGAAGGAAGGAGAAGGTTGACACGAGGGTTTTTACGTGGTTCAGGCCGCCGGAGCGTAAAACCCTACGTCCACGTTGAGCAGAGGTGCTCGTTGTATTGCTTGGTGCTTAGAACTGGAGTTCTAAGCTCGGGGATGAGCTTAATGTCTATTGAGTGCTACAGAGTTGAACCCACTGGAGTTCGAACCCTTTGCAACGTTGCCTACCCGAGCCTTTTATAGTCCAAGGCTCGGGCGGCTTACAAAGGGGGCCCCGGGACCCGACAGGTGGTCCCGGGGAGATTGCCTGTCATCTACCGTATCTTGTAGTAATGCCGGTAGTTGTCTCTGGCGAGAGCTTTTGAGTCTCAGTCCTGCCGCCCTGCCCACGCCGTAAGCTAGGCGTAGTGGTTAATGATAGCAGGGTCGGCAGGGCATGTCTTGTCGCTGTGTTTATTGGTGTACAACCTCTGACATTGCGTGCCTGTCTTCTTGTCTTAGGAAGGCGCGGCCTGTCCCGATTGCGACTGGCCACAGTGGCGCCTGGCAGACGTGCGCCGCGTCTCCACGTCTTAGGAAGGCGCGGGTCTTGAATACCTTGTACGGACAAGGCATAACTAGCTCTCTTTCGGAAAAGAGAGAGGTGATCAGCTTAGCATTTAATATTCCAACGTGTTATATATGTTGCTCTAAATAAGGCTATTTCAATGGGTTTCTCATTTTCATAAAACGAGGTGTCACACAGACTTTTTTAATGGCATGACAATGAAGTTATGAAGAGAGAGAGAAAGAGAGAGAGCGAGAAAGAAGGGGTTTTATACACCATTACTATACTAAACTAACGGAATGGTTTTTTGTCGGTTGGTTTCCTGGTAAGTCTTCGCTCATTTTGGTGCGCTCCCTAACGTGATCGACTTGTCATATACCCACTCTGCTTTTAAATACATGATGTCTAAAATGATAAAATAGTTTAATTTAAACCACGTTAATTGTTATAAACGTCGTATATTTCAGAACAGAGACTTATAAGAAAGCAAGTAGAAAAGAAACATCAAAGTAAAAGACTCTTCAGTTTTACCCCAATCCCTTCTTTTTGAAAACCCATCCCATCCCCTTCCTTCTAGATTCTCTAGCGAAACCATGGCCCAACATACACGCAGAATCGGACGCATGCCAGTAGCGCCAACCTCTTCGGTTCATCATCCAGGGTTAGTTTGGTGAGGCATACTACGCCTACAGAGGCAAGTAACGTTCCCGCACGTCTTGCATCTGCTGCCGATCAACTTACGCGCGCACAAGTCAGCGCGCGCCACGAATTAAATTTTCCCTGTTTGTTCGCCGCGATCTTATCCAGGAGGAAAGTGGAGCCTCCGAACTTTCAATTTCCGTTTTCCATGTGTCTGGTCAAGGATTCTGCTGTCAATCCATTCATTAATTAGGATCTACTAAGAGCTAGGTTAAAACGATGGGTTAAGAGCACGCAAACCCTGACCATTAGTACCGGTCGACGCGGCTGGAGGATCTCGCGTGGGCTTCGCCGAACGCTCGTCCGGGTAATCCCTGGCCGGGCCCAACCAGGTTCCGGCTTCTGGCCTGCCTCCAGAAAACCTAGGTACACACACCAACCGCATGTCAGTTGTCAGATAATCGTACGCATCAATCGGAAACACGAGACTAATATCCAGTAGGGTGAAAAAGTCGACTGAAATGTGCGAGCCATGATTATGCTACCATTGGACCCTGAAAACCTAATGGTACTAGACAAGTTTTCGTTCCACGGTAGGATCGAATCAGATCGGCGTTTGTGCTGACCGGTCAGCTCCGAGTCGGGGATATGGCCAGTTTTATGATCGATCGGTTTAGGACGCCTCTCGTCTCTCCGTGGTCGCTTTTCGCCGACTAGCAGGGGCGGCGAACCTGTCGGAGAAATGCCGGACGTCTGGTAGAGTGTGCCCAGGTCCGCGTGGCACCACGTCGGATGCTCGGACCGAACTAGCACCGCGCCAGCTAATGGCGGCGTTCGGATAGCTCAGCACGCAACAACTGCCGGTAATGGTACCACGTGCTGTTTGTTACTACCTCCACTGGCAGCTAGTGCATTCCAGTTGAATGTGCCGTCGGTGCTTAAATATCTCTCTCTGCTTTGTTAGGGTAAACTCTGTCATAAACTAACTTAAGGATCGCAATGCATTTCCAAGGTTTTTGTGTTGCTTTTGTTGTCCTCCAGATTTTATCCGCATGAGGATTTTGAAAGCAGTACAGTAGTAAAATGCAGACGAATGTTTGACTCGCCGATGAATGAATAGGAGTCGGCAGGCGCTGCAGACAGCAGGCACATCGGGGGTATGCTATGGTATGGTATGGTCTGGCGCCTTATTAGTTAGCAGCAGAGGAAACAGAGATATCATGGCCTCAATCTTCGTCCACTTGGTAACATCCGTAAGTATTTTATTCTGTTTTTTTAAAGCGTAGGCCAGGCAACGTCGTGTCTGACGAGATCGGTCAACCGGGGCCGACTGGCACAGCTAGGAAACTGCCTCTCTGGTGTTTAGAAACACGGGCGGTCAAGATGGAAGAGTATAAAACCATATCTTGGATGCGATGATGCGACGCCAAATTTAGCGCGCGGGCTCTGTATATATATACAGCATCTGGCGCGCCTCCTCCTTGCCGAAGCTCACGTCACGTTTAGTTTCTCCGTCCCTGATAACCACACCGGTTGGCCGCCGTCGCCGCCGCCACCAGGGAGGTCTCCGTACGTAGTCTCGGCTCACCACAATGGCGATGGCTCGTTGCAGGGCTCTTGCCACGTTCTTGGTCGTCGTCTTCGTCTTCGTCACCGGTGAGCAGCCGGTGGTCCTATAACCATGTATATATCTCAAGGTTGATTATTATCATCGTGCGATGCTAATGTTTGTGGGCGTGCTTGTGTATAATAATCAGGTGTTTGGACCAAATCGTTCACCGTAACCAACAACTGCGCGTACACGGTGTGGCCGGGGATCCTGTCCGGCGCCGCCTCGGCCGGGCTGGACAGCACGGGCTTCGAGCTCGCGCCGGGGCAGTCGCAGACGCTGTCGGCGCCGGCGGGGTGGTCGGGCCGGCTGTGGGGTCGAACCATCTGCTCCGCCGACAGCGCCACCGGTAGGTTCGCCTGCGTCACGGGGGACTGCGGCTCCGGCCGCGTGGACTGCGCGGGCGGCGGCGCCGCGCCGCCCGCGACGCTGGCCGAGTTCACGCTTGACGGCAGCGGCGGCTTGGACTTCTACGACGTGAGCCTCGTGGACGGGTACAACCTCCCGGTGCTCGTGGCGCCGCGGGGCGCGGCGCCCGGCGGCAACTGTGCGCCGACGGGGTGCGCGGCGGACCTGAACGGCGCGTGCCCCGCCGACCTCCGGGTGACCTCCTCCTCGTCGGCGGCGTCCGGCGGCGTCGTGGCGTGCAAGAGCGCGTGCGAGGCGTTTGGGTCGGCGCAGTACTGCTGCAGCGGCGAGTACGGGAGCCCCGGCACGTGCAAGCCGTCGGCGTACTCGCAGTTCTTCAAGAACGCGTGCCCGAGGGCGTACAGCTACGCCTATGACGACGCCACCTCCACCTTCACCTGCGCCGGCGGCGATACCTCCTACGCCATCACCTTCTGCCCCACCACCTCCAGGTAATTAAACGTCACTCTGCAGCTGCTTGATAAATTGTAGTTTTCGACCGATCATCTTTTGTTGCGTGCATTGCGTCGCGTCAAGTGAAATCCATGGGTTAATTAGACTGGATTTCTCGCGTGTTATTTAATCTGAACATATTGTAGTTTGGTAGGCGAACCACCGTACGATTTGTTTTTTTTAAAAAAAAGGTATTGTACTATACGATACCAAAGCGAAAGGAAAGAACCTTTTCCCTCTTGGCCTCTAGCAATTGACCGTACCGTTTTCCGAGAGCTAGCCGGCACCGGTGAAATCCCCGGGAAACCAAGGCCTTCCAGCTCACGGTCAACCGCTGAACGAGCCAGCGCAACCGCGTCCCCGCCGGTCGGGCGCACACGCACGGCGTAGGCGACGCGCCGTCGACGCCGTTGCCGTGGTGTGTCCACCACCAGAAACACGGTTAGTTCTTTAATAACGCACGCCGCCGTCCCGAAACGCATGCGTTCTCTCGGCAATAAGTCGGCTTCTCGCGTAGCGCCATGGGCGGCCGCTTTCGTAGCGGCCGGCCGGCCGGCCGGCCGTCTCCTCGCCGGCATGGCACCACGTAGTCGGCAGCTTAATTAGCTCGTCTATCCTCGCATACATGACAAGTCTGGCACGCTACGCTAGCTTAGCGAGTCTACTTTCCCTCCCTCGTCTTGGCAAACACAAGCGGATGCACGTTTTCCTATTTCATTTATCATCTGTTTTTTAATCAAACCGCTGAAGTTGACGTCATAAACTAACACCTCTCCTGTCCTCCTGTCCTCTGGATGCAGTGTGAAGTCGTCGAGCCCAAACCCGCAGGCTGCGGGGCTGCCGCTCATCAACGGCACCATGACCTACGTCGGCGGCAGCCAGAGCAGCGCCGCCGACGGGGCGTCGCGGCCGCTCCTCGCCGTCCTTCTCGAAGTCGTCGTCGTGCTTGCGATCACGCGCGCCTTCTGATTACGGGTGCACGGGCTAAGGCGGCGCACCCGTAGAAAAATCTGAAAAGATTCATTGCCTCCGGACACGGGGGATTTATTATAGATCAGTTCTGAACCGCAGGTAGCTAGAGCGATGCTTCGCGATTCTTATATCTAGTGTAGACTTCTTCCCTACCATATATTTCGTTCATCTAGTTTAGGCCTTTTAGATTTCTATATACTACTCACTCTTTTCGATTTATTTGACGCTTAATAGTTTATTTTTGAACTAATCAACATAAAATAAATTGAAACAGAGGGAGTACCATATATTATCCAATAGATTGTGTAGAATTGAGAAGGCAGCAGAGTTATATATTTGTAACTCAGATGGGAACATAAAAACGAAATCTTGGATATGTATTTTAGCATTAATTTACATACATCGAAGTTGGGTTGCCCCTGTCTTCTGATTTTCTCAAAAGAAACCAAGAACATCTCTACCGGTAAGTTATTTCAAATCGAACGATCTGTATATTATGATTGTTAATTTAACAATGAATCTAACAACGTGAGTTTTATGTTCTACATTTTTATGCTTTTTTGTCTAACAGACAAAATTTAGAAAGTTTGACTTGAACTAGACATAGAAAGACTTATATTTGTGAATGGAAAGAATTACAGCCAAATCTAGTAGCTTATAGACGTAGCAAAGCTACTTGGCGGCACCTAATACAATCCGATGATTTTTGTGGCGACCATATCTCAAAGAGGTTCAGAGCCACAGGATATTTGAAACGTTATCATCATCACCTCTCGTCAGCAGAAGCTAGTCAACACGACACAGCCAGGAATAGGATCCACCGCCTCCGAAAGAAATTCTACTGCATGGCCACGGAAAATAAAAAAAAGAAACTTAGTGGATGAGCCCCACCAACAGGGCAACAGGTTGAACGCTTATAAATAACTTGACGACGCACGCCCACACCGTTGCTCGATAACAAGACTCACGTTTCTCTCCTAACCACACCGGTCGGTCGGCCACACACATCTTCGTGCTCGTACCGGCCAGCGGCGAAGGGATCTGCACTCGCCGCCTGCTATGGCGAGATCACCCCGAGCTCTCGTCTGCGTCGTCGTCGTCGTCGTCGCCGTCTTAGCTGGTGGTAAGCTGCCGATCTGTTCCGTTTCGTTTCTTGCGAGCTCGAGGTTTCTTTCCTCGTTTCGGCGCTCGATCAATCATAAGAAATCAGATCTTGCAGGTGCGGCGTCCAAGTCGTTCACCATCTCCAACAGCTGCGAGTACACGGTGTGGCCGGGGATCCTCTCGAGCGCCGGCTCGGCGGGGATGGACAGCACGGGCTTCGCGCTGGCGCCGGGGGAGTCGCGGACCATGTCGGTGCCGTCGGGGTGGTCGGGCCGTCTCTGGGGACGCACGCTCTGCTCCACCGACGACGGCGGCAGGTTCGCCTGCGTCACGGGCGACTGCGGGTCCGGGACGCAGGAGTGCGGCGGCGGCGGCGCCGCGCCGCCCGCGACGCTGGCCGAGTTCACGATGGACGGCAGCGGCGGCATGGACTTCTACGACGTGAGCTTGGTGGACGGGTACAACCTCCCCGTACTGGTGGCGCCGCAGGGCGCCGGGGCCGGCGGCAACTGCGCGCCGACGGGGTGCACGGTGGACCTGAACGGCGCGTGCCCGGCCGACCTGCGCGTGGCGGCGGCCGGCGGCGGCGTGGCGTGCAAGAGCGCGTGCGAGGCGTTCGGGTCGGCGCAGTACTGCTGCAGCGGCGAGTTCGGGAACCCCGGCACGTGCAAGCCGTCGGCGTACTCGCAGTTCTTCAAGAACGCGTGCCCGAGGGCGTACAGCTACGCCTACGACGACGCGACGTCCACCTTCACCTGCGCCGGCGGCGACACCTCCTACGCCATCACCTTCTGCCCCAGCACCACGAGGTACTTCTTTAATTCGGTCGCTCGCTACTACCCCCATGCGATCTGTTAGTATGTTTCTTTCCTGGTCATGATGAATGGCGAGACCGGAAAAAGAAACGATTTTTCGGTTGTGTGTAAGCATCAGGAAGTAAGCGTGCAGCAGATTAGCCCAACCATGTCAAAACAAACGAAAACGACTAGAAAGTGAAAGGGAAGCAGCTTTCGCCCTCTGGGCGTCTCGTCATGACCGGTTGTCAAAACCAGGCTAGCAAGAGGCCACACAACCGATGACGACGAGCCAGCCACCGCAACCGCGTCACCGTGCATCGTGTGTGGCGTGTCACGTCGGCACCGAGCACGGTGACGACGCCCGAGAGCGGCCGGGCGTCGGGCTCGCGCGACGCGACAGCGACGGCCGCTTTGGTTCGTTGCTCCGCCGAAATTCGTCGTCGTTACGCAGCGCAGAAGGCTCATGAAACACGCCTCTCTTAATTCCGTGTGATTTTATTTCATCCGCTAACTGGTTGTGGTTGTTCGTCTCCTTGTTTTACCCTGCAGCGTGAAGTCGGCCGGGTCGAGCCCACAGGCGCCGGGCGGCCTGCCGCTGATGAACGGCACCGGCATGGTGTACCTCGGCGCGGGCCAGCTCGGGGCCGCCACCGCCGGGCCACGCCCGCCGTCCCGTCTCGTCCGCTTCGCCGCCCTCGCCGCCGTGTCCCTCGCGCTCGCCGGCGCCTCGCGGTGATCACCACGAGCTCCGCGCCCACGCCGCCGCGGCGCACTGCTGAAGTGCTGAACGACACAGACGCGTCCGAGGCGGGTCCGTGCCGTGAGACAAATACGATGGCGCGTGCCGCGGAGACTGCACCGGCGAAGTGGACGCGTCACCTGCCGCTCTGCCTGCCAGCCGGACCCACTGTGCATGGTCTCCACCACACAGTGAAGAGATTCCCGTGAGTGAGCGAGTGAGACGCCGAAGCCCGCGACTGGATTTTGTGAGACGGTGACCCAGCTGCTATTGGATTTTGTTCTTTTTATAGATATTTTATTAATTTATTACACATATTGGAAATTTCTTTAGAATGAATGATTGGTAAAGAGGAGAATATACAATTCTCTCTCTCTCTCTCTCTCTCTTTCTGTATAAGTGTGGGTGGATATACAGATATAGTTTTACTCACTCCGCTGATTTTGTGTCCTCTTAGGCGTTCACGGGCACAGTACTCTGACGACCTGTGCATTCACCTTTACACTCTCTTGCATTGAGTACAGGAAGGGGTTCTTACTTGACAACCTTGTCAAGCTTATATCGTGGAACGAACAAATCTAGATAACATGGCATGTAGATTTTCTTGAACACTGCTTCCTTTCTCTCAATTAAGGGAGCGAATATTTGGCTGCAAGTTCGCTTGCAGCTTCTGCTGGTTTGCTACCATTTTATTTAGGAACTTGGTCAAGAACTGCTAGCTTTACGTGATGTTAAGCTCTAGCCAAGGTTGCGAAGATGATGTGCTGGTATATAAAACATGTTCTAACGATTGGTTGTATTTCCTGCGGCCAACGCAGTTTTCTGTTTATAGAAACCGTCGCTGTTGTCGCTTGGTGCTCTGTACTTGTCATGCACACATGGATTCAGTGGTTGTCCTCCCAACAGCCAACCAATTTCATGAGAGTAGTTATGAATCAAGATGGCACGTGATTGTCTAATAAGTATCTACTTCAATTGTTTGAACTGTGTGTCGCGCGCGCTATTACCATGATGCCTGCAAATATAGGATCATTTATCCCAAAAGCATTATACCCGAGACAGATGGCTTCACTCCCAGTTCCTGGATGCAAACGACAGCAAATTGAGACGTCACATCCACGGCAACACCGCGTCGTTCCTGTTGCCATTTCATACCAAAGTCTTTTTTTTTTCCCTTCAGAATCACTCGTGTAGGTTCAGACGAACGTTCAAGGAAGAGCAGTACTTAGCTTCAGCCTGAATAATCCTGGAAGGCACAAACTGGCAGGCACTAGCTAGGCAGCCAAACCTACGTAAGAAAGCACAGAAAATGTTCTTCCTCACCAGGCACGGTAAACCTATGCCAAATACCAAAAATCAAGAGGAAGGTGTCAAAAGAGGGACAGCTCGAGACATTACCATCAGGAAAAGGCCAACATGGTAGAGTTGAATAGACATCTCAACAGCTCATAGATAGAAGTCTGACATCAGCTGATCGTTGCTTTGACAAGAATAACTCCACGAGTTTGCTTTGGCATTCTCTTCCCCTGATTAGAAAATACACCAAGGAAATCCCAGGAAGCTATGCTATCCGAATAAGTCCGCTCCATTTGGCCATTTGCATCATCCTTGACAGCAGCCAACAGCTGCCATGCCATGTAAAACTGCCAAACATGGTTTCGAAAGCAATCATGTTCAAGGTGAATAGGCTCACCACAATGAGGGAAGCAGTTTCACAACATTTATAAGACTTCTTTTTTCTTCTTTTAGACCTGACGTTTCTTATTTTCCCCTCCCTGTTTTTCAGCAAGTTGCTGAATCAATAATGCATCAGAAACAGCTGATATGGCCTGGAATAAAGATAACTATCGGTTCCAAAAAGGAAAGAATATCTCACTTTTATCGTAAAACACAAACATTCTCTCGGACCACGTTTCAAAAAGAGCATGATAAAAAGGTGATGTGATCGCTGACTTGGGCGCCGTATCCGAGCTACGTGCTAGTGGTATTTCACTTGATGGCGTTCGCTCATCTGTACTGTTCTGATTGTTCTGGGCCACACGGATCCTGTGTGAACTGACGGTGAAAGATTCATCGTGATGGCAATGATTGGGGAGAAACGGGCTGAAATCTGTCCACGCGTTTCTCTCTGGATGAACACACATACACACGGTATCGATGTTCTCTTTCACGCACAAATCAAACAGAGCCTAAGGCTGTGCGCACCGGGCGCCTGTATCGGCCCTGTCCGGCCGGCAGAGCCTGTTGGAAAATTGCGTATTACTCTAAATTCATATTCAACATTGAGGCAAGTTTCACATCTATTTAAAATTGTCATGTGAATTTCACTGAGCAGTAGATATATCAATACAATAAAAACTAGGGGAAACATATGGACTCACTTTGATTTTATCGGTGCTTTGATAAGCATAAATTATAGTTAAAACGAACCGTTGATGTAGAAGTTGCAATTCGTCCTTGAGGCAGCGCAGAACGATGTCAATCAGCTTTGAGCGGTCACGCAGATGCGCTGCCCAAAAACCTTATTGCCGTCCCTCGTGCAGGCTTCACAACGGCAACAGTTCGGAGATACCGCTCACTCTCCTCCTCGGTGCACGCCAAGAAAGAGGATCGGTGAAGTATGGCCACTCAAACACCACAGCATAGAATTCCAAAGGAAAGAAGAAGAATAGATGAGAGGAAATTTCTCTGTGCACAAACCTGAACGTATCCATAGCCTTATATAGGCACGACTGCTCTCTAGAAGTCATTTCCCCTCAATAACAACCACTAAAAGCCACTGGCCAATTAATGGTGTTTGTGATAATAAAAGAATGATATTCATGGCAATGAACAAATGATGTTTATGGTAATAAATGAACGGTGTTTATGATAATAAACGAACGGTGTTTATGGTAATAAAAAGAATGGTGTTTATAGCAATAAAACATGCACTAATTCTCTATTAGTATAAAATAATTCAGATATTGTGAAGGATACAAGTGGCAAAATACACTAAATACAGCCGCGCCTCAGTCGCATGTCGCAAGTCGCAAGTCACGCGGAAGAACACACGAAAAATCGCGGATACGCGCAAGCGCGTGCGTGTGTATGAGTACATATATAGCCAACCCCTCATTATATTATTGATTTCTCTATTCAGCCATGGGTATGAGGGCTACTATATAAGTTGGTTTGCACCATTTTGAACTAGCAATATGGGACTAAAACAAACAGTCACGTTGCTTTGGAATTTCAGCTGAATGGGCCACTTGAATGGCCCAAATTCCAACAACCCCCCACCAATTCCAAAGCAAGGAATGGAGGACAAAAAATCACTGTGCTGTAGTGTTGTTTTATATATCAGTCTTTTGGTATAAGTCCCATACGGGTTGAACTTATACCTAAAATAACAAGATTCATCTTCCCATGACTGAAGATGGACTAGGCCTTGAATTCTCAGCCTCTTGTGTAAAGATTTCACTTGAGATCATAACTGGTACTAGGCTGTCAGACAACCTCACCTATCTGGAGCGTTAACGGTCTGCTCCCGTATCTTCTCATGAGCCTTTATGAGAACGCCCTATCCTCACGAACTGCGACCTACAGTTGAGCTCAAGTAGGTGTTTCCCTTCAAGATATCCTGTAGGCTAATATCTTTACAACAGAAAACATTAAGGCTTAATTTATGTCAACCTTCCATACAGTAAAGAGTATTTGGTGTCATTTGAACATGTGTATATTTTTTTATTTACAATGTACTCTTTGGTTACATCAACTTGTTTTTCCTAGTACCTAAATCACGGGATCTCCGATCAAAAGGACAGGTTACCATTGTGATGTAACTTCAAGCGGGCATCATACCCATGTTCTTAGACATCACGGAAATCACATTTCGTGATAATGCCTTTGTGAAAGAGTCTGCCAGATTATTTTCACTTCTCACATAGCTCGCAACTATAACTCCGGAGTTTTTCATCTTCCTGACAGACAGTCTACGCTTGATGTGCTTGTTGGACTTTGAATTATCCTTCGTATTCATAATCTGAGCTAGCATTGATTGGTTATCGCAATACATTAGGATAGGCGGTACCGACTTTTCAACAAAAGGTAATTCCATCAATAGCTCTCTTAGCCATTGAGCCTCATTGGTAGCTGTTTCTAGTGCTACAAGTTCTGCCTCTGTGGTGGACTTTGTTAATATAGTTTGTTTACAAGACTTGCATGAAATTGCAGCACCAGCAAGCGTAAACACAAAGCCACTCGTGGCCTTCATCTCATCCGCATTTGAGATCCAATTAGGATCACTATATCACTCCAACGCTGGGGGATATCCCGTGTAGTGAATTCCAAGTGAGGTCGTGCCTCTCAAATAGCTCAACACTCGTTCAAGTGCCTTCCAATGATTATCTCCTGGGTTTGATATAACCGATTCAGTTTGCTCACAGCATAGGAGATATCAGGTCGCATGGCACCAGATACATACATAAGAGAACCGATTATTTGTGAATATCTCAGTTGATCTTTTCCCTCTCCCATAAATTTTTTAAGCTTCATGCTTGCATCATAGGGAGTTGGAGAGACTTTACCGTTCTCAAAGCTAAAGCGATAAAGAATTTTCTCTGTACAGTAAGATTGATTTAGAGTGATCCCATCCTCACTTTTAATCAAATTTATATTCAGAATTACATCTGTCGGTCCCAAGTCTTTCATGTCAAAGCATCGAGACAAGAAAGATTTGATCTCATCAATCATGCTTGTGCTTGTTCCAAAAATCAATATGTCATTGACATACAAGCACAATATTCCTCCTTGACCCTACCATAATGATAGTACACACACTTGTCTGCCTCATTCACGCTGAATCCGGCTGATGTCAAAGTGAAATTAAATTTTTCATGCCATTGTTTGGATGCTTACTTTAGACCATACAAGGATTTTATTAATTTACACACTTTATTTTCTTGCCCAGGAATCTTATAACCATCTGGTTGCTCCATATATATTTCTTCCTCTAACTCCTCGTAAAGGAAAGCCGTCTTTACACCCATTTGATGTACAAGTAGACCATAGGAAGAAGCAATCACAAGCAACACTCTAATCGTGGTAATTCGGGCAACAGGAGAGTATGTGTCAAAGAAATCCTCTCCTTCTTTTTATGTAAATCACTTGGCCACAAGTCTAGCCTTGTACTTCTCAATAGTACCATCCAACTTCAATTTCTTTTTAAAGATCCACTTACAACCAATTGGTTTGCACCCACTTGGACAATCGGTGATCTTCCAAGTCCTATTTGACATGATGGAATCCATCTCACTATGGATTGCCTCTTTCCAATACTCTGCATCTGGAGAAGCATATGCCTCTGAAGGGCACATCATCTATAAGATAAACAATAAAGTCATAACCAAAGGATTTCGCAATCTTTTGTCTCTTACTCCTATGAAGAAATACTGGATCGACTAAATTGTTATCATCTCTAGATGGTGTGTTTGTTTCATCGTTTGATTGAGGTGGTGTGTAGTCCTCAGGAGCAGTTATATGAGTATGGTTATTCTCATTATAAGATGTGCTACCTACTGCTCTCATTGGAAATATATTCTCAAAGAATTAAGCATCTCTTTTCTCAATGATAGTATTCACATTTTGCTCTGGGGTATTAGATTTAACTACTAAAAATTTATAGGTCATGCTGTTATGTGCATATCCCAAGAATGCACAATCTACTGTTTTGGGTCCAAACTTTTCTCTTTTTTGGCTCACGTAGATTGACCTTTGCCAAACAGACCCAAGTCCTCAAAAAATTGACATTGAATTTTCTTCCATTTCATCCCTCATATGGTGTGACTTCTTTGTTTTTAGTAACTACTTTATTTAGGACAAAATTTGTTATCAAAATAGCTTCCCCATCATTCGTAGGACATACCGGTGCTCTCTAACATGGCATTTACCAAATCTGTTAGAGTTCGGTTTTTGCTTTCAGCCACCCCATTGGATTGAGGTGAATATGGTGGTGTCACTTCATGAATAATACCATGTTCAGCATAAAACTAAGAGGAGTCGATTGAGGTATACTCTCCTCCATGGTCATCACGCAACCGTTTAATTTTTCTCTCAAGTTGGTTCTCAACCTTGGCATTATAAATTTTAAAGTATTATAAAGCTTCATCTTTGTTTTTTAGCAAATAAATATGACAAAAACGAGTACCATCATCTATAAAAGTCATAAAATATCTCTTGCTTCCTCTAGTCAATAATCCATTCATCTCATACAAATCAGAATGAATAAGATCTAATGGTGCCAAGTCTCTCTTTTCCTCTAAACTTTTGAATGGTTTTCGAGGTTGTTTTGCTTACCCAAGATTGGCACTTTGATCCTTTGAAAATATTAAACTTAGGAACTAAGTCTAATCTAGACATTCTAGCAACGGTGTCAAAACCAATATGACAAAAATGTGAATGTCATATATCAACTTCACAAGCTTTATTACTCATGGATGCAAAGTTCAAGTGATGACTCATATCAAAAGTACTTAGGCGGAACAGGCCTCCGCTCACATAGCCTTTGCCTATAAAGTTTCCAAACTTGGATATTACAACTTTATTTGACTCAAATACTAACTTAAAACCATCTTAACATAACAAGGAAACACTAATCAGATTCCTATTTATTGATGGAGTATGTTGTACGTTCTTCAAATGGACAGTCTTTCTGAAGTGAGTTTCAGTTCGAACGTACCAACACTAAGAACATAAGCAGCTGATCCGTTTCCCATCAACATGGTGGAAGTCCGCGTTCCCTGGTAAGAAGAAAACAAAGACAAGTTAGAGCACACGTGAACATTGACACCTGTATGAACCCACCAATCTGAATATTGTATGGCTGAAAAAACAAATGGTAAATTACCATACCCAGAAGGATCAGCTCCACTGCCGTTGTTTTTGCCAATGGTCACATTCACAGCCTTCTTTTGTTGTCCATCATCTTTGATTTTGCGGTAACGCCAATCTTTTGCAAGATGCCCTTCTTTGCCACATACAAAACAAGCCATGTTGTCTTTCTCATTTTTCTTTACCAACGGCTTGCATCTTACCCTTATAGTTATTTTTGTGGTAGTCTTTCTTCTCAACTATGTTTGCACTAGCACCATTCTGTACAACAGCAGATGTGCTAGGAGCGTCTTTTGCCCTTGCCTTTTCTTCCACGTCGAGGGCTACAATCAGATTCTCAGTAGAGATATCTTCCCTCTTGTGTTTTAAGCTCGTTGCAAAATCCCTCCATGAAGCAGGGAGTTTGGCAATAATGCCTGCAGCCACAAACCTGTCAGGCACGGCACATCCCAAACTTGCGATCTCTCCGGGCAACAGTTGTATCTCGTGAGCTTGGGCAACAATAGACTTTGCAGCATCAATGCTGAAATCGAAGAGTTGCTCACAAGAGTACAGCAAGCGACCGGCTTCAGAGACGACATATTAACGCTCTAGTGCTTCCCACAACTCAGTGGGGCCACTATAATTAATATACACATCATAGAGATTATCAACCAAAAGGGTTAAGATGCAGCCCAGCGCGGAGTCACGCGCAGTTGGTTAGGTGGCGGTCTGCTCAACTGTGAATGACATTACAGGGTGGATCACCCACCACAACCCCATCGACATAAGCCAAAATTTGACTTTAGTCTGCCATATTCGAAAGTTTTCGCCACTTCCAAACCTCTCAGGTTTCATTGCATCTGAAGCACCCGTCATTGCTAGAATAATAGAATAAACGCAACAATAAGGTTTCTAGAATGTTGGAAAATTGCGTATTATTCTAAACCCAGATTCAACATTGAGGCAAGTTTCACATATATTTAAAACTGGCATGCGAATTTCACCGAGCAGTAGGTAGATCAATACAATCAAAACTAGGGGAGACATATGGACTCACTTTGATTTGGTCGGTGCTTTGATAAGCACAAATTATAGTTAAAACGAACCGTTGATGTAGAAGTTGCAGTTCATCCGTGAGGCAGCGCAGAACGATGTCAATCAGCTTTGAGCGGTCACGCAGATGCGCTGCCCAGAAACCTTATTGACGTCCCTCGGGCAGACTTCACGACGGCAACGGTTCGAAGATACCGCTCACCCTCCTCCTCGGTGCACGCCAAGAAAGAGGATCGGTGAAGTATGGCCACTCAAACACCGCAGCATAGAATTCCAAAGGAAGGAAGAAGAATAGATGAGAGGAAATTTCTCTGTGCACAAGCCTGAACGTATCGAGGGCCTTATATAGGCACGACTGCTCTCTAAAAACCATTTCCCCTCAATAACAACCACTAAAGGCCGTTGGCCAATTAATGGTGTCTATGATAATAAAAGAATGATATTCATGGCAATGAACAAATGACGTTTATGGAAATAAACGAACGGTGTTTATGACAATAAACGAACGGTGTTTATGGCAATAAAAAGAATGGTGTTTATAGCAATAAAACATGCACTAATTCTCTAATACTACAAAATAATTCAGATATTGTGAAGGATACAAGTGGCAAAATACACTTAATGCAGCCGCGCCTTAGTCGCACGTCGCAAGTCACAAGTCACGCGGAAGAACACGCGAAAAATCACGGATACGCGCGCACGCGTGCGTGTGTGTACATATATAGCCAACCCCTCATTATATTATTATTTTCTCTATTCAGTCATGGGTATGAGGCCTATTATATAAGTTGGTTTGCACCATTTTGAACTAGCAATATGAGACTAAAACCAACATCCACGTTGCTTTGGAATTTTAGCTGAATAGGCCACTTGAATGACCCAAATTCCAACAGAGGCGCCTCGCAGCGGGAGATTTCCAGGAGCCTGGAAAACAACGGTGCATAGAGAGCACCTCCAAGCCAAGCGCAACGTTGTAGCACCTAGAAGAAGAGAGAGAGGGAGGAAAAGAAAAGAGAGAATGGAGAAAAGAAAGAAAAAGAAAAGAAAAGTGGAAAAAAAGAAAAGAAAAAAAAAAGAAGGGAGGAAAAGGGAGAAAAGAAAGAAAAAAAGAAGAGAGGGAAAAAGAAAGAGAAAAGGAAAAAAAGAAGAAAATAGATGAAAAAGGGAATGAAAATTAAGTTTTTTAATTTTATATAAGTTCTAAAGTAATATTATGAATAAAAATAGTTATATAAAATAATATAAAATATAATATAGTTGTATTATGTAATATAAAACAGACGATAATTAATATAGAGGTTTGATTTAGAGGTGAACGAGTGCAAAGAGTTGAACTGTAAAGTGAGGAATCTTTTAAATGTGATTATAAAAGACTAAGAATATTATTTTAGAGATCCAATATAGAGGTGCACCAGTGCGATCAGTGTAATTGGAAGGAACTAGTGGCAGGTGAATCAGATGGGACCGTGTATCGGATGAGAGAACAGCCCGAGGATATGCCCGGTTGCAGAGGATCCAGAACCTACGGTACGATGGGCCGGGCTGCAGGATCACCAATCCTATCTAGATCTGGATGGAAAAGTAAGATGGGCCGAAAAGGGTCCAACTTTGGCGTACTGGTTGTGTGGCCGCCGCGAGCGAGCCGCCAGCTAGAGGCCTCCTCCACATCCTAGCTGGCGAGCAACCGACCCCCCCCCCCCCCCCCCCGCTTAGACTGCTCGCACTCGTGCACCTCTATATCAGATCTCTAAAAGAATATTTCTAGTTTTTTACAGTCACCTTTAAAAGATTCTCACCTTTACAGTTCAATTCTCCGCACTCGTTCGCCTCTAAATCAGACCTCTATATCAATTATCATTTATTTCTATTATATAATATAACTAACTCATATTTTATATTATAGCATATAACTACTTTTATATTAATAATATTATATTTACAACTTATAAAAAATCACCAACTTTTTTATTACTTTTTCTCTCCTTTCTTCTTATTTTTTCCTTTTTTCTTTCTTTTCTCCTTTCCCTCACTTCTTTCTTTTTTCTCTTTTACTTCTCTTCTTTTTTTCTTTTCTTTTCTCTTTTCTTTCTTCCTCCTCTTTTCCTTTTCTTTTCCTCTTCTACCAAGCTACAATGTAGCTCTTTATTTAGCGCTAACCTATCGAACCCTGCAATTTACAGCCACCTTTACAGTTCCCGCTGCAGACAGCCGCAGGCCTGGGCGGCTGTATATTCAGCGGCCAGCGTTTTTAGAGGGCGCCGCTGCGCTCAGCCTTACCAGGCGGTTTTGCTTGCGCCTTCGACGAGCTTGGAATTCGAGATGCGCGGTTCGCGCAGGCGGCTGCCTCAGATCTCACGCGGTTCCACCAATCCTAACATTTCCTGTGTCGATTCAAACAACCAAGCTCTGCCGCTGCCGTCGTCGCCTCGCCTACGAACGGAGAGGAGGAACGCCCGCACGCTGTTGCGTCGTTAAACGGAAACGGGGTGGGGTTGCCTGATGCGTCTCCTGCAGGTTGCACAAGGACGGAGGGTTTAGGGTGAGCTGGTCCCCGGCGGTCTCTGCGTAGAGACACCGCGCGATGCCAGGATCTGCAACGGATGGGATGGCCCAGCGGCTTGCTGTCTGCCTCCCTGTCCGTCCCTTGGCTTTCGACGACACAAATGGAACCACGCCCCGCCGGCCTTATATGCGTTGCCGGCACGCAGAACCAAATCAGCCTGACCCCACAGCCCGGGGTTCTTTCCAAGACCACCGTGTTTCGTTTCCACATCGCTCAAACGAAAAAAGGGTAGCGTTTCCGTTGCAAGGCAAATGGAAATCGCTACGCATTTCGTATTTCACTTCCTAGTCTCAGGAAGCGATCCCTCCAGTTTCAATCAAAGCGTCAACATCACAGCTCAGATCAGAGCATTACTGATAAAAAATAGGGCAGAGCAGGCGCATCGACCAAACACAGACCAGATCGAGGATAACACAGACATTTCGGAGGTAAACAAAGATGAGTCTCGACCATGGATTGATTTTCATTGAGCACCGAAGGACCGCACGACTGCGTCCGGTGCGCGACGAACTCATATTAAAAAGACGCAGATCTGACAACTAATGGTGGATACGGATTAAGAAGGAACTTGGACGGAATCTATTGGAAGGGATCTGGCCTGGGCGGCGGCAACGGAGATGCCGCGCCTAGTACCTCTTGTTGGAGGAGTTGGGGCACTCGCGGGCGAAGTGACCGGACTCGCCGCAGTTGTAGCACCCGCCGCCGCCACCACCTCCGCCATAGCCGCCGCCGCCGCCTCCGCCATAGCCGCCGCCGCCCTGCTCGCAGTCCCTGGCCATGTGCCCCTCCTCGCCGCACTTGTAGCAGCCACGGCCGCCGCCGCCGCCGCCGTACCCACCTCCACCGTAGCCGCCGCCGCCGTACCCGCCTCCTCCGTAGCCGCCGCTGCGCCCGCCTCCGCCGTAGCCGCCACCGCCGCCGCCGGGACGGGGTCCGCTGGCGAGAGCGCCTCCACCAGGCGCCGTGACGTCGACGGCCTTGGCGCGGCCGTCGTCGCCGGATCCGACGGCGAACTCGACGGTGTCGCCGTCGTTGAGGCTGCGGAAGCCGTCGGACTTGATGGAGGACTGGTGCACGAAGAGGTCCTCGCCGCCGCTGTCGGGGGTGATGAAGCCGAACCCCTTGGTGCTATTGAACCACTTGACGGTTCCCTTCACCCGCTCCGACGACATCTCGGCCGCCGGCCCTAAAACCCTAGCACGAGATCGGGGGTGGAGGCGGCGGCTGGGTGAGGCGAGATGGGCGGGTGAGTGCTCAGGCAGGGAGGCGGTGGGCGCCTTTTTGTAACGGGCTCGGCGTGGGCCCCCAGGCGCGGGGGGACCTTGGACAAGCCGAGGACGCCGGGCATTTCTCCAACCCACGTACTGACAACGCGGGGACAGAAGCAGTTCGGGTCCACCTAACAGTGAGGTCTAGTCTTGTCAGCGGCGTCACATCCGCGCCATCGGCAGCGTTATCCGCGGCAGCAGCAGCAGCAGCGCGGGTGGGGCGGTCGCCTTCCAAAAATTACACGGATCTCCACCTACCCCACATCCCAAGCAATGAATACCCTCCTCCGAATCGCTGACGCGTGGGGTCTTCAGCTTCTGTGGATCCCAGCCGTCCGTGGGTGTCACCCCTCGTCCAAGCCGTACACGCGCCCTCCACCTGCTCGGGCGGCAAAATATCTACCGGGCTCGGGGTAGCGAAGGGGTGAGATCTCGTGGAGGGCCTCATTGGGGCGGTCAAGCTTTTCGTGCGGGAGCAGTCAAAGTACGCAGACGAACCTGGCGAATCAAGGGGGGGGGGGGGGGGGGGCGCCGCCGGCATTAACGCCGTGTCCGTTTAGCTTTACGACGTCGAATATCAGTAGCGCCAAGGTTGGAGCAGTATCATAAGATAAACGCACTGAAGTTCCAATTACTCGACAATAAGGAGGACCTCCCAAAGTAGTTGGTAAATAAACGTTCAGTTTTCTCACGGAAGATTTCTAACTAGGTTTAACATCTTGAATAGCATGGGCATTTAAAAGAATGTAGAGAGGACGCATCCGTAGATGACATAATTAGCGTGAAAGACAGTGGTTCTAGTCGCATGGATACATGAGGCTTTTTTTAGAGAGAAGCATATTTAGACGAAGAATTATCCATGGAAAGGAGGTAATGGAAAACGGAAAGAAACGAACGTGAGAAGAGAATGCGATGATCTCAGTGGTTCGCGGACGAGTCAGGGAGATCATCGGACGATTCACCTGCCGTCGCGACCGCGCATCCGACGCGGCCCACGTGTGCCGGGTTGCCAATCCGAAACGACCAAACAAAGCTTGGACCGCTCCGCTTCTCACTGAAAACGGTGGGCCCGCATCACCGCGGGCCGCGGTGCTCTGCCTTCCCTTCCCCGGCAGTCTTCCATCTCGGCCCTTCAACTGTCTCGATTTCCCATGTCCAAGGACTGCCCAGATATTTTTTTCGTTCCAAGACTCGCGTCCCCGCTCTCCGGCTCACGTCTACGCTCACAGACAGCTGGGAGCCACCGTTGCGGGACCCATTGTCATTGATGCAAAGATGCGTCGCGTTTGTTGTAGCTAGGTGTAGTAGGTGGGGAAGGCATGGTTGGAAACGCAACGGTTACGTTTCTTGTGACGTTTGTGCAAGTCACACTCTGTCAGTGTTTCGCAGTCACTGAAAGGGGGACCCACAATGTTCAAGACCCATATGTCAGTGAACATTTCTACTCGCTTTCTTCACGCGGCCCAGCCCCCTGGTGTTCTCGGCAGCCCCCGCTCCTTCCATCCCCAACCCCAAAACGGATATAAAAAGGCGCCCCCGTCGCCGTCCTGTGGTCACAACACAGCCCACAACATCCGCCTCCACTCCAGGCTAGGGTCACTAGGGTTTTAGAAGGGGAAGGGCTTGGTGCTAGGGCGGCGGCGAGGGTTCGAGATGTCGTCGGATCGCGTGAAGGGGACCGTCAAGTGGTTCAACGCCACCAAGGGGTTCGGCTTCATCACCCCCGACGACGGTGGCGACGACCTCTTCGTCCACCAGTCCTCCCTCAAGTCCGACGGCTTCCGCAGCCTCAACGACGGCGACACCGTCGAGTTCGAGGTCAGCGCCGACCGTGACGGGCGCCCCAAGGCCGTCGACGTGACCGCGCCCGGCGGCGGCGCGCTTGCCGGCGGCTCCCGCCCCGATGGAGGCGACCGCGGCTACGGCGGCCGTGGCTACGGTGGCGGCGACCGCGGATACGGCGGCGGGGGCGGTGACCGCGGCTATGGTGGCGGCGACCGCGGCTACGGCGGCGGCGGCTACGGCGGCGGCTACGGTGGCGGCGGCGGCGGTGGCCGTGGCTGCTACAAGTGTGGCGAGGAGGGCCACATGGCCAGGGACTGTACCCAGGGTGGAGGCTTCGGCAGTGGCGGTGGTGGCGGCGGCGGCAGTGGTCGCGGCTGCTACAACTGCGGTGAGGAAGGCCATATCTCCCGCGAGTGCCCTCAGAAGAGGTACTAGGCGGCACAGGCCTCTGATCCGAATTCCGCCGTTACCTCCTCCTGATCGATTCTGCAGCAAGTCGTTGGTCTAGCAGATGGTCTAGTTTTCACCTATTTTGTTTTGTCTCGTCTGTCTCTCGTTATGGTCCTAAGAAGAAGGCGTTGATCGGCCAGAGAAGTGCTATGCTGTATCGATCCGTCTCATGTGATGTGATCAAGTCTGTCTTAAGGGTTTTGTTTTTGTTGAGTTCGCGTCTGTGTAAGGCTGGCAGCCGTGGTGATACCGCCGGATCTATCTATCTATCGAATGCAAACAACTTGGGAGTCAATGGAACGCGTCTTTGTTGAATCATCTGGTTCGCTGTGGTGTTTTAATTCTCTGCGAAGTGTGGCTTTGAATCTGCGATGTAATCATGCGATTTTCGTCTCTTGACTTCGCCTGTGATGGAAATCTGTGCAACGGCGTGGGAAAAAGCTGCGTGGCTGATGCATTTCCAACGATGTTATCAAGAAACCCCTGCTTTTCCGGTCGAATCCCATGTGCGGGACGGGAGTAGGCGGAGACGAGTCCAGAGACTAGAACGGGCTCACGAGACGAGGCCGGGGTGGGTAGCAGCTGCAGAAAAGCAAGAACAGAATGGTAAGAAAGGCTGCAAAAAGATAAGAGCATCTTCTGCCAGGGGCAGCAGGAGCTGTGGCAGAGGAGCAGGGCCGGTTTTTGTCCGCACCCGGGGCACTTGCGAGAAAGCGAGCCGCGGTTTCCACTTCTGTTGCGAACGGGACAGGCAGCGCGGGGAAAGCAAAGCAGGCGTGGCTTCCCCCTCCCTCGCTTGCCTCCCTTCGCCTTCCCGCGTTTCCGCTCGGCCCGGGCCCGGCCCCGCTCGGCTATCAGCTTGCTCTGTTTCGTGTGGGGGCCCCGCTCTGTTACACCGGATCCGTGCCTAGTGCCGCGTCACGTACGTAGCCTCCGCCCCATCCGCTGCCGTCGGCCGGTGATGGTGCTCGCAAACGATGGTGTGCCGGTGCCGTTGGACCCGTGGCGCAACAATAAAAAAGCGGGTAGGCTGCGAAGCCTTTTGTCGCGTGTACGTGCTCCACGGACCGTAGAAAATCATCACGATCCGTTCCGAACGAAGCGTAACTAGGCCGATGTCTTGTGCCGCTACTCGTAACATGGCGCCCCCGCCTCAGCCGTGTCCGATCCATCGAGCCGTTACGTGCGTCCTAGGTGGCGTTCTAGTCTGCGCGACGGCGAGAATTGAACTAACCAGCTTCAAATATTTCGAAACAGAATAATACTCTGTAATTTTTTTAACTAAAATGGTACTCTACTAGTACTCGAAAAAACAGTTCACCAAATCAATTAGAACTCGACACAAAGTCTAACTAGAGATAGGAGGGAGTGATATTGTAGATTACGAAACAAATATATGAGTAGATCGGATCAAATATAAGCAAAAACACTTGATATGAACAAGATGAATCCAAAAAATTGGTGAAGCACATAAATACCATGATTTTTAGCTCGAAGTCCTATGTCCCCGTTTTAAAGACCATAAAAGATTAGGTCTATCTTAATCGTTTTTCTCACTTAAAGGACTACAAAGATTAAGTGTGAGCCTTTCCCTAATAAATATCTTACGAGTGGGGTAATCTAATATTTCTGAGTCATCACTATATGCCGAAAACTCTGCGGACACGTCTAGTCGTCTAGAGTAGAAACTCCAAAAGTAACAAATGCAAAACCAAATATTAAACTCACCACAAATACGCAATGGAGCGGAGTAAGTACTCTCAATCTTTCAATATCGCTCTCTCACTAGTTGTACCTTAAATCTTACAAGCTTTAGCCTTGGAGGAAATGAGGGAGTGAAGTTGAAGCTCTTAGGATCTTTCTTTTTGTGAAAGAAGAGGAATGATTGTTGGGTTGTGTGGTTATTATACCTGGGCCCTCAAAATGTAGCTATGTACACTAGTTATAGAAAGATTAGGCACTCCGGTCCTAGACCAAACATATTGATCTTAATTTAAATTTTAGAATCACTGTATAATTGTCAGACACTCCAGTCCTAGATCGGACACCTTAATCATGACCAAACAGTACGAAAAGGATCCTTGGAAGAGCCTTTTGTGATAACTTGTAGGAATAATTTAACACTTTCAAAGCGATAATTTACATGTCCTTTACAGTACCACGTGTCTTAACTCAAGAACAAGTAAAACTATTATTTTTCATATGACAAAAAGACTTCCGAATGACATTCAAGTAATTAGACACCCTCTGTTCTTTTTGTCTTTTTAGTTGCGCTTTTTATTGTCCATGCACTCAACAATAGCATTAGTTCCTTCAGTGGTTCATTACTTATTCAGCAGTAACCACTAGAAGGTCTATATGCACCTTAAAAATATTTCGTCCTACAATCGTAAATGTCTCAAAAATCATAAAAAAACACCGGTAACTTATAGTTAACGGTAAATATTTTGGCCACAACCTTAAAACGTATATGGGGCAAAAGTAGTATTCTTGAGCTAACAAATTTCTAGGCCTGATATAACATTTGATGAAAATATTAGAACATGATCTGCCCTCAACTCTTTTTATCTGATTCAACGGTTATTTAGAAAAATATAGGTATTACGTAGATTGAATGATTTATCACGGATAGTAAAAAATTTGAATTATCCTTGTATTAGCTTCCTGGCCTAGTAAACACAAAAAATCAGCAAAACTTCGAAAGAAAAGCCCTCTCCTCAGTCAAAACACTTGAAAGAAAAAAAAAGTGTCAGAATTTCCTAAAACCCTAGAGATTGTTGTAGGCGCCGGTGCGCCGCCGCTCTCCCGCACACTACCATCCGATCGTCTCCCCTCAAACCGCACGCGCAATGCTCCCCGCCACCATCCCCGCTCACCCGGCTGCCGTCCCTGCCGTAACCCTGCGGCGACGGTACTCGCTCCGCCCTCGCCAGCCGCTCGGTGCTTCAGTCGGCAAGGCGGCGCCGAGGCCACTGATGGCGACGCGGAGGCTCTCGATCACCAGCGCCCTCGCCAGCCAAGCCTTCGATGGCGTTCCCGCGGCGATCCCGAAACTCTCCTTCCCAATACTAGTACGGTTGCTTGCTTTTTGGGTCTGCGCTTCTACTTATTTTCCAGTAATGAAGTAAGGACTGACATCTGTAGTTCAGTTCTTAGTGCATGATCATGGTTGGATGATTAAAATAATTGTGGTTATTTGAAATTTCCATAAGTTTTTGTAGGACTCCGTATTGTTAATTAGGGGTATTCTGACAATTTTGAACTGTGCATAGTTTGTTGGGTCCTGTAATTGTGCATACACTTGATATCATTCTCGCAGAGAAGGATGATGAATGCTCACTTGTGAGTACTTTGTTCTTTGGAATTTAGTTATGCTTGGAGCTCTGTTGATTCATTGCCATTTCTATAAGATTTTTTGTTGTTTCCCAATTCTATGTCACTATCTTCTTAGTCATGATAGGTGTCCCTTGTTTGTTTCAAACTAATCTTTGATAGTCATCACCTTAATCTTGCAATAGATAATATATTTGAATGAAAAATCTACTAGTTAGGTGATGCCAGAGATACGTTGGAATTCCATTCTAGGTAACACTGAGCCAACATCTGATTTATAGCTGATGACGTGCAGACCATACAACTGCTAGCTTTATGCTTTTGTTAGTTTTATATCAATAGGATTAATTCTGTTGGCTTATACAGAATCCTTTATATATCTTGCGTCTTGCCAATGATCTTTCTATAAGTACTTTATGGTCTGATTCTATCATATTGTATCCTTACAACATGTTCAAAGGCGAAGCATTAGCTTGTGCGGTGATACTTAGATATGCACAACTGCAGATTAATCTGAAAATGGTTCATTGGAGGCCAGAGTTTCAGTATTGGCCAATAAAATTGCTTATACACTACACATGGCTCAAGATGCATTTGTGTTATTGCAACTAAACATCTATTATTATCTGTGCAGGTGAACAGCTGCACCGGAAAAATGGGAAGGGCTGTTTCTGAAGCAGCTGTATCAGCTGGTCTCCAGTTAGTCCCTGTCTCATTCAGTGCCATGAAGGTTCCTGATGGAAAAGTTGAAATCTGCGATAGAGAAATTCGTATTCATGACCCATCTGAATTTGAACAAATTCTCCCTTCCATTGTCAATGACTACCCAGATCTCATAGTTGTCGATTACACTGTGCCTGATGCTGTTAATGGTTAGTGTATTAGTATGTGCTAGAAATTTTTTAACTGTCCTATCACCATGGTGTATATGCTGTAAAAAAACTGGATTCATATTTAAATTTGAATTTATTATAGTTACCATTTAGAACTTGTTTGTACTAGAGAAAAGCACCCATAAATCTGCTTTGTGAATATTGTGAGAAGTGCAAGTAATACTGAATAACCCTTGTGTTAAATAATTTATAAAATAGCTTAGGTACAGGAAGCTTATTTAATTGTCTGATTATGCCTATCATTTTTTGCCATTGAGTAAGAAATAATAGATTTATCATGTCCCTTAGCCTACACAGTGAAACAAGATACCGTACTCCTTCACCAGAAAACCTTTCTTTTTTTCAATTATGCTTTTAAAATCCTTTGCTTTCGTAATATTGCTTACCATTCATGCTGCTGTCGTTTTGAGTGGCATGCAGCAAATGCTGAACTTTACTGCAAAATGGGATTGCCATTTGTAATGGGCACAACGGGTGGAGATAGGCAACTGTTACACAAAACTGTGCAGGATGCAAATATTTACTCTGTGATATCCCCACAGATGGGGAAGCAGGTACTATTATTTCCATCATGCAGTCACCACATATGAATCACTCTTAATATTAACATGTTCACTATTTAGGTCGTCGCTTTTCTTGCTGCCATGGAAATCATGGCAGAACAATTTCCTGGTGCCTTTTCAGGTTACAAACTGGAGGTATAATTTGATCTTTACCTTGTAAAACTACCATTAATTGCTTATTGTTCTCTTGCTCCATTATTAAATCTCAAAAAATTGGTGGAGCTGCATTACAGTGATGTTTGGTCATTCTAACCGCACTAATATACAGGGTTATTGTATTGAAATCATTAGATTATCAGAAAGCTACTATGACTCTTAGCATTGTGATTGTGTAAGAAAATTGAAGTGAATTTAATGTAATGAAAAATCTGCAAAAGGTTAAAAGATACTGCGTAAAAGGTGCGCAAAAGCAAAAAGTTTTTAGTAAACTGTTAAATGCAGTAAACTTGAATGCCATGTTTCCAGCATCTGGGTATGTTTAGCTCATTGTAAAATCTCATTTTTTCCTTTCAATCAATCTAGCAGGGTTAACTCCCTAGTGACAGCAGAATTGTTAGCCTGTAGGAAATGGTCAGTGTAGGGTATAAAATTTGTGAGCCTAGTCAAACCTATTGGGTCTTTTGTTTTTGAATTTTAGGGATTTAAAAACATTGGACATGCGACATCTCAAACGCATTTACTCTTGTCATGTGGGGCTAATCCACTCAGAGCATAAGCCAGTCTGGATTGAGGCAATCTGACTATTTATTTTACTACCCTACTTAAGAACGATTGCGAAGGGGGGCCTTGGCGCAGCGGTAAAGTTGTTGCCTTGTGACCATGAGGTCACGGGTTCGAGTCCTGGAAACAGCCTCTTGCAGAAATGCAGGGAAAGGCTGCATACAAAAGACCCAAGTGGGTCGGACCCTTCCCCGGACCCTGCGCAAGCGGGAGCTACATGCACCGGGCTGCCCTTTCTTTTTTACTTAAGAACGATTGCATATTTTTCATTGGAAAGATCTGCAGTGCTTTTCCACCCATTTCCTGCAAATTGCTTTGATGCTGAAAGGAATTAAAAAAAGAGGTTTATCCGCCACCACAGATGGTAATAACTGTCAAGACAGGCTGAATGCCTTCTTTTCTCTCCACAATCTTCCCATTCTATGATCCTCTGCCTCTCCCAAGTTTGGATCCATCCCTTCAACATACTACAGTCTTTCTATTTTCTTTCTTTTTTGGTGATGGGTAGAATGACCATTTTCTCCGCAGTCAAATCGATGAGCCTCATCAGAGTGAGATATAATCCGAGCACTATTTATGGTGCTTTCTGTTAGAACTATACTTCTAGTACAGGGAAATATACAGAAGCAGGAATCCAATGTGACAAACGTGCAAGTCACACTTAATTGATTCTTATCGTTCAGATTTTTCATCATTTTTTTTAATTTTTGGGTTACCTAAATTTAATATATGGGTTACCTAAATCCGATCACTTGCTGGGTAATCATTTTCATTTCAAATTGGTGCACCCCTGTAGGTCATGGAGTCTCATCAAGCATCAAAATTGGACATTTCTGGGACCGCCAAGGCTGTTATATCTTGCTTTCAGAAGTTGGGTGTTCAATTTGACTTAGATGAGGTAATTTTACAAAAAAACTTTACAGAACCAGCAACTTTGCACATTTGTTTCTCCAATCTACTATTAGGCTATTAGTAGTGGATGAGGATTTTCACTTGTTGAAAACTATGTAAGCATGGTTAAAGTACCTTTCAACAGTGAAATGCATGACACCTTGAACCTTTTTCACTTCTGTTACTAATCTGACCATGTGTAGCAAATCTGTTAAGTTTGGCTGTTAGATATAATCTCGTTTTTCTAGAGTAGTTAGAGTTAGAGATAGAGTCCAAGTCAAATAAGAGGAGTCTAGGTAGTATTAGATTAGGACTCTGTAATTTGGGGCTATATATATAGCCCCCCATTGAGAATAGATTAAGAGAACAGATTAGAGAGAATTAATCCTGGATTTCCAACATTTGGTATCAGAGCTAGGATACAAGATCTAACCTTGTGTTGCCCCGGGAGGACGTGCTCCCGGGGCGGCCAACCCCTACGCGCGCGGAGGAGGCGGCGCAGGTGGCCGGGCGGGCAACAGCAAGGGGCGGCGCGGCCAAACTGGCCCGGCGACGAGGGCGGCTAGACTTGAGGCCACTGATTGCCGCTGCGTTGGTGCGTGCGACGGGTGGTGACAGAGACGGAGCCGTCCATGGAGGTCGCGCTGGAGCAATTCCGCGTGGGGACTGCCGAGGACATCGTGTCGGCACGAGCACGGCCAGCGGGCGGGTGCGAGGAGCGCGGGCCGGGCACCAGCGGCGCGCGCGACAAGGGCAGCACGAGCGCAGCCAGGATCGGGCCCGCGCGGCGGTCGAGCCGGATCCAGAAAGAGGGTGAGGCGGGCGCGAGGAGGAGACTGGTGTCGGCGGCTGCTGCCAGTGAAAGGAGGAAGAAGCGGCGGCTGTGGAGAGAGAGGCTGAAAGGTTAGGGTTTCTAAGTGGGCCAGTTCGGCATGGGCCAGTTGGGGTGGTCACCGGGCCTGTTTTGTTGATAACAGTAAAAGAACACGCTACAGGCCGTGATGGGTTGGGCCCTTCTACACACACGATGCAGAGGAACGGACCAACGGAAGATGAGTTGGTCCTTCACTTTCTCCGACCACAGATGCGTGGTTTTCCACTGCGTGAGGCAGACATTATGATAGAAGCGGACTTCTATGATGTGACGCTGTGGGATCTGTTGGCAAACTACGACCTGCGTGACTTGGGATATTTCTTCATGTTGCGCAGGCGGAGCAAGCCTCGAGTATAGCGGTCCGGCGGCATCTGGAAGCATAGCGCGACCAAGTGTGCACAGTCAATTTCCAACATGGGAGTTGTGGTGCAATGGCGTATGGTCAAGTTTTGCTTCTACATGTGTGGAGAACTCAAGAAGCGTCGTAGCACCGGATGGATCTTGGAGGAGTATGAGATCACTGACCCAAGGTGTTATCGCCACGACGATGAAGGTGAAGAAGAATATTGGGTGCTCTATCACGTGAGGAAGAGCATGCCAATGCGAGGTGTGTTCGAGATAAAGATGTGACCATCTCGAGTATGTGGTCGGAATGAAGATGCGTCCATTCCGAGATCAAATGCAGGATGAAGATGAGTCCATCCTGAGGTTGAAGATGTGACCAACCTGAATGCGTGTGCAGGATGAAGATGAGCCCATTCTGGGGTTGTAGATGTGACCAACCCGAATTTGTGCGCAGGATGAAGATGCGACCATCCTGGGGATGAAGACGTGCCCATCGCAAAATTAAGTGTTCGAGGTGTAGTGCTCACCTCAATAGTGTAGTGTCCACTCCAGGGTTGTAGTGCCCAACCCAAATTCCTGTTCGGGATGTAGTGCCCATCCTCTGGTGTTTGTAGGGTGAAGTAATCATCGTGGGGTGTAGTGTCCACCCCAAATGCGTGTGTAGGGTGGAAGTGTGTTTCCATCCTAACTAGTGTGAGTATGATCTAGAAAAACAAGATTAGGGGGTGATTGTTATAGATATAATCCCGTTTTTCTAAAGTAGTTAGAGTTAGAGATAGAGTCCAAGTCAAATAAGAGTAGGAGTCTAGGTACTATCAGATTAGGACTCTGTAATTTGGGGCTATATATATAGCCCCCCCATTAAGAATAGATTAAGAGAACAGATTAGAGAGAATTAATCCCGGATTTCTAACATTGGCATTCCAAGTCGTTTCAGATCTCTCAGAGTTCCTATTGATTATCTAGGAAGATGTCATTTTGATTTGGACTTAATCCATGTTATTAATCCAGCAGGCTTCAGTATCATCCTAGTCTCCTGTATCTGGTCTTGTTCGATATGGCTTCTTAAACAACGTCATAGGTCAAGAACATTATATGCAGTTCAGCAGTTGTCATAAACACTCTTTTCTCTGGATGTTTATTGCTTTTTTCTATTACGCAGCAGAGCAGCTTAGCTTAATGTGAAGGAACATTTGCTGTTTTAGCAGTTGTACTTTGCTTGCACTGGTCCACCTGTCGTTCTTGTAGGTAAAGCAAGTTAGGGATCCCCAGGAGCAGGTTGCCTTGGTTGGTGTACCAGAAGAACATCTATCGGGACATGCATTCCACATGTACCATCTCACTTCACCTGATGGGACGTAAGTTCTTATCCCTTCGCTTGTCAGTTAGATTATGTTTCCAGGGCCTTGCACAGAGACATGTACTGAGCTAATTACCCATCTCGCAGAGTTTCATTTGAGTTTCAGCACAACGTATGTGGTCGTTCAATATATGCAGAAGGAACTGTTGATGCTGCTATGTTTCTATACACAAAGGTCAGGATTCTTTTGTCGTTGCATGTAATTATTTTGTCTGAGCTCTTCTGCAAACACGCAGAGATGCTGAACTATTTGCGCTTGCAGATCCAATCCGGGGCGAGCAAGAAACTCTATGATATGATTGATGTCTTGAGAGAGGGCAACATGCGATGATCTTGTGTTGATGCCAGACCAAGACGACTTTTTATGTAGCCCTCAACCTGTAACCACATTCTGCAATCAGATGTTGTAGCAATTTTGTATGTTATTGGATATTAGGCAATTTTTAGATCTTCATGAATTATAGTATCCGGCAGAAATCTAGATCTTCATGAATTATAGTATACTCGACGTTGTGAGGTGGAATATGATGTAATGCCTGAGGTACATTTGGAACAAATTTCAGGTTTCCAACTATATTGAATGGTTTCAATGAAATTTCTGTTTTCTAAGTACACTCCGTAAATTAGGAGCGAGAGCCAAGTTTTCGATATTCGGGGCCTCCATTGCTTTCTACAAAAGTGCATATCTGACCAATAATATTCAAACCTAACCAGTTTGAGAGCAGCTGATATCTGATGCCTTCATTGTTTTACGTTAGTCGTCTGTAACATATTCAAAATGGATAATATTCATCTCTGGAAAAACCTGCAGATCGGCACTGACCGGACTCTCACTCTCTCATGCTCGCCTAATCTTCAATGACTTTGCTTTTCCGCATAAGAGAGCATTCGAAGGCATGGGCAGTTCATCTCTAGGATCAGGGACCTCCGAGGTGCCCTGGCTCACTCTAATGTAGGTCTCTTGTCCTAAGAATCTCCTGCCCAAATCCTGGGACCTCAAATTCCAAATTCCCTCGTTATCCAGATACACAAATACGGCCGTCCATGATGCAGGGTACACCTGCACAAGAGACATTTTAACCAGATGTTTTCAATCCGATACTCATGGTCATCAAATAGTTGTAAAACTTCAATTTTGAAACCGAGGGAATACTAGATTTGTGCCCGTAGCTACCTGGACTGTAGACCGGTAAATGGCATCAACCAGATTGTACGTTGATCTTGCGTTCGGGGTCCATTTGCCCCAGCCCATCCTGCCGAATTCGTCACGGAGTCACATTCAGCAGCACATCGAGATCGTAAAAGTGCACATTCATTGGAGTTCCAGGTTAAGCCTGTCGTACCCGGCAACGAAGAAACTGTAGCCGTCGAGATGCCACGTCTGCAGCGACGGCAGCCTGTTCTCGAACACGATCTGGACGAAGTCCCTGTACCGCGCGTCGATGACCGCGGTGCCGAGGGACGGCCGCTTCCTCCTCTCGGGCCTGCCGGAGACGACCGCGAATACGCCGGCCACGTCGAGGTGGTCGGCGAGCTTCAGCGGCGTGGCGGCGTCGGCGAAGGAGACGCCGTTCACCGTGCACCTCCGCCGGCCGCCGACCTCGGCCTCGTCGTTCCGGAGGAGGAGCGTGCGGGCCACGTCGATCGCGCCGTAGCGGAAGGAGCCCTGCGGGTTGGGCCTCGCCGCGCCGCACGTGAGGTTCGTCCTCACCGACCTCGCCTGCTCCATGGACCGGCCGTAGCCGTCGCGCGACGGCGCGCCGCCCAGCGGCGCGTCCCCGGGCGTCGGTCTCCCGCCGGCGCCGGAGTAGAGCACGTTGGCGACGCCGAACAGCTCGGGCTGGACGAAGAGCGAGCTGACGACCATGTAGTAGGGCCCCGGGCGCTGGTCGGCGGTGACGAGGACGGAGAGGGACTGGCCGGCGTGGACGTCCAGCGAGGCGTAGTGCCTCTGCTGCGTGTAGGCGCCCTCCGCCTCCACCAGCAGCAGCTTGTGGCCCTGGACCCGGAAGCTCAGCGACGTCCGGGTCCCCACGTTCGAGACGCGCAGACGGTACGTGCGCCCTGGCTGGAATACGATGTCGGCCTCGTAGGGGCCCAAGCCGTTGATCAGGACGCCGTCCGGCGACGGCAGATCACGGCCTCTGTCCAGGTACTCTCGCATCCTCTGCTCAAGCTCACGTATTTAATTAATTTAGTACATGGACAATAATGAGACAGGGCAGGCAACAACACCCTAGCTAGCTAGCTAGCTAGGACGTACGACCTTCGCCTCCATGTTGTACCAGTCGCCGATGAGGACGTCGAGATCGCCGTCGGGCTGGGGGAACGGCACGGCGACGACCGGCCGGTTGTTGACGCGGATGGGGCCGTGGCCGCCGGCGGCGGCGTGCAGCCCGAGCGACGGGCGGTAGAAGAAGCTGCCCACCTCGTCCTTGGCCTGGAACACGTACGTCCAGTTAGCACCCGGCGGGATCGCGCAGTTGGTGCCCGCCACGCCGTCGTTCCACGAGTTCCTCCTCATCTGAAGGCCGTTCCTGCGTATCGATCGCCAGCGCCGCAGTTCATCACCTAGCTAGCTAGCCACCTGGCACTACTACTAGCGAGTTTGTCATCACAGGCGTGCACGAACCATGTGAGGAGGAAGGGCTCGTCGAGCGTGTTGACGACGTTGACGTGGGCGACGTCGTTGGTGGTGAGGTTCAGCAGCGGGCCGGGGAGCCGCCCGTTGATGGTGATCACGCGCTTGGCCACGCCCAGCGGAGCGCGCGCGGCGTAGGACACCTCCCAGTCCAGGAACACGTGCCGATTCTCGGCGTCGGCCGCGCTGCTGCCGCTCATTAGCACCGCAAGGACGGCGGCGGCGACGGCGGCGAGGCGTTCGCCGTCCATGGCGGCGGTGACGCGCCCAGCGAGCACGGTGCGGTGGCCGCGTGCAAAAACTACGTGTGGAGTCGAGCTGGAAGCAAAGCGAGGCTAGGTTCTAGCTACGTGGTTGTTCTGAAACTGTTGGGAGTCTGGCCGGCAGTGTTGGCGTTAGCTATATGCAGCTGCGCATATGGGTGTTGTTGGTGACCAGATTCCTCGCGTTCGACGACGGTTTATTATTACCATTGCATGGTTGGGTCTGGTAAAAGTTACGGTTATTAGGATCATGTCACGTGAACGCGGGGAGTTGGACTGTGTACGCTTCATCCTCCATCTCCACGTAAGGGCCTGTTCGGTTTGGTTCTTCGGTTTTCCTGAGTCCAGATCAGTTTGGTCCATCAACTTTTAAAGAGGTTAATTTTATCCTCTACGAGTTTTGCATGGCTTAAGTGGGTGCAAATCTAATACTCCCTCTGTTATGAATTAAATGACGTTTAGAACAGCTAATTTAGTTTAAATTGAACTAATTTTTTGTCCTAAACGTCATTTATTTCAGAACGGAAGGAGTATAACACTATATTTTTTAGTGGGAAAGGTTTCTGAAAGCTCTTTCACCTATTCTACAGGCTTTAGTTAAAAGTTTATCTCTTATCTGTGGTCCGATATGACCATTTATGCATGATACATCTAACATGATATTCATTTATATCGACGTAACTATATAATTTGTGTATCCACCATTAAATACCAAGAGCACAAATAAATTCATATCTTATAATATCTTTATTGAATACGTGCACACCAAATTTTATATGATACAGAGCTATTGATGGAGGAGGATGACTTATGTGCATCCTTGACCCTGGCGACTTACACCACCATGAAGTGCAGGACCTAGGGCACGGAGATTGATCCTCGTTTTATATGAAAATAAAATTATAACATAACTTGAAAAAATATGCAGTCAGAAGGTTGCATCTATATGAAGCAAATATTCAAGAAAAAAATAATACAAAAGTATAGGAGTGGTGAGCAAATATACCCTTTTCCCATCAAAACCCTCGTAAACCGGACCCCTTCATTTTTACGTGAGAATCAGGACGCCGTAGAAAGCAGAGAAAGGAGGGCTCCGTGGCAAAATTCATCGAATCCGCCGTGAGATCCGCCCGATTCGCTCGCGCTCCGACCCCGCGCAGCCCTCCTCCCTGGTGGGAGGGTTCCGCCGTCGCCAGACGAAGATGGCGGGGAAGGGAGCCAAGGCGACGGCTGCGAAGTCGGCAGAAAAGGACAAGGGGAAGAAGGCCGGTCCCGTCTCTCGCTCCTCCCGCGCCGCTCCCCAGGTCGGCTCGACCTCCCCCGGCCCCGCCTCCGCTCGTAGACTCGCCTCTCATGCGCGGGGTTTAGATTCGGTTCAGATGTTGCCCCGGGGAGCATTTGGGGGTGTGCTTCTCGATGCGGGTCAGTTAGGAGGCCCCTCTGTTGTTTGTTTCACCCGTCGGTTTCGGACGATGCGATGCGGCTTCGCGAAATTTCGCCAGGTTGCTCCTGTGCTTGGCTGGGTGTTGATGATTTTTCTCCCCATGAACGAAAAAACAACTTTGGTAGATTTGGAGAACCATTTGGTGGGTGTAGTTGTCATCTCTTGGATGGAATGGTGGTTGAGAGGATTCTGTTTCCTTCCTCTGGGCGTTAGGGGTCGTATAAGTACTGGGTTTGGACTATAGAGATTTTGTTCTGGTCCGAGCTACAGCTTTGCGTACAAGGACGCTTATACTGCCTTGGGTTCTCCTGTGGTTAAAGATGGGAAACGCTTCAAGCGAGCCACCACTTTTGTTGTTGATTGTGACTTGCAGTTTATTACATTATATAGTCTCTAGCCCTGAGTGTCGACATGGGCGTATCAGAATTGTAGGGAAGTATTTGACTTGCCATTGTTGGAATTTGATTTACCATCTCCAAACTTGGGAGCAAACTAAACTGAGTGAGGCTATGTCCATATGACATGCATCACATTGTATTGTTTAGTACTGATAGAATATTAAAAATTCACTTCCTGACTTGCTCTTCTCTGTAATAGCTATGAAATAACCTGCTGTTGTATCAATAATCTTTAGGACAAGTCAGCTCCGAAGAAGGATGTTTATCAGGTGTTCGCTGAGAAGGTTAGGGATAACAAACAACTGGAATCAAGATGGGCAATCATGCAAGAAACTCGTGTGGAGTATTTCCGTGGAAAGGATTTTGTTGCATTCATGAAGAATCATCCTGAAGTTAGGGAAATTCTAGGTCCTGATAAAGATTTAGAAGTGGAAGACGTTGTTAACACTTTGCTGACCAAGAACCTTGTTATAAGGTGTGACCGAGTCATGAAGACTGTCAGGCCTGGGAAGAAAAAATTATCATCATGGCCTGCTCATCTAGAGATACATCATGTAAGTATCATATGATACTTATGAATACTTTCATATACTGTAACGGAGATGTATATTTATGATTTTTTTGTTAGCATCGCTTGATAGTACAATGTTTCTAGTGGCATACTACTGCTGAAGTCTATCTACACGTAGACCTAATTAAGTTGATGTGTACCACACATGCGATTTTTTGACAAATTTTTGAAGCATTACAATATGTGGAATTCACTAATGGGGACTGTCCCAAACATCTGGAGAAAGAAATGATAAATTCATTGATGATGAGGGGTTCTGGCACCCTATTATTGAAAATTCTATACTTTAACAGGTTGCAACTTAAAAAAAAATAATAAAAGCTCATGTATGTAGCACGCATAGGGTTATGCAAACCTGCGAAAGATCATTTTCAAAATTGTCTTTGATATCAAGATTAAAAAAATCACAAGTGACATTGTTTGCAGATGGTGAACCGTGCCAGATTGATTCTTTTCCATTTTGTTTCTTGACATCTAAGATGAATTTGAAGCTGAAATTCTGTGGACCTAATTAAGTTCATGTGTACCACACGTGATTTTTTGACAAAATTTTGAAATATTACAATATGTGGAATTCACTAATGGGGACACGAGAACACCTGGACAGAAAGAAATCAGAAATTCTGGTGACCAGGGGCTCTGGCACCCTATTATTGGAAATGCGATAGTTTATCAGGTTGTAAATTTTTTTAAAAAATATAAAAGCTCATGTATGTAGCACACATAGGGTTAAACAAAACTGCAAAAGGTTATTTTCAAATCGTCTTTTATAAGTGGTACTGTTTGCAAATGGTGAACAATACCAGATTGATTCTTTTCCATTTTGTTTCTTGACGTCGTATGAATTCGATACTGAGGTTCGTGGGCCTAATTAAGTTGATTTTTTGACAAATTTTTGAAACATTGCAATATGTTGAATTTGCTAATGGGGACACGGGAACCCCTAGACGGAAAACCTGCACTCCTTATGGTTTGGAAGATGGTTAATTTTTTCCGTGCAATCTTACGATACTATCTAACTCCGCCTATGCCTTTCTAGGTATAGCCGGTCCCAAGCCCGGGTAAAGTAGGAGGGTTGTGATAGGCTTGGCGAGCCAGCATCAAAATCAGCCATTCCTTTGGGTTTCATATCTAGCCTACCTCAACGTGCTTGAGACAAAGGCTTTGTTGTTGTTGTAATCTTATGATACTATCTGCTTACACCATTTGCTTTGATGTGATATGATTTTATAAGTTGAAACTATATGATTCCTAGCAGGTGCAGAAAGCTGAATTTATTTTCATTTCCATAGTTCTCCTGGTTCCTGTGATGTGCCATGTCTGCAACAGCAATGTTTTGACAATAAGAAATGCGTAAAGTGATTCAAAATTCATTGAATTTCAAATCTATAGTAGATTAATAACTAAAGGATCAAAGTTTATCTATTTGATCTATCTATTGCCAACAAAAACCTTCTTGTTTTTTTGTTGCATAACTGTCCTATTCTAAATTGTTCCTCACATTTGAAAATGGATCAATCTCGAATAGTAGTTAGCTAATGATGTTTGTGCATTCAATTTGTACATATCTAAGTTTCTACTGGTGTTATTGATTTATCAACGCTAAAACATGATTGAAGTTCCAGTATATCTTGTACTTATACTGAGTTCAGTTAATCTAATCGTGGTAACATTTTGTCATCTATTTAAGAGTCACCAATACAAGGTGATATATGCTTGACTGCATGTTTTTTAACCTTTCTTTCTTTACCTTCATTGATGTGATAAACCAATCATGTCAATCATGAGTACAAGATTTAATTCTTATTTTTTATGGTATAATGTTATAGGTGGCCACTACAAAATGTACTGAAATGATGCTATTCCTGTTGCAAGATTGTTGTTATGTTAAAATGAGTTTGATTTGACGTTGCAGGAACAAGTTTTCACTGAGAACGATGGATTTTTTGCTTGGATGTTTATCAAAAGGCGGACCCTGTGGCAGACAATTCTTTCATTTGTTTGGCCTCTCTTTGCACTGGCAATCTGCTTATTTCCAGTCTACCCATACCAATGCAAGATTGTGGTACTGTACTCATGTGCTGGAGCTCTCCTGTTCATTGTATCCCTTCTTTTGTGTAAGATCAGCACCCCCTTCCCCACCTCTTGCACATGTTAAAACCCTTTGTCTTTTCATGTCTGGTTACTTACACAAGCCATTACACATCTTCCATTATGCCTGTGGTCTAGAAGATAGCAGAAACCTTTTGGGCCACCCTGCCAGCTGCATAAATCTCTTACCATTGATTGAATCTTGAAATGCCATTACTTGGTATTTTCAAACAAGTTCCTGCTAAGCAGTCCTATTGTTTGTGGCAGACATATTATATTAGATTAACACTGCTTGCAAGCATGTAAATAGTTGCACCTTGGAGTAGATTTTTCTAAATAGTTTTAGTGGGTAGTGTTACATTCATGTTTTTAGAATTGTGAACAGCTGCAGTAGTAATAGCCAGCTTATCTTGCTGGTCTACAAGAAAAATGGAGTTCCCCTGTAACCCCCCCCCCCTCATAACAGCATGAATACCCTGTTCAGAGTGGAAGTTTACCACTTGTTGGGAATTGATTCGCTGATATGCACAGCTGTAGACATCCTAGGAGAATTGTTGGAACTGTCTTTGTTTGAAAGTGATAACATATATCAAATCATGTTGAAACTTTTGTATGGTGCGCCACTATTTTTTTTTGTGTGTGTGGGGGGGTTGTGTTAAAGAAAAAATAATCTTTAAAGAAACTCTATGGGAAGATAATTCTTTTATGCCGTGTATTACGGTTTCATTTCCTTCAGCCTACTGTGAAATGTGGGGCGGTGAGGTATTTACCAATTTTTTTGGTTGATCAAGAACCTGGCATTATTTTTTTTCAATGACTAGTGTGTGGTAGTAGCCGACCCCAACGTGCTTGGGACAAAGGCTTTGTTGTTGTTGTTGTAGTGTGTGGTAGTACCATTAGTTTAATTTAGTATTGTATATGAATTAACCTTCAAATCCTGAACCCTTTATATGCGATAGCTTATAAGGGGCTTAGTCAGTGTTGTGGTGTGGAGGCCACAAGACGTGGTCCAGTGGCAGCTGCAGCTAACCTGCTAGTTTGTTAGTCTAGTTTAGGGTTTGCTATTAGTTAGGTTGTTGCCTTGGCTTGTTAGGGGCCTTAACTATAAAAGGCAGCGGTGAGTCCTAGGAGAGGGAGGCAAGAAAGAAGAAGGCTAGGCCCTCTTCTTGTGCCATGGGCTGAGGCCCCTGGCGCCGTGCCATAACAGTGGGCAGTGATGGATTTCCAGTTTATCTTGTTCTTTTATTGTCCTATTGCTGTATTGGCTATTGTTGTACTGTAATGGGCATGTGATTCAACCAATCTGTAATTGTATCATTTACTCACATACTACCTGGAACTATGTCATTACTCACATACTACCTGGAATTCTTAGTTTGCTGAATGCTCCAACATAACAATGTGATATCGTTTATTAGATTTTAAGTATGACTGTTTTATCTAGTCAGCTTAAGTTATTGTATCTCTTTTCTTATTTAGTTAATGATTTTATTTTTGTTTTTGGCTCAAATCATCTTCCGTCTTATATTTCCAATGGAATTGCAGTAAGAGCTGCTATCTTTGGCATCCTCTGGGTTCTTCTTGGGAAGCGTGTGTGGTTCTTCCCCAATATAAATGCAGAGGAGACCACATTTAGAGAACTTGTTCGTTTTTGGCCTGAAAAGGATGAAGCAGAGCGGCCAAAGTGGACATCTAGGCTTTTCTATGCCCTGGTTGCGGTATTGGTGATATTGCTGCTTAGGCATCATGCTCCAGATGAAGCAGCTAGAGCCAGGTAATCTGCAAATATTTTCATATCATGATTTGCTTAAGAGGATGTTTCGGTATTCCCGTATATGATATATCCACCTGTTATTTGTATTGAAGACACCCTGTTGATCTTTGCATTATTTGTATGTTTACTTATTTTTTAATATAGTTTTAAATTGGAGCAATCACCCTCTGGTTAGTACATATAAGTTACATGGTATTGAATGTTGAAGTTGATTAATAGTAATAGGACGTTCACCCTATGTCCACGTTAAGTTAATTTTGGATAGGCAGAACTTTTGTTGGCTGGTTGCTTTATATTGTTGAAAGTAGTTTGCACATTATTGTGTTTGTTATTGGAAGGCCATGCTGTGGCCACTTTAAGTTAGGCAGCAAAATTTGTGTTGGCTGATTGCTCGCTCTATCTTGATGGAAATGTTCAAAGGTGGGCAGATGCATATATGCTCATGACGAAAAGGACAGTTTAGCACAGAAGTAGAACCAGCCTTCCTATTTCATGACAAATAGGACAGTTTAGCATTTGGCTAATTGATAGATCTTTTTGGAGATGTTCAAATGTTTGCAGCATACATGCTCATGAACTCACTGTCAACTAAACCTGCCACAAAGTAGAAATAACCTGCTAATATCATGACAAATAGGGCAATTTACCATAATTTCTCTGGCAAATAGGAAAGCTGTCTGTCCACCTTGAACCAGTTGCTTTTCATGTAGACAATAGGTGTATTTTGTGTTGACATCTTACTGCATTTTATGGCAAAATGAACTTACTAAGGGCAACACATCATAGACATGTTACAAACAAGAAATTCTTTTATTATATTGATCACTGATTGTACCTGTGATTATCACCGCATTGAAGTTCAATTGAGCATGGTCTGCTAACCTTTTCTTCTGTTTTCTCCCTGAATCCTAGGTACCAAAAGAAGGTCTCTAATATAATTGATGATGTTCTGGAGTGGTCACCAAAGCTGGCTATTTCTGGAATGATGGAAAAACACAATGGTGCTAATCTGACGGAAACTAGCAATTACACCAGCGGGACTGGCAGTAATAGTGCTCCTCCCCCACCTGAAGGGACTCCTGCAGAAGCGGACCCAGACCTTGATGCGGAAGTGGACATTCAGACTAGCTCAGATGAAATCCAAGATAGTGATGAGCATGCTGATGACACGAGAACAAGATCAAGTGAATCTTAAAATGATCTCAGGATTTTAAGATGTAGCACTTTTTGTGTACTCTTTCCTGCTGCTCATATGCAGAATCATATAGATAGGTTAATGACGAAAGAATCAGGGTACTAATGTTTTGACTATGCTTCATTCATATAATGCCATCAATTGCTGTATTCTAAGGTTTTTGAAGAATATTTTTCTCGGTAGGGTGACAAACTTCCTTCCTCGCACTAGGCTGCCCCGATTCCTCTTTCCTTGTTTTGTTCATTCACAAGCTTAACAATTCGGGTGAAGCTAATCGAGTGGGGGGCTGCACAAACAAGTGCTTTGGGTCACTGACCCTTTTAGTCAGAAGTGCTGCGCACTGATTCACGAGGGATAACACCCATTTAAGTAACCCTTCGAAAAATGCTAATCTTTATCTGCTAGCTAGCAGGAATTCCAGTGGCGGTGAAATTCGTCAAGACGAGTGCTGGCTACTGGTATTTAGCCATCACATATTATTATATTTAAAGACCCGATGAGCTCAGTACAAGACGAATATAGGACGACACTACCACCACAAATAGCATTTCAACGCAACGCCATGCATTCTGCCGTGGTTCGATAGCTGAAGTCCGTCACGGAAATTTGATATGTTTTTCGATGAAGGCTTACCAGCCAGTTTTTTATGAAGGCCATCATCTATATTTCCTACCCCACCCCAACGTTGATAAAAGGCTGAAAGCGTTCAAGCAAAAAGAGCAAACGGGCAAGAAGAATGAAAATGTTAGAGCAGGATTATGTATATCCGTATATACCTTTATATATGGTATAAAAGAGCATATCCGAAGAATCTTATAAAATTAATACTCAAATAACAAACATCTATGTAATGGTAAGATGTTCAGTGAACAGACTTAGTTGGTGGAGTCAACCTCGTGCTATTCACTAATTTGAGACAGAACGATGCTATCAGCAGATATCTACCTGACAAGCCGAAGACATAGGCAATGCAACGCATGGCATGCCAAATCCTTGATGTTCTTTCAAATTAACATAGAAGGCTGTTCTCCACGCTCTCTTCTCGTGTTTTCTCTTTCTCAAACAGGCTTTTGTCAATTAATAAATGTAAGGATGTGGCTATCAATTTGTCCGGTCCTGATATCAAGAACTGGGCATTGGACAGTTCTAAGTAGAAAAGTTAGCAACAACAGAAAATTGCATCACTCTTGCGCCACCTGAACTGAAAGGAGGTTAGACGAGACAATCTTTGTAATATATACTTGTCTACGCTTTGTGCTGTCAATATTCGTTCATCAGCAATTTATCCATCTCCATCACTATTAGAGACATCTGGGGGGCCACTGGTAGAGCATCTGCTTGAACTGCTGCCTTCTGTGAGAGTGCTACCATTATGCTTTAGGAATTGCTTCTTTGTTTTCGAGTCAGAAGAGGAGTCCTGCAACAATAAAAAATGCCCATTAAAAGCTTAAATTACTCTATATATTTAATTGAATTTGTACAAAAGGGCATAATAACAGAAATGTGGTTCTTCTTTATGTATCATAGATTTCAACAGATCAGTAATATAAAGCAACAACCACAGATCCACATACTGATCAGTTTGTGAAAAAACGAAGAAGTAACCTTACCCTGTTAGCAGTATCTGAATGTGAAGGAGCCGAAGAACCAGGAGTTTTCAGTTCCAGGTCAGTTGCAACATTACTGCTTCTCACGCCACAGCTTTCTTGCTGCAGTGTAGATGACTTTCTTCTGCAGTCTTGTGCAGGAGAATTTGGTTGATGACTACTTGAATGTGGAACTGGGGTATTAAATTGGTTATTAGATGGCTGATCAGTGGGAGGATGACAGGGTTGAGTAAATGTCATGTATGGACTAGGTATAGTTCCAGAATTTTGACTTTGGAAGAAGGGGTATGCCTGCATCCGCGGATGCATAGGTACAGCACCAGAGGGTATGTGAACAGTGACTGGGTAGGGATATGGTGCAGGTGGCCCAATGACAACAGAAGGTTCCATTCCAGCCCATGGATACATCACCCCCATTCGTTGCTGATACTGATTATTCAAATTATCAATGTCAGACTTTAATGAACCTTTCTCATCTCTAAGCTCATTCTTCTCTTGTGTCAACTACATGTACCAGTAAAAGTGTATATCAGATGTCAGAATTTTCTGTAGCTGACCTGCTTCTTCATACTCATATTTACCTCACGTGCTTCATCGGAGAGTGATGCATATTCAGCTTTCAACTTGTTAACCTGAGATGTCAAATCTTTCAGCATCTGGATTGTGTCACCAAGGATAGTTGCCTTATCATTCCTGGGACGGTCTGGATCTGGACATTTGAACATGTAGCTAATATAAGATGATGACAAAGTTAGATTGTCAATCAAACACTTCAGAAAATCACATAGATGCAGCTGCCAACAGGTAAAAGTAGCATATACAGTTTTCATACTTTATTATGCAGAAACCATCAAAAGCATATCCACATAAAGAGTAAGAATCCACGTTATGGAACCAAAACATGTTTCCTTGAAACCAGTAACACATTTTCATTTGCAGGACGTCAAAGCAAAGTTACAAACTAGTCACCGACTAACCTAACTGCAGTAGTCCCGTCTGCATATTGATAGTTACTGACAAGGCATAATTCATGGGGATTAAAAGACAACTCTGCAAACAAGTGGAGAGCTTCAAACAGGAACTGTTCAAGAAACAGCAACTCAATAATTTCTGAGGTTTTTCTAGGCATCTTTCACAATTTGAAAATGGTTTAAAAAGGATAATAAAAGGCCATCGAATTCACCAAAATGCAAGTGTATCTCAAATAAAAATAATAGCTATGTCTAGTTCTCCAGATGACCCCAAATTATTGTTCAAATGATGCAGAGCAGAAAAGAAAACAAAAGCAGGGACTTCTGTTGCAATTCCGGCGCTGAAACTGTCCCTGTTCTTGCTGAATAAACCGATCTGCCCTAGCAGATCAATCTGTCTTCCCTGAAGACAGACCAGAAAAATTCTTCAGCCAACAACAGAGGAATAACAGCAAGGAGAAGAACAGTTCTGGTGCAGAAAACTGAGCAGATTGATTCTGTTCTTGGGAGAACAGATCAGGGAAGAAATCAGGAGATGCCCGATCTGTTCTGGTGTTGAAGAGACGCAGAACAGAGGGAAAAACAGGGGCGGCGGCTGGTTCTAGCCCCTGGTGGCGGCTAGGGCTGCAGAGGAGGCGGCGGCTAGGGCAGGAGCTGGGCGGCGGCTAGGGCAGAGGCTAGGCCGGCGGCTAGGGCAGGAGGGAGAGAGGCGGCTAGGGTTAGAAAAGTGGAGGAAAATTTTCTGTATTGATCTCTCTCACAATTTGGGGTGTTTTTGGCTTGTATATATAGCCCCCCCTTACAAGAGTCCTAATCTGTTACAAAGGATCTTTTAATCTATCTCTAAGAAGATTAAACTCAAAAACCTTCTAGAAAGGGGCCCCGGCCTGGGCCAGGGCTGACCAGCCCACTTGGCCCAGTTCTGGCTGCCCTGGGCCAGGGAGGGGCCGGCCTGGGCCAGGGGCAGATCAGCCCACATTCTCCTCCTGATCCTGACACTGGCCCATGTCTAGAATCCCGATCCTTCTTCTCATCTCCACGAACTTCTATCTTCCAAGAGCCTTGGTCAAGATGTCCGCCATCTGGTCTTGAGTGGAGATTTGCTCAAGCACAATAGTACCGCTGTCCACACACTCCCGTATGTAGTGGTACTTGACGTCGATGTGCTTGCTCCTGTCATGGTGTACCGGATTTTCGCTCAAGTCTATAGCTGACTTGTTATCAACCCGCAGCACCGGCGCCTTCGATTTTCCAGCTAAGTCCTCCATCAGCCGTGCCATCCATACACCTTGACATGCCCCTTGAGCTGCTGCGATATACTCTGCTTCACATGAGGACAAGGCCACCACCTTCTGCTTGCAGGACTGCCATGAAACGGGGCTGTTTCCAAGACAAAACAGCACCCCGCTTGTGCTCTTGCGGTCCTCCACGTCTCCCGCATAGTCACTATCCGAGTACCCAATAAGCTCCATGTCTCCTCCTCTTGCATAGAAGACTCCATAGTTGATTGTACCGGCTATGTAGCGTACAATGCGTTTGACTGCAGCAAAGTGATCTTCCTTGGGCTCCTCCAGAAACCGACTCACGTACCCGACCGAGTAGGCAAGATCGGGACGTGTGTTCACCAAGTATCGTAGCCCTCCAACCAAGCTCCTATAGTCCGTTGCATGCACCAACGGGCTATCACTTGTCTTGCAAAGCTTGAGGCCTTGCTCCATGGGAAATGCACAGGGATTGCATCCTTCCAGGCCAGCTTTAGAGACAAGTTTGGAAGCGTAGGCCGCCTGCCCAACGCTTATCCCTTCTTCGGTCTGCCGCATCTCCAGGCCAAGATAATACGACAAGAGACCCAAGTCGCTCATCTTGAACCGCTTCATCATCTCCTCCTTGAACTTCTTGATCGTGCCGCCTCCTGTAATCACGAGGTCGTCGACGTACACACCGACGATGAGCTTCTCCTCTGCAGCTCCACGGAAGTAGATCCCGTGCTCGCTCGTACTCTTCTGGAAACCAAGTGATAGCAAGCTATCGTTGAGCTTGGCATTCCAGGCCCTGGGCGCCTGACGAAGTCCATATAAAGCTTTCTTGAGCCGATACACCTTGTGTTCGGCTCCGTCGATGATGAAGCCAGCGGGTTGGGAGACGTACACCTCCTCCATCAAGTCGCCGTTCAGGAAGGCGCTCTTCACGTCCATGTGGTGTACCTCCCACCCCTTGTGTGCAGCAACTGCAAGGAGCAAGCGAATAGATTCGAGACGAGCTACAGGAGCAAATACCTCGTCAAAGTCTATTCCTTGCCGTTGGACATAGCCTTTTGCCACCAGTCGAGCCTTGTGCTTCACCACCTCTCCATGCTCGTCCCTCTTCACCTTGAACACCCATTTGAGGCCAATGGGTTTGTGTCCTGCAGGAAGGTCAACAAGCTGCCACGTCTTGTTTTCTTCAATGGACTCCATCTCCTCAACCATGGCCCGTCTCCAGCAAGGGTGTTCCTCGGTGTCGGCGAAGGACGTAGGCTCCTCCGCGGTGGTGAACATAAGCTCCCCCTCCTCCAAGCTTGGTGGGCGCTCAGCCCGACCAGGAGGGGTGAGGGTTCCCAGCACGTTGCGCATCGTGCGGAACCGAAGTGCAGCGTTGTCGTCGTGGTAGGCGTCGACGTTGCTGCCGACGTCCGTCGGCGGCGTGGCGAAGCGGATGGGCCGTGGAGGATTCCGGGGCGTGACGAAGGTGCTGGAATCTTCAAGTCTGGAATCCCCCGCTGCTGCTGACCCCCGTGCAGGACTGTCCCAGCCCTGATTTGCGCTGGACAGCCCCTGCAGGGACCCTTTGTGCGACGCTGCAGGTGCTGGACTCTCTCCAGCAGGTCTGGAGGCTGGCGCAGGAACTCCTAGGGTCTGTACAGACCCTTCTGTGCCCCTCCTGGGCACTACAGGGGTGCTGTTCGGCCCCTCCGGACCCTGCAGCACCTCTCCGGGTGCTGAAACAGCAGGTCCAGCACCTGCTGGACCTAAGGAGTCGACGTGGAAGGTGGTGTAGTCCTCTTCTCCTGCTCCTTCTCCCCAGTCCCACTTGGCCGCCTCGTCGAATATCACGTCACGTGATATGTGTGTACGCCCATCAGCCGGATTATACATCCGATATCACTTCGTCCCTGCAGCATAGCCAAGAAAAATCATCGGAGTACTCCGGTCTTCCAACTTTTTCAGGTGGGGGTGCGTGTTCTTGACATGCCCCACGCACCCAAAAGTTCGGAAATAATTGACGGCTGGTCGCTCTCCATGCCAAGCTTCATATGGCGTCTTCCCGTCGAGGCCGCGGGTAGGGGATCGATTCAGGATATAGACAGCCGTGATAACTGCCTCACCCCAAAATATCCCGGGCATACCCTTCGCCTTCAACATGCTTCTCGCCATGCCGACCACCGTCTGGTTGCGCCGCTCCACAACCCCGTTTTGCTGCGGCGTATACGGGGCTGTGAGCTGACGTTGTACTCCGTGCTGAGCGCAGTACTCGCCGAACTCCTGTGAGGTGAACTCCCCTCCGCGATCAGTACGGAGTAACTTCAGCCTCCTCCCGGACTCTAATTCAGCTGTTGCATTGAATTGCTGAATTAAGTCTGGCGCCTTGTCCTTGGTTGCTAGAAGATAAAGCCACATATAGCAGCTCATGTCATCCACAAGCAACAAGAACATCTTCTTGCCACCTGGAGTCGTCGGCGTGATAGGCCCGCAGATGTCGCCGTGGACAAGGTCGAGCGCGCCCTCCGCGCGCCGCCGAGCTTGCTTGGGGAAGCTGGAGCGCCTCTGCTTCCCGACCAAGCAAGCTTCGCACAATTGATCGACATGATCAATTTGCGGAAGCCCGAGCACCATCTCCTCTCGCGCCAACTTCCGAAGCGCCTGGAAGCCGACGTGTCCGTAGCGTTCGTGCCAACGCCACGCAACATCATCACGCCTCGCGGTTAGGCAAACCGAACGTGTGATGTTGAGCCTGATGGAGTACAGCTTGCTGTCGTCGCGCTGAACTCGTGTGAGGAGACGCTGCTGCTCATCCCGTATGTGCATCACTCCTCCTTGCACCGTGATGCTGTAGCCATCCTCATCCAGCTGGCCGACGCTGATGAGGTTGGTGGTGAGGCGTGGGATGAGGTAGACGCCGGTGAGCCTCCTGTGCTCACCCGTCTTGGCGGCGAATAAGACCGTACCCTTCCCCTGGATACGCACGACGGAATTATCGCCGAACTTGATGGTTCCGACGACGTTTTCGTCAAGCTCGGAGAAGACGGCGCGCGAACCCGTCATGTGGTTGGTCGCGCCCGTGTCGAGGTACCAACGAGTGTCATCAAAGTCATCGTCGTTGCTGCGGTGAGCGAAGACACGTCCCTCCACTATCTCCAGTGGGCGCATAGGACGTTCCTGTACAGGCTCCTCCTGTACTGAGGCCACCCTTGTCATAAACAAGGCGCCCTCCTCCTCCGCCTTTGCCACGAAAGCCTGCTGCTGCGGCTCCTCCTTAGGCTTCGACCGACACTCCCTGGCCCAGTGGCCCTTCTTCCCGCACTTCCTGCACTGGTCCCGCGGAATATCCTTCCCGGAACCTCCCTTCTTGCCTCCATTCTTCTTGGGCGGGCCCTTTCGGCCGCCCCTCTTAGAAGAACCCGCGGACTGGGTAGACCGCTCCTCCTTCCGCTGTGCCTCCCACTCCTCCCGAGTGAGGTACAGCTGGCCATTGTGTACTCCTCCCTTCCGCTGCGTCGAGTCGAAAGCGTTCTCAGCCGCCCTGAGACGCCCCGTCACCTCCGACAAGGTGAGGGTCGACACGTCCAGCAGTGTCGTGATCGCCACCACGATCTGTTGGAAGCGTTCTGGAACGCTTCGCAGGAGCTTCTCCACGGCCCTCTCTTCTCCTATCTCCTCCCCTAGCGACGCAAGCCGTGATAGCATGCCGCTCAGGCGGAGGGAGAAGTCCTCCACGCTTTCGCCATCCTTGAAGACAGCGTCTTCAAACTCCTTCCGGAGTTGCTGCGCCGTCGTCTTCTTCACGCGGTCGGCCCCGACCCGCATGATGGCGATCGTGTCCCATGCCTCCTTCGCCGTCCTCTTTTCTCCGATCGTCGTGATCATCTCCGGCGGGACAGCGCTGACCAAGATGTCAAGCGCCATCATGTCTTCCTGCTCGCTCACGTTCCCCTCCTCCACGGCCTTCCAAAGCAGCCGCGCCTTCAGCTTGATCTTCATCATGACAGCCCACTCCGCGTAGTTGGTCTTGGTGAGCACGGGGAACCCCGTCCCGGTGTTCACCTCACGAGCTGCCGGTGAGGGTGTGCCATGGCTGATGGCGCTGCCGCTGCTTGTAGATGTAGACGACATCTTGTAGAATTCAGCCTAGGGTTGAAACAGGCTCTGATACCACGAATGTTGCAATTCCGGCGCTGAAACTGTCCCTGTTCTTGCTGAATAAACCGATTTGCCCTAGCAGATCAATCTGTCTTCCCTGAAGACAGACCAGAAAAATTCTTCAGCCAACAACAGAGGAATAACAGCAAGGAGAAGAACAGTTCTGGTGCAGAAAACTGAGCAGATTGATTCTGTTCTTGGGAGAACAGATCAGGGAAGAAATCAGGAGATGCCCGATCTGTTCTGGTGTTGAAGAGACGCAGAACAGAGGGAAAAACAGGGGCGGCGGCTGGTTCTAGCCCCTGGTGGCGGCTAGGGCTACAGAGGAGGCGGCGGCTAGGGCAGGAGCTGGGCGGCGGCTAGGGCAGAGGCTAGGCCGGCGGCTAGGGCAGGAGGGAGAGAGGCGGCTAGGGTTAGAAAAGTGGAGGAAAATTTTCTGTATTGATCTCTCTCACAATTTGGGGTGTTTTTGGCTTGTATATATAGCCCCCCCTTACAAGAGTCCTAATCTGTTACAAAGGATCTTTTAATCTATCTCTAAGAAGATTAAACTCAAAAACCTTCTAGAAAGGGGCCCCGGCCTGGGCCAGGGCTGACCAGCCCACTTGGCCCAGTTCTGGCTGCCCTGGGCCAGGGAGGGGCCGGCCTGGGCCAGGGGCAGATCAGCCCACAACTTCATTCCAGATGTCTTAAATTGCGGCTAAAAAACTGTGCAGAAGAGAATGCTTATTTCTAAAATGCAAAACAATGTTAGTCAGTAAGGATAGGTATAGGTTCATCGTGCTCTTCAGTAGTCAGTGCATAAACACGTTAGGCCTAATGAAAGAGGATATGGATGAAAAACTCTTATTAGGTAGCACAAACCCATCCAGATTGTATCATAAGCACCCTAGCAAATCATGGAACCTTTCAAGGAGTAAACTGGGATAAAAACTAAAAAACATATCAAATTCCACATATTGAGCAAGGATGTTTAGAAGATTGCTCAATCATGCAGATACACAAGACCAGTTACCCTACTGTCTGTGCAGTTATTGTACATCTGAAAGTTTTCTAGCACCATGCCATGAAGATTTCGAAGTTCCTAATAACTCTCTTTTTATGTAAGATCAGGTCTGATAACTGAAACAGGACATAAGCTTCATGATATAGGCTGGTCACAGTTTAGTTTCAGTGATATTCTGCTAGTGCTAATTGTTTCGAGGTTGACAGTTGGATATTGTTGAAGCTACAACCGTCCAAAGCAGAAGTGAGGCATTTTCTGATTTTAAATGGGTGATGATTCAGTAAACCAACATACTGTTAGCAGTAGAAGTGCAACAGACGAATAAAATCACATAGGAAAACACAGGAAATCAGTCAATTCTAAACGTAGTTGTGCCTAACCCTCTGCTAATAATGAGTGATGGACAAGTATTGTAAAATGAATTTATAACCTATCAACCCACAAAGAGAGTAGACCGGGTCATACCTCAATGGAGACACATAAATGACCTTCTTACCTATGGCCTCGTAGGCTTAAAAAAGTTTTCCCAGTGCCATGTAGCACTTCCAGGTCAAACCTCAATGAAAACACATTGATGTACTTCTAACATAGCCACATAAGGTATCATGTATTTCAATTTTGATCACTCTAATTAATCTTGCTTGTCTTGTTTAGCATACAGCCCAGCTTCATGGGAACATTTTATTCCTAATATACAAGAGCGAAAACTGAAATGTCATGGTTTGTACTATAGGGTAAGCACCCTTGCTGATTATAGGGCTTTAAAACTATGTTTTTTTCATAGCCAATGCAAACAGGCTGAAGAAAAATCTAAAACCTCAAACAAGGATACAATCATAGTTATTAAGGCGGTAAGGCGACATAAGGCGACACACCCCCTTTTTATCTTTTAAGCGGTAAGGCGTAAGGCGAGGCGACGCTTTACTTATATCTAAATATAGCAAAAAATTAGAGTAGCAATAAAATGGAAAAGAAAAAAGAAAAGAAATGAAAAAGAAAAAACTACATTTCAGTGGCCCATCCAGCCCACTAGCACCAGCCCATCTTTAACAATCCCCCAACCCTAGCCTCCGGTCCCCACCTGCCTACCTCCTCGCACACTCGTGCGAGAGCAGCAGCCGCCGCCGCCACCACCGCGGATCTCCTGGCGGCGCCTTCCTCCGCCGACGCCGCCTTCCTCCCGATTCCGAGCGGACTCCACAGGCGGCTGGCCTCCCCCCGAGACTTCCGCCGATCCACCGGCGCCCCCCTCCGATCCGCGGCGGCCTCCCCAGGTGAAGGTCAGTGCGCCCGCCCCCCCTCCCCCCCCCCCCCCCGCCGGTCGCCTTAGGCCGGATCTAAGGCGACACGGACGCCTTACGTCCCCGGGGCGCCTTAGCGCTTAAGCGACGCCTTAATATCTATGGATACAATTATATTGACCCTTTAACATTTGAAGCCAGAACAATAAAAATCGCGTTACCAAGTGCATTTCCTAATTCCTGGAACTGCTCATTTAGTTTATCTCTTCGCATCTTCTCACGGTCAGCCTTTTGCACCTTGCGAGCAGGAGTCGAAACTTGGGCTTGGCACTCTGTCCATTGGCTGATAATAGAGGGAACAGATGTTGTAATCAGATATATTATGACTGTAAATTGTTCTGTACAAATTCAAATGCCAGACTACCCCTGTCTGAATTCTACATTTGATCACACTTGAGTGACCACTTTATTCATATGATACAACCTTTTGAGTTACTCTAGCACACGCTATGCAAGTGAAAAAACATCTTCCTTTAATTTATTCAGAGAACTAAGATGTAATTTTTATGATGCCCCACCAAATTCAACTATAAGGCACACGAAGCTGCTCGGCGCCAGATTATCACTAGAGAATCCAACCAACCATAGTATACTCCTCATAAATTCAAACGTATTTAAGTAATAATTGGGTCACGATTCACACGGAACCGGTTCCAACCCCTCCAAAACAATAAAAACAAAGCAAAAGAGCAAGAAGCTGTGTGAACCTGGGGTCGCGGTCGCGCGTAAGGAAAAAGCCATCCTCCGGCGGCTGGTGGCCGCGCGGATCCATGCCGGCGCCGGCCGGGAGTGCGGACGCGGGGGCGCGTGGCGGCCTCACCTCCGTGGCGTGTCCGCAGGGAGCAGACGCAGAGGGAAGGTTGGGCCAGCTGCAGAGGACCATATATTACTGCGGGCGGGGAGAGGGCTCGTGCTCCACACGCGGTTGTGTTATCGACGAATCTTATTTTTCTCTTCTTCTGGTACATAAGTTGCAGTTGCAATTCTACACTTGGCAGTCCCTAATCTCTCTCGTTTCAGTCAAAAATTGAGTGAAATTAATCAATCTAGTGGCATCTTCCACCCTCTACTGTACGAAGATTATGGGTACTTTGAAATTGAGTACTCCCTTATTTCTAAAATAAATGACGTTTAGTAGTTAAATGCCTCATCTTTTATTATCTTAACACAATTAATTTAAAAATAGAGTCGTAATTCTGTTCCAGCAGGATAAGAGGATAGTTTCCTTGCAGTTTCTTTACAATTCAATGGAATGGCTGATTCTATTGTTTTTTTAATAAAAAAACATGACTTTCAATCTTGAGTTTAGTTCCTATATCTTATAGTTACTGAACTTTTCAGCTGTATAATTAGCTATTCAAATGCCTGAACACTTCAAATCTAGCTCTCCCTTTTTCATTTTCATATTCCTTTGAAGATTCAGCGTTCCAAAGAGACTTCCAAATGAATCTAAACTTTGTAGCCTCCAAAGTCTGTTGCTTAGTAGCAAATACTTCCCTACGATTTTTATATATGATGTTGACTATTCAGTTCATGAACTAATTAATGTTGTATATAAAAGGCAAGACGGAGTAACCTTTTTCCCAATGTTCAAGTCCTAAAACTTGATCGGCTACTTTCAAACGTTCAGTTATTCGGCTACATTGACTCTAATATTCTAACTTGGAACCCACATAAACCTGGAATTTCTTAAAAATAATGTAATTTTATTTCATATTTTCAAAATAATATAAAAATCCATGAAGCTACATAAATAATACCCTATCATACATTCAATGTGTTTATTAATTTTCATATGGATTTTCTAAAATTGAAATTAATGTTGTACCAACATGCAGAATTGTTTTAATTGATTTTATGATGCAAGCATTTATTTTCGTTAAGTTACACAAGTTTTTAACGACAGAAAAAGAATGTTCCGTAAAAGGTTATTGAAATTCTTAAGCGACAAAAAAAGAAAGAAATGTTGCCTGTTTTTGTTTTGAGATAAGCTGCATCAGTTTTGTTTTTAATCAGAAGCCTTGTGGTTCATGCTGGGTTGGGTACAAAATAAAGGATTAAAAGTATGGAATACCGAGAAAATGTCCAGCTTTTTAAAAATAGGATTCACAGTAAAACTCTTTTGGTTAGAATTCCAGATTATTGACAGTGAATGTGCTTCATAAAACTGAACCAAAATGACCCGTAAACATGGATGGAAGAGTGCTTGGATTTCGATTTCTTATGAATCTTACCATAGTTTTGGCGTGGAATGAATATAAGTCATAGCGACCTATTACGCGTCGCCATACAGAAATCGGCCATGAGTGGACAAAAGCCCACGGGCCCCCAGTCGTATAAAAAACCTAGTCTCCGCCTCCGTCGGCGTCTCTCTCACCCTAGAATCCCCAAATCCTCCGAGCGCCTCCAGCCAAGCAACGCGCACCGCCACAGCACGACACCATGGCCGTCGCCTCCGCGTGGGCCAAGCCCGGCTCGTGGGCTCTCGCCGCCGAGGAGCAGGATGACCTTCCCCCGCCGCCGCCGCCCGTCCCCGCTGCCGACTTCCCCGACCTCGCCACCGCCGCCACCACCAAGGTCCCCAAGAAGAAGAAGAAGGCCCAGCCCGTCTCCCTCGGCGACTTCAACGCCGGCAGGTTCGTCGCGCAGGGCTCCCGCAGGGATGAGGCACCCGTCGAGCTCCCGACCGGCCCACGGGAGCGCACCGAGGAGGAGCTCCACAACGCCCGCTTCGGGCGGTGGGGCAGCGAAGGCCGCCGCGGCTCAGACGAGCCGCGCCGCGGCGGATCTGGCACCGAAGACTTCGGCCCGTCGCGCGCCGACGAGGCCGACGACTGGGGCGCCACCAAGAAGCCCATGGAGAGGAGGGAGAGGATGGGGGGCTTCGGCGGGGACTTGTCTGCCTCGCGCGCCGACGAAGTCGACGACTGGGTGTCCACCAAGAGGTCCGCGCCCGCCCCGTTTCTGGAGCGCAGGGAGCGGGTCGGCGGCGGGTTCGGAGGCGACTCGCACTCGCGCGCTGACGACTCCGCGAGTTGGGCCTCCGGCAAATCCTACTCTACACCGCTGCCCCCGCCTGCTGACGGCCGGAGGGGTGGGTCAGTCTGGGGCTTCAACAGGGATGGTGGTCCGGACTCTGATTCTTGGGGCAGGAGGAGGGAGGAGGTGAGCATTGGTGGTGGGAGCAGCGCTGCTCGCCCCCGTCTGAATTTGCAGAAGCGCACCTTGCCTCTCACCAGTGGCACTGATGGAGAGAAGAAGGATGAGAAAGAGGAGGAGAAGGGAGAGGAGCGGCCAAGAAGCAGGTCTTCTAACCCATTTGGGGCTGCTCGCCCCCGGGAGGAGGTGCTCGCAGCCAAGGGGGAGGATTGGAGGAAGGAGGAGCCTAAGGTGGAAAAGTTGGAGATTCAACCAAAACCAAGGTCATTTGATCCGTTCGGGAAAGCTCGTCCCCGTGAGGATGTGCTTGCTGAAAAAGGAGAGGATTGGAGAAAGATTGATGAGAAGCTTGAATCAATGAAGGTGCGGGAGGCACTACCTGAGAAGAGTTCCTTTGGCAGGAGGGGTTCCCCGGTTGCAAGAGAAGAAAATGGGAATGCTCAAGTACCAGAAAGTCGTGCTGACAGAGCCTGGAAGAAGCCTGATGCAGTTGAGGCTGCAAAAGAACCTGAAGAAGGGTCTGATAATTCCTCTGAACTTTGATTCAATCTAATTTTGTGATATCTCATGTCATCGTTGCCATGGTTGATCTTGTCTTTTTTTCTTAGATTTATGTTCTAGATTTTTTCTCTGATATTCACTTAGTTTGTTTCATTAGGTTGTCTCTGTCTATCTTAGCTGGCATTGTTTTGGTCTGAGCTGTCCTTGAGATTGTATGGGGGCAAAAAAAACAAGTTCAGCATATTCTGTTGTGTCCAAGCTTGTGAATGCCCGCCTGGACGCCTAGGCGCTGGCGGGGCGCCTGGGCGTGGTCCGAGGCGGGTAGCGACGGCGGCGGTGGCAGCAGTGGAGGCGGTCGGCCGGACAGGCAGAGGAGGCGGGCGGCCAGCTAGGCGGCGGAGAAGGCGGGCGGGCGGGTGGAGGAGGCAGATGGGCGGGCGGGCCTCACTTTGGCCCAACTATTGTGGACTGTCGGATGAGATCCGACGGTCCTCATTTTCACTTGGGGTATATAAAAGTCACCCTACCCTAGTTTTCTCCTCACCCTCTCTCCCTCTTTTCTCCACTGCCGGCGGTGGTGATACTGTGAGGCGACGGGGCGGCGGTCTGCGGCGGCGCTAGGGGTGGACAGTGGCGGCGCCAGGCGAGGTGGCGGTGGGGGCGGAGGGGGCGCTGGCGGCGGCGACGCCCGGCCAGGCGAGGCGAGCTGCCCTGGTGTCCGCCCGCCACCGACTGGACGCCTAGGCGACGCCTTGAAAACGCTGGTTGTGTCGTATGCTTTTATTTAGTGTACACCTCATGCAGTTAAGACTAAATGGAGCATCAATTAACATGCAGGAAATTCTATCCAGGTGCACAGTAGTTGATTAAAATTCTGTTGTTAGTAGCTTAAGTATATTTATCCTGGAGGTCCTGGGTTCGAATCAGCCTCCTTGCAAAATAAGCAAGGGGAAGGCTGCCTAGAAATTCCCTTCCCCAGACCCCACAACGTGTGGGAGCTTTCAGCACTGGGTATGCCCTTTTTAGTAGCTTAAGTATATTTAAGTTCATTAGAAACTGTTACACTCAAACTAAAGATCACGATTTATCTAGTGATGGTTGATTGGATTGTAGCATTCATCCTTTGCTGAAGGAATGTTAAATACTACATAAATCTTTTAAAATGCTGATATGAGCAAAGTTGGTCAGGGCTGATAATACTTCCATCATCATGCTTTATTTCAAGTTGCTTGATTATTTGCTTTATACTACGATCATAAATGCTTCTCTCAATGATGCTGATAAGAGTAGATTTCAGAAGCTAAAAATAAACAAACTTGCTTACTTCCTTGACATAAATTGTACCAAGCAATGCACATAAAGAGGATTCTTGTTTTGATCATGTGGTATGCTGCTCGGGTAACCGAAACTGAACCAGTTTCTCTCTGAATTCCATTTCATGTTAACATACTAGTTTTTTCGTTCAATGGTTGAAACATAGTAGATGCAATACGCAGATGTAGAATGGGTACAAATATTGGTGTTCTGACAAACAGGAAACCAAAGTACCACAATACTATTTTGTCACATTATGTAGTGTAGTTCTCTATATCACTAAACAAGTTCACTTTAAATAATGCATTATAGTGATTAATGATACAAGTATGTACTTGTGCTTATGTTTTTTTTCAATGAATGGTACCTTTTTTGCATTACTATCGTTATCATGATGCTTGCTACAATTTTCAGCACCGGTGCCTTGTCTTCTCTTGCTAGTTCCAAATCTACACTGCTTTGAGTAGGAAGATTGTGTACGTGATGTTACTACTGATTCACATTTGGTCACACTATTATTTTGTTTGTCTTCTCTTGCTAGTTCCAAATCTACACTGCTTTGAGTAGGAAGGAAGATCGTGTTCGTGATGTTACTACTGATTCACATTTGGTCACACTATTATTTTGTATTTCAAGTTGTGCTGGGGGCATTGTTTTCTTGTTGGGACTTGGACCTTAGTGAATCAGAACTGTTGGTTTATATTTGTCAGTTCAGTTTCAATTTTTTGTGTGCCCCCCCTTGCTGATAGCAAGGCAACAAATTGTTTTAAACCAATACAGATAGCTGCCTTCTCTCGTTTTAAACCAACAATATATTTTTTGTTCTCTGTTGGATGGTAGTGGTTCATAGTGAATTTGCTGATAGATCTGCTATTCTATTTTATGCATTGTCTGATAAACTGACAGCCTTTGCCCTGTGTCACTCCATTTGAATAATTTTTATGCCTTTGCTCATTGACCGGTCATTGTATATTATATGTATGTCTTGGATAATCTCTAATGATGGACAAAACGTAAACATTTGGTTGCAGGTCTGGAACGGTTGATGAGAGCATGCCAGCAAATTAATCTGCCCGCAGGCATTCTGCAACATGATGATCAATTTGAAATCATCTACTAAACATATTGGCTTGTTTTATTTTTGTTACTCGTGAGGTGATGGTAGTAATGAGTCAATTTTGGGTCTGTATTTCGTTGTTTAGTAGTTGGTTATATCAAGAAACTTCGTGAATTTTGATAGAGTAATGCGTGTCTAAGTCTAACTGGAGTAGTATTATTTATTGTCAACTGTCTTGATATGTTGACCTGGTGATAATTCTTGGAAGAGGCTTCTTGTTTCTTTTATCTTTTATTCTCGGTAAATGCCGGTGTTCCCCGAACGTCATCCTAGGTCTCGTAATTGCAGACTCTGATAAACATCAGATCGGTATTGAAATTCTGACGCCCGTGCGTCGTTCTTGTGCCTGCTTGATGGGCTTTGATGCTATAGCCAAAACCATGTGTTTTACCGCACAGAAGACCGATTCGTCTGCGTTTCTAGCTAGACCATTCGATACGGGGGCAGGTCTGCATACTCTCATCAACTTATTTGATCGCCTTTTTAAAAACTAATTGGAATGCTGGTTTTCAATCGGCTGAAATTTTTTATCCTTCCACATCTATTTTAAAATTTATGTGCTTAATGTTAGTTGTTTTTTCTGTTTTTGTAGAATTAATGTATCGAGTATAGAAAAAAATTACTGATGTATTTGACTATAGAAAAAAATGTAAGTTGTAATTGTTAGATCTAGATATAAGGGTTGTGAACGTTGAGTGAAAAGACTCTTCATCTAATTGAAATTAGACTCCTTAACAATATTGATTGACCAATTCTTTGGACATATACAGATAAAAAGACACCTTCCTTATAAAGAAAAGATGACAAAAGGACAGCTTCCTTTTAAACAAAAGAATACAGAGCTCTCCGCCCGGCGTCACTGGCATCCCAGGCTCAATTCCAAGAGCGTTCCCAGGCGGAATCATAAAATGAACTTTCAACAACCTATTGCACCGAAACACAGTATAGTTGAGGGGGGAAATTGATTTCTAAAGGGCCCTAGATCTAAATGTCTATCCTAATCATAGACTTTCATGGACAGGAGGCGACTCAGATCTACAAGTCAGGTGAACGGCTCAGATCTGAACCGTCCATCCGTACAGGTCTACAGAAAGGATAGGCATCTGGATCTAAAGCCCTTTACTGTATCTGCGCATCAGGGCAAGAGTTCAAGCTGAAGTGTCAAAACACTTGCAAATATAGGTCTGTCACGATTGATTGCAAATGACCCTAAGATTAGTAGATTACATCCCTGAAGGCCTTATTCACTGAGGCTGAGCCAACAAACAAAACATGAACATTGCAACCCACAATGATATTGCAAACAAACAAAGCACATTGCCTTAGCATGCTACAAATTCCACTACGAGCACATGAAAAAATGACTGAGTGGGGCAGGAGAAACTGACTATCATCAACTGATGTCGCTCATCACAGTTACAGATGAGTGCCTAAGCAGGGAGACCATCAAAGAACTTCATGTAATCATCAAATTTCTCCTCATGCCTGATCTTAGTGATTGAACCATCCTCTTCGACCTGTCAAGCAAATCACATATCCTATTGGAAAAGGAACATAATAATGACATAGAATAGCACAAGAAACAGAAAATAGTTTGAATGGACGCCCTCAGATAATTTGGGACAAAGAAATAGGCATATCAGATAACATATGCATGCCCTTTCAACATGAAAGCACAACAAGAAAATGGGATGTAGCTAACAGTATGTACCCAGTACTCAGGTGGTCTCAACTTCATGTTGTACGTGGAAGCCATGCTCATGCAGTAGGCACCTGCATCATGAACAACCAGACCAGCTCCCTAAAAGGGCAATATGTTAGAAGGGCGATGAGGGAAGTAAGTCATCATCATAGAGAATATAGAGAATTTGAAAGACCTCTTCAGGCCTCGGAAGCTCCCTGTCTTTTCCAAGGAAATCTGCTGATTCACAAACTGGCCCAACAATATCAAAGGATGCTACTTCTGCATCCCGAGAAGGGGGAGAAACCAGTTCGATATGCTGCAACATGAGAATAATAGTTCCACGTTAGTAAACAAGCTTTAATATCTGAAATAATTTCCTGGACATTTCATTTTTATTTGTAAAGAGTGCTTAATACGATTCCAATGTACTTCAAAGACAGAAATGGTGTACAACCAAAACATATAAATTAGAAGTTAGGATAAATCTAGTGATATATCAGCATTCGAGAACTAACAAATACCTCATATGGAGCTGAATCAAATAAATTTATGACAAGAAGTTAGGATAAATCTAGTGATATATCAGCATTCGAGAACTAAGTACAGATCCTCTACTCTCCACGCATCACTTAGATAATATATCTTCTATGCAGAGTCTCATACAAAGACACAAACACATTCAAAAAATGATTAGCACACTACAAAACAGAATATTGAGAGCAGCTTCTGAGCATCTAGTCAATACATTTTACTAGCATAGTTGCATCAGAAGAAAACAAAAAATAGGCAGCAACAAACAGCTAAACTTTCTGGAGACTAGAGCAAAACAGAGCAAGAGTAAGAGCAGAGCAATCCAAAAAAACGTACAGAATAGCTGCATGAGGTGGCAAGGAGGCACCAGCAGCTCAGACCCAAAAATGGAATCAGGCTGGCCTTACTTCTGAATCTAGTCAACCAAACAACACGTCTGGTCCAGCAGACCAGCAGCAATGTTGCCACCACCCAGACCCAAACAAAACAACACAAGTGGTGTCTAGTAAGTAGTAAGTGAAGTCCTCCGCTCGAGACCCAACACGCCTATGCACCTGAGTACCTGCGGCTGAACCAGGCAATGGAACCTGGCTGCTTTAAGCACCTCAAGACATGGGCAATGCCGCAATGCAATACGCATTGAGTGACTATAAAACCAAATTAGCTTAACATTCAAATATAAATACAGAAATAACGTTATATCCAAACTTCAATGTATTCACAAATATAGTTGTTTATTTACTCATTGATAACAAGTCCAAGCCAACCTGGTATGCTCCATACAGACTAGGTCTGATGAGTTCTGCCATGCTGCCATCAACAACGATGAAATTCTTTGCACCATTAGATTTAACACCAGTTACTCTATTGACGAAACAGCAAGTATTTGCAATCAAGGACCTTCCAGGTTCAATGATAAGAGTAAGATCTCGAGAGAGAACTAATTCTCGCACCTACAATAAAATAGATGAATAAATTAAGAATGAGGATTCATGTCATAGACACAGAAGCCAAATTATCGTACAAAAAAGTGTTATTTTCAAAGAAAGCATTTGTGCCTGCGAAGATATGAACTACAAACATAAGAAGGATACTGAACTTACAGTATTGATGAGATCCATAGGTGCAGGCAAGACTACATCGCTATGGTGGTAATCGATACCCAAACCACCTCCAATATTCAGGTACTCCAACTCAAAACCTTGCGCTCGAATTTCATCAACATAATTCACCATAAGAGCTGCAGCATCTCTGAATATATCAACCTACACAATACAGAACTATGCTTCAGATGCCATGTAGGAAAGAGAAACAGATATATGGCTATATGGACAGAAACAGCCATAACAGCAGTGTCAAAAAAATGTTCAGGAACTCAATGTCCTCCCTTACTGACAGAGAGCACAAAAGGGCCACCTAACACAAACTGATGTATTTTGGCATGATGCAACATGCCAACATGTGCGTTATTTTGTTTTGGCAGCAAGAACTTTGTATGCAACAAGGTGACTGCTCAGCAAATGAACAAGATGATATGCCCGTTGAAAAGCTGAAAGAAACACAATTTCCAGCCATGGGACACTCACAGTAAATTATAAGGAACGATAGACATTATATGATAAAAATAAATACTACAAGAAATGGAACATTACCTTCGTAATAGTAGATCCCAGGTGACAATGAACACCGACCAGTTTGACATCATTAGAATATGACTTGATAGAATCTAGAAACCATTGCAATTTCTCGTTCCGGATTCCAAATTTGGAAGTTTTATTTCCAGTTGCAACGTATGGGTGTACCTGTTCACATAACAGAAAAATTGTTAAAAAAGAAATATATGTGCACGGCTCCGGTCATATGAAGATATATTGTCTAAGAGTAAAATTTCATAACTCTTCCAATATGGCACTTGTCTAGAACTGAAACAGATAGACATTGAAGCTGTATTTAGCCTTGTCAAAAAAATCCACCAAATAGGAATTGGGAAGGGAACACGGATGTTTTCCGCAAGACCTTCAATTAATTTGTGGGGGCAGGCATTAGGCCAATACTCCATGACTAACAAACAGAAAAAACTTCAACAAATGATACTGTACTAGAAAGTGATTTCAATGAAATGGAAGCATGGGTGCTGTCCACAAAACCTTCAAATAATTTACATAAAATACTAAGGACAATACTTCATTGCTTATAAACAGTGTTCAAGCATATTTTGGCCTTTTGGGAGTATTTGAGGGTCAATAATACCTGTGGATCCACATCAGGATTTATTCTAAGCAAAACAGGCACTTTTTTTCCTTTATCCCTCGCAGCTCTGACAATATTCTCCAAATCAAATTCACTATCAATATTTACAAATACTCCATGTTCAGCAGCCAATTTCAGATCTTCCAATGTCTTACCATTTCCGTTAAATATACACCTGATATTCAAAACACAGACTGAACACAGTTACTTTCTCTTCATAATAAATTTTCATCACATGAAGAAACAATTAAATAATCCGATTCAAGTCCAAGGTACTAGTGTCTTGCAAAAAGTTCTATGATTCAAACTCAGAGTGGCCCAGGAGATTTTGACCCTTGAGCTTACAGTTCAACTAACAACAGGTTGCGAGGAGTGACAGTTGCTCACTTGAGCTGCCCATTATTGCTGCGACAACAATGAGACCCCTTTTGTATTAAATAGCAGCAAATAAACATCTCTGGGCTGACTAGCCTCGTGGCGTCTAACTAGCCTCGTGGCTAACGATTCTGCAATACATACCAAACATAAAAAAAAACAACCATCCTCCACTCTCGTCAGGAAATGAAATCAAATTATCCTAATCCATCCAAATTCAAACAAGGAACGACATGAGTGCGACTCCTTTCCCAGCAAATGGCCTAATGAACCAGTCCATTCTTGAAAAACGGAACATGGGAAAGATATCCGTACTTCTTTGGGTCGAATCCCGCCTTCAGGGCAAGACGGAGCTCGTTTCCGCTGACGAGGACAGCTCCGCACCCGAGCCCTTGTAGGAGTTCTAGCACAAAGCGGTTGTTATTGGCCTTCACAGCGTACCCCACGACGGAACGGAGCCCCTGGAGCGCGTCGCGGTAGGCGGCGAAGTTGCGGAGGATCTGCGGCTTGCTGTAGAGGTAGAAGGGGCTCTGCACCGCCGCCGCCATGGCGTCCTCAACCCGCACCCCCTCGCAGTACAGGTACCCATCGGCGCCGCGCTGGAAGCAGTGCTTAGGCGGCCCCGCCGCCGCCGCCGCGGGCTGCGGCGGCGGGGACGGGGAGGTAGTGGAGACGGAGGCGCGGAGGGAGACCAGCCGGCTGTGGCGGCGAGGTAGAGACACAACGGCGATGCCACCGCGGTTGGGACGGGTAGCGGGGATAGTGTTCGGAGTAGGGAGAAGGGAGCGCGAGAGCATGTTCGCCGCCGCCATAGCTAGGGTTTGGGTAGCGAGGAGAAGAGGGGCCCAACTTCATAGGGCCCAAGCTAGTTTTGTACGCTTATTTTAGGTCAACATACCCCTCAGATCTTGAGTTGTGTACCTTTTAACAACCATTTCCATCTAAAATAGGGGTTATATATGGTTTTATCTGATCTCAGAATCTCAAATATAAACCCTAATTGCTTATTGAAAGTCTTCCCATTGTTCAAAACCATTGTTCAAGATGACGACGATGAGTCAAATCTCACAAAATATGAAGACCGTGAGGTGAAAATTCAAGTGAAGAAGGTGACTAAATCACCAAGAACTAGAATGCGGGTCTAAAATATTATGTTTTAAAGTCGCATTTTATATTACTGATAAAACAAACAACTATACAAATTTAGTTGATAACGTAGCAAACATAAGTATTTTGAAGTGTTATATGTCTGAAATGGTGACTTGAAACACTTGAGATATGTGAAAATGGAGCTCTATCTTGTTGGAATAGGATCTAGCCCGCGCAATATTTTCACTTTCTGTTTATTTTGTGTTTTACAAAAGGCACACGCTACAATAACTTCCACGGAGACAACTAGAACGCCAGCCTTCCATGATAAACTGCTCAATGACTTTTATACGTGACAAGCATGATGTGGTGTGGTATTTGTGAGCTCCAATTTGTATTAAACAAATCATCATACAGGGATGTAACCTTGGTTCTGAGTAAGTCATAATGTCTCGGGCTTGGCCAATAGTAGAGTTATCATGTGTTCATGTTCAGTTCATTCTTTTAGTACTAATATTCGTATACTAAATTTATATCTTCCTCTTTCATTTTTGGTTTATAAAATAAACTAATTTGTGTGCGGATCGGCTATTTGCGGATACGCAAAGTCTAAAATATATTTCTATTTTCTAAAAATAATATAAATATATAAGCATCTATAGTGTTTACTAAGAATTTACATATTTCTTTTAATCTAAATTCATGCCAAATTTGAAATCCAAACTATTTCCATAGTTGGAGTTGAAAACTGAATGGTTTCAGCTAAACAACAGGCTCAGCCCATAGTTGAGGGTTGTAAAATGAACCTTTTCCAAAAGTATAATTTACAAACAAGTCAAAAAATCTGTAGTGCTTGCTAAGAAGGATTCATGAATATATTTGTTACTGTCTTACTGAAATGGTGAAGAAGCTAATACTCTTCTGTTAGCAAATACCTTAGAATCCTACAGCTAGCTAGTTCATTGGCAGTGGTATAACCTTTACGTTGACTACGTACTCCTGGAATAGGGGAATCGTGAATATTTTAAGATTTCAGGGGGGGGGGGAGTAAGAATAGGGCAGAGAAGTTCGAGAGTCAACAATGATGCGGCCTTAGCATTGCATCCAAATCATAATTCAGTAAATGCAAATGCATCGAATAACCACTTTAGGTCAGCCATCATAATTCGAACTATGCAAAATACAGCATAAATAAATGGTTGTATACCCAACAAAATGCATCAAATCCATGAATGCTTATACACTAAGGTTCACTAAGAGAATAGCCTTGAAAGACAACATATGTTCTTGTCCAGATGAGACATAAGCAACAGATGACAAATGAGACTGAGATATGAAAATTGTCTTTGGCCTTATTGTCATACAATAGTTCTAAAACATCATGACACTAGTGCACAAGGATAAATACCAGAGCTCTACATGAACTAAGTTTAGGTTGATCCACCTGGGCCATCTCTTAAATTATCTGTCAAGAGTTCGGAGTAAGGGACGATTGAGCAGAGCACTGGAGACAGATCTTGAAATTCAGTTTTCCTGATTTGTTTCTTCAAGCACTGGGAAGATGGGAGGCCAAACCATTGCAATTGGAAAATCAAATGGACTAAGCAGTACCCTGTCATCCACCACCTTCTCTACGGCCTTGTTGCTCAACTGCATACAACAGATAACTTTACTGGCCACCAGCTCGAAGATCACAAACTCAGCATTGTCCGAGACATCAATAAACCAAACAGGTGCAGTGCGACCATCATCAGGCTTCCATCTGCGCACATCAAGATTAGCACATGCCTCACGCACGGAGAAGGAATCCACCAACACCCACTGCCCGGCACCGTCGCCATGCCAGACACGAAGCTGGAACCCCGTGACATCAATGAGGTAGAGCCCAGACTGCTGTGCCCGCGAAAATCTTAGAGTTCTGCTGTATCGCACTTCAACTGGGAGCTGGACATTGGAAAAGCTTGCAGTGTCCAAATCCAACACTAGGATGTATCCAAGTGTGGTCATCATGTATAACCTGCGGCCCACGAGCAATTTGTGAAGCATCATAGTTTCTAGTAGGGATTGCCGGTGCTCTGTTACCACGTAGCGCTGGACGCCCCACACCCCGGACTGCAGGATGGAGAATTGAGCGCAGCATTGGACGCTGTTGAATTCCATGTCCAGGCACACGATGGAAGCGGCATCGCCCTCACCCTCCAGGAACAGAAGAAGTCGGCACTCGTCGTTGCAGCGTCTGTGCAGCAGGTTTCTGGTAATGAGGCCCGGAGAGGGTGGCATGGGGAGGGGAATGTCGGGTGTAAGGCGCAGCAAGCTCCGGATGGCGTAGGTGATGCGGCGATCGTCGTCGCTGATGACCGCGACGAGCAGGCTGTCGTTGCGGCAGTCACAGACGTTCGACCGGTGCAGGGTGGCGAGGGCTCGGGAAGCGGCGACGGCGAGCTCGCGGGGCTGAGGGACCGGGAACCAGCCGGGTTTCACGAGGCTGAGGGCGAGGATGCGGGGCGGGTGGAGCGCGCGGAAGCGGCGAAGGAAGACGGGGTCGGAGGCGAGGCGGAGCCAACGCCTACAGACGAGCGCGGCGTGGACGAGGCAGCTCGGGAAGTCGACGCGGAGGAGGATCTCGACGAGGAGGTCGTCGTTGTTGAGCACCATTGCGACGACGGTCGCCGCGGCAAGCTGCCCGTCCCTGGTCCGCTCCATTTCCATGTTCAGCGTCAGTTTCGGCGAGGAGGAGGAGAGTAGGAGACCAGCGTCAGCGTGGGCCTCGTATGGATGTGACGATGACGACTCCTGAACGGGCCGGCGTTAAGAATGGGCCAAAACAGTCAAAATTAATAGTAAAAACGGAACGGCAAATTTTGACTACAGGCGACGCTCCTCCACCTCCTCCCCTAGCCGGCCGACCCGGCTCAACGCGCCGCCCCCTCTAGTCCCACCAAGAACTAACCTGTTTGGCGTGCCTCCTCGTCCGAGCTCCATCCACGCCTTGGTCACCGCGATCCACGACGTCTCGCCAATCAACTGCAGCCTACCGCCGGATCGCTCTACTTCCTTACTTCTATAGATGAGAGGAACCCTAAAACCCTAAAGGTGAGTAGGAGGCACAACAAGGAAGGTGAGGAGGAACACCAATTCGTCGCCGCCGCCGTGCATGTTGGTCGAAGGCGAGGAGGAGGCAAAAAGGAAGGAGCAAGTTAGGGTTGTATGAGGTTGGATAAGAAAGGAAGTGAATCGTATCACCGTGCAGGGTCGGATAAGTAAGGAAGCGAGTCGTGATACCGTGTGGGCTTGGATAAAAAAGTGGGTCGAATTTCGTGATCAAAGAAGGAAGTGGGCCGCGTCACCGTGTTGGCTGAATAAGAAAGAAAGTGAGCCGGTCTGTGTGGTTGCTAGATTTAACACTACGAATAAATAGCATCACAGAGGACTATCGAGCATAATGTCACTATCTCTCTGTATAAAAACTAGTCACTAGCACAACTTAATGATAAATTCAATTAATTGACTGGAAGTGTAATATCGTGGGCCAAGTTAGGCAACTACACATAGGATAAAAGGTGGTTTAAAAAACATTTTAAACCCATTTAGTACCTTCGTCGGGGCATTGCTTAAAACTTTAGCTAGACCTTTGCATCAACTTCCTAAGCAGATTTTGCGTTCGTGCGGAACTGCGGAAGTCACAATTCCCTGCTTCCTCAAGAATTCGGGTAAGAAGTCCAACTGACCAGAGCCGAATCATTTTCCCCCTTCGAATTATATGCGCACAACCGATCAAATCCAACAGAGAGCACCAGGCTGCTGGCTAACGTGACAGCAAGCTAGGCCAGATGTCATGAGAATACACAACCTTTGTTGCCATTTTTAACTGAATGAATATCCAGATACATATAAAACGCACTATGAAGTCTACCCAAGATCTTATCAGTCTTTCTGTAACACAATCTTGGTATCATCATTCATCAAAACAAAGCATTTATGCAACACCAAAAGTGAAAAAATGGATGCGAGTTTTCGTGGCATATTCGCATGACGAGTGAGCAATGAACATGAAAACTGTGTCCTAGCGTCACTGTGTCAACAGGTTTATGTGAGAAGGAGGCATTGCTCTTGCTTAGAACAGGGAATACAATAACCCTACACCAATAGCATATGCAACTTGCCAAATTCTTTATTCAGTCAGTAATTTGTTGACACAGATCTAACCCAAAAAAGGTCAGATAATTGTATTACTCATAAACAGGAAATGTAGTTGCCACGTATATTTGTGTGCAGCTTCAAACGTGCATATCATGTGACTTACTTCACAAACATGAATGGAAAAGACTAAAAAGGGATATCGAATATTAATCATTAAGTCAACAACTCCAAATATGTCTAGTAAATATTTAGCTGAGTGAAATGCATGAATGTAAACTATTACCAAGTTCACAACTGGTCTCTAAACTCTCATTTTAGGGCCCGTTTGGTATGACTCCGGATTCTTGAAGAATCAGAAATGTTTCAGTTTCAAACTAGAAACGTTTCTCAACTGAAACAGAATCACTTTAGAAACCGTTTGGCAAATTTTCTGTTTCGGTTTAAGTAAATTGAGGTGGAGTATTTAATTGACCCATTTACCCTTAGATGAACTATGTTGTTTCTCACAATCAAGCCTTATGAAATACATTATTTGTAAAGTAGTCCACTCACATATGTGCTTTTAAAATACAAGGAAATATAATTCGTAAATCTTATCTATGATCTAAATTGTATTATTGCAACTGCAATCTCATCTCTGAACCTATCCATACTTATGTGATTTGCCAAAGACGTCGAGGCGTCGGATGCATCTTGTGGTGGTACATGTCTTGCATATCTATTAGGTATTGTGAGAATATACTCTGGATCCCGATCACATCTCCGAAAATGTCTATCTACTGCATGATTCTCACGGATGAAGCTATGAAGGCACATAGTTGCAGCCACTATCATCTTTTGCTTGGACATTGGATAGCTTGGCATCTTCAAAAGAATTCTCCACTTTACCTTCCATACACCGAAGGTTCGCTCAACGACATTCCGACTACTTGAATGTAAAAAGTTGAATGTTTCTTGTTCGCCACTAGGAGCAGCACCCCTCCTCCAATCGGGAGCATGGTACCTTTGATCCTTGTACGGTGCCATGTATCCCGGTCTATTTGGATATCCGACGTCGACCATATAGTACTTTCCTGTATTAAAAATATATATAAATGTAGGGTTGAGGAGGCGGTGGCAAAACGTGTAAATTGTCAAGAAACTTTGAGGGGGAGTTTGGAGTCCAGAATCGACTCGGCAATGGAACACCTGTCCCGCCGTTTCAGGCCAAGAACTGTTTTTTTGGAATCGTTCCACGTTGATTCGCCCCTGGATGAATTTTTTTGCCTGTTTGGTCCAGTTTCTACTGATTGTACACAGAATCCGAAATGATTCTACTAGCCAAACGGGGCCTTATAGTTGTGACTCCCAAATCTATTTATGTGTGCCACTGCAGATCCAAATGGGTCCCGATGTGCTCCAACCGACGACGTGTCATGCCAGCTCGGATGTAGTAGCACGTACGAAATGAATCGAGTTGACCAGGATATATGCAGTTTAGGTGTACTCGATTAATCCTGTCAAGATCTAAATTCATTATATTTGGATAAGTGAGCTGAGTGAGATTTACAAAAGAAAAAATGTGTGGATGACAAATAACTATTTTACATCTATAATTAAAAACACTACGGCTCATTACGGGCAGGAATAATTTCTTAAATGCGCTGCAAATATCCCCATATGGAGGCATGCTATCATATATTTGACTTTAAAATGCTATTTTTCAAATGTATCTGACACAGACAATCATGTAAAACCCATTTTGCCGAACCCCTTGTGGCCCCACCACCAACCGGGGTCAAACCAACACCGGATTCAGTCAGGGGAGACGAAGAAAAGCAGCCGTCGCCAGCTGCGGGCGGCGTCGTGCTCGCCTCTCATCACGAGTCCGCGCGTCTTCCCTTCTTCCTCTGTTTTTTTCTTAACGCCCGCCTCTCATTTGTCTCCGGTTGGCAGCATCTTCCACACCGAGTACCGTTTGATCCTCGAGGACGACGGCGACGGCACATCACCTGCACTTGGCAATAGTGGTCGGAATTGGGCCGTGCTGGGCTGGCCCAGCCTGACCCGATCGTGCTTCGGGTTGTTTTGGCCCGTGGCCCGAAAGCATGACGGGCCGATTCGTGCCGGGTCGGGCGGCCCAAAATGCAAGAACTTTGGCTCAGGCACGGCGTGTAGCACACCGGGCCCGCTTCAGACCGTGTCGGGCCTGAAATTTGTGGCGAGATAGAAAAAATTAAAAAATACAAAAAATACATGAAAAATACAGAAAAAATCATAATATATAAAGTGGAACAGAAAAACAAAAAAAGTTGTGTACGTAAGAATAGATTACAAGATTTATTGAGAACATCATGCACACGCACAAAAAAAACACAAGCCCAATTTTTTGGGCCACAATCGGGCTGATCGGCTTTTTTGGGCCCATTTCAAAAATTGCCAATTCGGTCCGGGCCGACCCGAGCACAGCCCGAAACTTCGTGTCGTGCTGCCCGTCGTGCCTGGTTCCCAGGTCCGACACGACCTGAAGTATCGTGCCGGGCCGACCCAGATCCTTTTCGTGTCGGACCGGGCCCCGTGTCGTGCTTTCCAACCGGGCTTTGGCCCGGCCCAATTCCCACCAATTGGAAGTGAAAAGTCAGTTAGGGTTTCCAATAGGGTGTTAAGGGTACATATAGCCCTACACTTCACATACATACATTCCAACATCCCCCCGTAGTCCTAATATCTAGCCACGACAGATGTTGAGGCTAGAGCGAAACTCAGAGAACAACGACGAAGGAAGACCCTTCATGAAGATGTCGGTGAACTGCGACGACAGCGGGACGTGGAGGACCCAGACCTCGCCACGGGTAACCCGTTCACGAACAAAGTGAAGATTAATCTCCACATGCTTTGTGCGTGATGCTGGACTGGGTTGGTGGAGAGATAGACGACACCGACGTTGTCGCAGTAGTGAAAGTGCACCTAGGCTAGTTCCCCGTGGGTTCTGATGATTAATGACAACACTTAAGGGACTAGTGAGCTTTGCAAGTGTGAGTACAGGTGATTAAGAAATTTACGAAGACGGATACACTCAAAAAGGAAAAGAGGAGAAAAGGCAAATGCACAAGAAGAATAGAATTTAGGATTTTTATTTTTTGTGTTGAGTTTAGCCTTTGAGCATGAGTGTGATCATAGAGTAAAGTGCTGCGAATCATCTAAGAGCTCATAGTCCGAGTTTAGGTTGAGTGGAGTGAAGATTTGGGATAAGCCCTCGGAATAGGATCGGACTTGTTCGGGCTGGGAGCCGGACTAGTCCGCCACATCGGACTCATCCGATGTAGAACGAAACAATTTGCTCTGTGTGAGTTCGTACTTGTTCGGGTTAGAAGGCCGGACTAGTCCGAAGTATCGGACTAATCCGATATAGAACAGAACAAGAGTTTCTGTGTGAGTTCGGACTTGTCTGTCTGGGGACGGACTAGTCCATTGAGAGAGTGTCTGAGGCCTTCAGGAGCTAAGTCCTGGTTGACCGGACTAATTCGCTCTTTAGGGTCGGACTAGTCCGTAGGTTCAGACTTATCCGTTTCAAACCAGAAAAGGAGTTTCTGTGTGAGATCAGACTAGTCCTCTATGTGTCGGACTAGTCCGTTTGGAACTAGAAAGTAGTTGCTGGGACTAAGTCTTAGATGGTCGGACTTGTCCATCCATGGAGGTCGGACTAGTCCCGTGGATCAGACTTGTCCTTTCTCAACCAGGACAATGGGTTATATGTGAGATCAGACTAGTCTGTGATATGTGACCGTTTAGTTGGCGGAATCCTACCATTTAGTTGGTGAGATCCGACCGTTTAGTAGGTGAAGAGTGATGTCATCGGTCCCCGCAAGCCGGACTAGTCTAGGGTCAAAGGGCGGACTAGTCTGGGGGTTTGGCAGTTGGCAACGGCTAGTCCCCGGAACCTCTATAAAAAGAGGTTGCCCGGGTCTTAAAACTAACAAAAAGCACCCTAACGACAAAATAGCCTTCCTAGAGCTTTTCTAGTCCCCTCTTTTTAAATTATTGGAGCCCTAAGAGTGTTTCTTGAGAGTTTGTGAGTTTTGGGAAGAGGAGAAGAAGGGGAGTGTGCACCATAGAGCTCTTGGTTGATTCTGTGGCACTAAGTGAGAAGTGTGATGTTGAAGAGAATTGGTTTGTAAGTGCTTTGATCGGAGTTCTCGTGGGAGCCTCAAGTTGTGAGTTGCCCCATGATATATTATGAAGCATTTGTGATATAGTGAAAAACAAGCCGACCTTGGTGATGGCTTGGTGAGGAAAAGGTTGAGAGCAACCTAGTCCTTGGTGGGCTCCTCAACGTGGACGTAGGATTCTTTGTGCAGCTGAACCACGAGATAAGTATTGTGTCTCTGTCTTATTGAGCTAAAATCCTCTGTGATCAGACTAGTCCGCCCTCAGGATCGGACTGGTTCGGACGCTGTGAACTAATCGTTTTATTAAGCCGTATTTCAGATTTTCTGCCTATTCAGCCCCCTCTAGGCAACTTTCAATTGGTAGCAGATCCTAACTCTCCTAAAAGCTTAACCGCTTGGAGAGGAGATGGGGGAAAACGGCAAGAAGGACTTACCTCCCGTCGACACCACCAGCGCCGGCGAGAACAACACCCACAGCGGTGGAGGGCTCAAGTTCTCACCTCACAAGTGTGTCAACCCAATAAAGGACATGCCAAGGCTACCTCCCTTCGACTTTTAGACCGACGACGAAGATGAAGAAGTGAGGCGTATTGCCGATCTTCTTCAAAAGGCAAAAGATGAAGATAGAAGAAGGAGGAGGCTTGAGAAAGAAAAGAAACTCAAGAAGCCTTAAGAAGACTACACTCGACATCCTTTTAACTATGAGCGTTTAAATTCACACACAAATTACTTATCTATTCCTTTGGTCAAACCTCCACACTTTGTGTAGGGAAATAGGCGATGCGCTACTCTAGCAATTCGACCGTATCACCCAGAAAACATGCGAGTAAGAAAGTTATGGATCGTTACCACTAGACGCGCAGCGCAACGGATCAAAGATGCGCGTCGTAGCCGATCAGCGCAGCAGTAACAGCAGCGCCTCCACGGAGTCCACACGTACAGGGAGGAATGCCGTGCGTCGGTGTGCTAGCACCGCGCGCGCGACAGGGGTTTCGACGGCTGGCCTGTGAGAGGCGGCGGCTGGGGCTGTTCTGTGGTGGTGTCATCTGCCCCTAACCCTACCCCTCATATTTATAGGCACGCTAATGGGCTTTTAGGTCACAGGCCCATTAGTACCCTAATTTCTTATGGATCAAATATCCATCAGGACTTTATACGAATTGTTATGATTGCCTCTTGGGCATATCACCAACAATCTCCCACTTGCACTAGAGACAATCATGTAGCCAAGTTTTTAAATATTCCATCCCCTTAAGTGTGTGACCCGTTAGGTTCATGTACAGTCGGTTATGAATGAAAACTGTTTTCAAACACAAGTCAGTAGAGGTACCTAGCAGATCAGACTGACTCCCGAATGTACATAAAGATCATATCGGCTGAAGCTAGATACATTCACATGCTAATTCTTTTGCCACACGATACCAGTCAACCTCAAGGCGAGATACGTGCCATCCTTGTGATAGCTCGACCATTCACTCGATCAAATAGTGGATTCAATCTATGACTAACTTTTAGTCATAATGATTAACTCTTTAATCACTTTGGCATGGCCATGCACTTTCAATCCAACTATCTCGAGGTGCCCAGAGATATCTCTCCTGTTATTTAGGAGGGGCAAATCCCATCTTGATCCGCACACATCTCATTCCATGCTTCATCATGTACCTGAATACTATTTTATGACCACCCAGTTACGGAGTAGCGTTTGATAGTTTCAAAGTGCACAACTACACATAGTGAGAAACAATGGCGATCTCAGGTCTAAGAATCTAGCAGGTGTATCACTCAAGACCAACTGATGGCACATATGTAAATAACAATCCCAACAGTGTCTCGGAATAGGTCTATCCAACACCATGTTCACTAACATGTGTTCACATTATTAATTTGATATCTCCATAGCTATGATCCGTGAAACGTGATTATCAATTAATACATGTGCTAGTCTGCGTACTATCATTATCTCATATAACGATGTAGACTAGGGATCATTTTGAGTAACATTATAATTAACAAAGAGTCTCACGAACAAGTCACATACTTGATGATCAATGTGAATAATAGTTACTCAAATAGTTCATAAACATAGCTATGACACAAGTCTCTCACTACACACTAGGATTACTGATGTAAGTATCTAATACACATAGATCTCGTGTGCGTCTCATGCTTTGATTGTGGAAGAGGCTTTGTCAACGGATCTGCCATATTCAAATCCGTATGCACCTTGCATATATTCACATCACCTCGGTCAATAATCTCTCGAATCAGATGATAGCGTTGTAGTATATGTTTGGATCTTTTGTGTGATCTAGGCTCCTTTGCCTGTGCAATGGCTCCATTATTGTCGCAATAGAGATCCACAGGTCCGGAAGCACTAGGAACAACACCCAACTCAGAAACAAATTTTCTGATCCAAACAGCTTCCTTTGCAGCTTCAGAAGCTGCAATATACTCTGCCTCCATCGTCGAATCTGCTACTGTGTCTTGCTTGGAACTTTTCTAGCACTGCCCCTCCATTGAGGCAGAACACAAAACCGGATTGCGATCTAGAGTCATCCTTGTCTGTTTGGAAGCTAGCATCGGTGTAACCTCTTACAACGAGCTCTTCTTCACCTCCAAACACTAGGAACACATCCTTAGTTCTTCTCAAGTACTTAAGAATGTTTTTGACAACTGTCCAATGAGCCTCACCATAATCTGATTGATACCTGCTCGTAACACTCAGAGCATATGATACATCTGGGCGTGTACACAACATGACATACATGATAGATCCAATAGCCGAAGCATAAGGAATCACTCTCATCCTCTTTTGCTCATCAGACGTCGAAGGACACTGACTTTTGCTTAGAGTGATGCCATGTGACATTGGCAAGAAACCTTTCTTAGAATCTTGCATATTGAACCGATTCAATATCTTGTCAATATATGTGTCTTGGCTTAATCGAATTAACCTTTTAGATCTATCTCTATAGATCTTTATGCCCAAAATGTATGCTGCCTCTCCTAAATCCTTCATTGAGAAACTTTTCCTTAATGAGGATTTAACAGCATCTAGTACTGGAATGTCATTTCCGATCAACAATATGTCATATACATATAGGACCAAAAATATAATTGCGCTCCCACTAACCTTCTTGTAAATACAAGGTTCTTCTACGTTCTTGATGAAACCAAACCCTTTGACCACTTCATCAAAACGTAGATTACAACTCCGAGATGCTTGCTTCAATCCATAGATGGACTTTTGAAGTTTGCATATTTTTCTAACATTTTTAGGATCGATAAAACCCTCAGGTTGTGTCATGTACACATCCTCAGTGAGACTCCCATTAAGAAAGGATGTTTTGACATTCATCTGCCATATTTCATAATCAAAATATGCAGCAATTGCTAGGAGAATCCGAGCAGACTTTAGCATAGCGACGGGCGAAAATGTTTCATCATAATCCACACCTTGAATTTGTTTGAAACCTTTCACCACCAATCGTGCTTTATAGATGTGAACTTTTCCATCCATATCAGTCTTTTTCTTGAAAATCCATTTGCAATCGATCGGTCTCACACCATCGATTGGATCAACCAAGTTCCAAACTTGATTCTCATGCATGGATTCTATTTCGGATTCCATGGCTCTAAGCCATTTCTCAGAGTCGGGTCCCATTATTGCTTCACTGTAGGTCACAGGCTCATTATTGTCCAACAATACCATGTCCTGTTGTTCCGTGGTTAGGAGTGTCAACTTTTTAGTTGCACGACGTACCCTTGTAGACCTTCGTGGGGCTGGTGTTTCATCAAGTGGTTGTACAACATCTTGTACATCCTGTATATGATTAGAGGGTGCCGAAACATTTTCAGGTATTTCTTTAATTTCTTCAAGATGTACCTTGCTCCCACTAACTCCTTTTGAGAGAAACTCTTTCTCCATGAAGACACCATTACGAGCAGTAAACACTTTACTCCCCGTTTTATTATAAAAATAATATCCTTTGGTTTCCCTAGGATATCCCACAAAGAAGCATTTGTCTAATTTGGGAGTAAGTTTGTTTGACGTCAAACGTTTGACATAAGCATCACATCCACAAACTTTGAGGAAAGACAATCCAGGACATTTCCCGGTCCACATCTCATATGGTGTCTTCTCAACAGACTTAGTTGGGACTCTGTTTAGTGTAAACACAACAATTTCAAGAGCATAACCCCAAAAGGATAGTGGAAGATCAGTCTGGCTCATCATCGACCTAACCATTCCATTGAGGCGTTCCAGGTGGAGTCAACTGTGGAACAATTCCACATTGTTTTAAATGATCATAAAATTCATGGCTCAAATATTCGGTTCCTCCGCTCGTACACCCCATTCCATTGAGGCGTTCCTGGTGGAGTCAACTGTAGAACAATTCCACATTGTTTTAAATGATTATAAAATTCATGGCTCAAATATTCACCCCCACGATCAGATCGTAAAAGTTTAATTGTCTTACCCAACTGATTTTGTACTTCATTCTGAAATTCTTTGAACTTTTCAAAAGATTCAGACTTGTGCCTCATTAGATAGACATATCCATATCTACTAAAGTCATCGGTAAAAGTAATGAAATACTGAAAACCACCTCTAGCTACCGAACTCATTGGGCCACATACATCAGTATATATAAGTCCCAACAAGTCACTTGCCCTCTCACTTTGACCAGTGAAGGGTGATTTGGTCATCTTCCCAAGCAAACAAGACTCGCATGTGTCAAGTGATTCAAAATCAAATGAACTTAACAAACCATCTTTATGGAGTTTCTCAATGCGTTTCTCATTTATATGACCTAAACGAAAATGCCAAATAAAAGTGGGATTTAGATCATTTCGTCGAGCCCTTTTTGTATTAATGTTATAGACTGTTTTATCCTCAAGATCAAGAACATATAATCCATTCACTAATGGACATTGAGCATAGAAAATATTATTATAATAAATAGAACAACATTTGTTCTTTATTATAATCTCATAACCATTAACTTCTTCCAAACATGAAGGAGATATAATGTTCTTGCTCAAAGAAGGAATGCAATAACAATTATTTAACCAAAACTAATCCTGAGGGTAATGACAAGTGATAAGTTTCGACAGCTATGACAGCAACCTTTGCTCCATTGCCGACCCGAACATCCAACTCGTCTTTTGCAAATCTTCTAGTCTCACTTAGACCCTGCAACGATTTGCAAGTGTGAATCATTGATCCGGTATCAAATACCCATGATTCACTAGAAGATGTAGCAATATTGATTTCTATAACATTTATACCTGAAGTGGAAGTCTCACTCCCTTTCTTCTTCTTATCCTCCAAGTACTTCTTGCAGTTCCTAGACCAATGTCCCTTAGCATGACATTGGAAGCTATTCCGAGGCAAAACATCCACCATATGAAAAGCATGAAAAGAATAGTAAAACATCACAGGCATACGATCATATCATATCTGTGAATAGTATGGCCTTTAGGATCATAGTGGTCTCCATCACCATGGTTCCATCATGATCTACACCGCCATGTCTCCCTTCTTATGGTGATCACCATCGCCATCATGCTTGAGGTTTCTCAATGAATATAAAAGAAGCTAATACATCTAATAACTATCAAATAAATTACATGAGAGATTAGGCATCACAGGGCGACACGCAGGTCGTTATACAATTATGTGACAACCTTAACCCGGTTGTGTTAAATTTGCAACGCGCAGGCTGCACGAATTTTATACACAGATCATCACATCATATTTAGGTCATACCATTCACATCATTCTCTGCAAAAACAAGTTAAGCGTAGAACGATGTCTATCATGAAACAACTTAATGATGTCACTATAGCAGACACCAAATGGAATTACATAGATCGCATCTATGAAATCACTATGAAAATCTCATCGAATTGATCAGATCAACTCGAATCTGAGCCATTTAGAATGCCTCAATTTTCATTGTGACTGGTTATCCACGAGAAGATCGCGACACATGACCGTGATCTGTTGGCTCAATCTGTTAGCTATGTACACTATTAGTCCCGATGGTGATTCTAGCCGGTAGGGACAGGTTGCGCACACAGCAGAGAAGGAGCACGAACTAATCCTTTAGTCATATGATGGCAATCTACTCTAACCAATTCCAAACCCCAAAAGTCGAACTATGAAAATTCATCATATGAACTTGTCTGCAGTAGATCGCATCTAAGATCCAGACCAAAAACTACGCAAGTCGGCTCTGGTACCACTGTAGGGAAATAGGCGATGCACTACTCTAGCAATTCGACCGTATCACCCAGGAAACATGCGAGTAAGAAGGTCATGGATCGTTACCACTAGATGCGCAGCGCAGCGGATCGTAGATGCGCTTCGTAGCCGATCAGCGCAGCAGTAACAGCAGCGCCTCCACGGAGTCCACACGTACAGGGAGGAACGTCGTGCGTCGGTGTGCTAGCACCGCGCGCGCGATAGGGGTTTCGGCGGCTGGCCTGTGAGGGGCGGCGGCTCGGGCTGTTCTGTGGTGGTGTCATCTGCCCCTAACCCTACCCTTCATATTTATAGGCGTGCTAATGGCCTTTTAGGTCACAGGCCCATTAGTATCCTAATTTCTTATAAATCAAATATCCATCAGGCCTATATCCGAATTGTTATGATTGCCTCTTGGGCATATCACCAACACTTTGATGGCACAAACTATACAATGTGGAAACACAATATGAAGTTGCACCTTATTTCTCTCAACCTCACACTTTGGCACATTGTTTGCACAGGTGTAGATATCCCCGTGGATTATAAAGAACTTACACCGGAGCAAGAGCAACTCACCCACCGCAATGCTCAAGCAGCGGCCGTACTCAACTCTTCTTTAAGCCAAGAAGAATTCAATAAGGTGGATGGGTTGGAACAAGCCAAAGAAATATGGGATGCACTCAAAATTGCACATGAAGGCAACCGCTCTGTCCGAGAAGCAAAGATTGAGATGTTTGAGGGGGAGCTTGGGCGATTTGCCATGGAAGATGACTAGACCCCTCAAGAGATGTACAACCGACTCAAGACTCTCATAAACAAGAGTCGAGCGTACGGTTGTAAGAAGTGGACAGACCACGAGGTAGTCAAAAGGATGATAAGAGCTTTCATGCCTCGCAATGTGACGCTTTGCACGCTCATCCGAGAGAGTCCAAACTTCCACAAAATGACTCCGGATGAGGTGCTTGCAAGATCATCAACCATGAGATGATGGAAATGGAAGCACGTCATGTCAACGATCTTGCCAAGGTTACATCCAACAAGAAAAAGGGGATTGCTCTCAAAGCATCACCCAAAGTCAAGAACAAAGAAGTACAAATCTCAAGTGATGATGAGGAAAGTGAAGAAGAAAGCTTCGATATGGATGATGAGGAATTGGCCTTCTTCATCAAGAAATTTAGAATGATGCTGAAGAGAAGAAGAGGACCAAGCTATGAGAGCAGAAGTGAGGATAAAGCCAAGTCAAGAAGCAAGAAAGCTTGCTACAACTACGGCGAGTATGGGCATTACATTGTTAATTGCCCATATGAAAGAGAAGACGACAAGAAGAAGAGGAACAAGGATGAAAAGCCATAAGAGAAGTGGATATTTAAGAAGAAAAAGGCACATGGGCATGCTCATGTTGGCAAAGAATGGGACTCCAATGATGAGTCCTCCTCCGATGATGAAGAAGGAGTGGCAACCATCGCCATCAAGAAGCCAACAATGAAGAAGACTCTCCTACCCAACAAGGATGAATGGAAAAGCTCAAACCACACATGTATCATGGCAAAGGAGAGAAAGCGAAAGGTAAAAACTAAACTCTCCTTGCACTCCATTAAGGATGAAGACTTTGATAGTGAAAATGAATATTTATTCGAAGGATTAAGTAAAAATGCACTAGCTAAAATAAAAAAACTATTTGATGAAATCTTAGATAAGGAGGAGCTTCTTGAGAGACAAGAGGACTTGCTTATCGAGGAGAAGCAAAAGAATCTTGACCTTGAGAAGCTTCTCAAACTTGAGAAGCAGAAAAACATGGCACTTGAACTTGAACTTGCGGAATGCAAGGAGACCTCCTCAAGTATCAAGAGTTTGAATGTTGTGCTCCAAGATGAGCTTATGAATTTGAACAAAGCTGATAATAACCTTGAAGCACAATTCGCAACTCTCAAGTCAAATGATATCTCTCTCCCCTCAACAAGTTCAAACTTGTCTAGTTTAGAGTTAAACACTAAAAACTTCAAATGTACAAAACCTGAACCTTATTTAAAAAAGGAACTTAACATAACAAAGAGTGCACCTAAGAGTAGCATCCTTGACAAGGAGAAGATTAAGTATGCACGTAGTGCATACTCAATTGCAAGGTCTCCTTTAATCAAAGATGGTCTTGGATATTCAAGAAAAGCAATGCAAAATACAAACATATCTAAAAGTGACAAGCAACATATAGCCTTTGTGAAGAAGGATCATATAAAACTATGAATGAATGTCATACTTCTACTAAAATGACAAAATTTGATAAATATACTAAACATGCTAAGAATAACAACCCAACACTATTCCAAGATTTCAATGCATCTTATGTACTAATGAAAAGCATATTTGGGTATGCTTATGCAAAATATGTTGGGTCACTCCGCAAGATTACAAAGTCTTGTGTATGGGTACCCAAAACTCTTGTTACTAACCTTAAAGGACCCAACCAAGCTTGGGTGCCTAAAATCAAAGCCTAAATTTGTTTTGTAGGCATACTCCTCCGACGACACAAAGTGGGTGTTAGATAGTGGCTGTACCAACCATATGACTGGAGCAAGAAAAATGTTTGTAGAGTGTGAAGAAACCAATGATCCATGTCAAGGTATTTATTTCGGTGACAATAGCCAACGAAAGGTACTAGGTATGGGTAAAATCTCCATTTCTCCACAACACACCATTTCAAATGTCATGCATGTTGAGTCACTAGATTATAATCTTTTATCCATATCCCAATTATGTGTCATGGGTTTTAATTTCTTATTCACAAACGAAGGCGTGATTGTCACTAGAAGAGTAGACAACACAATTGCCTTCAAAAGTGTGCTCAAAGGAAAGCTTTATCTTGTAGACTTTTCTGCGGATAAAACTCAACTTGACACATGTTTGATGGCAAAGACTAACATAGATTGGCTATGGCATCGAAGGCTCGCCCATGTTGGTATGAGAAATCTCCAAAAACTTCTAAAAGGTAATCACGTCCGAGGTCTTAATAATGTCATTTTTGAAAAAGATAGACCTTGTAGCGCATGCCAAGCTGGGAAGCAAGTTGGAGTAGCTCACCCCACCAAAATGTGATGACAACAACAAAACCGCTAGAGATGCTTCATATGGATCTTTTTGGTCCTATTGCTTACATAAGCATTGGCGGTAATATATATGGTCTAGTAATTATCAATGATTTTTCTTGCTTCACTTAGGTGTTTTTTTGCATGATAAGGGTGAAACTCAAAGTGTCCTCAAGAGTTTCTTAAGTAGATCTCAAAATGAGTTCTCCTTGAGAATCAAGAAGATAAGAAGCAACAACAGCACCGAATTCAAGAACACCCAAGTAGAAGAGTACTTGGACGAGGAGTGCATCAAGCATGAGTTTTCGGCACCATACACACCCAAACAAAATGGAGTAGCCGAAAGGAAGAACCGAACTCTAATAGAGATGTCAAGGACAATACTTGATGAGTAAAAGTCATCCGACCTGGTTTTAGGCGGAAGCCATGAATACCGCTTGCCATGCCACAAACCGTCTTTACCTCCATCATCTCTTGAAGAAGATTCCCTATGAGCTCCTAACGGGTAACAAACCAAATATCTCCTACTTTAGAGTTTTTAGTATCAAGTGCTATATTCTCAACAAGAAACCTCGAGTTTCAAAGTTTGCCTCAAAATCTGACGAAGGTTTCTTGCTTGGTTATGATTCAAACACTTACACAAATCGTGTATTCAACAAGATCTCCGGTTGCGTTGAAATCGCACGTGACATAGTGTTTGATGAAACTAATGGCTCCCAGAGGGAGCAAGTTGATCAATGTGCATTAGATAAAGAAGAGGCACCATGTATGGCATTAAGGAGGATGACATTGGTGACATACGACCTCAAGAGATACAAGACCCAAGTCACCCATCCTCGTCACAAGAAGTGACCCAAACACATAATAAAGCACTAAATCCCCTAAATGAAGAACAAGATCAAGATCACCATGTTCAAGACATCAAAGGCAACGATGGTGGCAATGATCAAGGGGGAGATGAAGAGGAAGAAGAAATTGACTCATGACCAAGTGTGCCACACCCAAGAGTCCATCAATGTGTACAACGGGATCATCCCGTTGACACTATACTTAAAGATATCTCCAAGGGGGTAATGACTCGCTCTCGTATGGCTAACTTTTGTGCTCACTCTTCTTTTGTATATTCTTTGGAGCCTTTCAAGGTTGAAGATGCCCACGAGATCCGGATTGGGTGATGGCGATGCAAGAGGAGCTTAACAACTTCAAAAGAAACAAAGTGTGGGAGCTTGTGGAAAGACCAAATGCAAATATAGCGTGCACCAAGTGGGTCTTTCGCAACAAGCAAGATGAGCATGGAGTAGTAACTAGAAACAAAGCTTGACTTGTGACGAAGGGACACTCACAAGTCGAAGATTTGGACTTCGATGAAACTTTTGCTGCCGTAGCTAGACTTGAATCAATTCGTATATTATTAGCCTATGCTACTCACAATAATTTTAAGTTGTACTAAATGTATGCGGAAAACGTCTTTCTCAATGGACCAATCAAGGAGGAAGTTTATGTGGAGCAACCACCCGGCTTTGAAGACGATAAGTATCCTAACCATGTTTTTGAGCTACACAAAGCTCTCTATGGCCTCAAACAAGCTCCTAGAGCTTGGTATGAATGTCTTAGAGATTTCATCATTGACAATGTTTTAGGATAGGAAAAGCCGACTAGACACTTTTCATAAAGACCTTAGACAACGACTTATTTGTGTGTCAAATTTATGTCTATGACATAATATTTGGTTCTACTAATAAATCTTTTTGTGAAGAATTTAGCAACATCATGACGGAAAGGTTTGAGATATCAATGATGGAGAACTAAAGTTCTTTCTAGACTTACAAGTAAAGCAGCTCAATGAAGGCACCTTCATATGTAAAACGAAGTACACTCAAGACATACTTAAGAAGTTTGGCATGGAAAAGGCGAAGCCCATCAAAACACCAATGGCAACAAACGGACACCTCAACCTCAACCAAGACAGCCCTAGCGTGGATCAAAAGGTATATCGTTCCATGATTGGATCCCTTCTTTATCTGTGTGCATCTAGGCCCGATATTATGTTGAGTGTATGCATGTGTGCAAGGTTTCAAGCCGTACCTAAAGAGTGTCATCTAATAGCCGTGAAGAGAATCTTGCGCTATCTAGTTCATATACCTAACCTAGGGTTGTGGTATCATAAAGGGTCCAAATTCAATCTCATCAGATACTCGTACTCCGATGCCGACTATGTCGGATGCAAAGTAGAAGTACCTCGGGCACCTATCAATTCTTGGCAGATCCTTAGTGTCATGGTCATCCAAGAAGCAAAATTCCATTGCCCTATCCACAGCCCAAGCGGTGTACGTCGCAGCCGGGAGTTGTTGTGCACAACTTCTTTGGATGAGACAAACTCTAAGAGACTACAGTCTCAATATGAACCACATTCCACTCCTATGTGACAATGAGAGTGCTATTAAAATTTCCCACAACCCTGTTGAACACTCTAGGACCAAACACATTGATATCCGACATCATTTCCTGAGAGATCACTCAATAAAGGGAGACATAGTCATTTCACATGTTAGAACTGAAAAACATCTAGAGGACATCTTCACCAAGCCACTAGATAAAAACACTTTTGTGAACTTAGAAGTGAGCTGAATATCCTCGACTCCCGAAACGTGGCTTGAGATGTTGCACATCTGGTTGTTACAGTCTAATTCCTTCAAAACTAAGCACATTTTCTAAAAGACAATCTCTCTCGATTTTTCTATCAAATTATTTTCAATTATCATCTCCATGAATCATGGCCATTGTTTGTTTGGTTGTGTGCTCTACTGGTCATGATTCATTGAGAATACGTGTGAAAAACTAGTCTTGTGGATCAATTCCTACAGATCACATCATATATATAAGAATGTGATGACAAGGACCGGACTAATCCGGCCCAGGGGCAAGACAAGTCTGGAATACCAGATTAGTCCGATTAGTATTTAGACAAGTCTATAACGAACTAGTCCACTACTGAATGTACTAGTCCGCACCATCAAAGAAGTATGGACCTAATCTTGCCACCAGACTTGTCCGGTATCTACGACCGGACTAGTCCGGACAGTTGGGACTTAACCCAACCGCCGGGGGTCTAGACCCACTTCACCCGTCACAACGTTCAAACACGCGCCCACGCTAAAAAATCGCCCCCATTGGCGATTTTGAAGATCTCCACTAAAAACTTCAAAGGATCCGAGTCATCTACTCCTTAGGGCCTCGGGAAGTCAGTTCTCAGACTTCTCTGCACTTTGATCTGGCGATTTTATCGGAATCAAGGTGTGTTCTTGAGGCAAAACCTAATATTCTAAAATCTCTCAGATCTAGGGTGTTGTCTCCACAAACTAGGATGTCTAGTACTTCACAATGTTCATGTACCTCTTCCTCAGGATTATTGAAAACTATCGATTGAACTTGCGGAAAATCCGCTTTGTTAGGGTTTAACCCCAGGCTGTCCGGACTAGTCCAGACAGAAAGCGGACAAGTCCGTTCAGGACAAGTCCGGCCAAACCTTGTGTTAACGCCTAACTTTGTGTGTTTTTGCTGCACCTCTGTCGCAATAATCTTTTGCCTTCAACTCATATCCTTGCTCGTTCATTCTTCCAACATGTCTCAAAACAACAACTCTCCACCCCTCTTCGACCCGGAGCGTGAAGCGGCTCGACAAGAGCTTTATCGCCGTCGTGAGGAGGAGGACGCCGCACTTGCACAAGAGCTCGCTCGTCGTGAAGCTCGAACCAAGAAGCGACACGAAAGAGAGGCAACTCAAGCTCAAGATGAAGAAGAGCGCTCTAGTCGGGGGAAACGAATTGTTTCCTTAGGAGAAAAGGAAAGGGGCCAAGCAGCTGACAAAGGCAAGCAACCCAAAAATGAAGGAGAAAGGACAAAGAGAAAAGGAAAAGCCCCGGTTCAGAAGGTGCCCGTCAAGAAGGCAACACCAAGAAGAAGGGCACCTGCTAGTGGGGGTTTGTCATTCGAGACCATCCCATTGGGTCAAGTGCTCCCCCACAGGGTCCCATTGGACCCTTGGTCATGACACCACCAATGAACAATCCCAACCGACAACCCGAGCTCTCAATCAATATTTCATGTGAAAGGCTCTAAAAAGGCAAGGAGGCTCAGGGAGAAGGACCTCTACAAGTATGAGAAGGACACACTGGATCATCGCTTTTGATGTGACTTTCACTGTGATTACTTTCGCCTAGTCTGTTTGAAGATGAAGACACCGGTTGCTGATGCTCAGTGGGTTGATTGGCCCTATATGGAGAAGAAAAACCATCAAGCCTTCAATGTAGTCATTCAAGCCGCAAAGCATCATGGGTTGAAGGATATTCTAGCCTTCCAATATGACTGGAACACAGAGGTGGTCGCTCAGTTCTACACCACATGCTATTTCTCCACCTTCGGAGACAGAAAGATTTCATGGATGACGGACGAAGTCCAATACTCTGTTCTCTATAGTGAGTTTGCACGGATCCCCGGCCTCGAGGAATTTCTAAACTATGAGCTGACTATTCACAACCTCACAACGATAGACTTGGGGGAGATGGAGTTCATGTATGAGGTTGGCTTCTATAACCCCCGTACTACCAAAATCCTCCGTCCCTTCTTTAGCGTGCTGAGCTGACTATTCACAACCTCACAACGATAGACTTGGGGGAGATGGAGTTCATGTATGAGGTTGGCTTCTATAACCCCCGTACTACCAAAATCCTCCGTCCCTTCTTTAGCGTGCTTAATCGGATCTTAAGAAAAACTTTATCACCTAAAGACGGGGATGCGGGAATGATCCAAGGACACCTCCGCTATTTGTTGAAGCTAATATGTGAAGATGAGAAGTTCAATGTGTTTGACTACATCTAGAACGACATCTTCAACATATCACACACCCCCAATCGCTCATGTGGGTATGCTCCTCTTATCATGTGCCTTATTGAAAAAGTGTCGGGACTAGAGTTTGTGAAGGATGTCAAGCATAGACCCCTTCACCATCAAATCCCTCCTATGGTGCCAAAGATTGGTGGAGCCTCAAGGAGGAGTGTCCCCAATGCACCTCCTCTTCCAGCCGCTCCTACCTCTTCCTCTTCCGAAGACTCCTCTAGTGCCATCTTCAAACTCTTAAAGTCTATATTCACATCTTGCCGCAAAGTGGAAGTCAAGACGCAGAAAATGGCTAAAAGGCAAGAAAAGTACTTGAAGAAGCTCTGTGAGAAGGCAGACATCACTATGTCTCCGGAAGCCTCCAACGATGAGGAAATCACACCGGATCTCACTGCAGCGGAGGCTGCATTCCTTGGCGGAGGTTCCTCTAGTGCTGCTCCCACCATCGAGGAAGAAGAGGATGACCAAGATGATGATGAGGAGGACGATGAAGCAACCCAAAGCGATGAAGATCGCGAGGAGGAGAGTGAGAGCGACGACGACTAGACTTAGGCTCTATTCTTTTCCGTTTTGGTGTCTTGATGTCAAGGGGAAGAGATTGAGGAGATTTTTTAAGTTGTAATGTTACTACATGTTGCTACACTTTCATATTTTGCTATTCGGGTTGTAATAAATTTATACTATGCTACTCGTATGTGTGATGATACTTGATTTCAATTTGAGCAATTTGAGATGCATGTTTCACACTTAATTATCATGTCTCAACGTTTGCATCACACGTAGGGACCACACCATAACACACCACTCTAAAAAATCTCCCATAGAGCTCACTCTCGTGCATAGCCTTTCTTGCAGAACATTCATGCACATATTTAGGTGGAGTGTCTTATACACGTTTATGTTATGAAAGCTAACTCATTCATATTTTTTAACAAAACCTCAAAGTGTTGTCATCAAATCACCAAAAAGTGGAAGATTGAAAGTGCATCTAGGCTAGTTCCCCATGGGTTTTGATGACTAATAAAAATACTTAAGGGACTAATGAGCTATGCAAGTGTGAGTACATGTGATTAAGAAATTTACGAAGATGGATGCACTCAAAAAGGAAAAGAGGAGAAAAGGCAAATGCACAAGAAGAATAGAATTTAGGATTTTTATTTTTTTTGTGTTGAGTTTAGCCTTTGAGCATGAGTGTGATCATAGAGTAAAGTGTTGAGAATAATCTAAGAGCTCATAGTCCGAGTTTAGGTTGAGTGGAGTGAAGATTTGGGATAAGCCCTGGGAATAGGGACGGACTTGTCCGAGCTGGGAGCCGGACTAGTCTGGCACATCGGACTGATTCGATGTAGAACGGGACAATTGGTTCTGTGTGAGTTCGGACTTGTCCAGGTTAGAAGGTCGGACTAGTCCGAAGTATTGGACTAATCCAATATAGAACGGAACAAGAGTTTCTGTGTGAGTTCTGACTTGTCCATTGGGGACGGGCTAGTCCGTTGAGAGAGTGTCTGAGGTCTTCAGGAGCTAAGTCCTGGTTGACCGGACTAATCCGCTCTTTAGGGTCGGACTAGTCCATAGGTTGAGACTTGTCCGTTTCAAACCGAAAAAGGAGTTTCTGTGTGAGATCGGACTAGTCCTCTGTGTGCCGCACTAGTCCGTTTGGAACTAGGAAGTAGCTACTAGGATTAAGTCTTGCATGGCCGAACTTGTTCGCCCATGGAGCCCAGACTAATCCGGTGGACTAGACTTGTCCGTTCTCAATCGGAACAATGGGTTCTGTGTAAGATCAGACTAGTCCATTTTGGACCGGACTAGTCCGTGGTATGTGACCGTTTAGTTGGTGGAATCCAACCGTTTAGTTGGTGAGATCCAACCGTTTAGTAGGTGAAGAGTGATGTCATCGGGCCCCGCAGGCTGGACTAGTCTAGGGTGAAATGGTGGACTAGTCCGGGTTTGGCAGTTGGCAACGACTAGTCCCCGAGACCTCTATAAAAAGAGGTTGCCTGGGCCTCAAAACTAACAAAAAGCACCCTAACAACGAAATAGCCTTCCTAGAGCTTTTCTAGTCCCCTTTGTTCAAATTCTTGGAGCCCTAAGAGTGTTTCTTGAGGGTTTGTGAGTTTTGGGAAGAGGAGAAGAAGGGGAGTGTGCATCATAGAGCTCTTGGTTGATTCTCTGGCCCTAAGTGAGAAGTATGCTGTTGAAGAGAATTGGTTTGTAAGTGCTTATAGCTGAGTTCTCGTGGGAGCCTCAAGTTGTGAGTTTCCCCATGATATATTGTGAAGCATTTGTGATATAGTGAAAAACAAGTCGACCTTGGTGCTGGCTTGGTGAGGAAAAGGTTGAGAGCAACCTAGTCCTTGGTGGACTCCTCAACATGGACGTAGGATTCTTTGTGGAGCTGAACCACAGGATAAATATTGTGTCTCTATCTTATCGAGCTAAAATCCTCTGTGACCGGACTAGTCCGCCCCCAGGACCGGACTAGTTCGGACGCTGTGAACTAATCATTTTATTAAGCTGTATTTCAGATTTTCCGCCTATTCACTCCCCTCTAGGCAACTTTCAAGTACACCAATGTTCTCTAGGCGACGGGGGAGTGGAGCTCCTGAAGAGCTGCTGGAGCCATGAAGTCTCAGCCACGTCGTTGGTTACGGCGCGATACTCTGCGTCAGCGCTCGAGCGTGACACCACGGTTTGCCGCTTCGAGGACCAGGAGACGAGGTTGCCACCTAGGAAGACGGTGTAGCGAGAAGTGGACCGACGGGTGCTCGGGCAGCCTGCCCAGTCAGCGTCAGTGTAGACGACCATCTCAGACGCCGAGTCACCCCGAAGGAGGAGGTCGTAGTCGAGGGTGCCACGTAGGCACCAAAGTATCCACTTCACAGAAGTGAAATGCGGCTCCCATGGATCATGCATGTGGAGGCATACCTGCTGAACTGCATAGGAGATATCCGGCCTGGTGAAGGCGAGGTATTAGAGAGCACCTGCAAGACTTCTGTAAATAGCGGGGTCAGCAACAGGAGCGCCACCGATAGAGGAGACCTTCGCCTAGGTGTCCACCGGAGTAGAGCACGGCTTGCAGTCAGCCATGCCTGCTCGCTGGAGGATGTCGAATGAGTATTGTCGCTAGTGAAGGAACATGCCACCCGATCGGTGCTCGACCGCCACGCCCAAGAAGTGGTGAAGCTGGCCCAAGTCCTTCATCGCGAACTCCCGCTGCAGGGCAGAGATCGTGCGCTGAAGGAGAGCCGAAATGGACGCCGTGAGGACAATGTAATCGACGTACAGGAGGAGGTACACAGTGTCCCCCTCACGGCCGTAGACGAAGAGCGAGGTGTCCAACTTGGCCTCGACAAAACCGAGCGAGGCCAAGAAGGAGGCGAACCGACTGTACCAAGCCCGGGGCGCTTGCTTCAGGCCATACAGGGAATTGTTCATCCGGTAGACCATGTCTGGACGAGCTGAATCAATGAACCCTGTCGGCTGACTGCGGTACACCATCTCCGTCAGCGTGCCGTGGAGGAAGGCGTTCTTGACGTCCAACTGGTGGACAGGCCAAGAACGCGAGAGAGCCAACAACAGAACGGTCTGAACCATCATCAACTTCACCACCGGGCTGAAGGTCTTATCGTAGTCGACACCAGGGCGCTGAGTGAAGCCCCAAAGGACCCACCGAGCCTTCTACCTCTCCAAGGACCCATCCGCCTTCTGCTTATGCGTGAATATCCACTTGCCCGTGACAATATTGCCATGACCAGGACAAGGAACCAAGTCCCAGGTCTAGTTGGCAAGTAGGGCTGCATACTCTCCTTCCATAGCCCGACGCCAGTTGGGATCGGTGAGGGCACTACGGACAATTGAGGGGATAGGCGAGATGGGTGAAGAGGCAGGCGGTGGGGAGGTCGTCGAGGAGAGGACGACCCCAGAAAACTGCTCCACCGGACGGATAACCCCAGCCGCCCGTTGGGTCACCATCGGGTGGACGTGACTGGGTCCAGATGGAGTAGTGGGGGTGGTACACTAGAGACTCGGGGCAGGAAGAGGTCGGTGCACCAACCCGCGCTCGTCGCTGATAGACAAGAGCGGGGTCAGTGTACCGCGACGCTGAGTCTGCACGGGGCGCAGCAGTCGATGTCAGGGACATCGGGGCCACGCGTAGTGCAGCGAGCAATGTCAGGGACGCCGAGGCTACGCGTGGTGCAGCGGGCTACGTCGGGAACACCGGGGGCGCGCATGGTGCAGCGAGCGACGTCGGGGACGCTGGGGCCACACGTGGCGCGGCGGGAGATGTCGAGGCCGTGTGTGGCACAGTGGGAGACGACGGAGGCGCCGGGGCCGCACGTGGCACAACGGGATACGTTGGGGCCACGCGTGGCGCAACGGGCAACGTCGGGTCTACGCGGGGCACAACGGGATAATAACCTGCAGAGTGTAAAGACGAAGGTCGCTGGATAGGAGCGGCCTCGGGGTCAGTAGAAAAAAAGGGAATCAAACTCAACGACAGTGTCAGAGGACGAAGTGGAAAAGGGAAAGAAAGACTCGTCGAAGACGACGTGTCGGGAGACAAAGGTACAACGGGTAGCAAGGTCAAGGCACCGGTACCCCTTATGATCAGGGGAGTACCCGAGGAAAACACACCGAGTCGAACGAGGCGTAAGCTTATGAGGAGCTGTGGCGGATAGGTTAGGGTAGCATGCGCACCCGAAGACTCGAAGGTGGTCGTAGAGACGAGTGGTGCCTAAAAGAGAAAAGTGAGGGGTGGGGGAACTAATCGCCTTAGTAGGAAGGCGATTAATGAGGAAAGTGGGTGTGTGAAGAGCCTCCGCCTAGTATTGAGCAGGAATGGAGGCCTGAAACATCACGGAACACATGACATCGTTAGTGGTATGAATCATGCGTTCTGCCTTGCCGTTCTGAGGGGAAGTGTACGGGCAAGACATGCGCAACTGAACACCGCGAGAGAGAAGGAAGTCACGGAACGTAGGAGTTATCAAACTCACGCACGTTATCGCACTGGACGGCTTGAATAATACGCTCAAATTGGGTGGACACCCAAGCAAAAAAGTGAGAAAGAGTGACTAACGTATCAGACTTCTGTCGTAAAGGAAAAGTCCATGAATAGTGTGAAAAATCATCGAGTATCACCAAGTAACATTTATAACCCAAAACACTAACAATAGGAGAAGTCAAAAGATCACAGTGAATCAGATCAAAAGGCCACTCAACATGAGTAACGAAATGCGGAAATGGAAGCCGAACATGGCGACCAAGCTGACAACCATGACACACAGACTCATGAGTGCCCCTAGTACACAAAATCACTGAACTACTAGACAACTTAGACAGGAAATCAACAACAGGATGGCCCAGCCGGCGATGCCAAGTCGTGGAAGAAGCTGTCATAGCCAGGGCAAAAGGCGAAGCTGAAGCGGAAGCAGGAAGACAAAACGTGTACAGGGGCCCCAAACTCTCACAACGGTGAAGAATACGCCGGGTAGTAAGATCCTTCACAGATAAACCAAAAGGATCAAACTCAATGGAAACATGGTTATAAGTGGTAAAACAACGAAAAGAAAGAAGATTTTGAATAATGTCAGGAGGAACAAGAACATCTCTGAGCTTGAAAGAACCCGAAGAACCTAAGTCACCTACTGAGGTGATAGGAAGAACAAACCCATCCCCAACAACGATAGATGAAGGATAAGAAGGGTGGGAAGGGTGGGTAGAAGAGAGTATACCAGCATCAGGAGTAGTGTGGTACAATGCGCCTGAATCAACAACCCAGACAACACCGGGTGGAGTGAGAGTCATCGTGTTGAAGGAGGAAGCCAACGACTGACCGTCCCACCCGTCAGGAGTGGTGTGCTGCACCGAGGACTCAACACCCGAGCCCTAGTGGGTGGACGACCCACCAGAGATCGGAGTCCACTGTCCGCCAGGTGGGTAGCCACCCCGCCGTGGGTAGGAGTGGCCACGTAGGACGCCTAAGGTCGAGGTGGCGGGAGACCCGGAGACAGCCCAGGCTACATGGAGATCTGGCCGGTCCACGGGTTGTAGGGATTGGGCTAGGGTGGCAAAGCACCTGTGCCACTACCCTGACTGGTGCCACCACCGCCAGTAGTACCACCTCCTCCTGTAAAACCTCCACGACCACCGCGCTTACGACCACCCCAACGACGATTACCACTGCCAGGGCTGGCAGGGGCCCCTGGAGTGGTAGCCGGGCGCGACGGCTGTCCCCCTGAAGGAGCGGTAGGTGGAGGAGGTCGGTAGGGCTGCCTAGAGCCGTAGAAGGCGGTGGCAGTCGAGGAGACGACAGGACCTCTAGAAGTGATCTCCTCGAGCTCGAGATTAGACCATACCTTCTCGAAGGTCGGAAGCGGCTGCTCGCGAAGAATCACAGTCCGAAGGTGGGAGTAACACTCGTTCAGGCCCTGTAGGACCTGAAGAACAAGAGAAGTCTCCAGAACGTGGTCACCATGGTCGTGAAGGGCATCCACCAATACCCTTCATCTGACGATAGTAGGCGGAGACCGACAGGTCCCCCTAGACAACAACCCCGAAACGCGCCCGAATGTGAAGAGCTCAGGTCGCGCGGTTCCCCTGGAAGCGCTGCTCGAGGATGAATCATGCCTGACAAGCAGTGCCGCCACCACGCTGCCTGACAATACCCTGTGGCTCCTCAGAGAGGGAACCGAGGATCCAGGCAAGGACCAGGTTGTCCATGCTGATCCAGGAATCGTCCAACGGGGATTCATCCCAGAGGACGTGATCGTCAAGGCGAAAATGCATCAACGTGAGGAGAAATAGGTGACGCCACCTGGCGTACGAGGTGGAGTCGGTGCTGAGGACAATCGGGATGAGCACCCGGATGTTCTGGACACCAGCTGCCTGAGCGTGGAGAGCGGCGACAAGGGAAGCCGCGTAGGTGTTGTAGGCAGCTCCGTCGCCTGGGGCCGGCTCACGGGTGGCACTCCACTGCGGGTGTGTGGCCTCCTCGAGCTGGCGAGTGAGAGCCGCCATGGACGCTCGCTCCTATTCCAAGGAAAGAGCGAGAGTCCGCTCACGCTCGCAAGCAGCCGCCAGAGCAGCGATGACGCCGGAGGCAGTCGCAGACGGCTGACCAGTACCACCGGCGGGAGCCACCAGATCGACGAGGGTAGCGAAGACGGCAACCGGCGACAGTGGCGATGAGGCAGCCGGTGATGGCCACACATGAGGGGCTGGTAGCGGCCACACATTAGGGGCCGACGGCGACGACAGGAAGAAGCTAGGGGGCGGTGGCTGGAGCTGACCCGGCATCAGCGCAGACGAGGCGGCGACGGCCCAAGGCGGCGCGACCGAGCCAGTGATGGCCGACCCCGAGGGCGGGGCAACGGCGATAACGGAGGCGGAGGGGGGAAGGAAGGAGGGGTGGGGTCGGGCGGCGGTGGTGGCGCTCCCGCGGCTGGCGGCGGCGGCCCGCTCGGGTGCATGTCAGGAGAGAGAGAAGAGAGAGAGAGAGCTGGCTGATACCAAATTGGAAGGGAAAAATCAATTAGGGTTTCCAATAGGATGTTAAGGGTACATATAGCCCTACACTTCACATACAGACATTCCAACACCAACACTACTTGGCATACAATGGTGTGGGATTCAACACCGATTTCTTCTTTATCCTACAAGCCGGCGTCTGGGTGGACCAGGGTTCTTCGGTGACAGAGCTTAGGCTGCCCGCACCGGGGGCCGCTACCGGCGCCTGGCCTGCATGCGCAGCGGCCGCGCCGGTATCGGTCGCCCGCAGCGGCGCTGCTGTGGCGGCCGCTAATTCCCAGGCCGCCACAGTATTCCTGCAAATTAGCAGCTTGAGTCTAGCGGCAAAACAGAGAAGGAAAGAAAGAGAAGAGAAAGAAAGGAAAGGAAAAAGAGAAAAAAAAAGAGAAGGAAAAAAAGGAAAAAAGAAGAATGGGAAAGGAAGAAAAGCAAAGAAAAAGAAAAAAAGGAAAAAGGGAAAGAGAAAATAAAGAAAGCGAAAAATAAATTTAGTGATTTTTTATAAGTTGTAATTATAATATTAGTAACATAAAAATAATTATATGAAAATATTTTAAAATATGAGATAGTTATATTATCGAATATAAAATCGTTGATAGTTGATATAGAGTTCTGATTTAGAGGTGAACTAGTGTAGTGAATTGAACTGTAAAGGCAGGAATCTTTTAGAGTTGACTGTAAAAGGCTAAAAATATTTTTTTAGAGGGCTGATATAGAGATCCACGGGTGCGAGCAGCCTTAAGCAGGGCACGCCTGGTAAGACTGGTTGTGATGACCCGTTGGTTTCGGGCAGCAGAGTCTATATGGTGGCCAACGCAGGGTGCGTTCTTGTGCTGGATATGGCCACTGCTTCTTCACTATCGACCTTCCTCTAGGAACAGGCCACAACGGAAGGGTCAGGCTCTCTCGCCCACAGCAGTCTGGTTTCTGCCTCATTGACGCTGCGGGGTGCCGGGGTTCCGTCTTCACATGGAGATACCATCTCTGGATGAGAGGCATGTGCTCACCTGAATGTGCAGAAATGAGAATGCGGCCGGTGATGGAAGCAGAGCTCCAGTTTGTATTGTTGGGTTGAGTTTGTGGTCTTGGACCTGGTTGCCTGTGGAATGGTCTGTTGTATGCAGTTGGTCAACGCGGTTGTGGAAAAGGTGGCTGGCAATGTGCCACAGAAGCATTTTGCTTCCTTCTCTCTGTTTCCAATGGTTTGGCCTCACATCTTCCCAGTTCTTGGACAAGCAAGTGAAGAACACTGAATCCTTAAAGGTGTCCAGATGGGACAATCCTACATTTGAATGACATTTCACCTTGTGCGTTGTTATGTAATGCACTAGTGTCATACTGCTTTAGAACTCGATTATGTGCCATCATGCCAATTTTCTTACTTTATGCTATTGTGCTGCTAGACCAGACTATTTTATATCTCAGTTCTTGATTTTCCATCTGTTATTTCTCATCTGGTCAAGAACAAATGTTGCATGAAGCTTAACATCTTTTGAACTTGGATTAAGGATTTATTAGTTGGATGGTTTCTTCATGTTCCCCTGTTGCGAGTCGGATGTTTACGTAATTTCTATCCCGTTCAGTATTGGTGGTATTGTATTGTTATCCCTTAGTGAGCTGTACGGTGCTCATCGGAAGGTGTGGTACCTAGAGGTTGGAGTGTAAGAGTGTGTTATCCTCTGCAGAACTCCAGAAGCTGATATGGACACTCTGAAGAATATGAGATATCAATGACTTATCAATTTTCAGTGAAGTGCCCAATATTGTTTGTATAAGTGTTTTGCACTTTATATATCATCATTTGGAAACTACAATCCTCCATGTATTTTATTAGCTGCAGCACATGCTGGTTCCTGATTTAGTGAAAACTTTGGGTCTTCATCATTGAACAAGATTAAATTTGTATCTTTGGTTTGGCTGTATCATTGCCTCCTGTAAGTTGTTATTCCCAGTAAGTTTGATTTTTGAGTTTACCAGTTTAGTAACTAAAGTTTATCACTTTGTTGGGTTGTGCTTTTACGGTTTTGGCTTCGATCAGCTATGTTTTGCATTTTCTTACTTCCCCGTATTTTCCTGCGCATGTTCACTGTCTATTGGCATTTGTCATCAGTATGATAGATCTGACTTCTTTGTCAGCTGAATATCTGCTAAATATCAGTGAAACTACATATTATTAAATTTATATTCATATCCAATTTTGAAAATTACCCTTTTCTTTCTTTTTAGGTTTCCCAACACTAAGTAGTTAAAATATTTTATTAAGATACCAGTTTAATAACTTAGGTTTGACACTTTTCTGGGTCGTGCTTTTGCGGTTTTGGCTTTGATCAGCTCTGTTTTGCAATTTCTTACCCCCCTTAAGTTCCTGCACATATCCACCGTCTCCTAGCATTTGGCATGATCATGATACATCCAACCTATTTTTTAGCTGAATATATGCTAAATATTAGTAAAACTACACACTATTAGATTTACAACCATACCAAAATTTAGAAATTACCATTTTATTTTTAGGTTTCCTGACAATATGTCTAAACTCTTTAGTTTTAAACATAATTTGGTAACTGAGATAGACAACTACGACGGACATAGTATGGGATATATAGAGTTGTCAAACGCTTGCTTCCTGCTTTCGATGGCTTGATTTGGAACTTTTGCTGTTGCAACGGTTAACAAGCCTGCGAACAGCCAAAGCCTCGCGCCATGCCCTTCCACGACCATGCAATTAGCCTTCATTATTTGTTGAATTTCGGGGCCTATGAGTGTTGTGGCATGCTCGCATGGTTGGGAATGGAGTATAGCCGATCTATATATATCCTATAAAAGGTTTTTTCCTTCTTTGGCCAATTATTGTCTAATTTCTTTAGTGGATAATAAAGTGCCACAAGAATATGTGAGTTATTTTCATAAAGTTACCTTCTAATGAAAAAGGAAAGATAGGGAAGAAAAAACGGTGTTTCGCTTAGGGCACTTTAGTCAGAGATATCACTCCAAAGACAAGACTGGACTTTAGAATGCCAAAGAAATTTTTTCTCTAAATTAGTTGGTCCTATGGATATGAAACTCAGTTTTGAGTTTCATATCCAGCCTACCTCAACGTGCTTGAGACAAAGAATTTATTGTTGTTGTTAGTTAGTCCATGCATCAAAACCATAACTTAAATCTGCAACATTAATTTCAAAACAACATAAAAATTACCATGCATAAAATTACATTAGTGCCCCTAGTTTATCCTGTCAATTGGGTTTTACGCTTCTTTTTCACCTTTGCACCATTATCCCATTTTGATCAAATTAATGTACTGTTGCCCCTCATTTGATGGGGGACAGTGGTGTAAAGTCAAAAAAAAAGAAGGGAAAACTAAGAAAAATGGCCCGTTCAATAAATGTTTGAATTGCATACTGCATCCTGTCAGCTCTTAAGTATTTTTTTTTGCTTTTATGGGGTGTTTCATGATTAGTTAAATTAGATGGTAGTACAGTTCTTGCTATGCAGAAAAATACGAAGTTGCCAATGCCTTTTACTTTCATTTGCTCTCTGCATCCCTCCACGTACTCAATGTTTTTGCCCTCTCTGTTTCATATCGGCTGACCAGTCGTGCCCCTTGCTTTGCATGACTCAATTTTGAAAAAAAAACTTCAAATCCCACCATGTCTCCTAGTGCCGGGCGCACAACCCCACTCTTCCTCACTGACCTAATCCTCTAGCACGGTATCACAACACCCTCGATCTCTCCCTGTCCTCCATCCCGTCACGTTTTCATGAGTGAGATATGATTCAAATAGAATCGCAGAGAGAAGACGAAAAAGGGGCTTTAAATATTTTAGACAAACAAAACGAGTTCCACCCTTTTGCACATCCAATGCTGCTTCTCAGTAAATAGCCCTCTCACGGCAGAAAGAAAAAGGAAGTTGCAGATCAACTTCTCGAAGTAGGCTATAATCAGTTGCTATTTGTGTTTACCGTCAAAAAGGCCATAATCCCGGTTTATATTAGTTCTAGATATTTCTCGTGGTGCCAGATTCTGAAGCCACATTTTGACTGCACTAATCAGAAGATAGTAAAGCTTTGGAAAGAAGCAAACATGATCTACTCACCTCAAATTTCTCCAAAGCATTTCACTCAAATGAAAAATGCACCACGATCCTGTCGATCTGCTTTCTAAGTTTGGATTATTTGCAGATCTGGCCGAACTTCCTTCCATGTATCTCGTCATCGCACTACAGCAACAAGGCAAGAAAGAGCAAAGCACCTTTGATCCCACCAGGCAACTCAGCAGCTTGTCAAATCCAAATCTTGGCTCTCGCATCCTGGCAGGCAGATCCTGCGCCACACGACCACCATCTTCAGGTACGCAGATGCATCGAGGAATGCAATGCATTGTGCTCCATTCGCCATTGCCAACCACTTGTGCAGAAAGGCACTACATAACTTGTCTAATTAGAGGCCACCAGCTCGATCACAGAGACAGAGCATCTAATCACATACTTTGTATGCAGATCACTACTTGTAGTGGAGCTACCCCTTTATGCTCCACTATACTGCACCTCCCCCCTCTTCCCGATCACAACGTGCTTGCCTAGCTGTTCATGGTCACTACTTTCTACCATGGTATCATCAATGGCTCTTCCTCTTTCTCCTGCACTATTCCCTCTGTCCGATTCTGCAACGTATAGTCCTCCACTATGCTAAAAACCATGTGCATGCGTCAGGGAAAGCAACGAGGACCGCTTGATCGGCAGTGACAATTCTGTTAGGCTGACATGCTTTCCCGCTTTTGTTCTCCCTGCCATTGCTGTACTTTCGAGGTGTTCCTAAGACACGGTGATGGAATGTGTGAGCTAACTGAAGGGTGACGACAAAGGAGAACAGTTTTTTTTTGAAAAACGATGACAAAGGAGAACAAGCATGACCATGGTTTGATGTCTACCCCTATGTGATCCACACATCCAGAACAATGTAGTGCATGGCAATGTGCAGGTGTTATTCTCATTTCAGCTTACTTGCCACTTTAAACATCCTACTATGATTTTTCAATGTATTGTTACTGGGTGGAGGCAATCAAGCCATACACGGGCAACTAGAGGAGTCCATTAACTTGTAGAAGTATTCAAGATGCAATACTTGCTGGGTTTTCCACCAACTTATCATCGATACCTTAGGAAATACAACGGAAAATTTTATAGTCCTTTCATCTCCTATTATTTTATAAATTGAAACGAAAATAATTACCATATTTAGTAACTCTTACGTATCCGAAACTGATATCTGCAGCAGGAGAACTTCCATGCAAAAATGACAAGCATTCAATTATGCATGCCAGCAACAGCTGGCGCATTCCGTAAACCGTGTGCTGATGTACCAATGAGCAGTATAAAAATGATTATTATAACTGAAAAGCCACCTGTCGCATTGTACTTTCCTGTCAAGTATACTATATTAATACTTAAACTGAAGTAAGCTGGTGACTCCGTCCTGAAAATTCCATACAGCATGCAGCTGGGTCTCCACTTTTGTCCGCAGATAATTTTCAACTCTTCTCTCCTGTAAATTATTCAGAGGAACGAAGTGGGATTCGCATTTGTCGCGCATGTAAGGGAGTGCCCAACTGCCTGGCTATATATTCGGCTTTCGGTGCCAAAGAGAAGAAGGGGGACGAAAGGAAGGGAGGCTTGTTTCACCTAGTTTCAGGTTCATGCGTCCCTTGTGTTACTGGGAGTGTATGCGTCGTGTGATTTCAGAAATGAGGATGTCATGGCCCAGGAGATCTGCTGCCCTCTTCGCTCTCGTCTTCTTCGTCGTGCTGTTTTCGACTTCGTTCACAGGTTTGTGTGAGTAGTTCCTCATCCTAGAAGTTTTTGGCTTGGATTTCTTTGATTCAGGACTTTAATCAACAGATATAGGGTGGTTATGTGGTGTTCCCTATTTTTGGTTTTGTGAAATAGTATTCCCTATTTCTAGCCTGCATGCTAGCAGTATCAGTGTTTTTTCCTGCTCCAGCCTTTGTTGATTGCTTTATATGCATCAAAGTTCTAGTTCTCACTCCCAGTATATAGCTGTGGTGTGGACTTCCTAGCCGTTTTACTGATGTGATTCTGTAATTTCAGGGAGACGGTGCAGTTTCTCGGCGGATCAAGATGCTCTACGTCAACAAAGAGGGGTAGGGAGAGCAGGAAAAACTAAACTGATCTCCTTCTCCCCGCCGAAACATCAGTCGAGCCGAGAGAGAGAGAGAGAGAGAGAGAATACTGAATCCCAACACAAAACCATTTATGCATGGGCTTCAAATCCACTTCTTTCTCATGTTCACACCACCTTAACAATTTGCAGGCTTCAGAAGCTGCGCAGAAGGAAGCACTGCGTCTAGTGCACGCTCGGATGCTCCACGTCAAGACGAACGATTACGGCAGATATGATCCGGCCCCGTCCATGGAGAAGCCACCCTCCAAGATCATACCCAACTGACCGATTGCTCCATCACCAGTCGATCATCGAGGTCGCGGCAACGGGGTGGCGGAGGGATCGACGAATCTGCTTGCGTGTGTGTGGTGCCTGATGTATAGAGATAAGAGAGGTATTTCCTATATAGGCTCGCTAAACTTAATATGGAATCTAGTGGACGATGCTTCTGCTAATCATAATTAAGGAGTTCAGTTCTCTGTGTTTGGGTTGAACTTGCCCATATTTGTACTTGAAACATACAGGTGTGCAAGTAAATTCCCCCCTCGTGCAGTGTGCGTGTGAATCATGTAGATATTTTGTTAATTTCTTACTCTGGTTCAGAGTTTGATTTGATATGGATAAAAGTTAAGAAAAAAATGAAAAATAGATTATGAAGAATTATGTTTGGACTCTACTTCACACAAGAATTTTTCTTTCGGTTCTATTAGTTGGTTGGCTGATTATTTGCAACTCAAGATATGGTCCGCCAACTGTAAGTTTGATGGGCCGTGTACAATAGAAGGTTGATCGAAACGATCGCCTAAAGAGAAAAGAGAGATCATTCGACGTCCATAAAAAAATCCTCTTCTCTAAAATTGGCCATCTGCAATCCTTCTTTTATAAAATCCACGCCCAGTTGCAAAAACAAATTTATTACGATTTCCTCTGAATGGGAATGTTGAACAGCAACAAATTTATTACCGCCAAGAAATTTGAAGTGACCATTCACACAGAACTCCCTGCTGGACTTCTTCAACGACAGAGGAGGCTGGTCCGCAGATTTATAGTTGGGCTCGATTTCTGAATCCAGGACCCGGATGCTAACATGCGCGAACGGCACTCTCTAGATTGTTATCAAACGCAGCTACAGAGACACTATATGGACCGGCACAAGCAAATTCAAAAGAACATTTTCTTACTGAAATAGTAGACATATATAGTCAAGAAAATCTTCCACTTCTAGTGGGTGGTCATTATAATATCTTAACAAGTCCCCTAGAGAAAAAATAATTATAACTACTCTGTTATGAAATATATTACGTTTAGAATAATTATTTCAGTTTAAATTAAACTAGATTCTTTGTCCTACATGTTTCAAAACAAAGGGAGTATAAAAATGGATGGACTTTTCTTTTAATGTCAGGATTGATGTTTAATGTAAGTGGACCGGACATGTCTAGAGGAGCACACATGGGTAAATAACTTACCATGTTGGAGAATTAGGCAACTTTTCAATTAATTTCAAAAAAAATAAATCACGACAGAAGCACTAGTAAATATGAGCAATTGTAGTGCATATGCAATAACAACTATACTAAAATAGTGGATCAAACCGCGTCCCATGTATCTATTTATAACACTGTAATTGACGATGACACTGACGTAGAATGATCAAAGAAGACAACAACGGAGATGATGAGAAAAATACCGTCGGATTTGGATAGAAGACGAACCATAATGACACATTTAAACTATAGCACAGAGCGCTTCTCAAAAACCTGTTTTTAAACTGTAACATTTGTTTTGTACTGGTTCAGAATATCATATCCAAATAGTAATGGACATTAGAATATCATACCTAAATAGTAATATATGCTAGAAAGGAACTCAGGACCCGATTGCTAAATAGGGAAGGTTGTGACATTTTAGGCTAGTCAGCTCCCTCCGCCGTTTGTTTCCGTTGGCAACGTATCATCAGCGTGCACAAGCCAGCCACAACACATCAGCACGTGGGGAATCGCAACAAGGAAAACCAACGAGGCGAGGTGGGCCCTACTGTCAGACACAATAAATAATAAATGCTTGAACAGAAGACGATGGTGGGGGATACGACTACCTGCTGTTCCGAGTCGTCCTCATCCTCCCAACGAACGCCACCGCACCAGCATCCAGCAAGGAATTCCCCTACTCCCCCCGCACCAAAACCCGCCGCCGCTCGCCGCTGAATTAGGGTTCTAGATCTTCTCCACTCGCCCCGCCAAGGTACGGATGTATTCACCCCTTCTCCTCTGCCGTTCATTGGAGGCTTCAATTCCGTACTGCTGTTGCTGGATCGATAGCTCGGATTCGTGGGTCGGTCGGCGAGTTCATAGGTTCTGACTTCGATTTGTTCTGTTTAGAGCTTAAAGTTTCGAGCTTTGGGGATTTTACCCCTTGAACCGGTAGTCTTGGTCCGTACTCGTTCTTAGTTTTGGATCTTTCCGTAGTTTGGCGGATTGTCACTACGCGGTATTAGCCGCAAAGTTTCGATCTTTACGTCCGTCCATAGCTCCGGCAGGATATCAGATTGGCTGAATTGTTTGTCCGGATTGGATTAGGTGCTGAAAATCCTAGATTTGTGGTAATTTTCTTTCAAAATAATATTTTTCCTTCGATTGGCTGGATGCATAAGTAGTTGGTACATACTTGTGCTGGTTTCTTATAGTTTCCCCTTTTCCTGTTCAGGATACTGCAAACGTTGGAGCAATTAGAAAATTATTTCCTAATTGTGTGAAATTGGTCTAGGTTGGTGTTTGTTACCTTTAGCAATAGAAGCTTCCCTTCCGTGAAGCTTTTTAGGGGTTCTATTCTGTTCTCAGTATAAGCTTGCTTTTGATGCCTACTAATCAGCTTATGCAACTATCTGAAAATCTTCGTAGTAATTTGCACTAGTGCGAGGAATCCTAGCTGACCTTTGAAAGCTCAAACCACTATTTTTGTTAACCAAGTATTATATCCTCTTGATAATCCCTATGTTGACTTGAGTAAAAATTCCAAGATTTCTCACTTGTCAACTTGTATGAGCTGGCTATCATACAGTACTCAGGTAGTAAGTAGTAACTTCCCTTGGCACAATTAGTTTCTTTGGATAGTCTGATTCTGGTTCCTGTGGGTTACCTGTCAGAACGAGTTCGGTTGGACCAAGTCTAAAAAGGTAAAATAGGACTCTGGCTGACGCCCTGTTGAAGATGTATCCCGTGCTTTCTTTTTTACGCTCTGTTAGGGTATAGGAAGAAATGCTGATTCAGAGAATGGTAACAGGAAAACCATTCACTCTTTAATGTTTTGAGAATACTATCATTATGAGTTAGCAACTGGTCCCTTTCACCACATGCTGCTTTAGTCCATGACTTCATATATTTGTTGCTCTGTACATATATTCGAGATATATTTTCTAAGGGAGTAAATATTTCTAAGAATTTTCTTTCTACAGATTTCTTAGCAAGAGTGATAATTTCCAGGATACGACTAGCTGAGAGTTATCTCTTCAGCTTCCTCTGAAAGATTCAGTGGAAGTTCCAGAGTGCTCATCCAGCAGGGTTTCTCAAACATGCTGTTGGATGGGGAACACAAGATTGTTGACAAGTCATCACATGAGCGCATGTATTCTTGGTACTTTACCCGGGAGGAACTAGAGAAGTTATCGCCATCAAGGAAAGATGGTATTACTGAGAGCAAGGAGTCAGAAATTCGGCACTTGTATTGTTCATTTATTCGGGATGTTTGCATGAGGCTGAAACTGTACGTGACTTCTTTTGCAGCTGAATTTTACTTTCTGTCTGTATCTTTTCTATGATGTGTTTCAACTTTCTACTGAAATACAAGGTGGCTATAACATGATGCCCACTTTTTCTAATCTATATATTGATTAACCTAAAAGACCCTTTTTCTACAACAAGCTTTCTTGTCAGGTTAACCAATATTTTGGACTGGGATGGATTCTACTCTTTGCAGACAATAATTCTCCTAGTTATCCCAGCTAGTTTGCTAAGCATGTCTATCTATTTTAACATGCTTGTCTTTTTTCCCCAGACCTCAGATGACAATAGCGACATCAATAATGTTTTGTCATCGCTTCTATTTGCATCAATCCCTTGCCAAAAATGGGTGGCAGGTGAGAAACTCTGTTTTGTTGCAGCAGTAATGGTTTCTTCTGTCCGTGCAAACTGCAAAAGTTCTGATTTCGTAGACAAACATTTATTGGATTGACTGGCAGTTTGTTCTCCATTGCCAACTTAACTATGCAAAATATCCTTGATATTACTCATATGCAACTGTGTAATACCAGTAATATATTATCTTTTTTCTTATTATGCATTCTAATTGCAGCCCATAATAGTTCTAGATCTGAGTTATCATTGTGTTTGAAAATTTCCAAGAACACAGTTAAACACATCAAGGACGAGATAAATCGGATTCTAGTGAATGATGAAGAGATTAAGAATAGATGCAGAGATTACTTTGATGTGTGATTCAATGATGGGAATGAAAGCACCATGCTATGAGTTGGATGACTACTTTGATGACACCAATAGATGATTCGTGCGGAGGATAAAGGAATTAGAGGTTAAGGAGGTCTTAAAAAAGATAAAAGGAGGAAAGGTCCTCCACTCCGAGGATGTCCCTACTAGAGTGTGGAGATGCCTTCGAGACGTGGCAATAATATGGCTAAGCTATTCAACCATATTTTTCAATCAAACAAGATGCTTGAAGAGTGTAGGAAAAGTATATTATCATTTCAAGAATAAATGAGATATTTAAAGTTGTACTAATTATCAAAGAATTAAGCTATGAGTCATATACTATGAAGCTATGGTAGAGAGTGGTTGTGAATCGCTTAGAAAGAGTGACGAATATCACTAAAAATCAATTTGGTTTATGCTCATGAGGTCTACTTTGGAGGCAATTTTCTTATTTCGTCATCTTTTAAAGAGATATAGGGAGCAAAAGAATAACCTACATATGCTTTTCATTGACCTGGAGAAGACACATAACAAGATATCAAAGACAATCATGTGGTGAACACTAGAGAAATATAAAGTCCTCACAAAGTATATTACCCTTATCAGAAATATGTATGATAATGTTGTGACAAGTGTTCATGTAAGTGGTAATGAGACCCAATGCATTTCCAATCACGATAGGACTACGTCAAGGGTCAGTCTTGAGCTCATACATTTTTTTCTTAGTGATAGGCTTGGCGAGCCAACATAAAAAACATCCATTCCTATGAATCAGAAACTCAATTTGGGTTTCATATCTAGCCTATCTCAACGTGCTTGAGACAAAAGGCTTTGTTGTTGTTGTTGATGATGGATGAAGTGTCAAAGATATACACGGAGGTATTCCTTGGTGTATGCTTTTGCTGATGATATAGTGCTAGTAGATGAAACTAGAGATAATGCCAATAAGAGATTAGAGCTATGGAGGCAAATCTTAGAAGCATAGAGGTTTAGTTTTAGTAGAATCAAAACCGAGTATATGAGGTGTGACTTTAGTGATGTTAGATGTAAAGAGGGAAATATTAGTCTACAAGGATAAATAGTACATAACAGTGACTTTTGATAGTTGGAATCAATGTTGCAAAATAAATGATAATATCAATGAGGATGTTTGTCACAATATTAAGGCACAGTGGATGAAGTGGTGGCAGACATCTTGAATTCTATGTGAGGTCTCACAAAAGCTAGTTAAGTTATATAGGATGGTGATTAGACCTGCGATATTATATGAGAGAATGTTGGCCAACTAAAAGACAACATGTTCAACAAATATATGTGCTGAGAAACAGGGAGGGGGGAGACCCCTTGGCTGCGCTTAGGGCTGCGCAGGGGAGAAACCAGCAGCGAGGAGGCGTGGGGGCAGCTGCGCAGTACGTAACGTGGGGGACAAAGTAGCTGGTCACGGCGGCTAGGGTTAGGGTTCGAAGCCACCGTGATCCAAGGAGAAGAACTACCCTCAACGGGGATTCTTATTTTTTCCTGGATGCTCAAAACATGAGGGAGGGGGGCTGCTTATAAAGGGGGGACAGGACCCCCCCCCCCCCCTTTGGCCGCAGCCTACTCCTAGTCTGTTTGGGGATAATCCCCCAAACTGACTAGGATTCTTTTCTTCCCTTTTTTAGTCTATTTCTTTCTATCTAAACTGATTCAATCTATAACTCCCTTTTATTCCTAAACATTATCTAATTAATTCTTCTAAATATCTTCCTGGCCTAGTTGTAGGCTTTGTGGGCCCCACGCCGACCATATTGGCGGCCCACAAATGCATCCACAACATTTCCCCCCTTCCCGACAAAGAGCTCGTCCTCGAGCTTAAAGGAGGGGTGCTTCATCCTGAAATCTTCTAGTTGCTCCCATGATGAATCAGCTTCAGAATGTCCTGCCCATTTGACGAGTAGCTCCCAGACACCTCTGTTCAAACGCGCCCTTTGTACTTTTTCAGACGTAGGTACAACACGTCCATGCAGAAGTGGTGGTAAAGGCACCACCTGTATCGGAGTAGGACCTTCAAATTTCTTTAACAGGGACACATGGAAGACATCATGTATCCTTGCTTGAGGAGGCAGCTGAAGTTTATATGATACAGTCCCAATGCGTTGAATGATCTGATATGGTCCAAAATATTTTGGTCCAATCTTTGAAGAAGGCGTCGTCATTACTCCCACAGCTGTCCTCTGATGAAGCCGCAGCCAAACCCAATCACCGATCTGAAATTCCACCTCTCGGCGGAACTTATTTTCATAGCTTTTCATGGTGACTTGTGCTTGTACCAGCCTGTTCTTGATTTCAGCTAAGAATTCATCTCTATCCCTTAGCTGTTTATCCACTGCTGCTACTCTAGATACGCCCGGTTGGTAACCAACAAGAGTCGGAGGGTCCCTGCCATAGACCACTCTGAAGGGCGAGCATTTGAGGGTCGTCTGGTAGGAAGTGTTGTAGCAATACTCAGCCCAAGGAAGCCACTGTAACCAAGTCTTTGGTCGGTCACCAGCCAAGCAGCGAAGGTACACAGTGATGATCTTGTTGACGACCTCAGATTGGCCGTCCGACTGCGGGTGGAAGGCCGAGCTGAGCTGAAGTTGGACACCGGCTAGCGGGAACAAATCTGACCAGAAGAGGCTGGTGAAGACGGTATCACGATCACTGACGATGGAGCAGGGAAAGCCGTGTAGTCGTACAATGTCGTCGAAGAATGCCCGCGCCACTGATGCAGCACTGTAAGGGTGGCTTAGGGGAATGAAGTGGGCATACTTGGAGAAGCGATCTACCACTGTCAAGATCACTGATTTCCCACCAACTTTCGGAAAACCTTCAATGAAGTCCATGGAGATATCACTCCAGACTTCCGACGGTATAGGCAGCGGTTGTAGCAGGCCGGCTGGATGAAGATGATCAGTCTTGTTGCGTTGGCATGTAGCGCACCCGCGGACATACTCACGCACCCGCCGTAGCAAGGACGGGTTGTAGAAGGAGAGGCGTAGCCGATGCACTGTCTTCTGGATGCCTTCGTGGCCCCCATCATGCGCCTCAGCTAGGAGAGAGGGCCACAAGGAGGACTTGTCGGGAACGAAGAGCTTCCCCTTGTGAAGTAGAAGGCCGTCGCGTTCGGCCCAGTCAGCAGGTGCGACTCCCTCCCGGAGTTGGGCACATAGCTGCTGCGCCTGCTGGTCTGTAGCGATCTCCGCGCGGAGCGAGTCGAAGAGTGGAAAGACTGGCGCGGATATGGCGTGAATAGCTATGTCTTCCTCGTCGCGGCGGGACAGGGCGTCAGCTGCCCCATTCAAGCGCCCCGGTCGGTACTCAACCTGCAGATCATAACCAAAAAGTTTGCTCACCCAAGCATGTTGGGGAATCGTCGTGAGTCGCTGATCCAGGATATATTTCAGGCTGAAGTGATCAGTCCGAACAGTGAAGGGACGACCCCACAAGTAAGGCCGCCAATGACGTACGACCTTCACAAGACCGATTAGCTCACGCTCGTATGCCGGTAGCTTATGATGGTGAGTCGCTACAGCGCGGCTGAAGAATGCTATGGCGCCGTCGCCCTGGTGTAGAACCGCCCCAAAGCCGGCGCCGGACGCGTCGCAGTCGACGATGAAGCGCTTGTCGAAATCCGGCATTTGAAGTAGAGGCGCTGTCATCAACGCCTGCTTGAGTTGGGAGAAAGCGTCCTGCGCATCATCAGTCCAGCGGAATGCTTCCCGCTTTAGTAGGGCGGTGAGGGGTGCGGCCACCGCACCATACCCCTCAATGAACTTGCGGTAGTAGCCGGTGAGCCCGAGGAAACCTCGCAAGGCTCGTAAGGACTGAGGTGTAGGCCAACGTTCCACGGCCTCCACCTTGGTCGGATCCATTGCCACGCCGTGAGCGGATATGATGTGTCCTAAGTAGGACACAGTCTCCTGGCCGAAGAAGCACTTAGATTTCTTCAGGAACAACTTGTTTGTCCGTAGTGTCTGGAACACCTGCTTGACGTGCTGAAGGTGTTCGACCCAGGACCTGCTATACACCAATATGTCATCAAAGAAGACAAGCACAAATTTTCTGATGTAGGGGTCGAGGACGTCGTTCATCAACGACTGGAACGTGGACGACGCATTGGTGAGGCCGAATGGCATCACCAAGAACTCATAATGGCCTCGATGAGTTCGGAATGCTGTCTTTTCAATGTCGTCCGAGTGCATGCGCACTTGAAAGTAGCCGCTGCGGAGGTCAAGCTTGGTGAAGAACCTTGCGCCGCGAAGCTCGTCCAGTAGCTCGTCAACCACCGGGATCGGGAACTTGTCTTTCAAAGTTCTGGCGTTGAGCTCGCGGTAGTCGATGCAGAAGCGCCACGTGTCGTCGGCTTTTCGGACCAACAGTACTGGCGAGGAAAATGCAGATGTGCATTCTCGGATGATGCCTTGGCGAAGCATCTCGGCGCATTGCTTCTCAATCTCGTCTTTAAGAAGCTGGGGGTAGCGGTACGGCCGGACAACTACTGGAGTTGTGCCCGGCAGGAGCCTGATTTGGTGGTCATGGCGTCGTGCAGGAGGAAGCCCGCGTGGCTCGTCGAAGAGGTCCTGGAAGCCATCCAGGAGGGCGCCCATCATATCAGTAGGTGGTGCTAGAGAGGCACATACCGGAGCTGAACTTCGCAGCCCCGTCCAGATCACCTCACGGTCCCCGCGTCACAATTTCATCGTGAGGTCCTCAAGGTTCCAGAGAATGGGTCCCAAAGATCGCAGCCACTGGACTCCTAGAACAAAGTCGAAGCCGTCCAGTGGGAGTGCGTAGCATGTGACGTCGAAGCGATCCCCTGCAATCATCAAGGGTACACGTGGACAGATGCCTGTACAGGAGATAGAGTCGCCGTTGGCGACTCGGACGCCGACGTCTGATCGTGGCAACATCATCAGGCCGAGCTCCTTGATGAGTGGTTCCCTGATGAAGGTGTGAGTGGACCCTGTGTCGACCAATGCTGTCAGTAGGTTGCCGTGGACGTAGACTTGGAGCTTCATTGTGTTGGCGAAGTCGATGCCGGTCAGGGCGTGTAAGGAGATGCCCATATCAGCTACGGTCGCGTCAACGTCATCATCGTCGTCAAGCTCCAGAAGGAAGATTCCTTTGCCGGCACACTTATGGTCCGGTGTGTACCGCTCAGGGCAGTGATAGCACTCGCCGCTTGCCCGCTTAGCAGCCATCTCATCGGGTGTAAGGCGTTTGAAGCGCGGGCGAGAAGATGCCGTTGTTGACGATGTCGGGGCGGGTGCTGTAGAACTGCCACTTGAGGCCGTAGTAGAGGCGCGGGACACAATAGAAGAGCGCGTGGAGCGTTGAGAGGCGGCGCCCTTCTGTATTCCGCTATCTGTTATTGCCGCAAGTCGACGTTCAAAGGCTCTGGCCAGACTCATGGCGGTTTGTAGATTAGTGGGAAACTGCAGCTCCACATCCGTTCTAAGTGGCTCGCCGAGGCCAGCTGTGAAGAGGTTGATCTGCTGGCGCTGGCTGAGGTCCTCGCAACGACAAAGAAGGACCATGAATTGACGCTGATATTCCTCAACCGTGCTAGTACGACGGAGATCTTTAATTTCCGCCAGGTCGTTGGAGCGGAGCGGAGGCCCGAAGCGCATGTTGACGAAGTCCGCGAACCGCTCCCAGGACACGATGCCACAGTCACGTTCTAGAGCAGTGTACCACTCAGCCGCGACACCCTCCAGGTGGAGAGACGCGAGCCACACCTTTTCTTCTGGCATCGTACGTGTCCCTCGGAAGTATGTCTCACACTTGGTGAGCCAGGGCAGCGGATCTGTTTCCCCGTCGAACTTGGGGAAATTGACCTTGTGACGACGCAGCCCGCTGTCGTCGAAGGTCGGGCGTCCCGGTGGGCGCCTGGTACTGTAGTGGTCGTCGTTGCCGCCATGGCCGCCGCTGCCACCGCCGCCGCCCTTGCCGCTGCCGCAGCTGCGGGTGAGGTTGCTGCCCTGCGGTGAGTTTTGTTGCAAGTCCTCGCCACCGGAGAGCTCCCGCTCCGGTGCCTTCTCAAAGCGCGCAAGGCGCATATCGTGGCGGTCCAAGCGCTTGTTGATGGTGTCTATCTGCCTCATCATCTTGCTCATCATGTTGCCGAGATCTTGGAGGGTGAAAGTCCCAGAATCGTCCACGGGGCCGGACATGGTCGCTGCCCCGGAGTCTCTTGATACCAAATGCTGAGAAACAGGGAGGGGGGAGACCCCTTGGCTGCGCTTAGGGCTGCGCAGGGGAGAAACCAGCAGCGAGGAGGCGTGGGGGCAGCTGCGCAGTACGTAACGTGGGGGACAAAGTAGCTGGTCACGGCGGCTAGGGTTAGGGTTCGAAGCCACCGTGATCCAAGGAGAAGAACAGCCCTCAACGGGGATTCTTATTTTTTCCTGGATGCTCAAAACATGAGGGAGGGGGGCTGCTTATAAAGGGGGGACAGGACCCCCCCCCCCCTTTGGCCGCAGCCTACTCCTAGTCTAAAAAAAAGAAAGGGCAGCCCGGTGCAGGTAGCTCCCGCTTGCGCAGGGTCCGGGGAAGGGTCCGACCCACTTGGGTCTTTTGTACGCAGCCTTTCCCTACATTTCTGCAAGAGGCTGTTTCCAGGACTTGAACCCGTGACCTCATGGTCACAAGGCGACAGCTTTACCGCTGCGCCAAGGCCCCCCTTCAGCCTACTCCTAGTCTGTTTGGGGATAATCCCCCAAACTGACTAGGATTCTTTTCTTCCTTTTTTTAGTCTATTTCTTTCTATCTAAACTGATTCAATCTATAACTCCCTTTTATTCCTAAACATTATCTAATTAATTCTTCTAAATATCTTCCTGGCCTAGTTGTGGGCTTTGTGGGCCCCACGCCGACCATATTGGCGACCCACAAATGCATCCACAACAATATGTCACAGATATGTGCATGATATGGTGGATGTGTGATCACACAAGACTGCATTAGAAATGAGGTAATATGTGATATGGTAGGGGTAAAGCACAATTGAAGAGAAGCTAGTCCAAATCAGAGTAAGGTGGTTTAGGCATATCCAACTGAGACCTCAGAAGCACCGGTTAATTGTAGAATCCTTAAGGGTAGGGAAATATTATGATGGATAGAGGGCGGCCAATGTTGACATGGGAGGAGACGGTGAAGCGGGAGTTGAATGATTAGTATGTACCTAGAGATTTGGTCCATCATAGGACTTCATGAAAAATCAGCAATTAATGTGCGGAAAATCTTAGTTTACTCGTACTTTGATACTTTTCTCTTTCTTTTTTTAAAAAAGAATTAATATTAGTGGATTACTTATCTAGCCTACCCAACGTGCTTGGGATAAAGACTTCATTTTTGTTGTTGTTGTATTCTTAACAATAATGTTACATAAATATTCTTTTGTTGTCTAGAACCTTTAATTGCTTACCCTTTTTTCTTACCATACCACCAAGCTTTGAGATAGGCAGCGGTGTTTTTGGTTTTCCTGGGAACTTGGCAGATGTGGTACTATTGTGATTCTATTCTGCAATACTTTCAGTGTTTTCCTCTTGAAGTTACTTAACTTCCATCAGTCAACTGGGTTGCAACTTACCATAACAACTTAAGCAAGTTTCACATACTTTGACGGATCATCTTATAATATTCAAATTCCCGAGTAAGTTCTGTAGATATAGCTCACCTTACAGTATTCATTTGTCATTTCTTTTTAGTTATGTGGGATTTGGCTATCTCATTTTAAGTGATCAATTTATTAATGTCTCAGTTGTTTGATACACTAGTAACAATTTCCATTCAATTTGACTTGTCCATAGTATTTACTCTATTTTTGGACTTCTTGGGTATATTTATGGTTTGCTCATGTCATTCTGGACCAGTGGTTCATCTGGAACTCCTGTCAGCTGTCCTTGGTCTTTTATTTACTATCGGTTTTAATGGTTCCTTTTGTCCTTCCCCCTGTTTTAGACAATTGCAACAGTATGCATATTTCTTGCATCGAAAGTTGAAGATACACCTTGTCCTGTGGACCTGGTAGTTAGAGTGGCTTATGAAACGATGTATAGGCGGGACTCCATTACAGCTCAGAGGATCCGCCGGAAGGTACTATTAAGTCATTATTTGAAACTTCTTGGTATATTATTTATCCTTTTAGTGCTTGACCATCATCTATTGAACAGGATATTTTTGAGAAGCAGAAATCGCTGATTTTGATCGGAGAGAGATTGGTTCTTACAACTATTCGATTTGATTTCAACATTCAGCATCCCTATAGACCACTCCATGATGCTATGAAAAATCTAGGCATCATTCAAAAGGAAGTGAAACAAGTAGCTTGGAACTTTGTTAATGATTGGTAGGCAATTTAGTTTCAATCTTTATCATCAATACTTGAAGTGTTGGTAACATGATTTATTAATTCTGTTATGTTATGTTCAGGCTTAAAACAACACTATGTCTACAGTTTAAGCCACAGTACATAGCTGCTGGTTCTCTCTACCTGGCTGCTAAGGTTCACAATATCAAGCTCCCATTGCATGGACCGCATGTGTGGTGGCACCAATTTGATGTTGCTCCAAAGCCCTTGGAAGGTATGTAGACCACTAAGTGGGTCATATGATCATAGCACTTCGTGCTTTTTGGAACTTGAAAAGAAAATGTTGCTTGCTGCAGCTGTCATTCAGCAAATGATGGAGCATGTTTCTTTGAAAAATTTGATGTCTGCTTCTCCCAGTCCGGTTAAGCAAAAGGAAGCTCTATCTGAAGCTAAACTGGTCGCATCCAACAGCCCAGACTCTGTGTTAAGTCAATCAAGCTTGTCAATAAGCATCTCAAGTCCTGATATTAGCGAGCCCAATGACCACATGCATTCAGGTCAATACTTGATAAACAGTCATACTGCTGAATGTAGGATCTCAGGACCTGACAGCAGTTCATTGAGTGCTAGTACTAACAGAGATGCTGTTAGTAAAGAACAAGGCAAAGAGAGCCTGGATCAAGGTGTAATAACCAAACATGGTGATGGCTTACTGTCATGCCGAAACCAAACATCATTAGATGCAAATCCAGCCACCGAGGACAACATTGAATGTATGAAGCCAGATGTAAGCCATCGTACTGACTCAAGTGCTGTCAATGGTGACAACCATAACCAGGCATCAAGAAATGAGCTTGCTGATGGAGTGGACTTACTCTCAAAGATGATATCATTGGATGCAAATATGGGCAGAGTAAACACTCAGTGTATGGAACTATCAGTTGCAAACTCTAATTGTTGTACTGATGGTGTCGATGCAGACAGCATTTGCTCTGATTGGATATTGGCTAATGCTGCTGCAGATACTGCTGATGGTGCACCATCTGCACTGCCAGTTGGGATAGAGGTTGATCATTTGAGTGAGGAACTTAAAAAAGTGGATGTTGCCCGGATAAAGGACCTGTTGATGAAGAGGAAGAGGCAGACAGACATCCAAGTGCAGGCCATTGCTTCAGAAGACCTGAGTGAAGAAGCCTGGATTGAGAGAGAGCTCGAGTCTGGGATTGTTACCCAAAAAAATGTTAATCACGCAGCCACCTCAGATGAGTTGAATGATGAAGCCTGGATAGAGAGAGAGCTCGAGTCTGGAATTATTGTTGGACCGAGCAATGAACAGGTGATTACTATAGATGGTTTGAGCGAAGATGATTGGATTGAGAGAGAACTTGAGTCTGGGATTATAGTTGAGCCAGCACCTGCTAGAAAGAAGCAGAAGCTAGAGTCAAGCTGCTGTTAGCTCCTGTGCTGCCGCATTCAAAGGATATTTATTGGGCAGGTGAATAGTAACAAATTGATGTACCTGGCAAACCAATACACGTTGAAGTCAGATATAAACATATAGGAGTATCATTATTTTTTTCTTTTATTTTTTAACCAGAGTACGAGACACCTCGAGTGTGTTCGACACAAAGGGTGTGCACAGTAGGATCTTCCCAATTTCTTTAATCCAGAATCATATCCGTTGCCCATTTTTGTTGTGGGTGTAAATCTGGCATGCCACAAAGTTCAGTATTTGAAGAGGTGTTACTGTAGCGAGAATTATCCGTTGTTAAACCATCTTAAGAGTTAAGGGAACTGCAATTGTTCGATGTCACTGTAATTGTTCATAGGAGAAAAAGAACTAATTCTTTGATGTATCGTGTTTAAATTGAAGATGAATATACGTGGTGCCTGTTCTGGAAGGAGTAGGATGTTTACACGCATGAATAATCGAAATATGTGGTTAACTAAAATTTTTAGTTAGAATTGTTTTTTGGTATCTAGATTTTATTCGGTTTTCATGTCGTATTAACAGATTTAACCTAAATTTTAACACACTACTGCATAACCCATAACAACAAACCTCAATAGTACTAACTTCCATTCTCATCAGATTTGTTCTCATAGTTCAACTTCAACCTAATCTTGATAATCTCTACTCATTTTTATATATTTATTGCTATTTTTATATTTATTGTCATTTTTCCTAATAAATTATGTTGCAAATTAAAATATGATTAACCGTAAAACAACTGAATTAACAGCGGTTATGACTTTTTTAATTACATTCAGTTATTTATATTTTTATAACCGAAAATTTTCTAAACCGAATTCACCGAACTCCCTGCTGCATTTCTTTTGGGGGCGACTCGTTGAGCCGCTGATGTTGTACCAGCTGTCATCCAAATAACGCTAATTGCAGCTGGGGGCTTTGCACATCTTACAGGGATAGTTAGTTACTTGCCCGTAAACTAGAAATTAATAAACTTTCAAAGATGAAAATGTTAATAGTCTCCTATGACACTTTTAAGTGCTTACATTGACATCTGATGCGGTTATTTGTATCCCATATATCAAATCATAATATCGTGTTTTTGCGAGTGCTGCAGGCTGCCTTTTGTGGGAAAGAAAAAAAAAGACAAACCAGGTCGGGCATACTACTCCCTCCGTTTTGAATTATTTAGCGCTGGTTACTACAAAATTGAACTAACCAGCGTCAAATATTCCGAAACGGAGGGAGTATCATTTATCCATCATACAAGGCATTTTTTAAAAGAAGCATCTTAGTTGCATATTTATGAACCAATATAATGTTCATTCAAAAGAAAAGAAAAGGTTCATCCAAACGATAGACGAGTCTAACAAAAAAAAAGACTAGGTGTCCTTTGAGCATATCCTCTTTAACAATCGAGACCTAAGATTGGCAGTACGAACCTCATGAAACTCTAGAGGCAAAAGAAACTAAAAAACTGGCAGATAATTCAACAGCAATAATACAATAAATCAATAAAATGTAAGTTTGCATTTACAGAGTTGATGAGTTCTGCCAAAGGAAATCGGAGGGGAACCTTCAGGAGGCTCCAGGATCTCCTTGTCATAGTTGACAGACATGAGATACAATCCATGAGGTGGTGCTGACAAGGCCACCTTCGCTAGTTCTTTGCGGTCCCTTGCCGCAATGATCATTGGGACGATGTCAGTAGGCAACGCTTCCTTTCCAACTTGAAGCAACAGAGCTACCTGCGCCACAACATGGATAGTATCATGTGCTGAAGATAAATATATAACAGTGCCCAAGACACAAGCGCAACCATCATGTAACTGAAAAAATGCTAAACTATGCAATCTGCAACTGCAAGCACAAGGTCCACTGTATGTAAATGAACTACGATTGTAATCTTGAATTTCCACAGTATCAGGACAAGCATGATGATGAGTGGAAGTTTACTTATATGAAATGGCTAGACACCTAGGACATTGGCATCCCAAATTTTGAATACTTATACATGACACAATAAGTGCCTGTGGAACAATATGGCAGAATCATATTAAGAATTAAGATCAAAGTACCATTGCTCACAGAGCAGTGGTGCACTCAGGTTTTGCTGTGCTATTTCAGTGGACACCAATACCAACTCGGAGGTTTTGGCACATAACTCTACCAACGGTCTCAAAAGTTGATAGCAAGAAAATTCGACACATTAGAAAAAACGGACAGACAGGAATCTGTAAATATGGAAGCACATTAAAGAAAAATAGTTTATTAAAAACATATTTATCACTACCCAAAGGTACAAAAAGAAAGGGCAGCCCGGTGCATGTAGCTCCCGCTTGCGCAGGGTCCGGGGAAGGGTCCGACCCACTTGGGTCTTTTGTACGCAGCCTTTCCCTGCATTTCTGCAAGAGGCTGTTTCCAGGACTCGAACCCGTGACCTCATGGTCACAAGGCAACAGCTTTACCGCTGCGCCAAGGCCCCCCTTCACCCAAAGGTACATGAATATTTTTTTAAAAAACTGTGGTCCACCAGTCTCTTAACTAACTTTTGGGCCACAACTGTTCACAATCTCAAACCTGACTTTTCAGGTGAATATGATCTGGAATGTTATTACAAAGACATGAATTATTGCCTTTTCAGTTTTCTTCTCAAACTATTCTGGGGTTTGCAGTTTTATGGCTTGGTTCTAACTTGTGCCAACTAGAGTTTGTGACTTAGCTGTTATATAGCAATAAGAATCATTTACTGCTGCAATGCTGATATGCCTATTAGTTTATTCTTCTTCTAGAAAAAGAAAACATTCCATCATGTGGATATAACATTGTCGCTAGTATGTCTGGACTTGATGACACAACTCCGAAGGTAGAAGACAAGCATCAGCAATTTATCTTCAGATTATTTGCATTAATTGCTTCCTATCGTATCTATTGAGATTTTCTAGCTGCATTTGTCAGGATCAAATTCTTTGAAAGTGGATGTCAATTCATTGGCCAAATACAAAGAATAAGCAAGCCTCCCTCCCCCACTCACTCCTAACCATGGATTTCTTCACGATGATGACCATGGCAAAGCAGCAAACACAACATGCTTTCTTTATGGAAATCTTCATCATTGGGGCCTGACATATATGGAAATAGAGGCATGGCTTGCTAAATGAAGGTGGGCCTGACCCACGTTCCAAAGCTGGAAACATGGCTTCCTAGATGAGGCACACCTTCAGGCCCACAGAATGATACCAGAGAAGCAACAAGCCTTTACTAACATCATCAACTTGTACAGTTAACAATAGTCTAGTTCTAGTTCAGTTCTTTTTTAGCTTCTTCTATGGTTTTCCTGCCTTGGGAGTTTCTACTACAAGCAGGGTGTACAGGCTCTCGCGGGACTTTTCTCTTTTTTCCTTTATATAATAATAATATTAATACCACAGCAGGGGTTTCTCTTGTTGTATAGTATAAAAAAGGGCAGCCCGGTGCATATAGCTCCTGCTTGCACAGGGTCCGGAGATGGTCTGACCCACTTGCTGTATATCGTTCAAAAAAAACAGGGACCATATCATGGTCTCAAGAATCATTTTTATAATATATGCATCCACAAGGCCATGGTGGGACTTGTATGGTGCTAACTGGCAAGAAAATAACTTTAAAGCGGTCATTAAAAAAGATAACAAAATTACCATGTTCCTCACTTGTCTGTACAAAAAGCCAGTGCCTTCAACTTCAAGCTGTAAGATAGCACCCTGTAGAGTACCAATAAAAGAGGTCATGTAAAGCAGCACTAACAAGGAATTATATCTTTCAAAAAAGTACTGAACAACGTACTCTTAATGGGTGAAAAATAATAGTATCAAAGACATTTCGTTAAGCCCAATTACCATCTCAGTAACATCAAAACGTGTTATCTTCTTTACAGGACTGCGCACACGGTCATTATGTGCTGCATTGGCAAAAGATGTGAAGTCATGGATGCCAACAAAATGATTCGCAGCTTCCCGCATGGCATGTGGATTAAGTTTATAAGCACTACGGTAGGCATAACGATTCTGAAAGGGATCCATGATTGCTTCATTATGTATCTTGTAGTGATAAATTTTGCTCTTTGTGGATGTGCGTGCATGGAATTCAGGACGTGCTGCACTAATTTCCCTGACTCGAATCTCAGGAGGAAGAAGTCCATTTATAGCAGAATGAATGGTATCCAGGCAGTGGTAGGCAACAGGTGTAGTGAAATGTGCCACCTGAAAACAACAAATATTATGTGTTACCACAGGTATTTTTACGTAAACCTCACAATGATGCCCATCAGTGCAGGATACACAACAGCAGTGTAAGCCTTAGTTTACAGTTAAGTTTATTAAACCTGACCCCATGCATGAACACCTGTATCTGTCCTGCCTGCGCCAACCAAACACAGCTTCTTCCGATCCAGCTTAGTGACACGAATAAGTGCATTCTCTAGAAAACATTGAATGGTTGGAGGTGATGGTTGATACTGCCAACCTGTGATATAATGGTAACCGAAAAGCAATTTGAGATTTCAAAATTATATAGGTCTCATAAAATCTTATGATATCATAAAAAGGGTGGACCCAATGCTGAAAGCTCCCACACATTGTGAGGACTGAAGACTGGGCAAGGGTTATTTTTAGACAGCCTTACCTCTGCTTTTGCAGAGAAGCTAGTTCAAACTTAAAACCTCAAGACACAAGTAGAGACACACTAGTGTACCAACAAGATGTACTGGAATTCCGCTACAACTACAATAAAACAGAGATTAAATGCTATTCACATCCATTAAGCTTGACGGTACTGTAGGCTAACGAGCTCAGGCATAAACACCACTATACCAGGCACACGAAAGGATGAACGCCACCGCCCATCGAAGTGATGTTTTGCTTAAATAAACGGGAGCCGAAACGAACCTTTGAACTTGGTCCCGTCGTAGGCGATCACCATCCTCCACTTGTGCATATTCTCCGGCGGCGGCGCGTCACCTTCGTCAGCCTCCGGCACGAGAACGGAGAGCCGGCCGCCATCCGCGAGCTGCCGCCGCCGCCCGTCGGAGATAGAGAACAAGAGAAGCAGAACCACGTGAGACGAGAAAGGAGGCGCGGGGGAAGGGATAGGGGGGAGGGGGAGCTTTACCGCACCGCCGGCGGCGGCGGCGGAGGCTGAAGCGCGGGGAGGGGGAGGAGCGAAGCGGACGGGCGCCAGACCCAGCAGCATATCCGTTTCACCTCAGCTTAGCAGCGACGGAAGCAAACTGGACGACTTGCCTGCCCGACTTGTTCGTAGCTTCGCCTTCACCCAGTTACAGCTAGCAGGCTGGCCTGTTGGACCCAACATCCATGCATGGGGCCTTGGGCCCCGGTTGATTTTAGTCCGGATCGAGCCTGAAATGATCTGATGCCACGCAACGCAAGGCACCTTGAAGCAATCCGGTTAAATTTTTTTATAACAATTATAGCATAAAGTGTGGCTCACATGTATTTCAAAGTGGCTGGTGTACAAGACTTTGTAGTTATCTCCTCCCAAACGGGTTTAGTTTTGTCAGAAAAGCTGCTTTGCCAAAGCTAGCACGAGCTGAAGCCGCCAAGCGGCCCCTTACTGTGCCGCAACGCACACCACTTCATCATTAAGCTGAAGAAAAACAGTTTTAGCTTCCTTCACGGGCAACAAATTTCTACCGTTCAACCGTTGGCTGGCAAGCCGCTGGCGTGCCTTCCGGCGACACTGCCCCCCGGATACAGGCTCTCCGTCGGGGAGAGCATACCTCTCCAGCATCTCCTGACGCTGTAACAGTAGGGACACAGAAGTTCACAGGTAACAACAACATGGATACCTCGGGAAGTTGGAGGAGCATAACAACATGGGTGCCTGTTAAGTTGTGCCGTTTCCACTCCTGTGATATCCGGTTCTAAAAATGAACCATGTGAATCGATATGTGTGTCTAGAATATTTATCATACATATACATGTATTTTACAAATTGAATTTAGAGACACCCGGTTCCGAAAATTAACCATGTGAATCGATATGTGTGCCTAGAATGTTTATCATACATACACATGTATTTTATAAATTGAATTTAGAATATAACCACGTACGAATAATGTTTAAATACTTTATTACATCGACTCATTGTCTCACTCATGAATGTCTATCTTATTCTTGTAGCGGAAGTCTCTAAACGACAGCGAAAAATGACTAAAATAGCATGCTCCAACTTTAACTCCACAGTCATGTTGATGGTAGTGCGCACGCCTAGTACTCCACATGTTCCTCGAAGTACTCTTCTCCTATAGCTGATGTATATGTGGTAATGTAAGGGTAAGTACATGTTGTACTCAGCTAGTGCTGAAAAAAATATGACATGTATCTTACAACAAGTTAGGAAATAAAAAGGTTCATTGCAGCAAGCAAATTTTATTTCACAAACACGTTAAAAACAACAACTAGTTCTAGGTGAATTCAATCCCATCATAACCAAGTATTTCATCAACATTTCTTCATCATAATTCATCATTTATCAAGTCTCAACCAGCCATTAATCTTTCTCAGATTCATCTCATACTCATAAATATTCATAACCATCTCATATTCATACAACCGAAACCAAATTCATTTTCATAACCCAAAACAGTCTCAAAACCAATCCCAATGACAACACCCGAATAATCATACCTTGTTTTGCCTCTAATTATAGAAGTTGGTCAGATGCTTGTAATCGAAAGCACGTCTATCATGATAGTTTTACACTCTGCAGAGGTGGCACCACTTTACCCACAAGTTTGTGATTTCGTCACCCGTCGGCGACTAGAAAGAACCTCCATTATACCAGTACACAACCGTCGATGTATGGCCAAGAGATCACAAAATAGCCTTTACAAAGGGGCTACTAGAATGTACGGACCCACTGAGGTTTCACCAGCAGGCTCGAATCTCCATTCTCCCACCCACAGCCCCCTCTTGTGCCATGCAGTTCCCAGGGCAGTCCTCCTCGACTCCCATTCCCCGCGCCATCCAACAGTCCATAACAAGCTAGCAACACACCTAATTAGTCAGCTAATCCGCATCCATATTTGGCCTTGTGGTGGCACTGTTTTCCTGGCATGTGCTCGCATAAACCGGTCCTTAGATCTACAGCAAGCAAACCATCATCTCATTCAGCAACATCCACGAACCAAGCTTACCTAGATCTCCCCGATTCCATGCTCATTAACATCAACAAGTTCTCATCACAATTATTCATATGAGTGCAGTAGCTAAACTAGTTCTACTTCAGCTTTTCGTGTCCCGTAAATTAGGAGAAGCAAAAAGGAAAAACGATCATACCCGACTCATCAACTTTTCCGGCGACAAGGATGGTTAATAAAAACTAGTAAACTCCTATAAAGGAATGTCCCATCAAGTCTTGGTGCTGTAGCTCCTCGTAGACGACCTCTTGAGCGTGTCCTTCTACTCACGACCACACAGATACAAAATTTACAGCAATCAATTATTATGAACAAACTTTACTCAAGATGTAATGGGGTAGATGAATGCAAATTCTATAGTGCAGTTTTATAAAACTAGTTTGTACGTGTTCTTGCATGTTTTAGTAGGCTTTCATAGGGTTTTATGATGAACAAAGGTGTTGGGATCAAGTGTGGACGTGGTGATGATCTTGACACAAGACGTAGATCAATTCCACCGTCAAAAACTGACCAAAACATGGTATATCCACACGCAAAAGTTTCTGCTCGAAGGGGGCGAAGAAAACGGGTGCGTAGAAACAGCGGCGAGTCATAAAAGGGGTAATGAAGACCTACCTCACTTCTTTCTTGCCGCAGGGCCTCCCTCCTAGCAATGGCAGCAGCGGAGGATTTTTATGTGGAGAATTATGGCTAGGACAGAACGTCGCGACGGCGAGCCATGACGGGGCTCGACGGCGGCCAAATTCTGGCAAGGGGGGGCAGGACTCGGCGACTTGGGCGGAAGGGGGGGCCAACTCGGCGACTTGTGGCAGCAGGGGGTCAACGGCCAAAAGGAATAGGGGGTGCAGCCAGGGGGTTTTATATTTCTAAAGGGGAAAAGGAGAGTCCTAGGGGTGGAAACAAAGAGTCCTAGCAGTATGGGACTCAACCAAAGAGTCCTAAGGGTGGAAACAAAGAGTCCTAGCAGTATGGGACTCAACCAAAGAGTCCTAGGGGTGGGTGACAAAGAGTCCTAGAGGTGGGGGACTTAACCAAAGAGTGCAAAAGGTGGGGGACTTAACCAAAGAGTCCTAATATAAAATACCCAAAAAGTGGTAGCAAGAATTTTCAGCTCATGTACACTTAGGAAAAATGAGGGGAATTAAAATTTTGAATTATAACGGTGTAAGTTCAAAGTGAGGATTCAAACTTACCAAAACTTCCAAACATGGAGATCTAAATTCATAACTTGGATCTTCTTAGCCCAAATATTCACCCTTCCAAATTTCATCTCATTTGGAGGAGTTTCAATATTTGTTTGGGAGTAAAAGGAGAAGCCCTCTAATCTGAATTTCAAATTTCAATCCCCTCAATTTGCCAATTTGGTTCCACAAATGTGTTCCCCACATTTGAATTAACAGCCATTCCAACAATCAGAAATTTTGCGCTTGGTTTGCTATGTTTTTGGAGCAAGACAAAGGGGAGAATTCAAATTCATTTCAAATTCAAATGATCAAACACAATTCAAATTCTACACCAGAATTCAAACCATTTGAATTCAGCAAATTCAAACCTTAACTTTGGGGTGAAGTAAGGCCTTTAATTATGAGTTGCTGGATGAAAAATATCAGAGAAAAGTTTGACTAAAAGATGGGGAGGTGGGACCCAATTGTCAGCCACACAAAGCAAACAAACCGACTTGTTTTCCCCTCGGACGATCACAGCGCGCCAGCGCTCGACTTCTACCCGCGCCCGAGGCTTTCCACCGCGCCACCTCTTCGTCTCCTCGCCACTGCTCGTCTTGATCACCTCACCCTGAGTATCGCAGGTGCATTTCGCCACTTATAGCTCGTGCTTCGGTCTCTGTTCTGCTCCCACGCGCGAACGCGAGCCGCCGACGCTGTCTCGGCCATTTTCGATCGCAAGCCAGCGCTGAACCCTCCTCGCCTGAGTTGCCAACACAAAAGAGGAGCGCCGACATGGGTACAAGGTAGTTCCCCGCTCAGCTTTGATGCTTGGGGCTGCTGTTGGCCCTAATTCGAGGATCGGCGCCAAGAACCGAAGCCACCGGCGGGAACCGAAGTTGGGCCACCGTGGACAGAGCGCCTCGGTCAACCTCTTCTCCAACTTGCTGTACACGAAAGGTGCATGTACATGTCCTGGTCGTGTAGCCGGAGGCCGTTTAGCGATTGCTAGAACCGGTGGCGAGAATTTCACCGTTTCCCAAAACTGTGCACCGACGGGTAGTGCTCGGTCTAACCAAAAATTCGTGGCGCACGATCCATTAGAGCTCGAGCAAGCTTGCAGACAGCTTCCATACTTCCTAGCGCCTTTCCTCAACGAAGAACCGAGCAAAAACATCAAGAAATGAGGGAGTACTAGCTGTTTTCTTAGTTGTCGGTGCAAAAGCACCTTGGGTCGCCGTGGAGCCCCCGGTTGCCGGCTCTTTCACCGGCGGCCGAGACCATTACGAGCTCCAACATCTTCCACTGGTGCTCTAGAGCCCGAGAACCGATCATTTGGTGGAGGGATGAGGGTTCCCGACCTCGTCGGAGTTCAAAACCCGGCTGTCACCGGTGCGCGGTGGTTTCCGATGAGCTACGGCCGTCGGCAACCCTCCGAGAGTGTTCAACACGGTCAATAATGGAGGATCGGCCAGTTTGGGCTCGGGGGATGGCCGGGAAAGCCCTTCCCGCCAACCTCGCCGGAGCAGCACCGCGGGCTCCTCTGTTTGGCGCGAGGAAGAAGAGAGAGCTGACGGGTGGGGCTCACAGATAGAATTTAAACATTTCTAGATTTTCCTAATATAGTTCAAACTTTGGAGACCCATAACTTTGTGTAGAAAACTCCAAAAAGGGTGGGACCAATTTTATTGGAATACTTAGGAGGAGTACTTCACAGAGGAACAATTTGCTTGCTATGAAAATTCCCAGAAATTTCTGTAGGATTGTTTTTAGTAAATCCTTTAGGGATTTATTACAGGAGCAATTCTTTATGAAATATTCCCAAATTTGGGCAGCTGATCCTTTTCATAGTTACTGATCTCCAGTAAAAATTTGGGCTTCATTGGAGTTTATTTGCTAGGCTAAACTGCCTTCCCAAGTTCAGCCTTTATTTGAAAATGCCAATTTAAACATAAACTATTTCAGAACTCCTGTTCAACTTCAAAAATTCATATATCTCTGTTGGTAGCTCCAAAAATGTTGAAACAAAGTTTGTTAGAACCATGGAGACTTAACCTAATCAGATCTTCCACTATTAGCTATGTCAAAACTCCTGATTTGGGCTCAAAATTCAGAGAAGCCTTGTGCTTGTGGGAATTTTAGAGACCACAATGTGCAACGACATTTCTCCAAATTCTGCTAAGATGATCCTTAGAGGGTCTAGTCTTCACTGTAAAAATCTCAAAGCCAATTAAGGATCCTAAATAGCAGTAGCTATGAATAGAAGTTTACTTCTTATAAGTCTTAAATACTTATACATATATTTTGTTACATTTCATAATAGTGACCGAAGTTGAGGATGCACCGGAGCCCTTGGACGTCCTCCCACCTGAAGCTAACTTCCCGTTTGACTCGCAACCAGGCAAGCCCCGGTTTGCATTTAAGTACTTTTACAAATTCTTTATTTGTATCACTTATGTCTAGGGTGAATGCTTGCATTAGAGTTAGGGTGATTGAAACCCCACTTGCATAACCTTTTAAATTCTATGGAGGGTTGGGTAGTTTACAGACTCGACGAGTAGAGAATTTCTATGCTAATATGATTAGGATCTCGGTAGAAGTCAAGTAGTTGGAATCTACTCACGAGGTAAGGTTTTATCACACGGTTTGGTCAGAATAAAAAATGGCTTAAGAGCGGAGAAAATAAGACCCAACAGGGGGGATAGGAAGCGGTGAGTGGAGGTCTCACGTGTGTTGCCCTGTTAGTGTCGATTGAGGACTGAGTCGTGTGCAGGCTTGCTGGACAAGTATCGAACAGTACCAGATGGCATACTGACATAAGCAGGAAACCGCTGTAAATGGTTAACCTGGTTGCCGAGGCTTACCCAACCGTAAATAGGAGTGGGTTGAGGGTAGCAAGGTGTAAATCTGCCGGTGGGCACAGTCACGCTCCACGCGGGGACCTCCTGCCCGTTACAGATGGATTGCCTTTAAAAGTTTGTTGCATACAACAGAGTAGGAAGGGGTGTGGAATCACGCTTCTGAAAGTGGGTGTATGCAACGTTTTGTCCGGGTGTCTCCTGATTGCAATCACCGTCCCTCGCGGTTATTTGAGTACCGCTTGTTCACTGTTCCGTGACGTAGTAAGAAGTGAAGTAAGCCAGTTGAATGATAATATGCTGTGATGATAGATTAATGTTTTGGAAACCATGTCTGCTGTAGATGTAGAGCTAATTAAGTTTACTTTCCGCTTTGGGCATCACCGCATCGGAGGAAAGCGCTTCTTGTTTGATTGTGGACTTCTGATGTGAGGGCTGCCTAAGGCACATGAATCTGCTGCTATAAAATTGAAAGTAAGTATCAACTATAGGTGTGTCTTTGACGCAAAGTCCTATTTCCTATCTTACGTATCCTTATATGTAGAGTTCCATGCCCAGGCTAGTCGGTTAAGCCTTGCTGAGCCATCATGCTCACGGTTGCAATATTTGAGCTGTGTGCAGGTGAGAGTTATGAGGAGGGATCCGAGGACGAGGCGATGCCCTCGTCGGGGTACACGGCCGAGCTGGAGCACTACACGCCGCCGTGAATCTCCGGTTCCATGTTGCTAGTGTGTAGCACCCCCGGGCTCGACGGCTGCACTTTTGCATAGTTAGGATGAGAGGCTACTTATGTAAATTACTTCCGCTGTTAATTAAGTTTTGTAAAAGACTTCCGCTGTTTTATATCAAATAAAAAGTTGTATGTTGTTCTTTATTCTTTTCATGTGTGCTGTTGGGTGCCGCATCGTACGGCACCACCCTATGCGATCCTGGAGTGGGTGAACCACGGGGTGGTCCCCATACCTAAAGGTGGGGAATAGGGTTCCCCCCTCAAGGGCTGCGGCCAAGGGGTCTCCCCCTTAATTGGTACGGCCAATTTGGAGGAAAATTCCCCCCAAATGTGGGGGAAATTTGGGGAATTTGGGGAAAATTTGGGATGGCTCAATTTAGCTATTTTATTTTCTTACTCTCCATTTCTATATTCTTTTCTCCATTTTTATAATCTTTTCTCCATTTCTTCTTCTTTTTAAATGCTCCTCTACATGAAAAATGTATGCAATACATGGTAGTGAAATTGAGGGTGTTACAAACCTACCCCCTTAAAATGAATCTCGTCCTCAAGATTCTATAGAGTGGAGAAAAGATGAGGGAATTTTGCCTTGAGATCTTTCTCACGTTCCCATGTAGTTTTGACTTCCATGTGATGGCTCCATTGTACCTTGTACCAATAGATTACTTTGTTTTTCGTGACCATTTCCTTCACGTCTAAGATTTTGACGGGGTGTTCAGCGTAGGTCAGATCCTCTTGAAGCTCTAGCTCATCCATCGGTACTTGTTCTTCCGGTACTCTTAGGCACTTCTTGAGTTGGGATACGTGAAACACGCCATGCACGTCGGAAAGGTGCATTGGCAACTCTAGTTGATAGGCTACTTCTCCTCGCTTGCCCAAAATCTTGAATGGTCTGATGTAGCGAGGTGCTAACTTTCCTTTGACGTTGAACCGTCGTTGGCCTCGGATAGGCGACACCTTAAGATACACGAAGTCTCCCACTTTGAATGTCAATCTTTTTCGCCTATTGTCCACAAAACCCTTTTGTCGGGACTGAGTGGCCTTCAAGTTTTCACGTATCGTTTAGACTTTCTTTACAGCGTCTTGCAGCACTTCGGATCCGAATACTTGGCTTTCTCCGGTCTCATTCCAAAACAGCGGTGTTCTAAACCGTCGACCATATAATGCTTCGAAAGGTGACATCTTCAAGCTGGCTTGGTAGCTGTTGTTGTACGAGAATTCAGCATACGACAAGCTCTTATCCCAACCAAGGCGCAAGCTCTCAACATGTCTTTCAAAATCTGATTTGTTCTCTCAGTTTGCCCGTCGGTTTGCGAGTGATATGCGGAGCTGAAATTTAATCGTATACCCATGACTTCATGCAGCCTCTTCCAGAACCTAGAGGTAAATTGAGAACCTCGATCTGAAACTATCCTCTTCGGAACTCCATGATGACACACAATTTGCTCCATATACAACTCGGCTAGTTGTGCGACGGTGTACTTGGTTCTAACAGGAAGGAAGTGGGCTGTTTTCGTCAATCGGTACACGATAACCCAAATGGAGTCGTAGCCGGACTGAGTACGCGGCAATCCGACTATGAAATCCATGCTGGTGTCTTCCCACTTCCACTCGGGCTTTTAATGGCTGCAACAATCTAGCAGGTCTTTGATGTCTGGCCTTTACTCGTTGGCATGTGTCGCATAGGGCAACATATTCAGCAATGTCCCTTTTCATACCATCCCACCAATAGCATGTTTTCAGGTCTTTGTACATCTTTGTATAGCCGGGGTGTATGGAATAAGGTGAGTCATGTGCCTCTTTTAATATCGTGTCGCAGATGTGCTTCACATTAGGCACACAAATCCTTTTCTCTAACTAAAGCGTGCCATTCTCGTCTTCTTCGAAGTCCCTTTCTATCCCTTATCGGATTCTTTCCTTTATTTCTTTGATTTCTCATCTGTTGTTTGGCCATCTCGTATCTTTGGTTCCAGCGTTGAGTGCAGTTCTATCACCTCCATCTCGTTCAAGAACCCGAGATATAATCGTTCGAACTCCTTACGCAGCTCGGGTGGCAGCTCCCAAACCGTGAGTTGGTGACATGCTCCCTTTCGGCTCAACGCATTAGCTACTACATTGGTCTTTCAAGGGTGATAGTTGATTCCAACATCATAATCCTTGATGAGTTCCAATCTTCGATGTTGCCTCAAATTCAGATCCGTTTGCGCGAATATATACTTGAGGCTTTGTGATCCGTATAGATCTCACATCGGTGATCGAGGATGTAATGTCTCCAAATCTTCAAGTCATGTATCACGGCTACAAGTTCCAGGTCGTGTGTGGAGTAATTCAGCTCATGTTTCTTTAGTTGTCTTGATGCATAGACTACCACTTGGCCTCCTTGCATGAGCACACATCCGAGCCATTGTCTTGATGTGTCACAATATATATCGAAACTCTTGCTCAAGTCCGGCAATACTAAAACCGGCGTTGTTGTTAATCTCTTCTTTAGCTCCTTAAAGCTTTCTTGACACGCTTGTGTCCACTGAAATGATTTCCCTTTCATCAGCAATTCAGTCATAGGCTTCGCTATTTTGGAGAAATCCTTGTTGAACCGGCGGTAGTATCCATCCATCCCAAGGAAACTCCGAATATCCCTCACATTCTGCGGTTGGTTCCACTTCAAAACATCTCTCACTTTTCCAGGACCAACCGATACTCCTCCCTTGGAGATGATGTGGCCTAGGAACTATATCTCCTTTAGCCAAAACTGACACTTGCTGAACTTAGCATACAATTGATGCTCTCGTAGTTTCTGCAATGTCAATCTCAAGTGTTCTTCATGTTCTTCCTCACTTTTTGAATATACCATGATATTGTCGATAAAAACCACGACGAACTTGTCCAAGTAGTCCATGAAGACCTTATTCATGAGGTACATAAAGTATGCGGGTGCATTCATCAACCCAAATGACATAAAGGTATATTCATACGAACCATACTGTGTTTGAAATGCAGTTTTGGGTATGTGGAGGGCTTAACTTTCAGCTGTAAGTATTCCGACCGAAGATCAATCTTGGAGAAAATCCGGGCATCTTTCATTTGATCAAATAGGTCATCTATACAGGACAGCGGGTATTTATTCTTGATCGTCACCTCGTTGAGAGACCTATAGTCCACACACATCCTTTGTGTCCCATCTTTCTTGTCTACGAAGAGCACGGGGGATCCCCACGGTGACGAGCTTGGGCGTATAAAACCCTTTTCTAGCTACTCCTAAATTTGCTTCTTGAGCTCTAATACATTAGCAGGCATCCTATATGGCATCTTTGCTATAGGTGCCATTCGGGGTACTAAATCAATGGCAAATTCAATGTCCCGGTCAGGTAGAATACCTAGAAGTTCTTCCGGGAACACATCTGAATATTCTTGAACCACCGGAATGCTTTCCAATGTCGCTTCTTCGATGTGGTTCAGCACTGCCTTCTCGGTTGCAGGTTGGGCTGCCTCGAACTCGATACGAGTACCGTGCTCACTCGTCAACTGCACGATCCTCTGAGCACATTGAATTACTCTGTTATGCTTGCTTAACCAGTGTATTCCAAGTATTATGTCAATCCCTTGGGAATCCAATACCATAAGGTTGGCAATAAAGTTTACCTCCCTTATTTTAATGCTTACTCTCGGAATATAAGTCAAAATTGAAAGAAGCGATCTCCCAACTATATGCATCAAGGTGTATGAATTAAGCAACTTCTTTATTAATATCATCGTATATGAGGATGTGAACAAGTGCCGAAGCATCCCACATCTCTCTACTATGTGTGGATGTGGACATTTGCCGAAGCGTCCCACAACTCACACCAAGCACACAACTCAAGCAATCATCATAAAAATTCAGCACATCACTCTTATTCAAGCTTCTACGATCTAAACGTTCCTATTACAGCTTTATTCAATGGGAAACCTAGACTTAATCGTGAGAATCGGTGTTGTTCTCGCTGTGTGACGGGGGTGGTCCATACATGGACGTACGCCATGGTGAGTCGGCAGTCCATGTAGGAATAGATGACGCTGGTGCTCCATTTGATCTCGCGTTGGCACGAGTCTCCTCTTGTTTTTCCAGCAAGTACAGCTTCTTGCGGAGGTAACGGATCTCTCCTTGTGCGCTTGCATAGCGGTTTCCCAACTCCACGAGCAACCTCTGAGACTTATCAACAGCTTTAGGGTTGGAAAGAGCTCCTCCATGGGGTCCAATGATCTCCCTTGTACCACTCTTCTGATACGGTTGCAGCTCAAAGGTAGTGTTCTCAAGCTGCTCACGGAAAGCGTAGCACAGTCCGGTGAGTGCATCCCATGCAACATCATTAATAGCTTCTGCCCTTGTAGCTCTCCATGTGGTTGCGAAGTGGCGAGTGACAACCCTACCGTTAGGTAGGATGATTACCTCAGCCTTTCACTCTTCATGTCCAAGACGAGGGACTTTCTTGAGAAGATATTTCGGGTATAAGCTGCAGCAATCCAGAAATTCTTTGACCTCCTTGGATATGTGTCCTCCTTCCATTCCGTTGGACCGGAATTCTTGAACTAAACGGTTGGCCTGTTCATCACCTTCATTCTCGGCTTCAGCAAGGGGTGGCTCCTCTTCGGATTCATCTCTTCCCGACATAGCTTCATGAGACTCCACGGGGTGTAAGCCCGCGTGAAACTCCTCCTGAGGTGTGTACCAATGTCGTTCTTGTGGATCATCCTCCATGTCGTCTTCGAATGGTTCCACCTCTTCCGAATCCTCTTTCTCATGCATAGAGCTATTGACTTCATCTTCATCATGAGGTTCCATCTTCACCTCCTCCCAATATGGTCCATCGGACACCTCAATGGGGTTATGTGAACTCCCACGTGGTGGTGGACGAGTCCTTATGCGTGATGTGCTTCTAGTCACCGGCATCTATAAATAAGACATGAGAAACTTTAGAGAAGAAGAAAATAACTCCAAAACTTCAGAAGCTATGAAGCAAGAAAACAGAAAGTGTGTCTGTCCACAAGAAAAGAAGAAAAGAGGGGCTCAAAATAGCACTTTGCGGTGGCTGAGTTGACAAGTAAAGTGCAGCAGCAAGCAATTTTCGAAAATAACAGTTTAGAGCGGTGTTCCTATGTGTTTTAGAGTTCCCATTCTACCTAGGCTTGCGTCCTATGGTCAACGTGGCTCTGGTACCAATCTGTGACACCCGGTTCCGAAAATGAACCAAGTGAACGCATATGTGTGCCCAGGATGTTCATCACACATACACATGTATTCCACAAACTGAATTCAGAATATAACCACGTACGAATAATTTTTAATTACTTTATTATATTGACTCATTGTCTCACTCATTAATGTCTATCTTATTCTTGCAGCGGAAGGCTCTAAACGACAGCGGAAAATGACTAAAACAGCAGGCTCCAACTTCAACTCCACGGGCATGTTGACGGTAGTGCGCACGTCTAGTACTTCACATGTTCCTCGAAGTATTCTTCTCCTGTAGCTGATGTATATGTGGTAATGCAAGGGTGAGTACATGTGGCACTCAGCAAGTGCGGAAAAAGTATGACATGTATCTTAAAACAAGGTAGGGAATAAAAAGGTTCATTGCAGCAAGCAAATTTTATTTCTTAAAAATATTAAAAACAACAACTAGTTCTAGGTGAGTTCAATCCCATCATAACCAAGTATTTCATCAACATTCCTTCATCATAATTCACCATTTATCAAGTCTCAACCAGCCATTAATCTTTCTCAGATTCATCTCATACTCACAAATATTCATAACCATCTCATATTCATGTAACCGAAACCAAATTCATTGTCATGATCCAAAACAGTTCCAAGACCAATCCCAATGACCATACCCGAATAAACATACCCAATTTTGCCTCTAATCATGGAAGTTGGCCAGGTACTTGTAACCGGAAGCACGGCTATCATGATAGTTTTACACTCTACAGAGGTGGCACCACTTTACCCACAAGTTTGTGATTTCGTCACCCGTCGGTGACTAGGCTACCTTCTTAAACTAAAGAGCGGGGAACTAGTGGATAAAAGGGAGTTGGATAAAAAGGAGGGAGAGGAAGACTGTCTTCTGGGGGGGACAGGGTTTCTCGGAGTACAAGGCTTTCTTATTACCACTGCGTTTGTGTAATCTAATCTCTTTGTTAATGCCTGGACTATCCCCTTATTTGACTGTGAGACCAACTGGTCGAACAGAGACGAAAGTTGGCCATAGTGATCCGGGAGTCCCGTCGACTCCATATCCTTGTACGAGTCCACAATCACTACACGAGATGAACCTGGGTTTGGTGAATGGAAGTTGGCCTTAGGTGTAATAGGACTCCCAGTTACTGCGCAAGATCGTATACTGAGGTGCTCCCCGTCGGTTGTTGGAACGACGCAAGCCGGGAGAGAGGAGCAGTGAAGGGCACGGGAAAGAGCCGCTGAAGCTTGAGAGAAGGGGGATTGCAAGAAAAGGGAGTTCTTTGAAGTAGTAGTTTCGGCAAAGAACCGCGGGGCGTAGCAGTTGGTGGGAAGGTTGGTGTACCGCTAGCCCATATTCTGGCACCGATACGATGTCCTTTCGAGGAAGTGGTTCAATCAGAAATAAGGTGCGCGGATCAAAGCATTGAACGACAAAACCGCCTGCTAAAATAAAGGGAAGTAAATGATGGAGATTAAAAAACGATTACACGTCTTATTTCAAATTAGTGTCAAGAAGGCCACCTCGTTTTTCTTAAATTGAGGTTTTCTCGGTCTTTTTGTCTCTTTTCTATTTGGTGTGATAGGCTTAGTTAGGTGGCTTTTTAACTCTTCCCAGCCGGGAGTGTTAGCAACTGGATTTTCCCACACTCCGTTATACCCTCCCTTGGGGGATGGCTTGGTGCTAATGTAGGACTTTAGGAGACCTTCCGCTTGCTGTTTTGGTCCAGCCTGAGTGGCCATTTGGAAGACTGACTGACTCAGGTGTTGGCTTTTAGCTCACCTACCAGTCAATATTCTTATTAGACCCACCTCCATTATACCAGTACACAACTGTCGTTGTATGGCCAAAAGATCATAAAATAGCCTTTACAAAGGGGCTACTAGGATGTATGGACCCACTGAGGTTTCACCGGCAGGCTCGAATCTCCATTCCCCACCCACGGGCCCCCTCTTGTGCCATGCAGTTCCCAGGGCAATCCTCCTCGACTCTCATTCCCCGCACCATCCAACGGTCCATAACAAGCTAGCAACACACCTAATTATTTAGCTAAGCTGCACCCATATTTGGCCTTGTGGTGGCACTGTTTTCCTGGCATGTGCTCACATGAACCGGTCCTTAGATCTACAGCAAGCAAATCACCATCTCATTCAGCAACATCCACGAACCAAGCTTGCTTAGATCTCCCCGATTCCATGCTCATTAACATCATCAAGTTCTCATCATCATTATTCATAAGAGTGTAGTAGCTAAACTAGTTTTACTTCAGCTTCTCATGTCCCATAAATTAAGCGAAGCAAAAAGGAAAAACGACCATACCCGACTCATCAACTTTCCCGGCAACAAAGATGGTTAACAAAAACTAGTAAACTCCTATAAAAGGGTGTCCCATCAAGTTGACACAAGCATACACATTTTCGCAAATAAAACAGTTTCAAAACACAGGATCAATATGCTCAAAGGGCACTTGCCTTGCTCCCGTGGTTCGCGTTGCTCAAGCGTCTTGAAGTCTTGGTGTTGTAGCTCCTCGTGGACGGCCTCTTGAGCGTGTCCTTCTACTCACGACCACGGAGATACAAAATTTACAGCAATCAATTATCATGGACAAACTTTACTCAAGATGCAATGGGGTAGATGAATGCAAATTATATAGTGCAGTTTTATAAAACCAGTTTGTACGTGTTCTTGCATGTTTTAGTAGGTTTTCATGGGGTTTTATGATGAACAAAGGTGTTGGGATTAAGTGTGGATGTGGTGATGATCTTGACACAAGATGTAGATCAATTCCATTGTAAAAAAACTGACCTAAACAAGGTATGTCCACACACAAAAGTTTCTGCTCAAAGGGGGCGAAGAAAACGAGTGCATAGAAACAGCGGCGAGTCGTCAGAGGGGTAATGAAGACCTACCTCACTTCTTCCTTGCGGCAGGGCCTCCCTCCTAGCAATGGCAGCAGCGGAGGATTTTTCCGTGGAGAATTATGGCTAGGGCAGAACATCGGGCTTCTTCTCTGGCGACGGCGAGGCGTGACGGGGCTCGACGGCGGCCAAATTTCGGCAAGGGGGGGGGGGGCTCGGCAACTTGGGCGGAAGGGGGGGCAACTCGGCGACTTGTGACAGCAGGGGGGCGGTGGCCAAAAGGAATAGGGGGTGCAGCCAGGGGGGTTTATATTTATAAGGGGGGAAAAGAGAGTCTTAGGGGTGGAAACAAAGAGTACGAGCAGTATGAGACTCAACCAAAGAGTCTTAGGGGTGAAAACAAAGAGTCCTAGCAGTATGGGACTCAACCAAAGAGTCCTAGCGGTGGGTGACAAATAGTTCTAGAGGTAGGGGACTTAATCAAAGAGTCCTAAAGGTGGGGGACTTAACTAAAGAGTACTAAAGATGGGGAATAGGGTTCCCCCCTCGGGCTACGGCCAAGGGATCTCCTCCTTAATTGGTGCAGCCAATTTGGGGGAAAATTCCCTCTAAATGTGAGGGAAATTCCCCTAGGGGAATTTTGCAGAATTTGGGGAAAATTTGGGATGTCTCAATTTAGCCATTTTATTTTTATTACTCTCCATTTCTATATTTCTTTTTCTATTTTTATATTCCTTTGTCCATTTCTTTTTTTTTAAATGTTTCTCTACATGAAAAATATATGCAATGAATGGTAGTGAAATCGAGAGTGTTGGGATGCTAATACTGCCCAACAAACTCCGTCTCTAGCGCATTCCAGCATGCCGGTTTGCCAGAGCCTTGGAGGCTTCTGTGAGTGGCGAAATTCTACCTGCCGGTCTGCAGATTCGATGACCTGGAGAGGCTTGAGTACTGGGTACCAAAGCCTGGATTTTCTTGCCCTGAGGTTGCACAAAAGGTTAGGCAAAACATACACAGCGCAGCAATCAGAATAAAGGGGGACGTTTTATGATACAAACCATGTCTTTAGGATTTTTTAAACATTGGATCTCGTCACCTCCTGATAGTCATGAACCAGTTTGTCTCCAATATAGTCTGTAAGAAACTGGGGCAGGACGCAGAAAGCAAGAGAAGATGCCTGGACAAAGTTGAGTGAACATATTAATTTCCTATCTAATCTAGGCTTCAGACACTAGCACCAAATAAAACTTGTTCGACACCCAGAAGACCCTCCCAAACACAAATTAAGCCTTGACGCAGTTTGCATGCTTATTGCCCGCAGTTCCAAGTAGTCCACTGACGGTTTCCACATTACAAGGCACATGAGAACATCTAAAACATTCACAGGAGACAAAGGCGAAAAGAAACACAATACAAGACTAAAGTCAGTTGAAGGTGACAACCAGTTAATATGAACAACTCTCTAGCGTTTCGACTTTCGATATTTTACAGTCGGTAACAATAATCAGAGGACTAGTTTGGCAAGGCATCTGTAAACATCCCTATGCACCACCACCATCTTGGCAAGGCGTCTGTAAACATCCCTATGCACCACCGCCATCTTTCTACAGACCCAGCATTGCCCTGCTTGCTCCTGCCTCTGTCTCTGCTGAAACCGCTGATCCAGATGGTGTTGGTGATTTCATAGACAGTGCTGCAACTATCTGTCGGGGTGCTATTGCGACTTGCCCCGTAAATGTTACACCCTTGGTTAGCATGTCATGGTTGGGAACCCCGGTTGCTATCTGAAGAACACCCATTTGTTGTGTTTTGCTTCCAGCAGTAGCTGCCGTGGTGACATTGTCCTGGGCGACCCCAGATGGCTGGGCTGCCTTTTTGGGTTTCTTGGCTCGATGTTTCTTTTCTGAAGAGGAAGGCAAAGCTTCAGGGATACCAGTGTCACCACTCAACAAACACTTCCTGTGGACAGAGCAGAAATCTGTCCCCCATTTTGCGCTCGTGCCACATCCTTGGAACTTGCACCGACTGCCTCCACCATGCCTAATACAGAAATCTGTCCGTCCCTGTGCACTCTTTGTACATCCTTCATATTTGCACCGCCTTCCCCCACCATGCCTGATGCAGTAATCAGTGTTCCCTTGTGCACCCTTTGCACACCCCTCAAATTTGCATCTCTTGCCACCGCCATGCCTCACACAGCGGTCGCTGCGACCTTGGCCACATGCTGCATTTGGGCATCCAGGGATAATGCAACGCTTCCCTCCGCCGTGGCCAATGCATAAAGGCGTGCCTCCATGTGCACCTCTCATACAGCCCCGCACCATGCAACCCTTGCTAACACCACTATGTAACTTACAGTAGACTGTGTTCTCCTGTGCCTGCTTGCTGCAATTTTCATGCTTGCATGGCAATGGCATGCTTGCCCCACGGAAGACATATTGTGCAGTCTCACCCTGAGTGTTCCTAGAACTATCCTTTAATTTGCATCGATCATCCCCTTCATACTTGACATGTGCATCCTGCTCAGTGCATGTCACTGTACTGGAAACATTTTCGTTAAACTGGTTACATTTAACAGCAGCCATGAAAAAACCTGAACTTTCCTGCCCACTCTGTAGGTGACTAAACTGTTGGCATAACAGCCCTCCGCCATGAATTTTGCAGTACATAACCCTTCCGTCAACAACCTCGTTGCATCCAGGTTGCTGGCAACATTTTCTGTCTGTTATGTAAGAAAGAAGTATATTAGAAAAATAATAAAATGATGAATAAATATGATGAGAATTGAGTACAAAGAAAAGCTGACAGCAAAACACCAAAAACTTGTATTTTCAATATAATTGGACACATCATATCATGAACTCATGATGAAAGATATCCATCAACCAACATAATAAATTCCAGAAAATTAACTTGATTAGGCAAGAGGAAGGTTGTCTAGGAATTCCCTTCCCCAAACCCCACATTGTGTGGGAGCTTTCAGCATTGGGTATGTCCTTTATAAAAAAATTCAGCTGGTGGAGGAAAGACTGCCCCCACAGTTTCCTTTTTAAGAAGAGCTCAACTAGAGCCTGGCTGAGAAAGGTCACAAAAGTTGGGTCCCCTTGCAATACGAGGGTCCACCCCCACGTAGATCAGATTTTTGCCAGTGCTTTGCACCCACCCTAACCCCTACATGAGGATCCACCTTCCACAGTTCAGTCTAACTCATGTGCATGACCAGGAGAATCAGCGAGTGACCTTTTTTTACTCCAGCCTGAAAATTCACTTCCACGGGGATCAAACCTAGGATGCTGGGGGTGCTACTGAGAGTCCTAACCACTAGGATAAGACCCCTATCGCAAATTGAGAACCAAATGAACTAATGAAAATTTGCACAAGCAGCACCATTGTGGATTCTAGATCAAATGAGTACAACATAAAGCAAAATTTTTCTTGAAATTCCAGCACAAAGATGTGTGTGTGTAATGTCACATGCTTTGGAATCACCGAGGCATGGGAAACATACCAACACAAGAATCTTCTGCCATGTGCATCTGTACCAAATATGAAACACAAAATGTCAGAATATTATGGTCCTACCTGAAAATATTTTACTAAAAGGACGGACCAAGATACCTTTATGCGAACCATATGGTCATGCCCCATGAATGTTGTGTGTTTTTCTGCAGAAGTTTCAAGCATAGAAATGTTAAATAATGAAATAGATTTGACATGCCTGGAGTGATTATATTATAAGACTGATTATGGGAAAATACCACGGTCCAAATAGGGCTCCCGAACATATACCTGAATCAAATGTATAATAAACATGTTACAACAAATAAAATGAATAGAGTTTCATAAGTTATATTTGGAAAAGAAGAATGTAAATTGTTGGGAATGGGGTAAAATTACCCCCTTGCTGAGGAGCATGACCATGCCCAATCACTGAGATTGGTAGCTTTAAGTACAATGTACATGGTGAACAATTCAATATTCAGTATTACACATATGAAAACTACTTCATTACAAAACAACACTAGCTAGCCTTTTTTGTTATTGGGTACCAGCTTATAGCAAGCCTTTGAGATGGAAAACAGGAAAAGCCATGTGAAGGAGGTAAGCTGGTTCCTAGGGCGCAAGTGAGAGGTTCATTAGTACACTCCAATTGTTTACGATTGTAATCAAATGATGGAGTCTGTATTCTAAGCGCGTACCCTATCTTCGAAGCTTGGCAGCTCATCAAAGCTAAATACAGTGTCTTCTGATAACCAACAATATATACTACATGAGAGCTCAACTGACCAGCAACATATACTAAATGACCAGTACCAACAAACTACAGAGCATATGATTGATCTTATTGATCAAACAGATAAGAGTCACAAATGATGCTTAACAACAAAAGGTGGCAAGCCGTACATGATTTTATTTCCGTAACAGTGTGATGAATACGAAGGTCGGACCTAGCACAGTGGTAGCGTGTCTCCACTTGGGTCATGAGATTTTGGGTTTGAACCGGTCTTACTGCAAAAGCAAAGGTAAGACTATCTATAAATAACACTTTCCTAGACCCCACAAAGTTTGGGAGCCTTGTGCACTGGGTAGGTCCTTTTTTACAGTGTGATGAATATGCAGTGATAAAGTAAAATGATATCATCTCTAGCTCAGCATGATGATCAGCACCTAGCACATAAATTCATTACCAAATATATGCTACGTAACAGAAAAAACACACAGGTTAAATCAAAGGTTTGGTACAGTTCCAACGTGTCAGCATCAAGTGTACATAAACATGCCTAGCCACATAAGCATCCACGGAACAAGGATCGATTGAGAACCAGCTACTGCATAGACCTCAACATCTCTGCCACAATTAACGACGGCCCCAGTGTGATGTGAACGCAAGGGGATCACTAAAATACTGATGAGCTGGAAACTGAAACTTACTACGAACCGGTATTCTACCTCTCTCACATCACCTAAGCCCAAAGGAGTGAAGAAGCGGGAATACTACATCAGCGACTAAACAAGGCTTAAGCGTGGGGAGGACCAAGGACCACGAAACCCCAGCAGGCCAAAACAAAACCCCGCCACCGAACCCAAAATCCCGGCACGACGGCCACCGATCTGCCGCCGCGAAGCCGAATCAACAACCGCGGCATTCCACAGGGTCCCCTCGCTCAGATCCCCCTTCCCGATACACCATAAGACGCGCACACGGATTCGGCCACTGCGGAGAACCCAGTACGAAAGAGCCAGCAGGAGTGATCAGAGGGCGTACCGAGCAGGACCGCGGGGGCCGGGCGGCGGCGGGGACGGTGTTGACGGAGGAGCGGATGGGCGAGGAGCGGGGAGGGTAAAGGCGAGAGAATGCGGACGCGATCTCTATAGGTGGGCAGCAGTATTTTAGTGCAGCAAGGGATTGAGAGGGTCGCTGCAACTTGCAGCATAAAAATTGGTCGCAAAGGGGAAGAAGGTGGCCGCCTCGCTGATTTGATCGGGAGCGAGCTCAGCCAAGCCGGTTTGGTTAACCAAGCCGGACTTTCCTTTTGGACCGGCTCAAGCCCAGCCTTTTCGGGTGACCAAGCCTCGAGCCTTGTTTAGAATTCAGGATGGGCCGAATCAACGGAAATCCAAAAAGAGCGTCGTTTTATTTAGCCATGTATAGATTATTGTTTGAAATTCGTGTAAAAATAATGGACCATTAGATCTACGCGGGTGGAAGAATAGGAGGATTCGCCGTCATGCCATCTGTTTAGCGTGGGTTGGGTGGGAGAAAAAGAACAAGTTTTGAAACATTGAACACATCTTTCTTCTAAATACAACTTTGTTTTTGAAACAGCTTAAAGTGTCGTATTTTTTACAATTAATACAATATGAAATTTCATATGAATAAAAAAAGGGCAGCCCGGTGCATGTAACTCCCGCTTACGCAGGGTTCGGGGAAGGGTCCGACTCACTTGAGTCTTTTGTACGTCTTTCCCTACATTTCTGCAAAGGCTGCTTCGACTTGAACCCGTGACCTCATGGTCAAAAGACGAGAGCTTTACCGCTGCGCCAAGACTCCCCTTCATAAAATTTAATATGAATATTTCCAAAAAATTAATTGTTTAAATCAGCCTTCCATATATACTCTGTTTTTGAAACCGCTTAAAGTGTCGTATTGCTTAAAGGGCAGGCCGGTGCATGTAACTCCCGCTTACACAGGATCCGAGGAAGGGTCCGACCCACTTGAGTCTTTTGTACGCAGTCTTTCCCTACATTTCTGCAAAGGTTGCTTCCAGGACTTGAACCCCGTGACCTCATGGTCACAAGGCGAGAGCTTTACCGCTGCGCCAAGGCTCCCCTTCATTAAATTTAATATGAATATTTCCAAAAAATTAATTGTTTAAATCAGCCTTTCATATATACTTTGTTTTTGAAACCGTTTAAAGTGTCGTATTGTTTACAACTAATACTACAATAAAAAGGGTAGCCCGGTGCATGTAGCTCCTGCTTGCGCAGGGTCCGGAGGAAGGTCCGACCCACTTTGGTCTTTTGTACGCAGTCTTTCCCTACATTTCTACAAGAGGCTGTTTCCAGGACTAGAACCCGTGACCTCATGGTCACAAGACAACAACTTTAACGTTGCGTCAAGGCCCCCCTTCCAATTAATACTACAGTATGAAATTTAATATGAATAAAAAGAGACAGCCCGGTGCATGTAACTCCTGCTTACACAGGGTTGGAGGAAGGGTCCGACCCACTTGAGTCTTTTTGTACGCAGTCTTTCTCTACATTTTTGCAAAGGCTGCTTCCAGGACTTACCTGTGACTCATGGTCACAAGGCGAGCTTTACCGCTGCGCCAAGACTCCCCTTCATGAAATTTAATATGAATATTTTCCAAAAAAATTAATTGTTTAAATCAGCCTTTCATATATACTGATCATTTTATATGTACTATGTCGACATGTATTAAGTCACCATTTTGTACAAAAAAATATTGAACATATTCTTTAAGAATGTTAAAAATAGTTCAAAAATATGATATTGTTTGTTAAAAATATTGATTTGATGGGTCAAACTGTGCTAGAATAGTTAGATTTAGTATATTATAGGAATCATCTATTATTTGACTTATATAATACCCTATATATATAAGGCTATCCGCACTCATGTACTCTAAAAATATACTCAAACGAATATCCCCACCTCTTTTTAGTACACTCTAAAAGATTATCTTCTTTCCGGCACGTGCTCCCGCACTCATCATACTCCCTAAATATACTCTATATCAACTATCACTCATTTTTAATATTTCTTTCTATCCTTTCCTTTCTTTTTTCTTTCCTTTTTCTCTCTTCTTTTCCTTTTATCTTCTTTCCGTTTTCTCTCTTCTTTTTCTTTTATTTCTACCCTCCCCAGAAACTTCTCCTTCCTTTTTTTCTTCCACTCCTTTCTCCTCTCTCGAAGCACCCCCCGCGTCGGTCTCCTTTCCCTCGACCTCGTCTACGGCCTCCGCACAAGCTAGCTCCGCCCTCGGCCTTCGCTGCCGCTCTGACACTCCATGTCGGCGCTGCCCTGCCTCAGCCCCCGCCACCCCATCCGCGCCCTTCGCCCTGTCGCACTCCATCCCCGCCTCCGGCCTCCACCCGCTCGGCCTCCGGCCCGCCGCACTCCTCCGCACCGCCATTGCTCCGCACCACCCGCCCTCCCTGTCGCGGCGCCCTCCCCCAAGTCGGCATCGTCCCCATCGCCCGCCTCCTCCTCGTCGGCCTTCTCCCCCGTCGCGCCTTTCCCCATCACGTCGGCCTTCTCCCACTGCTTCTCCACCGCTCACCACATCCCCTCCTTCCTCGTACTCGCGCCAAAACCAACTGCCGCGCTCGCCCCGCACAAGAGTATAGTCATTGCTGAGCGTACCCTTGTAGCAACTTGGAGCTTGGCGTAGGTTGTGTAGTTCGCTGGTGCAGCGCAGAAAAATGGTACATGCGCCATATTTGGAGCCTAGTACCCGATCCAGTACATCACTGTGCATGGTCTAAGATCTCCGTATCAAAAGGATGAGAATATTATCTTCAGATACATGTTTCATCTAATTTACGTATTTAATGAGAACAAACGAGTATAGGTCAATGCTATCAGTGTCAACGGTTAAACTAGTTCCGAGAAGTTTAATTTTACAGTTCTTTCTTCAATCATAGCGTAGTTTCGTGACAATACAAAAATCAGTGAATTAGCAGGTACATTCGCTACCAACTTCACCAGCTTCCAAATTTAGAGTCCACAAGAAAAATAAATACAATTGTACTGAGATATTAATAATATGCTCAAAATTTAGCTCTCCTAGCAGACTGCTTACACCAAAACAACAAGAACGGAGACGCTCCAGAAAAATGCTCTACACGCAGTACGCATCAAGCTGCTTTTTTATTGCATCCATCGAGCTGAGCTCCCATCTTGGTAGGGAACTGCATCATGCATGTGCCACCGACCGCGCGCTAGCACGTACGGGCAATAGCGTACCTGTATGTGTGCAATCTTTAAATCTGGTATATCTGTTCAGGCCATTTTGGGTACGCACGTTTGTACAAGCTCATGCACACGGTATCATGTTGTTGAATGCTGCTATTGAATATGCATTTCATAGCACCTGGTTGGATGAAAAAGAAGTGAGCAACTGAAATCAGGATATAATTGAATCTGTCATGTCAAAAGGTCAACGTACCATGAGTACCGACAGTCTCCTTGATTCGGCCACGCCGACCATGTTTCGTCCACAGCTCAACAGGCTGCAGGATAACAGTGTTATTGGCATCAAATGTAAATTAATAGGGTGCATCAATAAATAAGAAAAAACTTGCCTTGAACCATCTGACATCATCGGGATCGTGGAACATGTACCGCACCATTGCTTTCAGTTTCGAGACTCTCTGAGGATACCTGCACACGATGCCAAGTATGTCAGTGTATTAGTTACATATAAACTGGAAATATTAGAGAAAAAGATTGATGTGAGGCATGCATCTTCAAAACATAACCAGAAGGAATAATGATCATGAGTCCATTCCAAACAATGTAAAGAATTGTATGCACATGCTGGAACAAGAAATGTTAAACAAATTCAAATACCGCTTTGACGATGCTATCAGTACAAGGAATATATCCTGAAAACATAATGGGTTACCATTTGCTAATAAACCCTATTTTATGGTTATATTGTCAGCATCATAATTCATAAAGCAGCACTACAGAACTAATTATGTAAATGAGTTGAAAACCAAACCTTTCTACATAAAGGAAAGGTGTTTTGCAAAATTAATTGCTAAGTAAAGATGACACCAAGCTTACCCAGTCAGAACAATTTTCTTCAGAATGATCCAATCTGGGTCCACACATTTTAGTGAACCTACGGCAGCAATGGCAGGTTGCTCCCCATCTCTGTTTTTCAAGACAATTAGAGGAAGTGGGGGGAAGCAAATTGGAGCGTATACAGAAGCAACAGAAAACCGTCCATGATGCAGAAATTTCTCCATCTTATGTTTATTACAATTGATGTTGTCGGATGAAAACAATGGCCTAAAGATAAAACAAAAGTGAGACTTCTCAGGGTGCAATAGCAGAGACAAACAAAGGGGAAAACGTAGTTTTCTAAGAGCAAAAAAGTTGAACTTCCATTACCTTGCAGTAAATTGTCGGAACCCAACATTGAAAATTAAAGGCTCCTTAGATTTGATAGGAGCTTCATAGGAGTCATGTTTCTTTATGCTGCAATAAATGTCCAAAAGGACAAAATGTAGAACGGTAAGGCCAAGGAACCACAGTTCTAGGAAACTAAGAGAAGTGGAAGAATTAAAGAACAGAAGAAGCTGAAACCATTCAGACATCTATATTTGTTACAAAAACTTCAGCGTGTTCTACACCTAAAACCTGTTGGCATTTATTCGAAGCACATAGAGTAGGATGCAAAAAAATTGAAAATAGAGAATCAAAATATTATACTCGAATGGTTGCAAACATGCAATGAAACTAAATTGTAAAGAACATATAAATCATGTTTCATATGGCCGGACGAGTCAGATATAACACTCATTCCAGCTACGAGCCAATGAAATTGAGAACAACGTATAAGTTTACTAAGATATACAATCAATCTATGCCATACCATTGGGATATGCCATGCTGCAAACAGAGCGGAGCATATAAAACTTTTCATGAGTACAAAATGAGTACCTGAAGTGAAGAACTGACATTTTTGACTCGTGTTGAAGAAGACCAGAAACAGCCACAGGTATTCTTCTTGATGGGCAACAAAGTTTGGAGGCGACGTCAGTAGGTACGTTTTTCACATGAAGCCTAACATATGATCCCACTTGAGCACAATCCTCGGTGCCTCTATCTAGCTTGGAAACTTTAGCGAGGGCGTGCTTTTGAGTTCGTGTGAAATTATCAAATGCAAATATTCTTGCATATTCAGGTGGTAAAGATTCCTACAGTCAAAGATGGAGCGAAACAACCATGTCACATCACACTAATGCAACTATTGAAACCATAGCAATTAGAGACAATTAGCGATTAGAGATAATTAAATGATACACACCTTAGGATCCCAGGATGATGTCCTAAATGACTTCAGCCCTCTGTATTTTGCAAACCGTTTCTTTGCTGGAACATCTAATGGTGTCTCCACCTCATCCGGAAATTCTGAAACATTATATGAGATATGCTATGGTACTTTGTCACTCAAAAACTAAAGGTAACCACTGCCAAAAGTTAATTGGAGCTATCACTTCATCACACCGATATTGAGCCTAAGGTTGTATATTGTTTCTCAGAAAAATGCATGGAGACATTAGCTAAACACATTAGAGACATTAACTAAGCAAAACTAATGTGAATGATGTGTAATGTTTCAGATTCACGCATTTTCTCAACATTGGGCTGATTTAGGGGATTGTTTTGCAACAGAAATACCAAAATATAGGATGTTGAAAGTAATAAGAACATACAAAAAGGGTTATGGTTCTCAATCAGTCTGAGCCAGAACTTAAAAGTTGATGAATTCACCATCGGGGATGGTCATCAGGGGCTCATTGCCAGACCTCATGGGCCTGACTATATCAGTTCAGGACTTACTATATGTCTTAGCAATATAGTAACATGTTAAGCATGGCACCTTATAATACTTCAAAGATTGACAATAATGTACTTTAAAGAGTTTCCCACTCAATTCAAGGAATTCAAGTTGTTCTCCATACGATTTGCCACTCGAAAGAGAGTTAACAAGACAAAAGGAAATGGTCAGGAACCTTGTTTTAAACAAGCCCTTCAAATACCATGTTTCAATTTACGAAACCCATACCTTCATCTTCAGCATTAGCTTCTTTAATTTTCTTAATCTCTGCCTCTATCTGATCTCTAGTCAAATTTTCATCATCCTGCAAATAAACAACAATGTAATCTTAAATTTGGGATGGCTCAGCATTACCCAAACCCAGAAAAAAATTCATGGCCAATTAATTAGAAATGGGGGAGGAGGTGAACCATGAATATTAGAAAAGAAAAGTAGCAATGGTAATCGGCCATAGAGATTAACGGTCAAAGTGTAGTACTTAAGAAAGCACCAGGTAAAACCGTGGCTTAAATTTTGAAATGCAGTATCTAGATACCGGCAACAAAACTAATGGTACGGGCACAGGGCTGATTGCTACAGTTTGGCAGGTACGTCTCACACATGCAAACAGTACAGTGGGCACACGCACATGTTACACAAGAAGTCATATTTGTTATTGTGTGCACCTAGACAATGCAGGGGATTATATTTGGTTTAGTCTGGAAATCAGTTCAAAGGCCAGTGCAGGAAACCGCCCCTAAACTGAAAGTGCTTTAAAATGCATATGGTCATCAAATAAAGAAAGCAAGGATACTTACTGCCATCTCAGTGCCCCCAATAGTTTCTTCATCAAACTTTGCCGTGAAATGGGACACTGCATCTATATCTGAACCATCACTTCCTTGGTCTGAATGATCTTGCTCATCAATTACCATTCCAGACCCACCCTGGCTGTCATTATCAGAGTCACCATCTTCGTCGTCTGTATCAACAATCCAAGCAGCCTGGCAATAGCATTTGTGAATTATTTATTAAAATGAAGTGACCATTTTTAATTTGAACAAAAGGTACTGATTCTTCAAGAGCATTGCAAACCTGGTATTCTGAGGTGCCTGGAGGAAGCTTCCTCTTTACCAATTTTCTCTGTTTGTTGTTTACATCTGCCTCCTTCATTTCTTCCTCCGTTGGCCAAGTCTAACCAAATATCAATATTAATACAAACTAGCACTTAAAGTAAAAAAGTTTACAACAACAACAACCAAGCCTTTATCCCAGCCTGTTGGGGTCGGCTAGACATGAAACCCAATATCAATGAAGTAAAACAGAGGAAGAGATATGAGAACAAGGAGAAAAAAGGAAAAAAAAAGAAAAAAAAAGGAAAAAAGAAAAGGAAAAAGAGAAAAGAAATAAGAAAAAAGGAAAAGAAAAAGAGAAAAAAACAAGACTACGATTGTTCAGACATAGCCGGTCCCAAGCCCGGGTAAAGGAGGAGGGGGTTGTGATAGGCTTGGCGAGCCAACAACTACACTTAGCCACTCTCATGGAAATAAAGTAAAAAAGTTTAAGCAAAGTAATTTCCTTTTTTTCTTTCAGAGCAAAAACAACTTAAATATGAATGGGTAGTTACGGAGCTCAATATAATCGAAGAATGATCTGTATAGTTTATGATAATCTAAAAACATGGGCAAAATCAAGCATATGCATTAAGATATAGTAGATGTTTCAGAAAAATTAAGGCAATAGAAAATAATCCTTCGCTCGGGATATATTGTACACACAGTTTGACTGAAATGGTAGAAGATTAAGAAACCATAACACTTTTTCTCATAGAAAGGGTCCCATTCATGAAAAGACACATTCATAAGCACTAAACATCTCCTACACAGAATGAATTATAGCCCAGCATATTGGCCGACCCCAACATGCTTGGGATAAAGGCTTGGTTGCTGTTGTAATTGTAGATATACAAGTACATACCATTCAAGCAAAGCCGCGGGAAAGCTTGAGCTACTAGGACAGTACTAAAAGTTTCTTACAAAAACGCTTCTACATAGCATCTACTAGGATGTTAAATGTGACATTATAAAATAAACCATATTCTGCAGCAAAAAGCCATATTTGCTATCTTTGTAAGTCACGAGACAAAAAACTACATGAAGAAACAGTGCATTTAAAAACAGAAAACAGTATTTCAGACAAGAAACATCCAGCGTATAAAAAAATCAAACTAGTGAAGCCAAAAAATGATAGCATCCCTCGATAAAAGATCAAAGCAATCCAATAACAATGCAACAATTGGAAGTCTTGGAAACAATGTACTCCTTTTCAACATGATAATTAACCTAATAAAGCAGGTCTTATCAAAATCACAACTATGTAGTATAAATTGCAAATAGTCACCTGCTCCCCAGCAATAGGATCTGGGACATTCTCAACAAGTAAGGATTCCTGATTGGAAGGGTCTGGAACAAAAGTATTAACAATCTGGAACAACGAAAAAAGATGAGGTTAAAAAGTACACCAAAATATTTTTGCTGAAAAAAGAGAGCTTATATTATGTAAAAGCCCCCAGCATAGCAACATTGTTAAAGATTGCATTAACCATAAAGAATATTTAATTCCTAATGCTACGTAACACACCTGATCTCTGTTATCTTCTGTTTCCATTACATCAGAGTTTTTCCGCTCACTAACAGGACATGGGTCCTTGAGGACATCAATTTGGCCTAATTGGAAATCACCCGCACCTGATACATGAACCTTTAAGTGGAAATTATATTAGAAAAGGAAATAAACAGGAAAGGAAAAAAATTAAATACCGATCACTTACCAGCTGGTTAACTGAAAGATTGTGGGCCCGTAAATAGCCAGACACAAGCAGCGTGCACAGTCCCGTAGTATCATCAGATTTAATCCAGGCCTGAAAGATCATATCTTGGTATCAAACCATACAGAAATATAGTGAAACTTCAAGAGGGATGGAATTTGTTTTATCTTGCAGGTAGAAAACTTGCAATGTATCATGGTCTATCATTGTAGTATCTGATAGTTAGGGACGGCTAAAATGTGGGTGCAAATTTACAAAAGACTGGGCAGATACCACTATAGGCTATAGTTCCAGAATCACAAAACGGAAGCTGAACAAACTGAAAGTGAAGTCCAGAACCATACAGTGTGGGAATAAAAGAACCAGACTATAGTGCACACATCACTTATATTTGCAGTCGCCAGTCAGACCCTTCATTGTTATATAAATGAATATTGTAAATAATATCCAACACAGACACCAATTTAGTTATTTTTGCAAATGTTCACATCTGGACAACATATAATTGGCAATTGTTCTGGAAGAGTAACATAGAGAAGCGAAAATCTTTAAAACCTTCTCAGACATAACATAAGGTCTCTGGGTTCTCCAATGTGGTGAGGAAAGGTGCTGCTCCTTGAAAAGCCACATGAACTGAACAGTCATAAGAACTTTGATCAAAAGACAGAATTTGAAAGAGAAAAAAGGTGGTAAGAAAGGAAGATTGTCCTGTTTAACAAAAAAATTAAAAAGAAAAATTACCTTATGCAAATCATCCTTGGTGTCTGCCAAGTAATACTTGCAGTCCTCAGGTAGCTCTGCAGAAAGGAGAGAAGTTGCTGATTTCTTCAAGTCCTGCCTATTTTTACTGTCCGGTGGAAGATCCTGATTACATTAGACTAAATAGGTAAATCAACAGATAATCATAAGAACATCTTAATTGAGGAGTACTCATGAGTCATGACTAGAGCTTACTCGAATGAAAACAGCTGTACTAGGTAAGCCCATGGCCCGAAATACAGAGAGACACTGAGATCCAAACTCATCAATTGGACTGCTTGAATCAGTACTGTACAATGAATTTGCTGAAAGAACGAACCCTAACAAATCAGCAACCTATGTAGGATACATACATTTGTCAGTTACATATTAGAGTTAAGAAATTCTAATAGAGTTTAGTTGCAACAAATTTAGTCCGGTTGGAAAAACGCACCTTCACAAGTTCCATGCATGAGGTAAGATCACCATAAGGTGCTTGCAGTACCTTCAGAAATATAGTGAACGTAAAGAGAGTATTCAACATGAAATTGATTATTGTAGACTGAGAAAATGGAGATGGAGACAAACAAATTAACAAAATATCATTGCCAATAAGCAACGAATAGATAACTACCTGAGATGCAAACAACATGTAGCCAAGCCATAGTTCAAATATGCATATGAAACAGTATATATGTGTGTGTTACAAGGCATTAAAGCAACAAAAAAATATCAGAACTACACTTACTTTGAACTAGTGGCAGCAAGAACCTCATAACTATATTCATTCTGAACTTACCGTGGTTCGAAGTTTATAAGTAGGAGAAGCAACAGTAGACAATGTTAGTTTCCCATCACCGCCCCTTGCAAATGTCAAAAGATCTTTGGCAAGTGATCCCACATCTGCTGATGATGAAAGGCCAACAAGAACCTGCAATAAAATCACCTATTACTTAAAGGAATACTTGTTGTCTGACCGCGAGAACAGCAGAATGAAATCAAGGAAGGGAATAGGAGAAACAGATCAAGAATACTAACAATGACACGAGGTGCACTTGAAGATCCTGTAGATGACCGTTTCTCCTTTAGCAAAGCAGCACGTTTCTGATCACGGATCTGCAACCATGGTCAAAATTTTCAGACAGGAGGAGAGAACTCATAAACAGGCATCAGAAAATTGTACTATATTTCACTTAAAGAATTATTCATCAAACCAATGAATTATCTTCCATTAGCTTGTTAGATCCTTTGTGTTGTAAACTGACCTTGATGAGCACATTACACTCAAACATCAAGATTTATAGTCTAAAAAATTTTAGGTTATGGCTGAAGAAAATCAAGCAACATGACGATGACTAAAGATAGTCACAACATGACAGGTTTACTGCTCCCCAAAACCCCCCGAGCTTTCCCTTTACTGTAAGCTCAATACAAGCTAGACGAGCCCAAAGATATCACAAACCCAATTCAGTCGCTTCGAACTCCGATACAATTACAGTATGACACTGCTATGAATAAAAAAAAGTCAGCCGAATCATGCTCAAAACTAGAAAAAGGAACAAGCACGGAAGGAGGGGGGAAAACAAGTGTGCAAGGTGTTGAAAGCTAACCGCCTTGCTCCGCTGGACTCGCGCGGCGCGAGCACCCTTGACGGCGGCGCGGTGACTGGTCTCCGCTTTCCCACCCCTGACCTTATCTGCCAATCAGACCCAACACCCCCGTCAGCAGCAAGCCCAGCAGCAGGAAAGAAGAGAACGGAGGGGAAGAGGGAAGTACCGATTTTGTGCGCGTGGCGGGAAGCCTTGGACGCGAACCGCGTCTTGTGTGGCTTGTTCACCTGCGCGCGCCCTCCGCCCATCCCGGCGGTGGCGGCGGCGTAAGTGCTAGGGTTTAGGGCTTAGCGCGTGGATGCAGGAGAGATGTCTGGCCCGTCCGAGCAGGGGCGGCGCCGTGGGGGATGCGAAGGCACGGTCTGCAGAACGTGGAGACGGCAAGAGAGGGCTCATGGGTCAAGAAGGATTCCGCTATATATATGTCTGCGATCGGAAGAGCCCAAATCGCACAGCCCAATAGGCGGCCCACTTCACTTTGTGCTTTTCTTCCCTAAATCTCTTTTTACGAGAAGGAAATGTCATGCCCACCTTTGTCATGTCATAATGCATATCTTTTTCGAGAATACTAATTTTGAATCCGCTGAAATTAGCATATATGTAAAAGCCTAAGAAAAGGGACTTACAAAAAATTTTCATCACCTCACAACACCACAGTTTTTGTTGTGGATAGTTTGTGAAGACTTGTGAAGAGCAAGTAACCTCCATCAAAATGGTGATTAGAGGGGAAAGCCATAACTTTCACAAAATAGGATTTCTACACATGAACATGGGAGGTTGAGCTCACCCCTAGAACTTGAAAAGTCTTGGGAAGGTTAAGGCCAACTTTCATGCAAATCCAACACTTTTTGAGGCACTTTTGGAGGCATTTGAAAAGGAGGCCAATTTGAAATTAAATTCAAATTGCAGTAACTTTCATCACTTAGATTTAAAAGTTGGCTTCATATTCAAACTCAGCACATTTTTCTGAGTTAGTCCACCAATTTTCACCCTCATTGGAGTTTCTCTTGTCGGGAGCTAAATTTGCAATAATTCAAAACTGAATTTGAATTTCAGTTCAAATGTGAAGCAAATTTAGCCAAACCAAATTTCAATTGAGGGAACAAAATTCAAAATGTAGCTTGGTGCTTAAGTCTATCATTCAATGTTTAGTAGCTAGGATATTTGCAGCACAAGGGGGAGAAAAAAATAAAGGGGAGAAGAGGACCCACTGGTCAGCCACACAGAGATCAAACAGTCACTCGGTCGAACACTTGTGGTCGCCAACGCACGGGTGAAACCCCGCCCCAACGCGGCCACCGCGACGAGCTGCTGTCGTGCTGGAGGCCTGCGTCGCGTTATTACCTGCCCACGAAGTCATCCCTCGCAGCTCACACGCCGACCGGCTGGCTTTCACGCGCTCTCGACCGAAAACGTTCATCTCTCGGCCGCTCTCCTCGGCTCCTCGGTGCGCCGCTGATCCAGGAGTTCTCGCGACCGAAGATCAACAGCAAAGAGGCGCGCCGGAGACTGCTCGAACTCACGGTGAAGATCCTACCCCTTTTCATGCTCTGTAGGGAGAGTATTTCCACGTTTAGTCCTCGGTGTTCAACAGACCGAGCTAGCAAAGAATCTGAAATTCATGGTGATCGGTCCTTCACTGTGTAAACCCAGCCAAGCACATGTTCTACACGTTCCCACGGCCACCTAGGATCAAAGACCATCGAAAATCGTCGAGTCTTGGCGTTGTTATTCGAGTTTTTCGAGCAACCGCAGTTTTAACCCTAGGTCGACGGTGAGGTCCTAGCTCCGGCTGTTTCCATGGCCAACCGAGCTCATGTTCGTGCTCAGCATGCCACAGCGGAGCTGTAGGAGCAAACCGATCAGAAAATAAGGCCCTAAGTAGCCCGGGCGACATCGCCAGAGTAGAGAGAGCCACTGTCACCGTCGCGAGCATGGTTCCGGCCATCGCCGAGCTTCGGTGAGGGCACCAGCGTGTTCCTCGAGCCAAGTTGGGCCCAGGCGGCGAAAACCATCGAAGGTCGTGCAGCGAAACGGCCGACGGCGAGAACTCCGGCGAGGCACCGCCGAGGGACCCGCAGGATGGCGCGAGGTAGACGAAGGGGGGCCGGGTCCACCGATCAGCCTCTGTTCTCGTGCGGGGATCCAGTTGCGGCCGGAATTAAGTGCGGCAGCGCGGGTAAAACCCCGTGGGCCGCGGTGTGGCCGCATTCTCAGTGGGCCGGTTTAAGGAGTGGGCCCCACCCACAGATTTAAACATTTTGAGAATTTCCAGTTCTAGTACAAACTTCAAATGCACATAACTTTTGCTAGGAAGCTCCAAATTCAGTGAACCAAATTTTGCTGAACTCAAAATTTTGAGTACTTTCCAGCAATATAAATTTCAGCTCATGAAACTTAATAATTTTCCAGAATTAAATCCCTAAATTTCAAACTGTTGGGAATTTTATCTGGAGAATTACTTCAAGAAAAATTCTGAAATTTGGCTGAGAGGTTCATTGGAAAATCCTTGAGTCTCAGTAAATTTTTCAGACTCATCCAAGTTCATTTAGTCCCTCTAATGGTGTGATTAAGTGAACTGCCGTGAGAAAATAGAAAAATGTACAAAAACATTTTTCAGATTTTCTCAAATCTTGTTTGGGGCACAACTACCTCTCGAATTCTTCAAATGACATGAAACCAAGTCCATTAGAACCATCTTAAATTCTAGTTTCCAGAAAGTAATGGTTGGGGCCATGAAAATCTCTGGAATTACTTAGAGGCTCAAAGATTGACCAAATAGACTTTTATTTGTACAAAGCTCAAATGAACTTTGTTTCAAATGAAACTTGGTCAAGACCCTGGTTAGGACCTTACCAAACCACCGTAAAAAATTTAGAACCAAAGGAGAGGATTAGCTAGAGTTATAGTAATTAATTATTCAAGTTTACACATTGCATTTGAATTAACATGTAGTATCTCGTTAAACGTGTAGTCGCTGAAGGCGAGGAGACTCCGGAAGTGCTCGACTTCCTTCTTCCGGACGAAGACCTAACCACTGACCAGCAGCAACAAGGCAAGCCCCGGTTTGCATTAACCCTTTTTTTAAAGTTTTGCTTTGTTTACATGTCTAGTGTGAAGTAGGAATGTGCATTAGGTGTAGGATGGATGGAACCCCACTTGTATAACCAGATTTTGCCTATAAGAGTGAGGGTAGTCTCTAAGACCTCGAGTAGATAGGCTATGCTTAATGATTTATAGGACTTTGGTACAAGTCGAGTAGTTGGAATCTACTCGCGAGTTTAGGCTTGGGACACACGGGTTTGGTTGAGTGATGTGAGATCACTTAGTAATGAAAATGAGACTAGGCAGGTGCTAGGGCGCAACAAGAGGAAGTCTTGTGTGCGCAGCCCTGTCCGTGTCGATTGAGGACCGATCCGTGTGTGGCCCTGCTGAACAAGTATTGGACGTACCGAAAGCATATCGGATATATGGACCCCGATAAACCGATGTAACCTAAACCTCCGGGCGTCGAGGCATAGCACACCGATTTATAGGTGTAGGTTGAGGGCAGCAAGGTAGAAATCTGCTAACGGGCATAGAGAGATGCTCCGTGTAGGGAACCTCCTTTCTGTTTCGGTGCGACCGGTTCGACGTTTGGGCTGTTGGGTGAAAGGTTGTCCCGTACGACATCGAGTGAGCGTGATGTGCAGCTCCACGGGTGGGCGTACGTGATGTGCTCTTCGGGTATCCCTGCAGGTGTATATCGTGTCGATTCGCCGTCCCTCGCGGTGACGAGTACCACTTGTTCACTGCGTTGTAACATAGATAATTTATGCAATGTTATGATTCAATTTTGCTGTATGATCTAATTGTATTGCTATATGTGTGCCACCAAATATTGCTTACTAAATTTTTTATTCATGAACTGTTAACTTGTGGCTAAAAGATGAACTAAGGATGAACTTGTAGGCGTGTCCATTTGCTGAAATTTACTATCCCATGTTCATACCAACTGCATGTAGAGTTTCATGCCTACGCGAGTCGGTTAAGTCTTGTTGAGCCATCGTGCTCATGGTTGCTGATGAAGTGTGTTTTTCAGGTGAGGAGTCACCCACGGACTCGGGTTACGAGTCCACCGGCGAGGGTTACCCTCCGTCGGGGACCACGGTTGAGTGGGAACCGTACACGCCGTGCTGAGCTGAGTGCAACTAGTGTGGGTTGTCCTAGGGTTGGGCAACTGATTTTTGCTAGATAGGCGGGCGTGAGTTGTATAAAAGAAACTTCCACTGTGTAATATAGGCAGTAGTTGTAGCTGAGTATTGTACCTGTTTGTACAATTTCTGTTCGTTCACCATGTAATAAAAGGTGTCCTTATGATGTGTGCTGTCAGGTGTCGCATCGTGCGGCACCACCCTCTGCGATCCTGGATGAGCGGATTCCGGTCCGCCACAGCCTGGTATCAGAGCTGCATTGGGGATAGCACAATAATTAAGGACTGTATTACGGGAAAACTTAGGTTTACGGTGAGGATTCGATAGTTTGCCCAAGTAAGGACTATACTATCATAGTTACTTAAAGTGGCAAGACTAACTTATGTGTTATAATTCTGAATTTTAATTATGTAACGACACACCTACGCTCTGGTAAGAATGGTAAGGAGCGCCACCGAAAGCGGTTCAATTTCGGTTAGCTCCCCTGACAAGGAACATGGTTCAGGGATAGGTCTCACAGCTTGGTGTGAGACGTCAATATGAAACTCTTGGACTCTTCATGTTCCTGAGTTCATATGAAACGCTGATCGCTAGCGTGCATTAGGCAAGTAAGTGGAGACCCCATCGCGTGGTCAGTAACGCGAGAGTGTGTTCGTCTGGAAATAGCCCAGGAGGACATACGCAACGCTTGCCATCGGCGTGCCCTGCAGGGCAGTAGGTGGTATCCGTTGGGTTGATAACATTCCTAACCGTGACGACCCGTTCATGATCTACTCGGGTTCCCCGTCGTGTGGTGTTGAAACACGATCACGTATCTTGAGACATGGCTTAACTCAAGGACGGTCGTATGGCAATGATATGGGCGTTTGTATTTACTTTCAAATATGGATCTGCCTGAAATGGAAACAACCATTGAGTGCATCATTATTGTGTGTTCTTCTGCAGGTACTAACCACATATGTATCCCGTGTAGTAAACGTGTGCGAGAGACCGTTTAGTGCCACAATTGAGACGTATATGCCGGTATAAATCCGGTTAGGATTTTATTTTCGTGAAGAACGTAGTACCGACATATCATAGGCATGTGCATGAAAGATACTGATAACGAGGAATTAAAATCGCTAAGTTTGAACATTTAGGATCCTGGTTGGGTAGAAAAATTTGATAGTTGATCGGTATAGTTCCAAAAGATTGAAAAACATAGTGCTCTGTTTTAGGTAGCAAGTTTGTTGAACTTTGACATGGCATAACTCACAGATTATTTAGCCAATGGAGGTGTGGGATAGAGTTATAGAAAGGTGTTTAATCACTCCACAACTTTGTTGTAGACTTCCAGAGCTGAATTACACCTTAAGAGGGCTTAAATTCTAGAGGGATGTAAACTATCCAGAACCAGGATAGATTCAAAACACTCTCTAGACTGGTCTATTTTTCAAGCATAACTTACTATAGAAAAATAAAAAATTGTCATATCATACGTCTTTAGAAAGGGTAGGAGATGTGTTACATCTTTGTAATTCAAAGTGTCTGTATTTGCAGCACGGAATTAAGTGGAAATATGAGTTGAAAACAGCAACTTCCCAAAGGAGCCCCTGTTGAAATTCTTCCAGAAATTCTGTTTACTTTGAATTACCATAACTCTTTAACCAGAGCTTATCTGAGGGCAAATAAATACTCGTTGGAAAGATACTGAAGTTAACTTTAACTTTGGTATTCAACTTGAGCCAGGAAAATGCCCAGAACCAGATCAAAATCTTGGATATGTAGAAACTGGTCATTCTGACAGAGGGATGACAGTTGAACTCATTTGAGAGGTTGTTGTACCCTAGGGGGTTTAAGTACTTCTAATGGGGTAGAACATACTCATGAGTGGTTATCTTCAACTAGTGAAAGATTTGAGTATATGCCTTACTCAAGTTTCTTTTGCTAGAGGCCATGTTTGTGTCGTATTGAAGGTAAAAGGGTGGTATACGTGATGACAAAGCAATAGTGACGTCTCGTAGTGACCAAACCTAGTTGTGGTGAGCTTCCAAAGAGGAGGTTCATCAAGTTGGATTTAACTAGCTTGTATTTGGTCTGGTAATGGTGTAGCTTGTGGAAGGTTATTACATTATCCGTATACGAGATGTATCGCATGTTTTAATGTCATTATGTTTTACGCCTATTTTATTGGACTCCATGCGATATGTTGCGGGACTGATGTTTATTGTTGTATGGTTGCAGATGGTTCGCACTCAGACCACGCAAGAGATTGGTGGCTCTAGCCAGCAGGGAGGCGATGACTCCCAGCCACCTGCCTACGACAGCACCCCGCAGCAGCAACCACCACCGCCACCTCCGCTTACCCTAGCGGATGTGATAGCGACACTGGTGGGTGGTCGTGAGGAGCAGACCGAACTGCTCTGCACGATCGTGCAGAATACGTCCCAGGCGGGGGAGCATCAAGAGAGGGGGCCTCGTGAGCCCCGTGAGGTGACGTACTCGGACTTCATGAGTACGCACCCTCCGGTGTTCACAGAAGTGTAAAAGCCCAAGAAAAAAGGGACTTGCAAAAACTTTTCATCACCACACAACACCACAGTTTTGTGGTGAATATCTTGTGAAGAATTGTGAAGAGCAAGTAACCTCCATCAAGAGGGTATTAGTTCAAACTTTCTACACATATGATAACACATGAGAGGGTGATTCAAAACTGTTGCATTCAAATTCATGGTTGCAGCAGCTAACACAAGGATCAAAGTGCATATTTGGATTCCTTAGGTCCAAATCAGTGGGGAGGCAAAGTTTCAATTATTTTTGAAAAGGTTTGCTACCCATTTTTTCCAAAAAGGATCCAAATGTGCAAAGAATTCAAATATACATTTGAATTTGGGGGAAATTTGCCCAACCATGCAAATGTAGGTCAGTTTGAAACTCCAAACATTTGAATTCATCCCTTGCCAAGTTTTGGAGATCTTTTGAGGGGTGGGGGAGCACTGACAAGTGGGTCCCACATGTCATTGGGGAGGTTAAGAATGCACAAGGATCAATAGCCTTAGGGGCTAAGTGTTGCACTCGGAACAGGGCCGAGGCTCCACTGTGACTCACCGAGAAGCGTCGGGCGCCACCTCCTGCTCTCCCCTTGCGTGCTGGCGAGCTCCTCGTGGGGGCGCAGTAACTCCCAGCCGTGCCCCAGCTCGCCACAGCAACGACCCAATCCCCAGCCACCGCCCTCTCGCACAAAAGAACGCCGAGGAGCCGCCGCTATGATCAAGTCACTCGGGAGCGATCTTCTCTCGCGTACAAACGTTGGCAACTCAGCAAACCAGCACCCCCAGACCTCCCACGCCCTCCCCGCACCAGTTCCAGTCGAGTTGAGCTCCCACCGCCCGAACAAACGGTGTTCTTCGCGGCGGCCGGGAAGAACCAAGCAAAGGTGCTTCCGTGGGCAGCTCGGCAGAAGACTTGTCACGGCCGGGCCAGGACAGTTTTGGACACGTCTAGGCTCCACGCTGCTTGACCCCAAAGCCTAGAACCAGTGACCGATCATCACCGGCGAATTTCGCAAAGCACTTCCAGCCGGTGCAGAACTACCTTCGGGTAAGGAACCCACAAATTCCCGACATATGCTGGCTTAGAGTTTATCAAACTGCACTCACAGGAGCTAGACTTGACGTCGCCCAAGTTTGCTTCGCAACCCTAGCTTAATTTTGGCTGTAGCCGACGTATTTCCCGGTTTTCCAACCGCGACTATGGCGGGAAGGGTCGGGCTCACGGTGACGGCTAGGTTAGAGCTCTTCCCGAGCCCTGGCATGGCCTTGACGACCTTCTCGGAGATCCCCCGGTGCTGTAGAACCCTTCCACCGAGGTTTTGGCGGGCTGAGTTGGCCGGGTGGGATAACCGAAGTGAGTCCGAGCCGTTGCACCGTCGCCGGCTAGGTTAGGGCCACCGCCGGCCGGAGCAGTCGGTGCCATCGTGTTCAGCGCATGAAACTAGGCCCTGGCGGCGAGGGAGAGCTCGAGAGTCAGCCGAGCGGCAAGTATCAGCGTGTCTCCGGCGAGCCCGGCGGCGCGCGGGCGCGGGAACGCGAGGAGGAAGACGACCCGCGGGCCCCACGTGTCAGCGACAGGAAGTTTAAAACCCAGATCTACTGCGGCCCCTGGGATCAAGTGTGACTGTGCGGGAAGGGGTCTGTAGCCCCGTGTGGCTCAGCTCCAGCAGTGACACGTGTGGGCCGGGCCCACGGTCAGAGTTTAAATTTTTCCCCGGTTTATTTAGGATTTCAGATTTAGTTCAAACTTTAGAACCCAATAACTTTTGCTAGGAAGCTCCAAATTTAGTGATTCAAATTGGGTTGGATTCATCTTGCATAGTTCTGTCCAAATATACAACCCAATTTGTATGAAACCCATTAATTAATTCTGGAAAATTCTTTAAAACTTTTCAGCAAAAGAATTTTGGAGGGAGTTTGGTTCATCCAAAAATCTCCAAATGTTGCCACAATGTTCTTTAGGATGTTAATGAACCCCTGTAAAAGTTTCAGGCCATTTGGAGTTGATTTGATCAGAGCAATTCAAATTGGAAGGTGCTGTGTTCATTTGAATACAGAAACATTTTCAGAGAATTTCCAAAACTTGGAAATTCAGTTCTGGGCAAATCTTAGCTCCAAAAACGCTAGGAAAATTCATGCAGACTCTATGAGCTATAATTGAAATTGTAGTTCACTAAGTTGGGCATGAACAGGGGTGTTACCTCAGAATTAATTCTTCTTTGCTTAATTGCTAAGAGAATTATTCTGAGCAAACCATTCAAGGAAAAGTGCTAATATTTGGTCCAGAGGGTTTTCTTGTGACAAGGAACTCACACAAAAATTCTCAGCTCCATTGTAGCTCTGGATCACCCCTATCCTGTTTAACCAGTTGAGGGATTAATATGGAAGAGGGGGAAAACCACTTAGCACTTAACCATGTGCTTAGGTCCAGACCCCAAACCACAAACCCCAGTTTCATTGTAAACTCTTGAACATAGTTCCAGTTGTTAGAAACTGATTATTAGAACTAATAGCAGAAGTATTATAATAAACTTATATGCATATTCATTAACATGTAGTATTTTATTAACGTGTAGTCGTTGAAGGCGAGGAGGCTCCGGAAGTACTTGACTTCCTCCTTTCGGAAGAAGAGCTAACTACTGACCAGCAGCAACAAGGCAAGCCCCAGTTTGCATTAACCTTTTATAAGTTTTACTTTGTTCACATGTGTCATATGAAGTGTGAATGTGCATTAGGTGTACGATGGATGAAAACCCCACTTGCATGACCAGAAATTTTCCATAAGAGTGAGGGTAGTGTCTAAGACCTCGAGTAGATAGGCTATGCTTAATGTTCCATAGGACTTCGGTACAAGTCGAGTAGTTGGAATCTACTCGCGAGATAGGCTTGGGACACACGGGTTCGGTTGAGTGATGTGAGATCACTTTAGTAATGAAAATGAGACTAGGCAGGGGCTAGGGCGCAGCAAGAGGAAGTCTTGTGTGCGCAGCCCTGTCCGTGTCAATTGAGGACCGAGCCGTGTGCGGCCCTGCTGAACAAGTATTGAACGTACCGAAGGCATATCGGATATATGGGCCCCGATAAACCGATGTAGCCTAAACCTCCGGGCGTCGAGGCATAACGCACCGATTTATAGGTGTAGGCCGAGGGCCGCAAGGTGGAAATCTACCAACGGGCATAGAGAGATGCTCCGTGTGGGGAACCTCCTGCTCGTTTCGGTGCGACTGGTTCGACGTTTGGGCTGTTGGGTGAAAGGTTGTCCCGTACGACATCGAGTGAGCGTGATGTGCAGCTCCACGGGTGGGCGTACGTGACGTGCTCTTTGGGTTTCCCTGCAGGTGTATATCGAGTCGATTCGCCGTCCCTCGCGGTGACGAGTACCGCTTGTTCACTGCGTCGTAACGTAGATAATTTATGGAATGATATGAATCAATATTGCTGTTATGATATAATTGTATTGCTACATGTGTGCCACCAACTATTGCTTACTAAATTTCAGATTCATGAACTGTTAACTTGCTGCTAAAAGATGAACTAAGGATGAACTTGTAGGCGTGTCCATTTGCTGCAATATTACTACCCTATGTCCTTGTACACCTCATGTAGAGTTTCATGCTTAGGTGAGTCGGTTAAGTCTTGTTGAGCCATCGTGCTCACGTTTGTTGCTTAAGTGTTTTTCAGGTGAGGAGCCACCCACGGACTCGGAGTACGAGTCCACCGGCGAGGGTTACCCTCCGTTCGGGGACCACGGCTGAGTGGGAGCCGTACACGCCGCGCTGAGTTGAGGAGTGCAGCTAGTGTGGGTTGCCCTAGGGCTGGGCAACCGACTTTTGCTAGGTGGGCGGGCGTGAGTTGTAGAAAAGTAGACTTCCGCTGTGTAATAAAAACAATAGTTTGTAACTGAGTATTGTACCGTTTGTACAATTCAGTTGTTTTTCCCATGTAGTATATTGTGTTCTTATGACGTGTGTTGTCGGGTGTCACATCGTGCGACACCATCCTCTGCGATCCTGGATGAGCGGATTCCAGTCCGCCACAACCTGGTATCAGAGCTGCATTGGGGATAGCACAATACTTAAGGACTGTATTACGGGAAAACTTAGGTATATGGTGAGGATTCGGTAGTAGCCCATGTAAGGACTATACTAGCATAGTTACCTAAAGTGGCAAAGACTAACCTATGTGTTATAATTTTGAATTTCAATTATTGTAACGACGCACCTACGCTCTGGTAAGAATGGTAAGGAACGCCACCGAAAGCGGTTCAATTTCGGTTAGCTCTCCCTGACGAGGAACGTGGTTCAGGGATAGGTCTCACAGCTTGGTGTGAGACGTCAATATGAGACTCTTGGACTCTTCATGTTCCTGAGTTCATATGAAACGCTGATCCTTAGCGTGCATTAGGCAAGTAAGTGGAGACCCCATCGCGTGGTTAGTAACGCGAGAGTGTGTTCGTCTGGAAGTAGCCCAGGGGGACATACGCAGCGCTTGCCATCGGCGTGCCCTACAGGGCGGTAGGTGGTATCTGTTGGGTTGATAACATTCTCAACCATGACGACCCGTTCATGACCTACTCGGGTTCCCCGTCGTGTGGTGTTGAAACACGATCACGTACCTTGAGGCGTGACTTAACTCAAGGACGGGCGTATGGCAATGATACGAGCGTTTGTATTTACTTTTAAATATGATCCTGCCTGAAATGAAACCAACCATTGAGTGCGCCATTATTGTGTGGTCTTCTGCAGGTACAAACCACGTATGTATCCGTGTAGTAAACGTGTGCGAGAGACCGTTTAATGCCACACTTGAGACGTATATACCGGTATGATCCGGTTAGGATTTTCTTTTGTGAGGAACGTAGTACCGATATATTGTAGGCATATGCATGAAAATAATGATAACAAGGAATTAAAATCACTAGGTTCAATATCTAGGACCCTGGTTGGGTAGCAAAATTTGGATAGTGATGAGTGTAGTTCCAAAAGACTGAAAAACAGAGTGCTCTGTTTTGGGCAGCAAGTTTGCTGATCTTCAACAGGGCATAATTCACAGGTCTTTTAGCCCAGTGAGGTGTGGTATATAGTTCTGGAAAGATATCTAAGTACTCTACAACTTTGTTGTAGACTTCCAGAGCTGAAACACATCTTAAGATGGCTTAAATCCCAGAGAAATGTAAACTGACCAGAATCAGGACAGAGTTAAACACTCTCTGGACTGTTCTGTTTTTCAAACATGAACCCCAATAGAAAAATCTAAAATTGTCATATGACACATCCTTAGAAAGGGTAGAAGATGTGTTACATCTTTGCAATTCAAAGTGTAGGAAATTTCAGCACAGATTTCAGTGGAAACCAGAGTTGAAAACAGCAACTTTCCAAGGGAGGTGCTGTTAAAATTCTTCCAGAAATTCTGCTGACTTTGAATTAGCATAACTTTTTAACCAAAGCTTATATGAGGGCAAATAAGTACTCGTTGGAAATATATTGAAGTTAACTTTAACTTTGGTATTCAACTTGAGTCATGAAAATGCCTAGAACCAGATCATAATCTGGTATATGTAGAAACTGGTCATTCTGACAGAGGAATGACAGTTGAACTCAGTTGAGAGTTTGTTGTACCCTAGAGGGGCTTTGAATACTTCCAATGGGATGGAACATACTCCTGAGAGGTTATCTTCAACTAGTGAAAGATCTGAGTATAGGTCTCACTCAAATTTCTTTTACTAGAGACCAGGTTTGTGTCGTATTGAAGATAAAAGGGTAGTATACGTGATGACAACGCGATAGTAATGTCTCGTAGTGACCAAACCTAGTGGTGGTGAGCTTCCAAAGAGGAGGTTCATCAAGTTGGATTAAACTAGCTTATGTTTGGTCTGGTAATGGTGTAGCTTGTGCAAAATTATTACATTATCTACATACGAGATGTATCGCATGTTTCATTGTCATTATGTTTTTACGCCTATTGTTATTGGACTGCATGCAATATGTTGCGGGACTGATGTTTATTGTCGTATGGTTGCAGATGGTTCGCACTAGGACCACGCACGAGGTTGGTGGCTCTAGCCAACACGGAGGTGATGACTCCCAGCCACCGGCCCACGACAACACCCCGTAGCAGCAGCCACCACCGCCGCCTCCGCTTACTCTAGCAGATGTGATTGCGGCACTGGTGGGTGGTCGTGAGGAGCAGACCGACCTGCTCCGCACGATCGTGCAGAATACGTCCCAGGCGGGGGGGGGGGGGGGGGGGGGCATCAAGATAGAGGGCCTCGTGAGCCCCGGGAAGTGTCGGACTCAGATTTCATGAGTACGCACCCTCCAGTTTTCACCGAAGCTGAAGAACCACTGCAGGCCGACAACTGGCTGCGGACTATCGAGTCTAAGTTCGGGCTGCTCCAATGTACAGAGCGGCAGAAGACTCTGTTCGCAGCGCAACAGCTTCACAGTGCCACTAGCGCGTGGTGGGCGAACTATGTCGCCTCACGTCTGGCTGGCCATACCGTGGAATGGGAGGAATTCCGGGAGGCGTTCCGCGCCTATCATATCCCTCCCGGGATCATGAAGAGGAAGTTCCAAGAATTTTTGGAACTGAAGCAGGGCGGGAGGACGCGTCAGACTATATCTCCACTGAAGAGAAGCGGGAACACTTCTATCGGGGGTTACACCCCGAAATGAAGACGCACCTCGTTCAGTGGAATCGCGGCACCTTCAACGACTTAGTCAATGCCGTGATTATGCAAGAAGACGCTCAGCGGGAGTTGGCAGCTGAGCAGAGGAAGCGCAGCGCTCCGCCCAACAGTGGGGGTGGCGCTCCCCAAAAGTACCGCATGGTGTATCGGACACCATCCGGGCAGCAGTGGCACCCACCGGCGTGACCTCAACGGTTCGGGGGACGTCCTTTTCAGTCACCTCCGTTCCGTCCGCCGATGCCACCACCAAGACAGCAGCAGCAGCAGACAGCAGCCCGGGCGTTTCCACCGCCACAACGCGCCCTGGGTTTCCGTCCACCAATTAGCGGGGGACTGCCCCGTTTCACGTGCTTCACGTGTGGCCAGGCGGGCCACTTCGCGAAGGACTGTCCCCAGGGGCAGCAGAGCAGCGGGCAAGCCCAGTTCCAGGGCGGTGCTCGAGGCCGACCTCCGGTCAAGAAGGTGGGTCAGCGGACCGGGGGCATTCGCAACCTCGACAATGAGGACGCCCCAGAGGGAGAAAACGTGCTGGTGGGTACGTTTACTCTCAACAATCAAGCCATCATCATACTTTTTGATTCCAGTGCAACCCATAACTTCATAAGTGCATCATATGTGGTTAAGCATCAGCTGGAAGCCTTTCCAACCGAGTGTTCTTATATGATCTGCTCACCGGGAGGAAATATTTCAGCAACGATGATGGTTCCGAAAGCACCACTGTGCTTAGGTGGGAAGATATATCACACCACTATGATTATCCTTGAGGGGCAGAAGATTGATACAATCTTGGGAATGTCATGGCTAAGCTACCATGGCGCTGTCCTGGAAACCCTATCACGGACGGTTCACCTCAACTCCCCATTACACCGTCCGCAGTCCCTCCTATTAGATAATCCAGTCCGAGAGGTTTCAACGATCAACAATACTGAAGCCCTCAAGTTAGAGGACATTCCCGTAGTCTGGGAGTATCCTGACGTGTTCCCGGATGATCTTCCGGGTATGCCACCTGAGTGGGATGTCGAGTTCATGATCGAGCTCGCACCCGGGACTACGCCCATATCACGGAGACCATACAAGATGGCTCCAAATGAGATGGCTGAACTAAAAGAACAGCTCAATGATCTGTTGAGTAAAGGTTTCATTAGGTTGAGTTCCTCGCCTTGGGGATGCTCGGCGCTATTTGTGAAGAAGAAGGATGAAACCTTGAGGCTGTGTGTGGACTACCAGCCACTCAACGCTGTCACCATCAAGAATAAGTACCCACTGCCCCACATCGACATATTGTTTGACCAACTTGTGGGTGCAAGTGTGTTCTTGAAGATGGACCTTCGCTCTGGATATCACCAGATAAAGATCCGAGCGAAGGATATCCCGAAGACGGCTTTCTCGATGAGATATGGACTATATGAATATCTCGTCATGTCTTTTGGTCTTGCAAACGCTCCAGCTCACTTCATGTATCTCATGAACTCGGTGTTCATGCTGGAGCTGGACAAGTTCGTAGTAGGGTTCATCAATGATATCTTGGTTTACTCCAAGACAGAAGCCGAACATGCCGAACAATTGTGGATCGTTCTTCAACGATTACGAGACCACAAGCTCTACGCCAAGTTCAGTAAATGCGAGTTTTGGATCAGCCAAGTGCCATTCTTGGGACATATCATCTCAGCGGAAGGCATTGCGGTTGACCCAAGCAAGATAGAGCAAGTGCTGAAATGGAAAACTCCCACTTAAGTTCATGAAGTCAGAAGCTTCCTCGGGTTAGCGGGATACTGTCGAAGTGTTCGGTCGACACTTCCCCTGGGCCTGCACTGGGCAGCCCGTGGAGGTTCTTTTTTCGGTGGGGCTAGTCCCTTGCGGAGAGCTTGCGCGTATGGACGAGTTAGTAAGAGCTTGACACGGTGAGTTTTACGTGGTTTAGGCCGCCGGACCATAAACCCTACGTCCACAGCGAGCTATGGAGCTCGCTGTATTGCTTGCTGCTCAGAACCAGAGTCCTGAGCTTGGGGGTGAGTTACAGCTTGGGTGTGAATGGCTAGCGTATGAGTTGCAGAGGTGCGAACCCAGGGTGCGAGTGGCTAAAGTGCGAACCAACAGAGTTCAAACCCTTGCTACCGTTGACTACCCGATCCTTTTATAGTCCTAGGCTCGAGTGGCTTACAAGGGGGGCCCGGGACCCGACAGGTGGTCCCGGGGAGATTGCCTGCAGACTACCGTATCCGCAGTTATGTCGATTGTTTTCTCTGGCGAAGGCTTCTGGGTCTTCGTCTTGCTGCCCTGCCCATGCCGCATGCTAGTCGTAGTGGGTGATGACGGCGGGAGCGGCATGGGATGTCTTGTCGCTGCGTTTATTGGCTGGCAGGCTCTGACACCGCGCGCCAGTCTGTGATGTGACTGGGCGCAACGGCACCTGACAGAGGCGTGCTCCGCGTCTCCGCGTCTTGGGAAGGCGTGGGCCTTGGATACCTTGTACGGGCAAGGTATGGGGCGTATTTACGCCCGCTGCTTACCGCTCGGGGGCAGGCAGCGCTGTTCTGCTGGACACGTGGCAGGCCCGGAGCCCTCCTCAGTGGAGAGGGAGGTCCGGCCCCGTAGGACATGTGGAGCCTTCGGACCTCTCCCAGCAGAGGGGGAGATCCGGCTTTTGCCGGCCACGTGGCGGGCCCGGAGCTCTCCTCTGAGGAGAGGGAGGTCCGGCCCCGCGGGACATGTGGCACCTTCGGAGCTCTCCCCACGGAGGGGGGAGGTCTGGCTGCTATAGGCCACGTGGCGAGCCCGGAGCTCTCCTCTGAGGAGAGGGAGGTCCGGCCCCACTGGACACGTGGCGCCTTCGGAGCTTTCCCTGCGGAGAAGGGCGAGATCCTTAGGCATTTTCCCTTGTGCGCGGGGGTACCCCATAACGTGGGTACCGACAGTGGCCCCCGGGCTCTCCTCGGGGGAGGTAACGAGCGCGAGGTGAGGCCTTCTCCTACCCGCGCACTTTCTTGTCTTGAGTACTCCCTGTACTGGCAGGATCTTGACGGCTTCGGAGTTCAACCTCTTAGGAGAGGGTGAAGCCTGGCATCGGAGCTCAACCCGGCTGTGGGGGCGGAGATCCGGAAGTCATCGGAGCTCAGGCCAGCGAAGGGCGTGAGGTCCGTAGGTCATCGGAGCTCAGGCCAGCGAAGGGCGTGAGGTCCGGCATCAGCGCTCGCCTCTGAAGGAGGGCGAGGGCTGACCTCAGAACTTGGTCCAGCTGTGGGGGCGAAGGTCCGGAAGTCATCGGAGCTCAGGCCAGCAAGGGCGTGAGGTCCGGCATCAGCACTCGCCTCTGAAAGGAGGGCGAGGGCTGGCCTCGGAGCTCGGCCCGACTGTGGAGGCGGAGTCCGGAAGTCATCGGAACTCAGGCCAACGAAGGGCGTGAGGTCCGACATCAGCGCTTGCCTCTGAAAGGAGGGTGAGGGATGGCCTCGGAGCTCGGCCCAGCCGTGGGGGCGGAGGTCCGGAAGTCATCGGAGCTCATGCCAGCGAAGGGCGTGAGGTCCGGCATCGGCGCTCGCCTTTGAAAGGAGGGCGAGGGCTGGCCTTGGAGCTCGGCCTAGCTGTGGAGGCGGAGGTCCGGAAGTCATCGGAACTCAGGCCAGCGAAGGGCGTGAGGCCCGGCATCAGCGCTCGCCTTTGAAAGGATGGTGAGGGCTGGCCTCGGAGCTCGGCCTGGCTGTGGAGGCGGAGGTCCGGAAGTCATCGGAACTCAGGCCAGCGAAGGGCGTGAGATCCGGGGGTCATCGGAGCTCAGGCCAGCGAAGGGCGTGAGGTCCGGCATCAGCGCTCGCCTCTGAAAGGAGGGCGAGGGCTGGCATCGGAGCTCGGCCCAGCTGTGGGGGCGAAGTCCGGCACTGCTCAGTGGTCCCCCCTTTCCTGTCCCTTAGTCTCATTTGGCTTACTGTCCGAGGCCGGAATACGGGGCTTGGGTAGTCCAGTGCACTTGGTCCCGGAGGTCTGGCCCCAGCCCCAGTCAGGGTGTAACCGTCCGGCCCCCTGGTACTCAGACCATAGCGCTGGGGGGCAGAGTGCGCATGCTTTGGGTGCAAGACCGGGCAAAGCAAGGCTCCTGACCCCCCGGTCTAGCGTAGGTCTTTTCTCGTAGGAGACCTACTCGCGATACAGTACCCTTACAGGGGGAGATCCAAAAGGCCACCGGGCCTCTAGCAGGTATCCCAAGCACTACCGCCTTCGGCAGGACGGCAAATATCGACTATGCATGAGAGCAGGAAAGAGGAACCGAGTGTACAATGGACGCACACTGTCTAGAGCGTGGGGAGGTGTTCATATAAATTAATGCGTAATTTAAATAAACACCTAAGTAAGCTTGGTGAACTTACTGGGGTAGCGTCGGAGCGCCTGTCTTCACGCAGAGCAGGTCATGCGTGGCTTCGTCGTACGCCGGACACGGGGGGACCCCCATGGCGATCTCAGGGGGAAGCTTGGCTTCGGCCCCGCATACCATGTGGAAGGGTAGTTCCCGTGACCCGGCCCTGGGAAGTCCGGCTGGCCCTCGACATGGAGGAGCTGGTATCCCCCGACGGCTCTGGGTGCGCGTCTGCACCGGTTGTGTGGGTCTGCTTGGCGTGGACCTGGCACGCATTGCATCCCTAACCAGTTTGACGGCGTCCAGGTGGCTCTCGGTCAGTAGGAGCCATGCCGGGTGGCTTAACCGACCAGCGTGCGGGACGATGAGCGTTCCCAGCACTCGCCTCCGTGGACTACTGCGAGCTAGTCGCAGCCTTCCTCCTGGGTTATGCACCGCAATAGGATGTCGTGGCGTCACATCAGTAAAGATACCAGCGCGTAGCACTTAGCCATCCGCACCACCCGTTCAGCGAATGCACATTCATCAGGAAGGATGTCCTTCAAGGAGTCCCGGACCTCCGTGGTCCGTGCATCGGGACTACTTGAGCTTCTAGATCTTGAGCGTTGGGTTGCACGGAGTCCCCAGTGACGCTTACGATCCTTTGGCGGCATCCATTGCTGCAGGGCCGCCGGGACTGCCTAGCTTTGAGGCACTGGTTCAGCCCCCTTCGCCCGGCTCGGCGGGCCGGGCTGTGGTCCGCAACAACGTCCTCTCGAAGACTCCTTCGGGCGCAGGGGCTCCAATGGAGGCCTTTGTTGAGAGGTCGTCAGTTGCGGCCTTGCCAGCGCGCGGTTCATGGCGCAGGTCCAAGGAGAGGAAGTCTTTCTCCAACATCCGCACGTGGAGCAGATAAGCAGCTAGCTGTGGGTCATTGCAGGGGCATTCACCCTTAACTTGCTTGATAACTAGCTGGAAGTCGCCCTGCGCCAACAACTGGCGAGCACCCAGAGACAGGATTGTCTTTTAGGCCAAAGATGAGTGCTTCATACTCTGCCAAGTTGTTGGTTGCCTTGGAATTGAGACGCACCATGTACCCAGACTGCTCCCCCGATGGCATGAGAAGCAGTACGCTGGCACCGGCCCCCTGCTTTCACGAGGGGCCGTCGAAGAAGAGCGTCCAGTGAGGCCCGGTGAAGGCCGGAGCTCGGTACTTTGGTTCACCGTCTTTGCGGCCCCCTGGGTCAGCCTTCGTTGGCGTCCACTCAGCCACGAAGTCAGCCAGTGCTTGGCTCTTGGCTGTCTGACGTGGTCGGGAGCTCAGCTTGAACTCCGCCGTCTTCGGGCTGCCTTCTGGCTTCGGAAGCTGGCAGTGAGTGCCAACTCCGCCCTTCAGCTGCTCTGGCGCACTTGTCCGCCAGGCTGAAGAGCTCGGAGACGTCGCGGACCTCTCTGGTCGCGAGCTTCTCAAGCATTTTCTCGTCCCGGACACCCTGCCGGAACGCCACCACCACAGAAGCACTTCGAATATGCGGGATGGTGTTGTGTACCTGGGAGAACTGCTGGATGAAGGAGCGCAGTGATTCCCCAGGCTGTTGCTTGATGGCGTGGAGGTCAAGCTCCGTGCCGGGACGGGTGTAGGAGCTGCCGAAGTTGGCGATGAACTACCGGCAGAGCTCTCCCCAGGAAGTTATGGAACCCTGAGGGAGGTTCATTAGCCAAAACCGGGCTGGGCCGATCAAGGCGACGGGGAATTAGTTGGCCATGACAGCCTCATCCCCTCCTGCGGCAAGTACGGCGGTGGAGTAGACCTCGAGGAACTCCGCCGGGTTGACGCTGTCGTTGTACTTTTCGGGCAGGTGCGGCCGAAACTTGCGCGGCCACCTCGCGAAGCGAAGGTGGGGCGCCAGGGCCGCACATCCTGCTCTTGTTGCTGCAGGTGTTGGCGCCGCGAACGCTTGTTTCGCCGCTGGCACAGTGTACCCCGGTATGGGCAAGGCTGCTCCATAGACCGAGGGCGCCGTTTGCAGGGCATATGATTGTGGCATATGCTGCGCGGCGTACGCCTGGGGCAGAGCTCGCGTGGCGAAGATCTGCCCTTCAGGCTGGGTCGAGGCCGACGTCATGCTGTCGCCAGCCTCTTGGATGCGATGCCTTTCTTGACGTCGCTCGAGGAACACTCGGGCATCTTGGCCCAAGTGGCATCGCTCCAGCTCTGCCCTCAGATCCGTCGACGGAAGCCTGGTGGAGCTGGAGTCCGCCGTCTGCCCGTCAACCGTTGGCGTGCGCGTCAGCGACTCAGCCGGTTGACCGGAGCGTCGTCCCCGCCGAAGTCGAGGGTTTGCAGTGGCGACGACGAGGCGGTCTACCTCGCGTATCCACTGCTGGGTTACTGAATGAGGTGCGTCCCCAGCAGCTGGGTTGCACAGTAGCGCTCTTGCTGCAGCTAGCGCACCCCTGTGGGGTTCGCTTATCGCTGCAAAAGATCTCATGCTGGTCGGAGCCTGCATTGCTAGGGTCGACGCTGCCAGAGCCGGCTGCTAGCTCCCAGCTTGCGCCGACACACTCCGTCCTGAGTGTGTCGACATGTACTCCCCCCTGGTCACGGTTCGCCGCGAACGCGGGGGAGGAGAGTTTGTCGCCAGCCTCTTGGTTGCGACGTCTTTCTCGACGTTGCTCGAGGTATACCCGGGCACCTTGGCCCAAGTGACATCGTTCCAGCTCTGTCCTCAGATCCGTCGACTGGAGCCTGGTGGAGCTGGAATCTGCCGTCTGCTCGCCAACCATTGGTGTGCGCATCAGCGACACAGCCGGTTGGCCGGAGCGTCGTCCCCACCGAAGTCGAGGGTTTGCGGCGGTGACGACGAGACGGTCTACCTCGCGAATCCACTGTTGGGTCGCTGCCTGAGGCGCGTCCCCAGCAGGCGGATTGTGCAGTAGCGCTCTTGCTGCAGCTAGCGCACCCCCGCCGGGTACGCCCAGCGCAACTGAAGACCTGACGCTGGTTGGAGCCTGCATTGCCGGGGTCGGCGCTGCCAGAGCCGGCTGCTGGCTCCCAGCTTGCGCCGACACACTCCATCCTGAGTGCGTCGACATGTACTCCCCGCTGGTCACGGTTTGCCGTGAACGTGGGGGAGGAGAGTTTGCTGCTGAAGGAAGCTTGGTCATCTTCGTCGGCGGGAACTCGTCGCGCAAGGGAAAAGTCCCCCTACCTAGCGCGCCAAATATCGAAGTGTTCGGTCGACACTTCCCCCGGCCCTGCACTGGGCAGCCAGCAGAGGTTCTTTTTTCGGTGGGGCTAGTCCCTTGCGGAGAGCTTGCGCGTATGGACGAGTTAGTAAGAGCTTGACACGGTGAGTTTTACGTGGTTCAGGCCGTCGGAGCGTAAAACCCTACGTCCACGGCGAGCTATGGAGCTCGCTGTATTGCTTGCTGCTCAGAACCGGAGTCCTGAGCTTGGGGGTGAGTTACAGCTTCGGTGTGAATGGCTAGCGTATGAGTTGCAGAGGTGCGAACCCAGGGTGCGAGTGGCTAAAGTGCGAACCAATAGAGTTCGAACCCTTGCTACCGTTGCCTACCCGAGCCTTTTATAGTCCTAGGCTCGAGTGGCTTACAAGGGGGGCCCGGGACCCAACATGTGGTCCCGGGGAGATTGCCTGCAGACTACCGTATCCGCAGTTATGTCGGTTGTTGTCTCTGGCGAAGGCTTCTGGGTCTTCGTCTTGCTGCCCTGCCCATGCCGCATGCTAGTCGTAGTGGGTGATGACGGCGGGAGCGGCATGGGATGTCTTGTCGCTGCGTTTATTGGCTGGCAGGCTCTGACACCGCGCGCCAGTCTGTGATGTGACTGGGCGCAACGGCACCTGACAGAGGCGTGCTCCGCGTCTCCGCCTCTTGGGAAGGCACGGGCCTTGAATACCTTGTACGGGCAAGGTATGGGGCGTCTTTACGCCCGCTGCCTACTGCTCGGGGGCAGTCAACGTTGTTCTGCTGGACATGTGGCAGGCCCGGAGCCCTCCTCAGTGGAGAGGGAGGTCCGGCCCCGCAGGACATGTGGAGCCTTCGGACCTCTCCCTGCAGAGGGGGAGATCCGGCTTCTACCGGCCACGTGGCGGGCCCGGAGCTCTCCTCTGAGGAGAGGGAGGTCCGGCCCCGCGGGACATGTGGCACCTTCGGAGCTCTCCCCACGGAGGGGGGAGGTCTGGCTGCTGTAGGCCACGTGGCGAGCCCGGAGCTCTCCTCTAAGGAGAGGGAGGTCCGGCCCCACTGGACACGTGGCGCCTTCGGAGCTTTCCCTGCGGAGAAGGGCGAGATCCTTAGGCATTTTCCCCTGTGCGTGGGGGTACCCCATATCGCGGGTACCGACAGATACTATCGGAGATTCATTCCAAGCTTCTCCAAGCTCACTAAACCGATGACAGAATTGCTGAAGAAGGGAACAAAATATGTTTGGAACACGGCGTGTGAAGGAGCGTTCCGAGCATTGGTGAAGCATCTCACCAAAGCCCCGGTCTTAGCTCAGCCGGATACAACAAAGCCCTTCGACGTGTATTGTGACGCGTCCGGTATTGGGCTCGGCTGTGTGTTGATGCAGGAAGGATGTGTGGTCACCTATGGCTCACGCCAACTTCGGAACCATGAGCAGAACTATTCGACTCATGATCTTGAGCTTGCTGCAGTGGTGTTGGCGCCAAAAATGTGGAGGCACTATCTCCTGGGGAATCTGGTGCATCTCTACACCGACCACAAGAGCTTGAAATACATTTTCACCCAGAAGGAGCTCAACATGAGGCAAAGGAGGTGGTTAGAACTGATCAAAGATTATGAGATTGAGATTCATTACCACCCCGGCAAGGTAAATGTGGTTGCCAACGCGCTGAGTCAGAAATCACATGTCCATCACCTCACCATTACACCGATGGAGGAGGAAGAGCCGAGTTTATACTTGGTTCCTCATGGATCGTTGTACAACCTTGTCCTCATCCCTACTATTAGGGAGGACATCATTGCAGCTCAGAAAGATGATAAAGGCATGGCACATCTCCGGAGATGGATAGACAACGGGGAGATCAAATGTTTCCGGAAGGATGATGAGGGGACGCTATGGTTCAATGACCGCATAGTCGTACCCCGGGATATAGAACTGAGGAGGAAGATCCTCGATGAAGCTCACTTGTCTAAATACTCCATTCATCCGGGCAGCAACAAAATGTACCAAGATTTGAAGAAGAAATTTTGGTGGACACGGATGAAGCGAGAAGTAGCGAAGTACGTATCCATGTGCGATACGTGCCGACGAGTGAAAGCTGATCACATGAAGAAATCAGGGTTGTTGCAACCCCTGAAGATCCCGGCATGGAAATGGGAAGATGTGAGCATGGATTTCATTGTGGGATTACCCCTAACTGCCAACAAACATGATTCCATTTGGGTAATCATCGATCGGTTAACCAAGACGGCTCACTTCATCCCGGTGAATACACGTTACAATGCTGGCAAATATGCGGAGCTATACATAGCAAAGATTTGTGCTTATACGGGGTATCCAAGACCATCGTCTCAGATCGAGGTGCATTATTTGTATCTCGCTTTTGGGAGCAGCTACACGCTGCATTGGGTACCAAGCTGATTAGGAGCTCTGCCTACCACCCTCAGACTGATGGCCAGACAGAGAGGGTGAATCAAGTTCTGGAGGACATGTTGAGAGCATGTGCCATCCACCACGGTAGGAACTGGGATGATCACCTACCATTGGCGGAATTCTCGTACAACAACGACTATCAGGCGAGTATCAAGATGGTACCCTACGAAGCTCTCTACGGTCGCAAATGCCGCACCCCATTAAATTGGTGCAAGTCCGGTGAGAGGGTCACATTCGGGATTGATGTGGTGAACGACGCCGAAGAGCGCGTTCGTACGATCCAAGCTAATTTGAAGGCCGCTCAATCCCGACAGAAAAGCTACACTGATAAGAGGCGTAGACCACTGCACTTTGACGTCGGGGAACACGTGTACCTCCGTGTGTCTCCGATGAAAGGCGTGCACCGGTTCGGTGTGAAGGGGAAACTTGCTCCCTGTTTCATTGGACCCTATGCTATCACCGAGAAGTGTGAACCAGCGGCCTATAGACTGGATCTACCGGCATCTCTTGCTGGTGTTCACAACGTTTTCCATGTTTCACAACTGCGAAAATGTCTGAAGCATACAGCTGCTGTTCCTACCGAAGACATCGGTGAGCTGCAACCGGATTTGACATATGATGAATATCCGGTGGCAATTATTGATGAGAAAGCCCGGACCACGCGTAGCCGAACGTTGTGGTTCTACAAGATCCTCTGGAGCAACCACACCGCCGAAGAAGCCACGTGGGAGAGCGAGGAATTCCTTCGCTCAAATTACCCGGAGTTCATGGCGTCTCAGCACGAGTGAGTTCCTATTACATCGCTGTCTCTTCTTTTGTAATCTCGGGACGAGATTCTTTTAAGGGGGGAGGGATGTAAAAGCCCAAGAAAAGGGACTTGCAAAAATTTTTCATCACCTCACATCACCACAGCTTTTGTTGTGGATACTTTGTGAAGACTTGTGAAGAGCAAGTAACCTCCATCAAAAGGGTGATTAGAGGGGAAAGCCATAACTTTCACAAAGTAGGATTTCTACACATGAACATGGGAGGTTGAGCTCACCCCTAGAACTTGAAAAGTCTTGGGAAGGTTCAGGCCAAATTTCATGCAAATCCAACACTTTTTGAGGCACTTTTAGAGCCATTTGAAAAGGAGGCCAATTTGAAATTAAATTCAAATTGCAGCAACTTTCATCACTTAGATTCAAAAGTTGGCTTCAAATTCAAACTCAGCACATTTTTCTGAGTCAGTCCACCAATTTTCACCCCCATTGGAATTTATCTTGTCGGGAGCTAAATTTACAATAATTCAAAACTGAATTTGAATTTCAGTTCAAATGTGAAGCAAATTTAGCCAAACCAAATTCTATTGAGGGAACCAAAATCAAAATGTAGCTTGGTGCTTAAGTCTATCATTCAATGTTTAGTATCTGGGATATTTGCAGCAGAAGGGGGAGAAAGAATTAGAGGGGAGAAGAGGACCCACTGGTCAGCCACACAGAGATCAAACCGACTCAGTCACTCGGTCGAACACCTGCGGTCGCCAACGCATGGGTGAAACCCCTCCCCAATGCGGCCATCGCGACGAGCTGGTGTCGTGCTGGAGGCCTGCGCCGCGTTATTACCTGCCCACGAAGTCATCCCTCGCAGCTCACACGTCGACCGGCTGGCTTTCACGCGCTCTCGACTGAAAACGGTCATCTCTCGTCCGGTCTCCTCGGCTCCTCGGTGTGCCGCTGATACAGGAGTTCTCGCGACCGAAGATCAACAGCGAAGAGGCGCGCCGGAGACTGCTCAAACTCACGGTGAAGATCCTACCCCCTTTCATGCTCCGTAGGGAGAGTATTTCCACGTTTAGTCCTCGGTGTTCAAAAGACCGAGCTAGCAAAGAATCTGAAATTCATGGTGATTGGTCCTTCAATGCGTAAACCCAGCCAAGCACATGTTCTACACGTTCCCACGGCCACCTAGGATCAAAGACCATCGAAAACCGTCGAGTCTTGGTGCTGTTATTCGAGTTTTTCGAGCAACCGCAGTTTTAACCCTAGGTCGACGGTGAGGTCCTAGCTCCGGCCGTTTCCATGGCCAACCGAGCTCATGTTCGTGCTCAGCATGCCACAGCGGATCTGTAGGAGCAAACCGATCAGAAAATAAGGCCCTGAGTAGCCCAGGCGACATCGCCGGAGTAGAGAGAGCCACTGTCACCGTCGCGAGCATGGTTCCGGCCATCGCCGAGCTTCGGTGAGGGCACCAGCGTGTTCCTCGAGCCAAGTTGGGCCCAGGCGGCGAGAACCATCGAAGGTCGTGCAGCGAAACGGCCGGCAGCGATAACTCCGGCGAGGCACCGCCGCGGGAGCCGCGGGATGGCGCGAGGTAGACGAAGGGGGGCCGGGTCCACCGGTCAGCCTCTGTTCTCGTGCGGGGATCCAGTTGCGGCCGTGATTCAGTGCGGCAGCGCGGTTAAAACCCCGTGGGCCACGGTGTGGCCGCATTCTCAGTGGGCCGGTTTAAGGAGTGGGCCCCACCCGCAGAGTTTAAACATTTTGGGAATTTCCAATTTTAGTACAAACTTCAAATGCACATAACTTTTGCTAGGAAGCTCCAAATTCAGTGAACCAAATTTTGCTGAACTCAAAATTTTGAGTACTTCCCAGCAATACAAATTTCAGCTCATGAAACTTAATAATTTTCCAGAATTAAATCGTTAAAGCTCAAACTGTTGGGAATTTTATCTGGAGAATTCTTCATGAAAAATTCTGAAATTTGGCTGAGAGGTTCATTGTAAAATCCTTGAGTCTCAGTAAAATTTTCAGACTCATCCAATTTCATTTAGTCCCTCTAATGGTGTGATTAAGCGAACTGCCCTGAGAAAATAGAAAAATGTACATAAACATTTTTTCAGATTTTCTCAAATCTTGTTTGGGGCACAATTGCCTCTAGAATTCTTCAAATGACATGAAACCAAGTCCATTAGAACCATCTTAAATTCTATTTTCCAGAAAGTAATGGTTGGGGCCATGAAAAGCCCTAGAATTACTTAGAGGCTCAAAGATTGACCAAATAGGCTTTTATTTGTACAAAGCTCAAATGAACTTTGTTTCAAATGAAACTTGGTCAACACTCTGGTTAGGACCGTACCAAACCACCGTAAAAATTTCAGAACCAAAGGGGAGGATTAGCTAGAGTTATAATAATTAATTATTCAAGTTTACACATTGCATTTGAATTAACATGTAGTATCTCGTTAAACATGTAGTCGCTGAAGGCGAGGAGACTCCGGAAGTGCTCGACTTCCTTCTTCCGGACGAAGACCTAACCACTGACCAGCAGCAACAAGGCAAACCCCGGTTTGCATTAACCATTTTTTAAAGTTTTGCTTTGTTTACATGTCTAGTGTGAAGTATGATTGTGCATTAGGTGTAGGATGGATGGAACCCCACTTGTATAACCAGAATTTGCCTATAAGAGTGAGGGTAGTCTCTAAGACCTCGGGTAGGCAGGCTATGCTTAATGATTCATAGGACTTCGGTACAAGTTGAGTAATTGGAATCTACTCGCGAGTTTAGGCTTGGGACACACGGGTTTGGTTGAGTGATGTGAGATCACTTAGTAATGAAAATGAGACTAGGGAAGGGCTAGGGCGCAGCAAGAGGAAGTCTTGTGTGCGCAGCCCTGTCCGTGTCGATTGAGGACCGATCCGTGTGCGGCCCTGCTGAACAAGTATTGAACGTACCGAAGGCATATCGGATATATGGGCCCCGATAAACCGATGTAACCTAAACCTCCGGGCGTCGAGGCATAGCACACCGATTTATAGGTGTAGGTTGAGGGCAACAAGGTGGAAATCTGCTAACGGGCAAAGAGAGATGCTCCGTGTAGGGAACCTCCTGTCCGTTTCGGTGCGATCGGTTCGACGTTTGGGCTGTTGAGTGAAAGGTTGTCCCGTACGACATCGAGTGAGCGTGCTGTGCAGCTCCACGGGTGGGCGTACGTGACGTGCTCTTCGGGTATCCCTGCAGGTGTATATCGAGTCAATTCGACGTCCCTCGCGGTGACGAGTACCGCTTGTTCACTGCGTCGTAACGTAGATAATTTATGCAATGTTATGATTCAATTCTGCTGTATGATACAATTGTATTGATACATGTGTGCCACCAAATATTGCTTACTAAATTTCTTATTCATGAACTGTTAACTTGTGGCTAAAAGATGAACTAAGGATGAACTTGTAGGCGTGTCCATTTGCTGAAATTTACTATCCCATGTTCATACCAACTGCATGTAGAGTTTCATGCCTAGGCGAGTCGGTTAAGTCTTGTTGAGCCATCGTGGTCATGGTTGCTGCTGAAGTGTGTTTTTCAGGTGAGGAGCCACTCACGGACTCGGGTTACGAGTCTACCGGCGAGGGTTACCCTCCGTCGGGGACCACGATTGAGTGGGAACCATACACGCCGCGCTGAGCTGAGGAGTGCTGCTAGTGTGGGTTGCCCTAGGGCCGGGCAACCGATTTTTGCTAGATAGGCAGGCGTGAGTTGTACAAAAGAAACTTCCGCTGTGTAATATAGACAGTAGTTTTAGCTGGGTATTGTACCTGTTTGTACAGTTTCAGCTGGTTTCCCATGTAATAAAAGGTGTCCTTATGATGTGTGCTGTCAGGTGTCGTAACGTGCAGCACTACCCTCTGCGATTCTGGATGAGCGGATTCCGGTCCGCCACAATATCCTTGCAACTTATACCTTAAGTCATCAAATCTAGATCAAACGATAATAACTTATAAATTTTTTATAGTCAATGCATCAATATTTTTTCCTTTAGTCAATTCATAAAAAAAAGGGCAGCCCGGTGCATATAGCCCCCGCTTGCGCAGGGTCCGAGGAAGGCACAAGTGCATAGTTTTATAAAATAGAAAAAACCAATTAACAACAAGTGCATGAATCTTAAAATCAATCTTAGGACTCAGTCCGTAGGTCGAAGTAAGATGTTAATTTCATGTGACTGGAAATTAGCATTCCCATTTTCTGCGCTATGAATATCTTTGCACAAGAGACTCTCACCAGTGACTAGCTAGGAAGCGAAGATGAAGGAATTAGCACCAGCTAGGTTTTCGTAAACTGAATTACGATGCTTATTTTAATCAAGAAACGATGAAACAAGATCGTGGGAGGTTTTGTAATTGGATTAGAGGGGGCCGGGGATGGGGTTATGAACGGACTCCTTGGATTGGTTCTTTATGACAATATGGTAAGAGATCCGGAGCGTCGGATAGAGATGGAACCGACCAAATTCAACTCCAACGGGGGTATTAGTTTTCTCATGCGTAATGACGCAATACCAGGCAACAGTAGCAGATCTTTTACTCAGTTAATTTATTATCATAGAGCGTGATGACATTCTATTCATATCGATTAATTAGTAACACCTCGACCATAAGATTTGGGTTTGCTAAGTTTTTATTTCGGGATCTTTAATATGACTGATTTGGGTTTGCTAAGTTTTATCTCGGGATTGAATTCAAGCAGGGAAATGGCGGCATCAACTTGTCTCAGGAAGCATATGCGTGGAAAATTCTTAAACGCGCAGGTCTACAAGGGTGTAATCCCAGCCATACCCCGATAGAGCATCTTCTGAAGCTGTAGAGGACAAGCACTGTTGCAACCGTGGACGCCACGGAGTATTGAGGACTTGTTGGCTGCCTGCGGTATTTGGTGCACACTCGGCCGGATATAGCTTTCGCCGTCGGGTATGCAAGCTGGTTCATGGAGTCTCCTACCGTCGATCACTTCAACGCAGTGAAGCATATATTACGGTATGTTGCAGGAACCATAGACTACGACTGTTATTACCGGCGAGACAACGTGGAACAACATTTGCTTGGTTACAGCGATGCTGATATGGACGGAGACGTTGACACTAGGAAGAGCACTATGGGAGTGATGTTCTATCTGGGGACTAGTCCAGTTACTTGGCAATCTCAAAACCAGAAAGTTGTTGCACTTTCGTCATGTGAAGCTGAGTACATCGCTGGACGACAGCAGAGTGTCAAGGAATATGGTTGTCACGTCTACTCGCGGAGTTGAAGGGTGAAAGTTGCATGAGCTTCACACTCAAGATGGACAGCCAATTAGTGATTGCACTCAGTAAGAATCCTGTTTTCCACGATCGTAGTAAGCATAATGATGTCAGAATCCATTTTTATTCAGGAATGCATGGGAGATGGGAAAATGGACATTGAGCATGTCCGCACTGATGAGCAGATTGCAGATGTCCTGACGAAGCCACTTGCACAAGAGCGGTTCTGTGAACTCCGTGAGAGGCTTGGGGTCATGAGGATCATGAAGAAATGCCGTGATTAGGGGGTGAAATGTAATCTTTGTTTAGGATGTAATCCCGAGTTTCTTGTATCATCGGTTGGGCTCATACAGACTTGGCACGTCTGCATGAGTGCGTCTAGGGGCTATGAGGCATGTACGTGGGTGCATGGACGCCGGAATGTACGTGTGCATGTGTGAGTGCGTCGAGTACGCGTCGTGGACACGTTCCAGACGTGGCTTGCGTGTGGTTCATAGTTGAGGGCGTGAGGATGGCTCACAACTTCTCAAGTTGTTGCGTGAAAACAGGCCAACAGTTGTATCTCCTATATGTGTTCAGATCAATCAAACAGAAGAGAGGCAGCTTGCTGCAAAACCAACTCTCGTTCTTCACCTCCCTGATCTCGCTCTCAACACGACGTTCGTCGACGTTGAGATCCTGAGCTGACAAATTCATAGTTTTATAAAATAGAAAAAACAATTAACAACAAGTGCATGAATCTTAAAATCAATCTTAGGACTCAGTCCGTAGGTTGAAGTAAGATGTTAATTTCATGTGACTGGAAATTAGCATTCCTGTTTTTTGTGCTATGAATATCTTTACACAAGAGGATCTCACCAGTGACTAGGAAGCGAAGATGAAGAAATTAACACCAGCTAGGTTTTCGTAAACTGAATTACGATGCTTATTTTAATCAAGAATCGATGAAACAAGATCGTGGGAGGTTTTGTTATTGGGTTAGAGGGGGTGATGGGGCTATGAACGTCTCCTTGCATGGATTGGTTCTTTATGACAATATGGTAAGAGATCCGGAGCGTCGGATAGAGATGGAACGGACCAAATTCAACTCCAACGGGGGTATTAGTTTTCTCTTGCTTAATATGGCGGATACCAGGCGACAGTAGCAGATCTTTTACTCGGTTAAATTATTATCATATAGCGTGATGGCATTATATTCATATCGATTAGTAACACCTCAGACGACAAGACCTACGTAGGCAGTGAGTCAGGATTATTACTGGATACTCTCTGTATCTGAAATAAATGATGTTTAGGACAGTTAATTTAGTTTAAATTAAAATTTTTGTCGTAAATATCATTTATTTGAGAATAGAAAGAGTACATCTCACCTTTTCAATCGGACTATCCTCCCCAGCCCGAGGCCAACAGCATGAACCGGCCAGTTATTACGCCCGCCCGGTTGGAGGCGGCGGCAGCCGTGGTGCCCTGGACCCGGCGATCGGTTCGTCATGGACGCCACGGTGCGCGCGCAGTTGGCTGCCGCCTGTCATCGTCGCAGGACTGCCCGCCGGCCGGTCATCGACTAAAAAGGTTCTAGTCTCGTAAGCTGGTTCCTTTTGGATCATGATCAACGAGCCATTGAGCTCGAACGTACGTGCTGTGGTTGGCTTGCAAGTCCCTTATACCAGATAGTACGCGAGCAACTGGATGGCAATTGCTTGTGACGATGGTCAACATCTTGGGGTCTTGTAAATTTTTCCAAGCTCAGATCAGCTCCGTTTCTTGGAACTTACGTATGTTCAACTATATATATGTAGCTACTAGCGTCTGTCATTGTTCATGAAGAAGAAGCGTGTATCCATCATCCACCGAGCACCATCCTCGAGAGTCGACGACTCTTTAGGTATCGCGTACGTAGCTAGGGGCCCTGAATAAATATTGAGCATCTCGTTGCGCTCCTTAATTCACAGCTAGCTAGGGCTGCTCAAGAGGCGCCATGCGTGGAGTCATTTTACATGCACGACACAACGAAATGGCTTAGGTCAATGGGTAGCGTGAGCACAGGGGTAGGTGCATTGACCTCGAGCGACGGGCCATGGCCGACACAGTAGTTGAAAAACCTTTCTTTCGTTTTCGGGCAGCAGCTGTTTCAGACGCTCAACGTTGGTAGGCGATGTAGCAATGGCGAAGTACGTGAGTTCACCTACCTTTGTTGCAATGTTGCGTGTACCTCTCGTTGCGTGAACTAGATTTTTTGTACTAAACATCATTTATTTCAGAACGGAGGAAGTATATAGTTTCGCTAGATTTAGACGTACGCTTAGCAAATTAAATTGCTAGCAAATTTCCTCCCTAGTTTAGCGTACAAGCAAGATCATAGATTTCTTTCGAATGTACTCTCTTATTCTAAAATAAATGACATTTAGGGAAAAAAAGATAGTTCCAATTGAACTAAATTAGTTAACATAAATATTATTTATTTCAGAACAGAAAGAGTACTAGTTGATTCCTTAAAACACATCACAGAATTTGAATACATCCAGATATGCAATACTGCAATGGAGTGAGAGACCCGGTTAGAAAGTTGGGCATCTTCAATTTAGGGAGGAGTAAAAAGAGTTCTACGAGGATTTTCTTCACTTCGTTATTCTGGATAACCAAGATATAGTCAGTTCAGTACGCTCCTGCAAACTGATCTACATGGGCATGGTAAGTTCACACAAAAAAATGTAGTTTTGACTTCAAATACCCTATACGTAAGGCAGCAAGGGTAAAGAGCTGACAACACATCCTTCCTCCTCTGGGTTGCAACAAACAATAGAACAGTAATCATATTCATAATGGAAAGAAAGGAACTATTCCGATGAGAACCTCCATCATGCGCCTTATGCGGCTACCCTCAATTTCTCTGTCTTCCTCTTCAACCGTTCCATGAATTGATGATTAGCCTTAAGTCTTCCTTTAACATAAGCATTTCTGGCATCTTCAACTAACTTATCCGCTTTCCTTGCTTCTTTTACTAGTGCATACAGTGTCCTCAAGCAATCTTTTCTGTTCTCTTCACGATGCTCAAACCTGCAAAAAGCAATTAAACTGCAGTGGTAAGGCCATCATCCTGGACAACAAGATGGCTCTATGACTATGCATGAAAGCCAAAAATAATACATCATTCTTCTCAAAATAAATACATCTTGCCATCGGCTGGCGTTCACTAGGTATCTAAACAAAAAAAAGGACTGAAGTGCTGAAATGGTAGAATGAGTCCATTCAAGTAATGGTGACGTGCTTGCCTTGAAGGGGCCAATCAGGAGCTATTCTCTCATGTCCTCAACCAAGGCTTTAAAGCCAATAGAAGGTAGGAGAACAAGGAACTTCCTGTTACCTCAATTGAGAACAATGACTACAAGAAGCCACCATAGAACATGAAACCGTCCTAGAAATTATGGATAAGGTACAAAATAACAAACCCGGGAAAATAGTTAATTTTTAGGAAAAGAATAGATATTCTCGTAGGAGATGGAGACTCCTTAATCCCAATTGCAGCCAACTGAACACAGAACTACAGAAGAATCATGTCTGTGATTGATGCTACAGTATGTGGTTGAACAGTCATGCTGCAAACATCATATGCTCAACCACGAAAACCCTCATATCTAACATATTCTTGAAGCGGCTAAATTGGCCCATTCTTCCCCAAATGAAACATATTTCTATTGAAAAACACTAGCTGGAAGCAGCTAAACTAAACGAGCAGCTTAAATAATGGTGTCATAAACTTTCATCAATCCTCAGGATAAGTATCAATGTAAAGTAAGAAAAAAGACAATACTAAATTGAAATCTGGTATCTTTTGATGGGCATGGGCTACAATCACAGCATTTGAATTCAGGGATACAAACTGTATGATCTAGGGAAAATCCAGTTCTGGTAATAAAAGCAACATTTAATCGCAATTTTAGTGATGTCAAGAACCACAAAATTTAACACTTCAATGAGAATGTGTAAACAAAAAAATGTACAGTACCTTTCACTGGTTATTGTGAGTTCATCTTTCCCAGAATTATACCTCTTTCCAACAACTTCACGCAATCTGCGGAATGCATGTCGGGAAAGTCCCAGTTCCTTCACAGTTATACTGAGTTTGACTTTCCTGTTCTTGGGATGCCATGCATCCCCACCATGTGCAAACACAATGCGTGATTCCCACCTGAGAACAGGTCCCTCACCTGGTGGATCATCCAATACAACCTTTTTACTTCCTGATTCACTAGCAGCATCTTCTTCAGCTGGCATCTCTGCTTCCATTAATTCTGTACACTCTGCTACCATCTGGTCCTCAAATGCTTTGAATAATTCATATGCCTGTTCAGGTTCAAGCTCTCCGCGCTCACACATGTCTCCCAACTCATTAAATTTGACCTCAACCTTTTGCTTAATCTCATCTGGATGGAATAACCGAACCTTTATTTTCTTAAAAAATAAGCAATATAAAATAGTATGACAACAATACATGAAAAACAAGAAAAACACAGCCATAAGTATACTACAGTAACAAGGAATTAGACAACTGTATTTTAAGTTTGAAGAAAATATAAAAAAGAAAACCGCTGACACAACTAGGCCGTTCACTTATCTAACAAGAGTCCTCACCAGATGACCATCGTTCAACAACCAGCAAAAAGGAAAAAAAAAGGGAAAGAGAACAGAGCCAAGTGCAGTTCCCTACATAAAAAATCTTATAGCATATAATATGTTGAAAAGACGAGAATTCATAGTTGATAGATGAACCATCATATTGTGGACAAGATCCTGAACGCTTCCCTTGAAAGCAAAGCAGGGCAAAACTTTCCAATGGCTCTACCGGACCATTAAGCTGTTCAATCTTTGCAAGCAAAAAAATTACAAGAAATAAGAACACTCAACTTGTAAATAGAAAAAAAAGGAAGCATTGGCTCAACTTTCTTTTAGGATATTAAACCTTACAGAGTACATTTTTCAATCTTGGTACCGCCATTATCTATAATATAAGTAACATTAACTGGATATTTTTAGTTAATGATATGCTTTGTTAGAACCCCCTCTGTTTATTACTCTGGGTAATCCCAGGTATATATAACCTATTACAGATAAGGCACACCGCTAAAACTGAATTAAACTCTTCTAATCCTAAGTTGGACTCTATCTCAAACACCTCTCCCGGATCTGCGCGCCCCCTATTCCTTTTATCTCCTAGAAAATGTGGTTAAGTCAACATGCTTTGCTGCAAAGCAGTTTAGGTCACAAATAAATTCACAGAGCTCAGGAAAACTATGCTGTGTTTCCAGTACTCTAGGAATAATCCAAACATAAATGAAATCTACAAGAATGTGAAGTACATAAGAAAAAAAAAGAAAACAAATTCTTCAGAGTCTAATTCACAAATAAATTCAGAGAGCTCAGGAAAACTATGATGTGTTTCCAGTAGTCTAGGAATAATCCAAACATAAATGGAATCTACAAGAATGTGAAGTACATAAGAAAAAAAAGAAAACGAATTATTCAGAGTCTAATAATTAAAGAACTAATTGGACAGGTCAATCATCTGAAACATCTTTATTTTGCAAGAAGAATGCAATCTATTAAACCTTTTATCTCCAATGTCCTAACCCTTAACTTCCACTCATGATAATTAGTGATTGCATTTGCAACTGTTCATCACATTCCGGAATACGAGAACAAGATAGAGATTCAGTCAAACTTACCAGGCAGCAGTTTGTCCCAGTGGAGCATGTCCTCAAGGATATCCTCACACTCCTTCATGTTAGTCAGGTGCCCCTTATCCATGGCCTCCTTGATCATCGAGTCCCACTTGGTGTCATCCATGTTAAAGAACTCGTCCTTCGTTATCTTTTTCTCAACATACGGCCTTGTGTCATACAGGTCATTCAGCTCCTCATCAGTATCGTGCATCTCCTCGAAGTCAGACTCAAAGTCCCGGTCCCGGACCTCAGGGAGCGGCTTACTACGCAGCTCCTCGATAAGCTCATCATCAGTCTCACTGTGGGCATCTGCAAGTTTCCGCTCCAGAATGGCCTGAGCGACAGATGGCAGCTCCACCTCTTCATCTACCCCATAGTAAGTCTCCAACCTCTTCTTCAGCTCTGCAATCAGAGGCAATGTGAGAACAGATCAAGAGATCATTTACACACGAGATTTCTTTGACAAGTATGCCATGTCATTGCAAGAGAAGGCATTGTTCTGTTGCAAGAACGCGGCACAGAGTTTCTGGCCACCGCATTTGGTCGTACAGGTGGCATGCGCTTGGCAATGCCCTTCCACAAGTCTGCATTACACCGGGGAAAGTAAGAAATGGTAGTGGCAAGGGAATCCCACCATCGGATAGTGCATTCGGTCGAGCAGGTGGTGCGCAAGGATCAGTGCGGACATCTGATTTCTCTAGTACAAAGGTGGTGTCCAAGTCTGGAAAGAGCGCAAATGAATCAAGAGGTCGCGGATAATAGTGAAACTACCTTCATTGGGGACGTCTGCGGCGGTCGGAGGAGGAGGAGGCGGCGCGGCGGCTGGCGGCGACGCGTCGTCGGAGAGGAGGCGGCGGGGGAGGAGGAATGGTAGCTTGGCATTGGCTGCGGGTTTGTGAGAAAGAACAGGTGGCGGCGGTGCGAGGAGGCGGTGGGAGTGGCGGTGCAGATGCCCAAGGAAGCGCCTCATCGCGCCGGCGGCCAGGAGGGAGGGAGGCGCGGATCCAGGCGGCCCTGTGCTTCGGGAGAAATGGGGTTTAGGGCTCCCCGTGGAACCGACCTGCGATCGGACGGGGCTGGTTGCTGACAGGTGGGTCCCGCTTGGGCGATGAGATATTGAGATTACATAGCATGACTGACTCGAGCAGTCGAGCGGGGATTTGGGTTTACGAAATACGGCACGATCTAATGTCGTGTTGCGAAATTTTAGTCCAAACTAATACTGCCATTTCACAATACTGTCCGATACAATATACCTGACAGCGCCAAAAGCTAATTACATCTTTACCGTGTTTTTTTTTCATTTTAGATGGATGATGCATCGATCTATCTTATCAGAAAAAGTTTAACTTGTTATAAAACTCCGAGCAATTCTAAAAATTTGACAAAATGAAAATAAAATAGTTGTTCATAAATGATATATTACTGTCTATAGAATATGTACAATACACCCTGGCACGTCCATACCCAACCATACTGATCAAAATCCGAAATCATCATAAGCAATGCTCCATAAGACTGTAAAAGGAATAGGGGTCGAAAATGATTGTCAATGTCACATGAATCGTCCAGGGACAACTTATGCTCTTTATCTCCCAAGCAGACGGCGAGCTCGGGTGTTTGCTCCCTTGACCCTGAAGTTCAGCTCGTCATAATCCTTCTCTGCATCACCCATTGCCTTCGTTTGTCTGAATCCAACAAACACAAAAGGAGCACGTCACAATCATATCAAGGTACAGATGTAATTTTCTTGTTCAAAAGCTCTGTTCAAAATGTTGAAAATATGTATATAACTGGAGCAAAAGAAACACGCAGTAAGCATGCAATTTGTGCTAATTCAAATAACCAAATATTAAACTGAAAAGAATGTGGATGTAACGTTACCTTTCAATCTCAGAGCCCATGTCAACGGCCATCCCTTTCAGCTCGGCCAGTATATCACTTATGTCAGACAGTGCGTCATCCTGTTTTGCCTTCTCCACCTATGGAAAGACCATATGATCAAAAAATACATACCCAGGACGTCCATCGCATCTACACTCGATCATGACCATGAACTGTACTAATCCACAGTTCCTTCTGCAATACCTTAACTTTCTCGAGCGCTGATGTGGGCTCAGAATGGAATTGCAGCGCATTTGATCGAGGCGGATGATCCACCAGCCCCAATTTCTGCCTTTGCTCTAGATGGTTGCCCTTCCTTATGAATGAATCATCTGCATCCACATTGTTGCATCATTTTAGTTACCAAAATAGCACAAACAATAATACCAAGCAGTTCAAGTTTCTCCTGTCATCTTGAACTCTTAAGTTTAAGGCATCAGTGGAAATTACCTCTAGTTAGCATAGGACCCCTGATCGCTCCATTTTTCTTTGGCTTCCACTTCTTGGAGAACAGACCCCCAAGATCACCCAGTAGCTTCTCGCTCTGAAAAATATGTGCAACTAAAATCCAAAGTAACAAGATGGTTGTAATTTCAGGTTCCCACTAGAATCGAGTCAGTCAGTTACCACCTTTATTAGCCTCAATGCCTACAGGTCAGGTGTAGGGACTAGGGAAGGCACAGCAATGACCCAGCATCTAATACTTGTAGTAATATCAGCAAAAGAACTCTCTCCCGATTTCTACAAAAGTCTAATTCTGGTCTGGAATCAGGAATAGTGTCACTCTCTCTGACCTGAGCAGAACAAAGCTAGTCCTCGCTGAGCAAAATTAGTTTGGGTAGAACTAAGCTGATTTTAGCAGAACTAACCCACTGAAAAAATAACTTTAGCTCTCAATCATGAACTAGTTCTGCTCAAGTCTCCCTTGCTCAATTGCTGAAGCCTGAAATTTGGAATACTGTCACTCTCCTGAATTAAGCAGGAGTAAGCTAATAGTAGAAGCTAATGAGCGAGAGTGACACTGAAATTGGGAAGAATTTGGTAGTTTCAGTAATCTGAAAATGTGTCCAGTAGTAAATCATTTCGCTATATCTGTCTGGCAACGTGCAAATGGAGCACCGCAAATTTGCAAGAGATGTTAGTGCTTGCAGATTCCACCGTAGAAACCAGTCAGATAACTATTTGCGCATTGGACCGTAAGGATTTGTGCAACTGTCTAACTCCGGACTTGCAATTGGGAGCCAAGTGGATAAGTAGCAAATTTTGAAGAGAGTCGGTTCGTACCCTGGAGAGGTCCTGGTCGATGTCGATGGCCATCATGTGGGTGCGATGGATCTGCTGGCCCTGCTGGTGGACGGTGACGAGGGTCTTGGACGCGGTGTCCCTCATCTCTTCAGCGATCTTGAGGCAGCCCTGCGTCCGGCGCGTGGTCTCCTCGGCCTTATACGCCGCGTAGCCCTCCAGGTCCTGCAGGGACTGGGCCTGCAGCCCGCCGGCATCGCGGAAGTCGTTCCGGTAGTGGCGGCTCATCGGCGCCGCCGCGTAGGAAGAGGAGGAAGAGAGGCCGACGCCGGCGCCGAAGGGGGAGGAGCCCCGCTGGTCGGCCGGGGGAGGCACGGAGGAGGCCCGCGCCGGGCGCTGCTGCGGCTCGTCGTCGGAGTCGGAGTCGAAGGGGTTCGTTGCCGCCTTGTTCTTGGGCGCGAAGAACGACCTCTTGGCTGCGCTCATGGCGGGATTCTTCGGCGCCGCGGGAAGGTAATCGGAGGGAAACTCTGAGCCAGCAAATTCCGTCCGTCACACACGTAATTTAAGAACTGACTCCCAAGAAACGAACTACTTAGCGAACAGCAATCCTTCCTCTCTTTTTTCGAAAGATCGGCAATCCTTCCTCTTGAGGTTGAGGAGATGGAACGAGTTAGTAGAACGAAGAGCGAGAGGGATGGGATCGAGAAGCACCTGGACCGACGAAGCAAGGCGAGATCGGGATCCGCGGCGGCTGGAGCGGAGGAGTAGAGAGAGGGGGGCTTCACCCAGCCTTCGGCCCTTCAGGGCGCCGGCGGCAATAGAAGAACAGCGGGGAAACGCGAGGACCAAGGAGCGAGCCGTGGTCGTGTATTCCACGGCAGGATGCACGCGAGAACGGAAGGAAAAGGTCCGTCTAGCATTGCGTCCGCCACGCGGCGACGGACGGCCGGGTCAAGGACGGCACGCCTCGCGGAAGGGGACGGGGCGTCGAGTTCTTTCTCTTTTTTTTTTCTCGTTGCTGTGCAGCCGGATGGGATCGCTTGCGGCAGCTGTTGCTGCTTCGTCGCGGCTGTCGTCGTCGGAAGGAAAGGTCATAGGAAGCAGCCGTGAAACGGACCGCTTGCGCGAACCACTACACGAATGATTTTCGTTCCAAGGCAACTAGTGGCACTTTTTTTTACCTTTTTTGGATCCAGCTGGATCGAACATAACAATGTAGCAGTGTTAGTGATGCGCAGCAGTACATGTTTCACGGGGCATGTCCGCATGCAGCAGCGCTAGTGATGCAGCAGCAATGCTGCGTTCTCAGAGTTCACTCGGCAGCATCGGCAGCACCTGCCCCCCCCGGGCGGTTCACCGCGCGGCAGTCCAGCCGGATCTCCCCGTTGCCCTCGCCGACGAGCACGTCCACCGTGCCGAGCTTCTGCATCGACTCCGCGAACTTGCGATGGAATAGCGCGACGTTCCTCGCCAGCTGCTCCACCAGCGGCCGCGTCGCGGGGTCCTCCACCAGCGAGTTGTCCGACGCCAGCAGCCCGCGGCGGGCCAGCAGCTCGTTGTAGTAGGAGGTGTCGAGCCTCTGCTCCGTCAGCGCGTCGAACGCCACCTTGGGCGCGTTCTCCGGGTCCTCGGTGCCCGGCGGCGGGCACACGTTCCGGAGCTGCCGGGCGTAGCCCGCGTCCATGGCGGGGTCCATGTCGGCGCCGTCGGAGAAGTTGTACAGGCGGTCGGAGAACATGAAGCAGTGGGCGCCGCCGATGGAGTGCGCGCCGGAGAGCACCACCGCGTCCTCCTGGGTCATGCCCTTCCCGACGAACACCCTGGTGATGTCGTCCACGCCCTGGCCGGGGCCCGGGAGGTTGCCGGGGACGCTGGACTTGAGCGAGGCCCGGCCGTCCCGGCGCCCGGCCGCGACGGCGTACCCCGGGTGGCCCGCGGCGACGGCGGCGTCGCGGGCCGCGAAGGCGAGGATGTCGGCGCAGGAGACGGTGCGCGGGCAGAGGGACTCGATCGTCGACTTGGCCGCGTCGATGGTGGTCAGCCCGTTAAGCGTGAACCCGTTCGCCGACGACTGCTTCTCCGTCTCCTCCCCCGGCGTCGGCGTCTCGTCCAGAAGAATGGACGCGTCGCATCCCTGTGGTCATCATCGCATACCTCGTACACTCGGATCATCAATCAAGCCATTGATAGATAGATACATAGCTAGGCGATCGAGTGTGCTCTGCTAGCTAGTAATGACGTTGCGCGGTCGCCGCGCGCCTCGATCCCATAACGTAACGTCACGTACCTTGACGAAGCAGTCGTGGAAGAAGAGGCGGATGAGGCCGGCGGGGATGGTGGGATCGTTGGTCGTGTCGGAGTTGACGATCTCGCGCACGGCGCTCTCGGCCTCGGGGCAGGTCCGGTCGTAGAACCCTACCCGCAGGCCGTCGACGACCTCCGCGTCGACGGCGACACGGTGCCAGGACGATGCCGCGGCGATGAGCGCGGCCACGACGAGAAGAGGGAACCGCGCCATGGCTCACGATCGATCGTGCGATTCTCTGCGCCCAACAACGCGGCGTCGTCGCGTGCATGGCGTGGGGCAGGGCGAGAGCCTGAAATGGCCCGAGGACACGGGCCTATCTTTAGGCGCTTCGCTTGCGACAGGGCAGCCAAGCTCCCAAGAATAGGGTGTTTTTCTCCAGCGCCTCTAGCCCCTTTCTATGTGTGTGAAAATTTAAAAAAATGATACTCTTTCTATTTTAAAATATTTTACGCTAGTTAGTTTAATTTTAAACTTAGCAACATCAAATAATTCAAAAGGAAGAGAGTATGTGTAGAGAATGAAAAAGAAACTTTGATCAAAGACTACATGTAGCAGGTTATAGCTAGTGTCCAAACATTGGGACTTTATCTAAATGTCACTATTTTCTACCTATATATGAGATTTCACGAGAGCGAGCTCCATCTCCACTACAGGTGTTATTCACGTAAGATGGTACGACACCGAGCTATCTAATGTGCCTGTTTTTGCCTTGTGACACCAACACATTGACATCACCTGGGCTTTTGCTTCATTCGTAGAGCACAAATTATTTTTCAAGCCATGCCTATTCTTTGCACAAAATTTTATACTCTCTCTCCGTTCTAAAATAAATGACGTCTAGTACATATAATTTAGTTTAAATTAAACTAGATTTTTTGTCCTAAATATCAACATGCCATCACTGATATTTCATCCAGTTTTTATTGATATTGTTAGGACAACTCTTTTAATTAAAAAATAGATTAGAAAATTAGTACTCCCTCTGTTTTGAATTATTGGACGCTGGCTAGTTCAGTTTTGAACTAATCAATGTCAAATAATTCAAAACGGACGAGTAGTCGTCAAAGCAGGGCCCACCCGTGACCCGTGGCATCAGGAAACAAGGAAGCAACAGTTAGAAAAGATGATTCTGAGCAGAAAATGTAACAATCCGAAACTTCAGAGCTGCAGTTTATAAAAAAAAATTTAGGACAGTGGGCCCGTGTGTCATCCTCTCCTTTCCTCTATTGCCTGCCACCTTGAAGCTGCGGCCGGCGCATGGGTGCCACGACGGTGGCGTGCGATGAGCAGTCGGCCTGCAGTGGCGTTAAGGCCCCAACGCCCCCCATCTCTCGAGCAGTTCGCCCCCTCCACTGTCTTCTTCCCCCCACTGTGCACCGTGCCTCCATTGTTGCCAAGCGAAGCTCGCTTCTCCACCGTCGCGTCGGGTCGTCCCAGCTCACCGGGCGAAACCGAGCGCACCACCGGCTGCGCCCGCTCGTCCTCCACCTCCCTAGCCCATTGGTTCGCCTCCGTTCGCTGGAAATCGAGTGGATTTCGCCGCCCTTTGCAAGGAACGGCCGCCGGACCTTTGCAGCTTCGCCGGAAAAGTTCGTCGTACACGGTGAGTCTCACCTCGATTTCTTTCACTCCGAGCTAGCCTACTTCCGTACTCATCTCCCTGGCTAGTTTTCCTCAATTTTCCGTGGTCGAGGAGGTAGAAAATCAGCGCCTCCCCCCCCCCCCCCCGCCGGCCCTCATCCGTGCCCACCTCAACGTCGACCTCCATCTTCCGCTCATCCCCTCCGCAATTTGGGTTCACACTGGCCTTCCTTACCTCGAGGTGAAGGTCCCCGTGCCGTTTCCCCCAGCTCTCTCCCCAAGGAATGAGTGAAAGTCACCGTCGAAGCACGGCGCCATGGAGGACTCGTCGCCGGCGTGCTGCAGCCCGCCCCGGTGCTGCTGCTACCCAGTGGAGAGGTGCACTGGGCGCTGCGATTTAGCTGGGCTCCTCCCCGCTGCTGAGCGCCGCTCCGGCGAGGCTCCGGCCAACCTCCGGCGAGGAGCAGCCACGTCAGCAATGGCTGGTTGAGCTCCAGCCAGGATCTGGTGTGGCCAGCGCCAGATCCCGTGCGCCAGGCCACCCTGTAGCTCTGTGTGGCAGGCTCAGCCACTTTAAAGTTCTAGGAAATTGCCCCCACTTCCATAATGCATAGAAAATTGTAGGAACCTTCAAAATGATGAAACCAATTTTATTGTGTCCACAAAACCTCCTCTACACGGCTGTGTCCTTGCCCTGTCATGAAAGCCTATATAATTTTCTAGGTGATTTAATTTCCCTAAACACCATTATCCTAATTGTGGGCCCTCTATTGCTTTGATTGAGCCTAAATTTTGCTAGAATGCTCCACCTATATATTATAGACCACCATAAAAATTTCAGCTTCATTGCTCTTTGAGAACTTTACTAATTGCAACAGTGGCATAATAAGACATATTTGCTTATTATTTTTACTGTGGGTCCACACTTAAGTGGTTTGACCTCAAAGTTTGCAAGAACCCTTGTCATAATACCAGTAGCTTGTCATAAAAATTTCAGCTCAATTTCGAATGTAAAACTATTTTTAGTTCTAGGATTTGCAAAAGGGGCACATAAACACTAAAGTGAGAAAGTATATGCATGTTATTTCTTAAACTTTATTACCAGCTGCTATAGTTGATCATCATATTGCTAAAAATTCTTGATCCACACTAAGTTAATTCTTAGATTCTTTTAATCACAATTACACCTTATGCACCTATTAGCGGTTGATTCTCTTTTTGCATGCATGGCATAAATTAGGAACCGAGGAGCTCGAGGAGGTACAACAAGAGGAGGAGGAAGCTCAGCTGAACCTTAACTTAAGCACTAACATAGAGCAAGGCAAGCCCCAATTTTACTCATAATCCTTGGATTGAGTCCTTTTATATAATCTCATGTGTTCGGTCATTTTATTTATTTTATGTGCATTACGTTTAGGTGTTGTATGAAACCTACTTGCATGACCATAAAGTTTTGGGTCTGAATGGGATTTAGAACCTACCCATTATGCGCTAATCACTAGGTTCTACCACTAGGAATGAGTAAGTGGGACTACTCATGGGGGTGTGGCATCCACATGAGTGTTTATGTGGATTAATCATCCTTCAATGAAGTTTGAGATCGGCGAGCATGTAGGGCAGGGGCACATGGGTGTCGTATGCATAGGCTTGCTCGTGTCGATTGAGGATAGTGTCGTAGTCGGCCCCTTGAATAAATATTGATTTTGTACCGGAAGGATGCTAGTATTATGGGAACTAGTAAACCGACGTACCATAGAACCTCGTGTCGAACGATCCCGCGACCGACCTTAATCAGACGTTGAGAGGACAATAGTTAATTCTGCACGGGGTATGTCTCGGACATCACGTGAGGAACCCTTTGTCCAGGTCGGTCACCTTTTTTCGGCATTGGGCGAAGCGGGAAAGGTTGTCACATACGACTTGAGTGAGCGCGTCGTGCGTCTTCAAAAGTGTGTATGTGTCATTTTTCTAGGTTATGTTCTGCAAAAAATAAAAACCATGAGTTCGAATCGCCGTTCACTCGCGGTAAAAATGAGTCCGCTTGTTTAAGTTGTCGTCGCGTAGTAACAACAGGCATAATATTGAGATTTCATGATTGCGTGATTAATAATTCCAAATTTGCTTGCACCCTTGCATGTTTAGTTATAGTTGCTAATTAAGTTTACACTTCTATTAATTGTTAACTTGAGGCTAAAATATGACCACCCTCCTAATGTTAATGCTTTTAAGCTATCCAATACCCTTTGAAACAAGCACTTGAGCCTTGCATACTAGTATAATCTAGAAATTATTTTTATCGAGTAAGTCTTGCTAAACTTAGTAGCTTACCGGTTTGTTGATCCTATTTTCAGGTGAGTCTCTCCCTTTATGAGCATATGATGCATATGAGGGCTTCCCTAAGATTGCACCACCGCCCGAGGGATGGGTGACACAATAGGAGTCCGAGTCACCGTCGGCTTGATTTATGTGTTGCTAGTACGGCGTGCCATTGGGGTATGGCGCGCTGTTTTGCAAAATGTTGTTATAAGAGAATACTCCGTTACTACTCGTATTTTTCTACTCTCATGTATTTTGCAACGTTTAACCTATGTACGACCCATTAAAACTTTATGTATGTTGTTTTTAAATTATGTCGCTTGTATATGCAATTGACAGTGATGCATCACGTGTCACCATCCCGTGCAAAGATCATGTGGCGTGATTGTGTCAGTTGCTTTCGGGCGACCGGCCGTCACAGCGTGGCATCAGAGCAAGTCGGGAACAATTGCATAATTTAAAAGTGACTTGTTTTCAAAAACAAAACGTTACGGTGAGGATTAGTATTAAGCCCACATAAGAATGTTATTAGAATATATGGAAGGTGGCAAAGCTAACATTATTTTCATACTTGCAACTACGGATATGATTGGAGTAGGAAGGTAAATTAGGTTGGTTGATGAATGGATTTTTCGGTGTTTACTTATTTTACTGTTGGTGTTCTTTTAGTATGATTAGGTTGTGAGGGTGACCTTATTTGGTTGTTTGTAGATGTTGTTTTATGGATTGTTTTTGGGTATTCATTCGCCTATGAGTTTTATCTAATGTTTATGATATGTTTAATAGTTTTTTAGGAGTTGATGTGAAGAATCTGTTGATGTGATTCATCTTCTGCAGGTACGCTAA